>CM062819.1:1264051538-1264651538 GCA_031772625.1 Pinus tabuliformis
TTTTTCCTGATAACAATAATGAAATTAACTTGTCATGACATAACGTGAAAGAATTTGTCCCGGAGATAAAATCATGGTGTTTTTTAATATAGCATCATGGGAAATATTCAAGGAAGATTGTTCCAGGTTGGCATGGAAGGAGACAAAGAAAGGTGTCTCTACATTGTAATTAATCAAAGAATGGACTTGTTCACATGGGTGAGCAGCACCTCGACCTTGAAACAATATTAAATATGACATTATCAAGCATTAATGGCTCATTCCTTTTGTGTTTCCTGATCGATAATCCAAAAAATCAACAAGGATTGTGAAATGGATTTGGCAACACTTCAATTAAATGATTCAAGACAGAGGGGAAGAGACACTTGTAGTTATATATGTCTTATTGCAAGTCTTCCTTGGTCATCCAATCCATTGCAAAGTCATGTGCAGAGGAATTTATCATCCCCTAAGGTTTGGATAGAGGAAAAAAAAAATTGTGTCATGGAAGAGTCACTAAGGAGTACAATTTGTAAGGAGGAGATGGTTCAATTACATCATCTTCTGAAAAACATACTAGAGACTTTTGAGGCCTTGTTGACAACGAAAAATAAGATAGGGGTAGTAGAACAAAAGAAAGGGAAATGTTTAATTTTCTAATGGATACCAAGTTTTTGTTATTGTAGAGAAAATTGGAGGTGCTCCAAGTTGAGGTTCACTCTCAATTGAAATCATTGGAAAGACATGTGACAAAAATTAAAGGAGTTCCCATCAATGGTGTTCAAACTGTTAGGGAGGAAGTTGGGACTAGTGTGGAGCCTCAAAAAGAAAGAATCAGTGCTAACAAGTGAAAAATCATTTAACATAGAATCTCTTGTCACATTCCATTGTAGATTATATCAATGATTTAACGTCAATTACATTGTATATCGACAATATGGCATCGGATATCCCATGGATTAATTGTCTCTTGCCTGTCGGTTATCTGAAAACTATGGTGTTAGAAATTCAACAGGATATTTGTCCCCTTTCCACTGGTTAGCCAATGAGGGACCTGTGTCAGATACCCGATGGACATGTTCACCCATCAGATTTTTCAATCTAGTTTCACCGAAGAGCTTGGAAAACAAGGTCTATCAGAGTGATGGAAGAAGTCCTTCTAGTAACCAACAAAAGGCCATCATATTTTACTACACTATCTAGTAATGTGTAGCATTGACTATCCATAATTATAGTGACACTACAAGGCCTACACTACTAAACAACATAACCTTTCCACATATTATATGGTTGTCTTAGAATATCATAAGAAATTTCAATAGAGGAAACAACAGACAATAGCTCATCTTTGAAGGGTTTTGTTTTGTATAGATGTCTAAATTTTGTATTTTGAAGGCTACATTTTTTATTGACGTGGATGTCTCACCCCCAACTTTGCAAACCAAAGGTGTGTTGAAGAATTTGTAATTTCATCCTTTTGATGACCTTTATTCAAATCAAATTATTTTGATTTCCACTATCACTAATAAAATGAAACTATGTCCCTTTTACCCACATTTGTTAGTGGAATAGGTGCTCAACGTCTTTGGGTTCCTTCAATTGAACCTTTGTGGTGGAAATTATAACACTAGATTTTTTTTCAATAATACGCTTTCTCCTATCTATAAAATCTCTTGGATTTGGTGCTAAATTAAAATTTGAAGCTTTCAACTTATCCAGTAACCATGTTTGGTGTGGCATTCATCATTGTTGTGAAAAGGACTTTTGTGGTAGTCACATCACTTTCCTATGTCCTTCTACTTTCTATTCTTCTTATTTGCATGTGACTTTGATTGATTATGTTGAGGCTAGTTATCTTTTCTGTATGCTTTGTTTTGAGAGTACAATTGGCTTTACCCTTCATTTTTTGTGACTAATTTTTGGTCCCAAACTCTTTTTGAATATTTTTTTTCAAGTTTTGTTCAATCTTGATGACATTATAGTAAGTGGCTCCCAACAAAAAGTTGTCCAAAAACTCCATTCACATTTTCATGTATATGTGTAGGTAACTACAATATTATATAACCAAATTTTGTTTGGAATCCCTAATATCCATTTTTATATGTTGGGTATGAGAGGCATTAATATACTTTCATACAATCTTGTCTTTACCTTGGCACATTATTTTCCATTTCTTGTGATGGTATTCATAATTTCCAATAGATAAAATTACTCCTTGAGAGCATACAAAATCCCAACCAAGTGGATTTTGTCACATACAATTCAAAATCTCCAACATATAGCACACAATAAGTATCTCAGTAATATCTAATATGGAAAAGGGAACATATGGACAAAGAAAAAACCCTCTTGTAATTTAACTATCTCTCCAAAGATTTTTTTGTATTTTTATCTTCAAATAGAAGGATATTAAAATTAACTTGTACCTTGATGGGCATAATTTATTTGAAATTATTTCTTGTTTAAGTTTCCTTTATTTCTATTGGACATTCTTGAAGGATCTGGGTAAAATGATCTATCATTTCATTCTTATGTCATTCTAGGGAATCTTGAATAAACATATTGATAGGCTCTTGCCCTCCAACATTGTTCTTTACTTCATTCACCATGGGTGATTATTTGTATCAGTGAGAGAAGTCTTCACTAGCCTTGGTTAGTTCAAGGTCAAATTCCTTGTACCCTACCCTCATCAAGGACATGCACATAAAAACAATAGATAAAATTGTTATGATACAACTAATTCAAACTAGATTGAGAAGGAAATAAAAGAATATGAAATATTTTCAATAAAACATAAATGCAATATGGAAAAAAATATATTACATTGAAACCCAAATTCTACCCTCATCAAGGACATGCACATAAAAACAATAGAGACAAAATTGCTATACTACAACTAACTAAAACTAGATTGAGAAGGAATAAAAGAACATGAAATATTGTCAATAAAACATAAATACAATATGGAAAAAATATATTACATTGAAACCCGAATTCTATCAACGAATCAAATGGAGAAAAACACTATACTATACATAGTAATAGAAATATGGCTAGAATCATGACAACTTATCTCCAAGAAGAGACATGGAAACTATGCTCAATAAAAAAGAAATCCAATTATTAGTGGAAGAAATACATTTTATAACACTTCCAAAAACAACTACCTAAAATACAAGAACCATATCCCTAACATAATTAGGGTTGAGAAGACATGCCAAGCTAGGTGAATTTGAGCTCACTAAGAAAAAGGGGAACCTTGACAAGAGCATAAATTTTCACATAGTGCTACATGTTTAGTCTTCCTTAGCTTATTGGAAAGAACATTAATAGATAAATTAAGGCCCTCAATCATTGGCATAGATGGTATTATTAATACAAATTTTTATAAGTATATGGATGTCAACTTGGATCAAAACTCCTTACTTTTGTGACATTATACGATAGTATGCAATCCAAGATTGTGTTTACCTTCTTAAGGGTCATAGAAAAACTTCCTTGGAGATCACAAACCCAAGTTACATGAATTCCACTTTGCAAAATTCACACTTACATAATTTTTTGTGCAATTATTATTTTCTTAATGCTTCAAAAACTATCTCAATCATATGTTGAAGATCTTCACTTCAATTTCGGTTATAAGTAAAAATATCATACAAATATATAATCATGAGCTTACTAATGTAGGGTATCTCAATACCTTTATCATAATACTCATGTGTGTGTTTCATGTTAGTTAGTCCAAATGGACTGATTAACCACTCATAAAAACTAGCCTAGTTTTGGATACAATATTTCAATCATGACCACATGCATAGTAGTATACATTTCTTCAGTAGCCACCAAAGCTTATTCCTTTAATTATGAATCCACCATAATTTTTCCATCTACTTCTTCTTGGTGCATTTTTCTTTTTTATCTTTTTAAATTTATGCTTGTGTGGCTATTATATCCATTGCATTGAATTGCAACCTTTGTTACTATGACCATCTATTCCTTTACCAAAACTCCTATTATCCTTGAGTGTTATATTAGCCTCTACTTTGAGGGATAAATGTAGGCTTCTTCCATTTAACAGATTATAGGTAAACTTATTTCAATTTGGATTTCAAACTTTACTATGTTTGTATCCACAAAGGCTCTTAGACTTTCATTTTTGTCATGTCTTGTGCACACCAAAATTTTGTAAAATTACATGTGTCTTCATGCACACTTTGTCCTTTCTTCCTCAAGATTTCTAACTATATGAACAATACTATTTATAATTTTTTTCCAATGAAGGTTGAGCATAACTAAGTGTTATTATTGTCATTGAAAAAGTTTTTATATGTGGTAATTGCAACAACGATGAGGCATGTAAGTGTGCCAATGAGCAAAATATCCCCATAGAAATGGAGAAATGATTTGAGCATAACGACAAAGGGCGTATTGAAATTCCATATGGCTTACCACTTAAGGGTAATACTGCACATGAGACGAAATCAAGTTTTAGTGCAACATTTCCAAATCAAGCGGGGCACTCAATGAATCTAATGGAAAGTACAAATTTGAACAAACAAGTTGGAAAGTTATTGTCAAAGGGTTTGATCAAGGAAAGCATGACCCATGCAATAATATTGTATTGGCCTACACAACACAATGTCATACATACGAGTGTGTGTGTGTGTGTGTGTGTGTGTGTAATTCATTAGATATTTTAGTGCAATAAAAATGTTGATGACCAAATCATGCATAAAGGTGCAAGGATTTCATTGAAGTGTCTAGTTGCATAAGAGTTTTATTTTATTTAAGTGGAAGATTCTAGAGTCACATGTGTTTGAATTCCTTGATTTCAATAAGGTTTTATAGGTTGGTTTTGATGTATGCATGCTCGTTGTTGGCACATTAATGCATATTTAGGGAGGAAGATTGATATTTTTTCTAGTAAGAAGATAAATGAATTACAACATAAGTATTTTGATTATAATACGATTTTTGTGTTATTATTAGGTATTGAAGTGTTGGAGGTGCTATTTCTTGCCATGGGAGTTCATATTTACAATAGACCATCAAGATCTAAAGTTTATAAAAAGCCAAGTGAAGCTAAATTAGAGACGTAAATGGGTCGAGTTTCTACAAAGTTATACAATCATGTTGAAGCACAAATACAAGAAGGAAAATAAGGTCAAATATACGCTAAGCAAGAAATTGTTGATGTTGGAAAGAAATAAAGAATAAGACAATTGGCTTTGATCATGTCAAGGACTTATCCGAGCATGACAAATATTTTGGAAAAGTCATAGATATGGGAAGGAACCTAGTGGATTACTTCATCTAGGATAGTTAGTCATTCAAAGGTTAACAAATATGCTTTCTAAGAAGTTCAATGTAGAATTTGATGAGAGAGTTACATCATATTTGGACATTTTGGTTGAGATAAGATGTAAAACTCACTAAAGGAAATATATTATTGGTCGAGTATGGAAAGTAAGGTCAACAAATTTGTGGCACAATGTAGAATTTGTTAGATGGAAAGGGATGTTAATCAAAATACTAACTATTACCAATATCAAAGATGGCTTAGGAGGACAAATCTATGGATTATATTCCCAAGCGATCAAGAATGCAATGTGAAATTGAAATAATATTTGTTATGATTGGCAAGATTTCTAAGAAGACATACTTCATGCCTTGTAAGACAAGGATGCATCATATTATGTGATTTTTTAAATATTTTTCAAGGACCTAGCCTTCTAGTTAATGGACATAAATGAATAATTACATATAAATTCACAATTACGCATATAATATATGCATTGTTGAAGGATTGAAATTTTGAGATTGAAGGTTAGGTAACGCCAACTCCCCAACTATGGGAGAAAGAACCAAATTAGAAGAATTGGAAACCAAAGGAAGACTTCCCATTTTAGATTGTGATATGAGGTTGTGTAATTGCATGGATTATCTAAGATAATAACAAAACGCATAGATATTGGAGTTAAAGTGATTTTTAGAGAATGTTGTGAAAAAAGTGATGAAGCTATAATATTTTTCAACATATCACCCTAATATAGATGGACATATTTAGATGGTGAACCAAAATCCAAGAAATAATTTGATATGGTTAGATGGACACAAAAATAAAATGGGATCAAGTTTTAATGTGGGAGAAGTTTGCATATTAAATATACGCATAGTTTGATGCAATTTTTACCTTCCAAGATTATATAAGGAGAAACTCTAAGAGGATTGGCAATCATGGTCAACTTTCTTGTTGACATATAGAGGAGCAATGATGCAAAAGCATTTGCATAGTAAATGGAGAAAGTGTATGAGCAAGTATAGGATAGCTTGAGAAGAAGATTTTAAAGTACAAGGAATTCACATATGCATATAGAAGGTCTAAAAGACCTTTTTAGTTGGTGATTAGGTCATGGAAGATATAAGTAAAGAATTATATTCCATGGTTTCTTACAACAAGGTGAATGTGAATAAGATTAGAGAATGTAAAACTCAAAAGGAAGTTTGATGATAATGCATATAGGTGGAATTGCTAGAGGAATTTATCATTTCAACAATCTTTTAACAAGGAAAATATATATGAGTACAAAGAAGATAATACTATCATGGAAGATGAAGATCCAAAAGAAGAACATGCAAAAACATATCATTTTTTTAATTTGTTGAACATAAGGTATGATGAAATTGAGTGAGTATTGTCTCATAAAGAATGTAGGATTTGCAAGGGACAAAATAAAACCAATACTTTGTTAAATGGAAGAACACGCTAGATGCATATATCACTTGGATTTGTGAAGTTTAGTATCATATGATGCTTAATGGAAAGTAGTTGCAATAGAATCATTGAATGGGGAGCAACATAATAACACACGTTTATTTATTTGTGAGGGGAAATTGATATAGGAACATCCTCAAAACAACTAATCCAATGAGTGCACTAGAGGAGAATGACACAAGTGAGAGTGATTTAGGTGAGTGCAATAGAATTTATGGTGTGGTAGAGATGTCAACACCAATGTCCTTGATAAAGAAAAGGAGTGTGGAAAGAATGTGTAAAGTGAGTGCATGTAAATGTGCATCCCTAGAGAGTGTGCAACTAAATTTAAACACATTATATGTGATGTAGGAACATGTGAGGAGAAGCATGCATGGTAGTGAATTTTATTGCTTGTACATGATGAATGCGGTGAGAGTGCATGACAAAGGAAGTGCTCCAAGGGAAAAAGAAAGGTCATTGTAGAAGCTAAGTGTCATGAACAAATTAAAATAATTCTAGAGGAACCTAATACTTGGTGGAGACAGTTGAATATTAGGTAAGGTAGATAGTCATCCATCTAAGTAAATAAAAAGGATTATTGCCATTTGAGCTCGGTTAGCTAGTGATTCCATATTGATTTCAAGAGATAATAGTTTGGATAATTATCTATCTGAAATCTTGAATAGTGTGTTAAAGTGCATATGTTGTAAATATTTATTTTATCTTTAATTTTAATAATAAGATACTTTCCCTTATGGCTATATAAACTAATTATGTATTATGTATGTGAGTTATTAACATTTCAAATTGCAATTTTAATCTTTGTTCTACTTTTTTTGTTACATTTGACTATGATATAGTTCAGTATTATGGAGAAATGGACCATGGTGTCCCCTACTATGCAAACTAGAATTCACCATATCATGATACCTAAGTCTTATGGTGGAAAAATAAATCTGAAGGCATTGAGGTCCACCTATTCTATGATGATATATTACCCATGACTAATAAATCTGGGCATGTGTTTGTCAAAATCAAGTCAAAATCTATCACCAACCTAAACATAGGGATGTACTCAAATTCAACTAGGTAATGCCCTATATTTGATTTGCATCAATTAAAGTACATCGTGACTTTGGAATTAATTCAATCCAACTATTTCACAAATGAATAAGCCTTTATTTGCTCCTTTTGGTGATGGTATATGGAGGTAATAAGAATATCAATTGGGAGATCATAACATAAAGAGATTGAAAACTATAATAGGCCTCAAATGGTAAATATCTACCAAAAATATGGCTTGTGTCATTTTAGTTTTGCTACAAAGCATCTAATTAATTATCCCATTATTTATGTTTCCTAATGGTAAATGTAGAGAGCATGGACATTTACTACCTCAGTTTTCTTTCCAATTTTTGGGTGGAATCAAATACAAAATTTCAACTAATATCCAAAAATTCCATGGTAACCTCCAAAAGAGACTCAAAAATATAGAGTTGTGATCTAATATGATTGTCAAAAATGGGTTGAAATGACTCCCAAACTTTTTGAAAAAGATAATTTATATCTTTAATGGAATAGATTCACTTATTTCAATGATGATTTCCTTGTTAGAAAACCATATGGATATAATCAAGCTGTAGGAAAATTATTTATGAATTCCATAGAAATGGATTTACTAACAAGGATTGGTACATGCTAAGATTCCTATAAAAAGGCTTGTGTTCATTACAATGTGGGCATATCTTAATGTATTATTCCATGTGTCTCCTCATAAAAGGTCAAAAATAGTATAATCATGGATACATCAATTTTTGTTTTACACCAAAGTACCCTCCATATCATGAATAGTAAGCGTCCTTAAGAAGAAGAAGGTGTGATGGTCCAATTTGATGATCTTATTTAATGATCCATCCCATAATGTATACTCTAGGAAGGGGTTTTCCAAACCACCACAAATTGTTGAATTAATTATGTGATGGGAAAAAAATACAGGCGAGTGAGACATAGGTATTTCCAATCCTCGTAGGCTATGGACCTAAAATCAAAGATGTGTAGAACCTTGGCATTGGTTATATCAAGAAAATTAGTCACATTAATGGGGATAATATTTTTATACTTAATAAATATATAAAATTATTGTATGTACAAAGCTTATTTCCAATGATGTTTCTCTTGGACCTTAGGTTGTGAATTCAAAAACTAAAGGGGTTGATTATCAATATGGGGAATAATATCTCCTTGCCAATAATATAGTGCTATTATTGTTTCAATTCTAAGAACAATGCATAAAACTCCTTGTTATTGGTTTTGTAGCTAATTTTTTCTTAGGAAAAGTTCTCTTATTGAAGTCCTTTTGAAGAGCACCAAATGCCTATTGAGAATCATTTGTGTTGATATTGAATGGATGCTACATCTCAATGATGGAAAGCGCTAGAGTAGAGAAAAAACATCATTTAGCTTTTGGAATGATCAATATACTTTAGGAGACTGTGAGAGTTTTTTTTTTTGGTTAAGTGGGAAAGTGTTATGGGAGTAATGAAAAATTCCTTTGTGAAAACTCTTGAGATATGAAGAATTCTTACGAGTATTCCACTCCAAAACCATAATATTTTCAGGATTTGTGTGAGATTCAATTTTTTCAATTAAAAACCCCAAATATTGGATAAAAGTTCATGAAAAGAATGATTTCGTGATCATGGCATACAAATTGTATTGGTATAAGAGATAAAGGACTATGTAAACATGCTTGACATGTTTTGCATAAATCTTGTTGTAATTGAGGATGTAATCCAATTATGTTGCCATAATATTATCAACATCAGGGTAGGAGGTGTTCTTGATGATATATATAAATGTGGTAGGATCATTTGTGCAACCAAAATTCATGAACAACCACTTTAAAAAGTTTATTCTTGATCTTAAGTCATTTTATATGCAAGCTTGTTAGGATCCATGTGGGATTAGTGAAAATCCATATTGATAACAAGCTTCATAAAGTACTTTACCCCCTTGAATTAGTCAAGATATTCATAAATTCGAGGGAGTATGTAGCAATAGTTTATGGTTACCATATTGAGTGCCATGTAATCTATGAAATTCTCCACTATTTTTTCTCTTTCTTAGTTATGATCAAGGAGGGAGATCCACAAGGTGATGTGCTAGGTCATTTTCCCACATATTCATAATCGCATGATCTAACTTTCAATATTTGTGTTTCCACAAGTGTGTCTTAGTAAGAAAGATAGCAAGGAAAGGAAGAATTGGGGACAAAGTCAATGGCATGTTGGGTGGACCAAAAGGCGGGTAAACAAATACATACATTTAGGAATCTATGGGAGTTTGAGTATTGGATGGAGGAAACCTTCCTTTGTTGTGTTCTTGAAATTTGCATACCATGCAAAATATTCTTTGCTTTTAAATTTGTCCTATTATGACACCTTGTCTACCAATTAGTGTAGAATGAATCAAAAAAGAGGTGATATTTTATATCTTATTGTCCCTATGAAGTGTGTAGGAATTGTAGTATCCATAATATTGCACTATTATATCATACTAATAGGGTTTGTTAAGGATTATGTCACTACAATGTAATGGGGTGACATCATAGTCCATTATATCTTAGAGGGATTTGATAGTGAAAGTGATGGAGGAACTCTTATCATCAAGGTGGATTGTGCAACATCCAAGCTAATATAACATGGGATATGTTGATATGCTGGCTTGAGGCCTTTTCTTAACTACTGGGACAATATATTCTTTTGGATTCTATTGTTTAGAATGATGAAAACCAATTTATCCTTGATTTGATAACTCTATGTGAACATGGACTCTTTGTTGATGTTATATTAGTCTTTTACCATTAGCATAATTTGAGGATCAATGGAGTATATAATGTTGGCATCAACCTTTTGGTTTCCAGTTTCCTACTTTTGCTCAACAAGGTGATCTTGGGTCTTCTTGGTCACGTTCTCTTGTAAGACTCGTCATTCATCACTAGAAGGATAAAGCTTCCTAAGATACAAATAATGTGTCATCTTTAGGGCTAAAAGAAAAGGTGGAAATAGCTACTCTTATACTTTGCCTACTATATTAATTTGGGCCTTAAGAATGGAACATCAATGAAAATAATAAAATGGGTTCTTTTGGGTTGTGTGATTGGCCTTGGAAATCTTGGGAGCTATAGGAAGTTTTGTTCTAAAGAATGAATGGAAGAGGGATCTAACTCTTTCTTGATGTTATGAAGTAAATCAAAAAAAAAAAAATCAAGGAGTTCCTTTATGATCCATTATATAAATTTTAATGGAATGTATGTTGCAAACCATAATGAAATTTTTGGCAATGTGCCAATGTTTATCTTAGTTGTAACCACTAAGCCAAAACGAAATCTTTGTATCATAATGGGTACTAGAACTACCTCTATACATTAGTTTTAAGTTCATTCCACTGGTCACTTGATGGCTCATTTCTAGATATCAAGGTCTAAATGTGTCCACCACCAAGTGAGGGTTCAATGTTCAATGTGTACCTTAGACACAATAATATTTTGAGAAATAGTTAGGTTATATTGAATCTTGAAGTAAGCCTTAAGATTGTGAAGTCAACGTTATATCTCATCTCCATCCAAAAATCCATCAAATTTTAGGATGGATAGTTCAATGTCTGGCTTAAAGGACTATAGGACAACATGAAAATAATCAAAGGAATAGTGTGTGGCTAAGGAGATCATTGTTGTTGCATATTCTATTGCAAGGATTTTTATTTCATGGCCACCTATAACTAAAACATGGTCATCATGTAAATACACCATCTTGGCTTGAAAATCATTATGTTGTTCAAATATATGTTCATATCTTAGGAGAATACCCAGATCTGAAAGATCTAAAGATATGTTCAAATATATGATTGATTGATTTTCTTGATAAGTAGCTAACAAAGAATTTTTTAAATGCCTTTTAAGTGATTTGTGATTTGACAGTAAGGTATGTGCAGTGTGTTGTGTTTGCAACTATTGATTTAGTGATTTAAGATATATACGCGAGTTTTATTCAGTGATTTCATGTACATAAGATGTGGTTCAATGTTATCGTGTATATATTATGTGATAATCTATTCAGTGTGTTGAAATATATACGCAGGTATTGTGCATGGTAATCGCTTATATACATTTATTTGTTTTGTGGATTTCATGTATATGCACTAGGGTTTGAGTTTTTTATTGATGACAGTTTATGATATATGTTCTATTTATTGTTGTCTGTCAATGATGTCTTGATAAGCATGGTCTATATTTGGCAGTGTTGATTGGGTTGATTAGATTGTGGCTTGGTATATTGATCAGTGATGATGTTGCATTATGGTTTGGTTTTCAATGAGTCAGTGATTTAGTCATTCAGTTCAACAATGTTTTCAAGAGTCAGTGATTTGAGATCTATACATATATGTTATGTAGAGGAAACACGTATATATGCAGGTTCTCTTAAGAACAATCTCGTATATATCTTGAGGTTCATTTGTTTTGGTTGGCTTCTGTTTTTAGTAGTTGTTAGTTCAGTGATTCAGTTTTTGAGATTCAGTTTGGTCTTATTTTTGGTATGGGTCTAGTGTGAAAATATGATGAATGGTGGCCTAAAGGTTTTTATGTTTTGAGACAGGTGGATCCAATCTGAAAGTGTGATAATATTAGTGTGGAACTATAGAAGATAACAGTTATAGATGTTACATATGACATGGATAGAGAAATGAAAGTTCAATCACAAATGAATGACAAAAGTGAATTTTGAGAAATTATACGTGATTCCTGTGTAGATGGATCGCATACATACACATGGCTTATGAGTAAAAGTCGTGTACCGAATATGAACCATGCAAATATGGATACCAAGGGTCATTCCCATGGTATTGGCCCATAGTAATTAGAGAGGAAACATTCATTTGATCCTGTCAACAAAGACTAATGACTTTACCAAAGGATTTACCTAAGGTATTGGCCATCCTCCACTGATTGATCAAGGCATGCTTGATCTAATCATTCGATATGACGGTTTGCGGGTCTTCAACAAGCATGTGGATTATCAAGGTTTCAACCCCCATAGTTGATTATGACGTAAGCATTTGGATTTGCGATCGACGACCAAAATCGATTGCAAGCCTTAAATTGCGACCAGGGCATCCTGTACTCTCTACACCCGCTCAGTTTTTGAACGTCGTCAATCTACCAGATCTATCGATCTGATGGTCCAGATCGATTCCCACCTTTCACCTTCCTCAAGTACTTAGATTGAATCTCTGTCGTTCATTTCTTTTATTTATGTGGCACGACTTAATCTTAGTCGCCCATCACCTTTAACCTCGTTCGTTGATCTATAGATCCAATGACTCTTGTGCATCGTTCCTCATTTCTTCACCTTCTCTTTACTTCATTTTATTTCGTTCCTTCAATGTTCTTCTGTGGTTTCATTTTCTTCAGAGTTCTAGTCCTTCGCTATTCTAAATCACGGCTTCCTCCTAAGCTTAGCTCCACTCGCACCTTTAGGCTTCCTCCACCTTCACTAATACATTAAAGGCTTCCTCCTATATTGTCGATGTGTACAAAGCCATAACACCTCTATGTTACTCTTCTCTATATTTCACCTCTAGTTCTGCACCTGTAACCTATGTTATGCAGAATAACTCAAGATCATACACAATCAATATCTCAATTACTCAACACATACACATGAACTCAGAATTGAGTTGTTTGTACTAATAAACAGGTATTTACATAGTGAATTCCTTCTCAGCCTAACCTTTTATATCGGTGGCCTTTCTTCTCCTGCCTGTAGGATTACAATCTGACTGACTGACTACCTGACTCACTAACTACTCTAACTACTGATTCTCTATGCCTTTTAGGATTACATTTATACAAAAGGTTTTGTTGAACTAATTTTGGTTCAGATCCTTAATCTGCTGAACTAACTCCTGAATATCCTCTAAGACCACTTTTAACTCTAGTTAATCCCTGAAAATCCTCTCTAGTTCCTCTAGTCATGATACCAATAAGAGTTACAATTGATTTCCAACTCTCTCAATTCCCACTAATCACTCATTTTCTCCTACATTTGAGAGCATTTACAAATATCCTCACAATATCTAATTAATTCATATCCTAATCACTCAAAACATTAATAATTACATTAATTCAAAACATAGGAAACCAACTTCCTTGAAAATACAAGACCCCCTATGTCTACTAAGATACAATGATATTGTTGAGCTGAATGCTCCTGCATCAATTTCTCCACTTAAACCGTGATGAATTTGTCAGTCTCCACCCTCAGGCTTTGCCATATATCCCACCAAGGGATTCCTAGGCCAAATGAGGGTATACACAACTAGGCTTTACCGCAATCCTACCTTTATCGGTCGAGGGATTCCTAGGGCTTGTGATTATTTCCTAAGACCGCCTCACTCATTTTCAAAACCATCCGGCAATCCAGCTCGACCAAGTGAAAGAACCCCATCACACCATGGCTATCCGAAAATGGAAATGCAAGGCTGAAATCCATTGTCACACCTGGCAAAACCCATGCTAATGATAGCAATAGAACCAAATACACACATGCATGTACCATGCATACCAAAACTAGCAAGAAAACCATAAATGTAACTCAAAACCTGCAAGTAATCCAATTGTATTTGCTTGATCCAACTCTTCATTTCTCAATCTTTGCTTCCCTTTACTTTCTTGTCCTTCCTTTGCCTTCCTTTCTCCAATGCTAGAGTGCTCCAAGAATGCTCTAAGTGTGCAAGAGTATGAAAGAATATAAAGAGCTCCAAGATAAAACTGACAAAAGGTTGTGAATTGATCCTTAGAAGCCTTTTTATTAATGAGGCCTCTATTTTCTCCATTTTCCATTGTTTTCCTTCAATTTCCCCCTCGCATGCAACCTATGACCTTTCACCTTCCTTTTCCCCTATTTTCCATTATTTTCATAAAGAAATGCTAATTAATGCCTCTTTCTTTTTCTAATGCCTTTGTCAATTTCCCCTAGCCATAATAAACCAAATGAAAACCTTCTAGGATTTGTTTTCCAACATTTAGCTTGGAATATGTGTCCCATGACCTTGGTATTATTTTTCCTTTATTAACTTTATTACATTGATTTTTAACTCGGGTCTATTACAGGTTTATATCAGTTATGATTTGGTTGTGCATTGATATAATCTAGTTGCAGTGGTTTATTCAATATTCATTGGGATGATGTTATAGTGATTTAGTTTGTTTAGGGATTATATTTCAAATTCAATATTCAGTTTGGTATTGAGCATAATGTTGGGTGTGGGTCCAGTATGAGAATATGATGAAAGGTGGCCTATAGTATTTGGTGTTTTGATACTGGTGGATCCAGTATGAAATATTATAAAACATGATCTACGAAGGGTGCTGAGGATTTGAGCCTTTAGTGAGGGAGTCAAAGCTTCCTTCCAGTGGTAGTTGGTAAATTTGTTCAGGGGGTGGGTGCTCCCTTCTGGTAGAAGTTGGTAAACGAGATCAGGGGGTTGTAGCTCCCTTCTAGTGGGTGCTGGAGAACAAGCGGAGGTTGTAGCCTCCTATAGGTAGGTTCCTAGGTGTTGGTAAGAGTCTACGCCAATACAAGATGTAATGAATATTTTATTTATATAATGAGAAAGAAGACAAAGACGACGACAACAGTGGTTTTCTCCCACAATGGGTTTCCACCTAAAATCCCGGTGTTCTATGTGTCTTTCTTATGTGTTGTGATTTATCTATTCTTTATTGTATATTAGATGGTCAATGAATTAATAATGCAATGGTTAAGTTAACTCACCGATGAAAAATATGACAAATTAAGAATATTGGATATACAATGCTTGCTTTAACTAAAGTCGTGCACATACGCTTGTTGCATAAAGAAAAATAGTGTACAGAAATCAGAAAATGAAATTGAAAGTCTAAATTGGATTTAAAATATTGATTCACCCCACCCCCACCCACCCCCCCCCCCCCCACCCCCACACCCCCTGCCCCCCTCCCCACACAATATTTTTCCTAACAAAAAATTATAATGTTGGGAATCATATTTTGGTTCCTTAATTGTAAACATGAGGTGAGGAACATAAAAATTAGTGGAATAAATTCAATCTATGATGTTATAATTTGCAAGTGATTCCAAAAATTGTAGATTTGATATCAAAACTGTACAAAAATGAGAAAGTTTCACAAATAATGTGGGCTCTTAAAAGGTACTATAGTAATTCACCCATGCCCCAAGGGAGTTTTCAAAAATTTAACTTTGAGATAAATAAAGAGTATATCCTATATGATGGGCCCAAGTTTCTAATAGTGTCGGTCCTTTAATGGAAATGATGCTTCAATCCTTATATTGAAAATATCCCCTAAGTTCCCATATAGTTGCAGATGCTTATATTTCCTCTAGATTATTAGAAATCCAAATCATTTTTCTCTTTTTTAAATGCTCTCAGTGAGTTTCTTATTTTTATAGGTAAACAAGGGCATGTTCCAACTTATAAAAATGTTCAAATTTGCATTATAGTTGATCTTGAGAATGGTCTTTGGAAGAGATAATTCTTTAATGCAATGGTCACAACTAGAATCAGAGGTTGAATTATAAACATAGCCTAGTTTGAACAGCACCACTTTGTTTTCCACGATCCAAAGATTATGGTTCCAATTTTGTCACACACAAAAAAACATAAATCTCATAAACTCACAAACTGGAAGGGATCCAACTCAAAGTCCCATATAGTTGAACCAACCCTATAAAATAATTCTAATGCAATTTCAAAGGTTGACGTTATCAACCCTCAAGAGAGGAAGGATGTTTTGAAGGTTTTGGCTCCTATGGAGGGATAAAAATTTATTATAGAGAAGTTTGCAATGAAAAAATTCAAACCTCATGGGAAGAACCATGTTCCTTGGAATGAAGGATGGATTTTGATTAGGAAGAAAATATGTAAAAGGAAAATATCATCTCAAATTACTTGCATCTCAAATATCATGGGGAATTTGCCTCCACATGACCCAAGGTTTTTATTCATCCACGAGCATTAAAAGTCTAAGAATTTATATAAGTTTAATTGTCCTTGAAAATCAAGTGACTCAAACCCAAGTACTTGAGATCAATAAATTCTAGCGCATAGGCTCATATATGCCTTTTAGGTATGGGTGGGGTGCTAATATATTTTTCTACTTTTAATGAAAAAAGTGGTTTTGTTCTAATTTAAGAAGAACAATGTGTCACTTACATGTCATCTAAAAAATAGGTTAAAGTGTCAATGCTTTGTGGATCACTTGGGAAACTTAAGATTTCAAGGAGTATTCTAGGTAGGGGAAGCCCTTTGGTGATTAGAATCATTGAACTACAAAATTCCTTAGAATTGTTGTGTTGTCGTACCAACAAATATGATAATAGTAGGGAAAAAAAATGCAAATATTCATACATAAGAAAGAAGGATGTAAGTACCAAAGGAGATTTCCAAGTTGAACATGTCATGAACTCTATTTCACAAAACATATTATACACTCTAGACCAATTCCACTATATTAAGTCTGAGGCTAAATCTCATCACTTACTACTTTATTTTTATTTCACTCTTAGATTTTTCCTACAATTTTTTGTAATATTCCATTTTAATATTAATTTTATTAGGTGGCAAAGAGGTATAACATGGAAATCAATATAAGTGCATCATATCAATCAAGACCAATTTCCCAATTTGAAAAATGAATCTCAAATACACATGCTCATCAAAATACATACACACACATATAGTTTGAAAATCAAATCTAAGATATACACACAAATCTACAAAAATAAAAATCAATGGATACCTAAGGTTTACTCCACTAGAGGAAATTCCTATCTCTTCACAAAATTTGATCCTTGGTAGTTGGCATGGGTGCATTTGGAACCACAACAATTTTCAGTATTAAGTCACATTACTACATGTATATCAAGTCCAATGGGATTAGCTTAAGTGGTTGAGTTCTTTGAGATTCATGTAGGAGGTATCAAGGTTGATTCCCTAGGTTGGCTATCTTTGTTGCATGCCTCACTCAATGTCCCCATTGTTAGGCTCCATCATCAACAATGATGTGTTTTCATTGGTTATCATATGAGAACATAACAAAGGGCCTAAGAGTTTTCCCATGAGGTTATCCTTGGAAGAATACTACATGTACATCAAATCTCAAAAATGAAATTAGTTAATAACCTATATCATATAATATCGTACCTACCATAGTAGGGTTTTATAAGTTACGGTAAACTGGAGATAGGAATTCCCTAAGGTGCATTTATGCTATTAGAAGAGTGATATCAATTATGTTTTGGATGATTAATAGTGAGAGTAAAAATATATCACATAGAAACAATAAGTGTGATATTGTCAATCAAGGAACATTACTTGACCTAAGCTCAAAGTTGTATTCTATATTTGGATTGACTAATAATGTCAGAAGTTGAATTGTTATGAAGTTCACCACTTAATCCTAGAAAAGTGGATCAAGTCTTAGTTATAAAACTGATTAGAGACAAATTTCAAGAGAATGATTGTTAACCTTACCTATTGGGACCCAAATGCATGCAACTAACATACATCCAACATGAGTACAAGAGTAAGAAGTTATTAATGCTCTAGTATCTTCATTATATAAATATCATTTAGATCTAGGCACTCAGCAATGTCTATTAGAAGGATGATATGTGAAAGATTTTAGATAAGAAGCATTGGAATATTTAAGTGGTAACTTTCTATAGACTTATCCCTATTATGACCCTAGAGGAGGGTAGTTTATGGCACTCTATCCAATATAAGTGGTCACACATATGGCTAAATAGTAGTTCGATAAGGAGATTGATTTACATGAGTAATGAATGATAATTAGTATATATAAGGTTATTGTAGACATAATTACACATTTCTTGTTTTGAAAAAGTTTTAAAAATTGACTAGTTTGGACCCAACATGGTTGGTCCATAACCATATCAGTCACTCAGGGTGCCAAATTGGCTTGTGAATTGGTCTAGTGCACTAGTGCAGTCTCAAACTAGTTGGTTTAATACTAAATATGTAAAAAGTATTCAATTTGGCTAATTTTTGTCTTGAACCAACTATTACAACATGTGTGCTTTAATAAGTATTAAAAATTTTGAAAAAAAAAGTCTCACTACCCCACTTCTACCCACTCCCACATACCCTAATTTAATGTTACAAATAGACACCGCATAGACACTTTCTATTTGTCTCACATCTCTCTCATTGATTAACTTTCAACATTTGGAGTTTCTAGAGCTATGGTGAAGGAGTTGTTCCATAGTGAACTTGGAGTGGATTTGCAACTGATTGTGGTCAACTTGTGGTGGATTTGGCATCCACCTCAATAAGCTACATATCATCTACAATCTTAGAATATTTTTGTGAGGGGGTTTCATTCCCATTCGAATGTATGTTTCAAACCCTCATTCGTTTTGTCATAAAAAAATCAAATTTTTGTTTTATGGAACGAATATATTAAGGCATTTTTTACATTTTGTATTTGTACATTTGTTTTATATTTGAAACATTATCATGGCTCCCCAAGACAGGAATGAGTTGGGAAAATATTGTAAGGAGTACATGAAAGAGGTGGGATGGAATCATTGATTAAAATAAAACTTAGCTATAGTTCAAGGATAAATTACAACACAAGGTTTATTTTATGTAGATATCAAAGAGGAAATGATAGCACACATTGAGTAATATGTTATAGAAAAGGATATGCAAGGAGAAATGGAAGTTTATATAGGGTGAAGGAGAAATACCACATCCCAAGTAAACCTTGGTTTTTAAGGTTCCTCCTCTAACCCTTATGTTATGGACCTCTTTAGATATGTCCCCCTCATTCATTAAAACCATCCTATAGCTGCACAGAAGAGGAAGAATATTTATTGTTTTTTAATATCCTCCTCCATGTCCACCCACATCAAAGTCACTTAGACCACTATTGATAATAATTGGAAATAGTAATACAAGGAATCCACTTTAAAATACATGCGTAGATGGTGGTATGTTGAAAAAATGCCCTCTAGTGACCCCCTCTTTCCTTCTTGACAAACTATGCTAGATGCCATAGTTGTTGTTAGTAAGGGCTCCAAAGGCCCTATTATGAATGACTTGAGGGATTCCCTTTAATAGAAATCAATTAGGTGCATTAATGACTAGAAGAGTTTCAAAGAATCATGGACCAAAGTGAGATTTTCTACATTCTTACATGGATAAGTTGATGGAAAATATCTTACCATACTTAATATCCTTGTTTCTTTCACACCACAAACCATGTTGTTTAATTAGTAGATGCATTTAATAAGGTGAATAAATGCACAATCATCATTTCATCATTTGGAAAATGATTGTGGATGTGGGGGTAGAGAAAATTATTTATATCATCACTATTAATGCCTCCAACTATGCTCTTGTTGTGTTAAGATGTTGGAGGATAAAAACACAACCATGAGTCTAGAACCCATGCTTAAGGATATAAGAACACTAGATTAGATGAATAATGGTGTAGATCATGTTGGGGGAATTACCAAATACATCTCAACCACTCATGAGTATAGATTAGACTGAGGAAAACACAAAGGTTGGGAAGTGTTGGGTGTGTGTTATATTCTTTCCATGACTACCCCACGTGTAGATTTGAATGCATGAGTGAAGGGTGGTGTAAATAGGAGTGAATGAGCATGCATGCAATCAAAACCAATGCAGGAATCAGTCAATATTAGGTGGGCGAACCTACCTATGGTTTTGTGCATGGATTTCGCACATGGTTTTGGGCATGATGGTTTTCTACCCATGGTATTTTGTAGATTCGGTCAAGGGAACTACGATTATGTTCTAATCCAGGGTTAATGGATTGGGGTTTATGGATGCTTTGGCATGTATATATGTGCATTGTAACATTGAAAGGAATATAATGAAAAATCAATCTAGTAGTTCCGGTTTTGGGATCCAGGGGAAAATCTCTGTGTATATATTTTTTATGTTTTATGAACTCTCCATTGTTTATTTTCTGTTTTTTAGAATTCGTATGTAGGTAATTTTTTTACGGGGTTAAAACCTACATTTGGTAATAGAGTTGTTTTGGCTTCAAGAGGATGCCTTTGCTGCTGAGGGGTTTTTCTTAGGCCTGTGATAAACCCTGTTCAGTGGGAGATCTGTGGGATCGATTCTTGTGGTGAAAGAAGATGGCGAGCATTGGAAAGAAAGAGATCGAGAAATTTAATGGTCAGAGTTTTAAGTTGTGGAAACTCAAGATAGAGTATCTGCTGGTGGACAAAGATCAGTGGATCGCAGTAGATCTGGGTACTAAACCAACAACAATGTCAGCTGAAGACTGGGTGAATTTGGATCAAAAGGCAAAGAACACAATAAATTTGTGTGTCTCAAATTCAGTATTGCTGAATGTATCAGGGGAAGCTTCAGCGAGGGCTTTGAGGGACAAGTTAGGGACTTTGTACCAATCTAAGTCTCTGGTGCATAAATTGTTCCTACAAAAAAAACTATATAACCTAAGGATGAAAGATGGAGACTCGATGACAGAGCATCAGAACACCTTTAATACTATTGTAAGCCAGTTATTATCTGTTGATATTAAAATTTCAGATGAAGATAAGTGCATCAGTTTGTTGTGTTCTCTACCAGATTCGTGGGATATTCTGGTTGTTGCAATAGGTAGTAATGTAACTGCCTTGTAGTTTGATGAAATAGTCTCATCCTTGTTGTCAGAGGAGATGAGATGGAAAAATATGGAGGGCTAGCATGGTGATGCCTTGTCTGTACAAGGATGGTCCCAGAATAGAAACAAAAATAATTCCTCGAGTGGGAGATCTAAATCTCCAGGAAAACCTGTAAAGATGTGTTGGAAATGCGGAACGAATGGCACTTCAAAAGGGACTATAAATCTAAAGCTCCTAAGAAAGGAAAGGTATTTGATGATGCTCCTTCTGCAAAGGCGAAAACCACCTCAGATGAAGGTAGGGATGTGTACTTGGCTTCTTATTCAAGTAAACATGTAGATCACGATGCTTTATTGACTCAGGTGTATCCCTTCACTTTAATCCCCGTAGAGAGTGGTTCTGCGAGTTTGATAAATATGATGGTGGTGTTGTCTTCTTAGGGGATGACAGGAAGGCTAGAATCGTTGGTCACTGAAAAGTCAAGATGAAGTTACAAGGTGGAAGGATTAGAACACTTCTGGGTGTTCTGCAGATTCCTACATTGGCTAGAAATCTGATTTTTGTAAGCAAGCTGGATGATGCAGGTGTAAAACAGTGTTAGAGAAAGATACCTACAAGATGGTTCGAGGAGCACTGGTAATGATGCGGCGAGTTCGGATTGGAACTCTATACAAGCTTCAGGGTAGCACTATTATGATGGGTACAACCATTCTATGGTTCCTGAAAGTGGAGGAGAAAATCTAGTGGTCTCTGGAGAAAAAACCATGCTATGGAATCAAAGGCTTGGACATATTGGAGAGAAGGGCCTTCTAATGCTTCATGGTAATGGTATGGTAGAAGGTATGTCTAATTTCTCTCTGGATTTTGATTTCTGTGAAAAAATTGTATATGGGAAGTAGAATCAGGTGAGTTTCCCCTCTGGTGCTAAGAGGGCGAAATGGATATTAGAGCTTGTGCAAAGTGATGTGTTTAGACCTGTGTCGGTTCCATCACTGGGTAAGTCTATGTATTATGTATCATTCATAGATGACTTCTCAAGGAATACATGGATATATTTCCTCAAGAAGAAATCATAAGTATTTGACAGGTTTAAATAATTTAAGGCTCTGGTGGAAAACCAAATAGAGAAGAAGATAAAGGTGTTGAGGACAGATAATGGTGGAGATTTTGCAAGAAGTAATTTTAAGAGTTCTATAAGAACTGTGGTATAGCACGATAGAAAACTACTCCATACACACCTCAGAAAAATGGAGTTGCAGAAAGAATGAACAGGACATTAATGGAAAAGGCAAGAAGCATGCTCAGTGGTGCCAGGTTAGGATAGGAATTTTGGGCAGAGGCGGTGGAGACTGCATGTTACCTAGTCAACAGATCACCTTCATCAGTGTTGGAGGATAAGACTCCACAAGAGGTATGGACTGGTAAGAAACCTTCTCTTTCAAATCTGAGGGTATTTGGATGTGATGCATATGTACATTCTCTAAAGGAGAAAAGAACAAAGTTGGATAGTAAATCTGAAAGGTGCATCTTTATTGGGTATAAGGATGGTTTAAAAGGTTATAAGCTTTGGAACCCAGAAACAAGGAAGGTTGTGTACAGCCAAGATTTGGTGTTTAGAGAGGTGAAAGATGTTATTAAACATGAAATTCTACCAAAGGAACCTGATAAGATAGATTTTGAGCTAAAGGAGGAAGAATCGAACTCTAAAGTAGAAGAGGAATCAAAAGATGAAGAGCCACAAACTCAAGTTGTGAGAAGATCAATTCGAGAAAGAAGGGAGCTAGAAAGGTATAGTCCATCTTCTTTCTATTCATATTTTTCTTTATCTATTACTGATGATGATCCCAAAACTATGAGGGAAGCAATAGATTCAGAGGATGGAAAACTCTAGAAAGAGGCCATGGTTGATGAAATGACATCTTTGCAGAAAAATGAGGCTTGGGATCTGGTGGAGTTGTCGACTGGAAGGAAACCCATTGGCAGCAAATGGGTGTTTAAGAAGAAGATGAATGCAGAAGGAAAGGTGGGGAAATACAAAGCTCGGTTGGTAGAAAAAGGTTGTTCCTAGGTGCCGGGAATTGATTTTGGTGATATTTTTTCTCATGTTTCCAACATAGCTTCTATTAGATTACTTTTATCTGTTTCCTCTGCTTTTGATTTTGAGGTAGAAAAATTGATGTGAAGACATCATTTCTTCACAGGGATCTGGAAGAAGAGATCTACATGAAGCAACCTGAAGATTTTGTGGTGAAGGGTAAGAAAGAACTGGTATGCAAGTTAAAAAAGTCTCTGTATGGGTTAAAATAGTTACCAAGGATGTGGTATCATAAATTTGATACATTTATACGAGGACTTGGCTTCACCAGAAGCAAAGAAGATCACTGTGTGTATTTTAAATTAATTGGTGACCGTGTTATTTATCTGGTCTTGTATGTGGATGAAATGTTGCTGGTTGGAAATGACAAAGAAATTATCTAGGATTTGAAGACCCAATTGCCCTCCAAATTCGGTGTGAAAGATCTTGGTGTTGCAAACTATATTTTGCACATGGAAATTAAACGAGATCGGGCAAAGAGGAAGCTATGGTTAAATGAGAGGAAGTATGTCAAGACAATACTGCAAAGGTTTAATATGGAGGATAGTAAACCAGTGAAGATTCATATTCATGTAGGTGTAAATTTATTTGTTGAATAGTGTCCCAAGACACAAGAAGAGGATGAGGACATGTCTCATGGTCCATATGAAAGTGTAGTCGGTAACCTAATGTATGAAATGGTTTGTACTAAACCAAACATTGCACATGCAGTGGAAGTATTGAGTAGATTTATGTCAAAACCAAGAAAGGAGTAAGGAGCATTGGACAACAGTGAAGTGGGTTTTCGGGTATTTGTGTGGCACTAGTGATTATGGTTTGTGCTATCAAGGAAGACCAGGATTGGACAGAGTTTTGGAAATACATGGCTTTGTTAATTTAGACTGGGTTGGAGATCTGGATCAGAGAATATCTACAAGTGGGTATTTGTTTAACCTATTTGGAGATGCAGTTAGTTGGATGAGTAAGAGACAGTCTGTGGTGGCACTTTCAACCACAGAGGCAGAATACATGGGATCCATTCATGCAAGCAAGGAAGCAATTTAGTTGCAAAGATTGTGTTCAAGTATGGGGTTAGTACGGTGAGTTATAAGGATAGATTGTGACAAGAAAAGTGCAATTTTCTTGGCAAAGAACCCTACTTATCTTTCAAAACAAATCACATTGATGTTCAGTATCACTTTGTGATGGATATGGTTGAGGATAAAAATATGTTGCTGGTAAAGGTGGAAACTTCGAAGAATACTGCAAATGCATTGGAAAAGTCGGTGAGCACTGAGAAGTTTTCTTGGTGTAGAGAAACAATGGGTGTTATAGGGCTGGATTAATGACTAAGCTCTCATGTGGCCCCCTGTGGAAAGAAAACAACAAGTGGGAGAATGATGGGTGTGTGTTATATTCTTTTCATGACTACCCCATGTGTGGGGGGGTTCACAGGGGGGGCAGTAGCCCCCTTGTACGTTGCGCAGGGCGCAGCAGGGGGGGTCACATGGGGGAAGATTCCCCCCCTTTTTGGGGGTATGCAAGGGGGCAGTAGCCCCCTTACACAGGGTCTGGGGTAGCTCCCCGAGAAAAAAAATCGACCCTATATTAGGTGGGAGGACTTACCTATGGTTTTGTGCATGGATTTTTCACATGGTTTTGGGCATGATGGTTTTATGTCCATGGTATTTTGTAGATCCGGTCAAGGGAAATATGGTTATGTTCTAATCTAGGTTTAATGGATTGGGGTTTTGGATGCTTCAACATGTATATATATGTATTGTAACATTGAAAGGAATATAATGAAAAATCAATGGGGAAGTCCCGATTTTGGGATCCAGGGGAAAATCTATGTGTATATCTATTTTATTTTTATGCTCTCACCATTGTTTAATTTCTTTTTTTTAGAATTCGTATGTAGGTAATTTATGTACGGGGTTAAAACCTACAGGAAGCTTGTTATCTTTGCGATCACCAAATTTGCAAGAATCTTTCCCACATTGCAATATCTCCTTTCACAACTATATAACTTGAAAAGAATTCTTTCTAGTGATGAATGAAATGCATCTTGGTGAAACTACAAGCCTAATAGGGAAAATATTAATAAAAAAATATTATAAGCACAGATTTTGGACTAAATTAGCAAAGGTTGAAAAAAAAATTGATCCCTTTGTTAAGGTGTTGTGGATGGTGGATGGAGATAAAGTAGACATTGGTTACATCTATGAGGCAATGAATCAAGCCAAAGAGAATATAGAGGCAACACATACCAATAAAAAAATGTGGACCTATTTAGAAGATCATTGATAATAGATGGAACAAGAAACTTCATTGGCCTATCAATGTTGTTGGATTTCCTAAACTCAATATACCATTACATATCTAACTTTCCACAAGTTGAACTTGGGGATGTCAAATATGAATTTCAGACATGCATAGAATGCATGGTCTGAGAGATTCTAGTTAGAAATACATAGTAATATCAATGTTTTTAGTAAAGCCTCATGTACCTTTGCAAAACCCTATATATGCTTGCAATACATGAGAACAACCAGAAAGGAATTTCAAACGTTTTTAAGTTCAGATACTTCTTTAATTTCTAGCCAAAGTAACCAGATCACGTCTTGTATCTTATAACTTTCCTTTGACTATCATGATTTATTGCAACAAGTTAGTGGGGTGCATTTGGTAGCAAATGTCTTCAATTAAAAAAGTTTGCAATTAGGATCCTAAGTCACACTTGTAATTGTTATAGACATTTTTGTGCCTTACAGCATAGAGCATGAAATGTCAATAATCTAAGGGATCCAAAGTCCCTAAACAAGTTGTTCTTACCCTTAGAGGAACAAGGTCAGCAAACCACAGCACTGCAAATCAGTTCTCCACTGAAAAACACTCAAAAACAGGTCAGTTTTGGATCATTGCAGCTGCTCCACTAGGCATCTGCGCTGCATAGCAGGTACAACAAAGGCTACCTGCGTTGCATAGCAAGTAGAACAAAGGCTACCTGCGTTGGGCGTACTTGGACATGTGGAGGAATCTTTTTCTCAAAGTGCCAGTGCCCAGGAAGCTTCTAAAAAGACACTTGATGATAAGATTTGCCTAATGATGAGTTAAGAGCTTCTAAAACTCCAAGTGGAAGACAGAAACTCCAATTGAAGAACTGAAGAACAACTGGGGTTGAAGAGGACAACAAGTCACACATCAAGCTGACTTATCTTCACTCCAAAACTCTATATAAGGATCTCATCCCATGGGATCTGGAGGCGGAATTTAGTGCAAAGAATTGTTGTTGGTTTACGGTTGTGAGCATTGGGTGATTGCTTGAGGGAGGTGAAGAAGAGATTTCTCTCCGTCGGGAAGGTGATGCTGGATTGGACCTCTCATGGTTGTATCACCGCCTGAACCTTACTTCCATATATTAATAAAGCATTTGAGGTTCTTCTATTCGCATGTGTTTCAATGATGTATTGTCTTACTTGCGTATTTGATTTATGCTAATCCTTGAATCAATTATGCATGCATGCTTCTTGTAGTTTCCTTTCCTTGTCTTGTTTGCAGGATCTCGTGTAGCTGGGCCCGTGAAAAGACTTGGAGCTGGGAGCAAGCGGAAATCAAAGGAGATTGGATCGACCATTTGCACAAGACATCGGTAAGTGGATCTCTTCCTTTTATCTCTTGCATGTCATAAAGAAGAAACTTTAGATAGCTTTGCTTTCAGCTATTGCTAAGGAACTGTCACCCTTAGAGTGGGTTAGGGTCATTCCGAGTTGGATACTTTCCCCCACAACAGACTGGCGACTCCACTGGGGAGCGTGTCTTGTTGGTAGCTTGTGTTTATTGCTATTCATTTCTTAAACAAAGGAAGTACCGAATCGAACTGCATTCGAGTCCTTCGAATGCAAAGTAGAGGGCAGCTACTCTAGCCCAGTGCTGGGCATGTTTATGATCTGAAGAGCTGATCCACAGGGACTCTTTTTAGCTCTTTGTGATAGTGTTCATCTTCCTTTAATCATCCTCTGGTGTATACTTGACTGACAGCCTCTGATTTGGCCAAAAACCGCTCATTTTTGAGCAAACTGTGACCCGGAATCTGAGAGAGACGTGACTTGTCTCATCAGTGCAGCTGCCACAAAGGCTACCTGCACTGCAACGCAGGTCCCGAAGGGGCTACCTGCGCTGCATCTCAGATTCACAGTGCAGCACCTGCGCTGATCCAGTTTTGCCTTGTGCAACTTGGATTCTCCACTGTCTGTTGCCCAGTTTTCAGTATTGTTTTTGCAGCCAGTTGTCAACCTGTATACCCAACTGAAACCACTTCTCTTTGCCTTCATTCTGCCTCAGTTGTATGAAGAAACTGTGATTGTTCTTATTGTATTTCTTGCTGTCATTCACAGTTTCCCATAGCGAAAGTGAACTAGTCTTGCTATGACCTCTTGAATCTAGACCTGTGAGAAAGTGTCGTTGTGATTCTAAGAGTTAGTTTATTGCTGTTCATAGCTGCTTGAGCATTTGCTTTCGTTATATGGTTTGAATTTTAGTATTTCTTGTGTTGAAACAAGTGAATCTTAAGGTGTTCTTTTGATTATTGGACAAAAACTTGTTTTCTTTCACTTGAAATTGAATTCGAAAATTATACAACAGCTTTCCTTTTGTAATACATCAACATTAAGGAAGAAGAAAAGAAATACTTGCATTGTGCATGTGCATTTTGACAGTTTGCATGTCGATTTAGGAAAAGTGCATCAGTGTGTGCTCTATGATCTGTTTGAAAAGATGATGTCTTTCTTTTCCTTCAGTAGTTAAGGTTTTCATAAGTTGAAAGAATTGAAAAAGCTTGCTTATCATTCTTAGACTGCATTTAGGAGTTGTATCATACATCACGTGGTGATCCATAAAGGCAAACTGCTAAGCAAGATCAACCTAAAAAGAACTAAATTTATCTAACAACACTTTGAAACATAACGAAACACAGTAGAGGTCTAGGTAGAGACGTGAACCGGCGTCGTTAAACATAGTGACTGTTGATCTCTACGAAGGTGGGTGATTCCTCCTGAGGGACGATAGCACTAATACGGACTTGTGCCCCCGCGTACCGTCGCGTATATTGGGGGACCCCTATAGGAACAAAGCCTTTATCCATAGGAAGCCGTGTCGGCCGCCCTACTGATCGCGATGCAGTGAACACAGCATTCACGAAGATCGACCACTCGTACCGTAAAACGTATTCTGTGGTTTCGCGAAAGCTTTGGCACACCCTTGCCTAGAACTCCAGAGTAGTTTCTTTTGGCCTTTTTCAAACTCTATAACTGAAAAAGTCCATCCGAGCATTTGTCACTTCGGGCTCGTTAATACATCGAAGGAGACTAGAGTCATCTTTAGCTTTTTCTCGACTCTTAAAAAGTGAAAAAGCAAGTTGTGTCTAAAAGCGTCGTCATATAAAATTCATCTTAAACGGAACATAATCACCCCTAATTCCTACGTTGATCTTAAGGTTGAGAACATGGAACACACCAATCAAGGGATTCCACAGCATGGGACCCCTAGCCCTTTCTCCTCTTGGGGAGAAGTTGGTGCGCCCCACATGGCCACATTGTCGCTTCCAGGACTGACAATTGGCCTGCCAGTTTGGCTATTCTCAACCGCTGTAGTTCAGACCACCACGGTTCCTGAACAGTCGAGTCAACAGTTAGACCAGTCTAGAGCTACCCTCCAGCCTTCCACTTCTTATGAGCCTTCCTCCGATCCTTCTTCTTCGAAAGGTCAAGCCGCCAAAAGCGGAGCTCCCATAGAAAAGAAGAAGGAAAAGAAGAAGAAAGAAAAGAAGCAAAAGGAGCCAAAGGCGCCTGGGGGCAAGCAAAAGGCATCTAACGAAAACCCACACACAGCACGGACCGGGCCCAAATCGCCATGTGTCATATGTAGAGGAGACCACTTCCACAGTGATTGTCCCAGTATTCCCCGGATACTAAGGGACTGGTCCCCTCGTTTGCACGATTCGGAAGCGTCAACCTCTGACAACCAGGTTGAATGCTTACCGTCGACCAACGAAAGTGAAGGTCGCAGACGACGAAGAGGGATGAGATTCCCCTGCGAACTATGTGAAGGCGATCACACCCTTCACCGTTGTCCCTTTTTAGACGAGGCAAAGAGAGTTTTGGAAGATCAACCGGTGGCACCGGTACTACTTCCTCCTGGATATCAAAAACTCGCGCCAGGTCCTTCGTTGGTCGAAAATACAGCTGTCTTGCTCAGAGGGCCAGCTGAAGTGTCAGTCACTGAAAGTGAACCTACTGAATCCGGACCGGACGAAAGTCCAAAGGTCGAAACGGCAGTTGACCCGGTTCTCCCTTCAGAAGTTTCATCTTCAAACACCACAGTCACTGAGGATTCATCTTCAGTTGACACCCCCGCCGAAGAGAATAAGGATGACACCGTCCATATTCTTTTCGTCAACTCCGATTCTGATGAGCATCTGGGCAAAGCGCCCACTCCTTTATCGCAGGAAGGAGCATCGTCAGGATCATATCCGGCCGTATATTCGGTCCCACCACCAAGCAACCTAGTTGTGTCCTTTGATTGGAACCAACTAGGCAGACCCCGGTTACCAGCCAGCATACCATTTAGAATTATAGTCCAAATATACAAAATGGTGATGGCTGGAACTATCATTGATGAAGGGGCATCTGTGAGTATCCTGTCCTCTATTGCTTGGAAAGCACTGGGTTGCCCGGCGCTTTTGCCCGAGACAAGGCATCTCTCGGGTTTTGACAAAGGAACCAGTCGACCATTAGGGATTCTACCTAATGTGCCTATTACACTGAAATGGAAGGCTGTCAAGATGAATTTGATGGTCGTCCAAGGACCCTTGGATTATAACCTACTCCTTGGACGAGACTACATATATTGCATGGAAGCAATAGTCTCCTCACTCTTTCGAATAATGTGTTTTCCATACGAAGGAAGGATGGTCAAGCTCGTAGACCAACTTTCACTTCCGGGATCACGCATCGCAAGTAGTCACATACCTATCCTCAATGGTCTTTTCGATCAAGAAAGGTCTTTTCCCCTGGTTCTTCTTCCTGATGAATGCGAGTGATTCAGGAAAGGAACGCAGGAGCCCAGGGGGCATGCATCCTGGTCTGCTCTGGAGGCAGAAAAAACCTTGGGTGTAAAGTAGAATTTCCGCGGGAGAATATGACTAGTCCGTACCCCATCCCCCCCTTCATCTTTGAGAATCTTCCTCTGAGCCATCTTCATGGAGAAGAAGGACAAGAAGACGAAGAGAGAGATGGGCTCTCAGAAGGGGTAATTGGGAGTGGGGTTGTTCTAGAATAAGATTCTCTTGTTAAAGTTAAGTGCGTGGCGGAGCGTCGTCATTCACCTTTGTCTAAATAGGTAGGCTCTGCCAAAGAAGGGGATCCGTTTGCGGCAGCAAGTAGTAACCATCTTTGGATAAAAGGCAAGCCTCACCCATTAAAACAAATATTTTAAAGGATAAGTAGGGGCAGCCTCCAAAGAAATAAATTCTATTGCTGCAACAAATTGTAACCATCTTTGGATAACCTAACGATAGACATCGCCGAAGAAAGTTTCTGTTTAAAAGAATTAACAGAACAATCTTTGGGTAACCTGAAAGAGGTAAGCCTCACCTGTTGAAAACAAAGGTTTTTAACGGAAAAGTAGGGGCAATCTTGAAATTAGACTTACACCTGGGGGCATGCAAACCTCTTGGAATGCAAGCGTGGTCGGCTTTTTAGTTTTAGGTAGGACTAACCCCTCTAACCCGTAGGATAGGCCGATATCCAGCTTGCATAAAGAGAGGATATGGAGCAAAGCGTAAGGAGATGAAGCTCTTTAAAAAATAGAGATCTTCCATGAGACCTTCCTACTTTATGACTGGTAAAAACGAGCAGTTTTGGCAAAGTTCATGCTCGTTAAAAAATAAACGCAAAAACGAGCAGTTTTGGCAAAGTTCATGCTCGTTAAAAAATAAACGCAAGATCCGAGCAGTTTTAATGCGGAAATTCATGCTCGTTAAAAAATAAACATAAGCTTGTGAGCAGGCTTCCCCCCAGTGTTCAAGCTCATTCAGAAAAAATGAACCGGTAAATAACCATTTGAGACCGTAAATTCATCAGCCATAAAAGCCTTGGTCGTGTTTGTGTACCGTCACCTCCACTTTTCATTTGGCCGATCATTCACATCCGCTTGATTGTTTACCTATTTTGAGGAACAGCTGCGAAGAGTGATTTCACTTAGCCATCCTTGTAATACTGCCGTGATTGGAAAATTCCAAACCTGTACCTGGAATCTGCTGCTATCCCTGTTTATCACTCGTTCCTCAAAAGACGAGTCTTCTTTGAGCTCTTTTCACTGACTCGTAAAATATGAAAAGTTTGCCGAGTTTTGGCCTTCCAGCTCGTTAAAAGGACCGGAAGAGCTATCCCTCCTCTAGATTTTAATCTTTTTGGACCTGAGGGATTAGTGCACAAAAAGATCGAGCGCTTGTCTAGTTCGACTCGATAAAGATATCGAACATTCATCCCTTCTGTATTGTTTTATACTTTTTCGGACTTAAGGGATTAGATGACGAAAAAGGACCCCTGGAGTCCACTTTATGAACCCTTTTCAGACTCTCTAAAGATGAAAAGGACCGAGTTGTCTTTGTCGCTGGGCTCGTTAAAAATATTAGATAGCGACAAACTTGTCTTTAGACGAGAATGAGTTTCCCTATCGCTAGGCTCGTTAAAACATAGCGATGGGCTTGCCCGAAGGGCAGGTTATAGATCAAGCATATGTTATCCTCCTCAAGCTTGACAAAAATAAAGAGGTACTGGTCAGAAATGACTGGGGAAAAATTGGGAAGAACCTCAAAGCTTAATGGTAGCAAGTCGCTCTTGAACATGACACTTTTGCCTCCGTAAATATCGGGTTGAGTTATTATCATTCACCGGTCCCTTCACCATGGTCTCGCCATACCATCCATACATGGGGTAATGCTACCGATCCATCACATCAGTGTCGTTATATGTTCAAGAGATGTCATTCAGAAAGTGTCAACCGGGTCCCATCCACTACCATACATCATCTTTCATCCTTCCATGACCGCCACCCTGAATCATATTTCACAGATCGTTTTCACCATCATCACTAGCTCCGTTCCGTGTCACTGATGTGGGATTCATTAAGGCCCTCCTTTGACGGATCACTTCTTGTCGACATCAGCTCATTATCCAAGAAGTTGATCTAGGAACACCCCCTCAGTACTTTGAAGCTTGCATGCCTCAATGGCAAGTTTCTCACTTCCGGCGATAGGTATACATTAATGACCTTCGACCGGGAGACTTTGCGTGGTGTTCGACGTCAGATCCTATATTCACGCCACGTGAATTGTGCTCCAGTACCTTGAGGGTCATCATCATTATCGGTGATTCCTCTCGCGCTTGTTAACAGTTTACATTATTGACTGGTAATCAAGCGATGTCTTTCCATGTTCGACTTCGGGAAATTCTCACATGGATCGACTTGTACTAGAGTGAATATCGGACAAGTTTGAAGACCCCGGATCTAGTTTCATCCATCCGGGCTGCGATATATATTCAGGAGATAAAAACATAGACATGTGCAGCAGATGAGCATCCTACTAAAAGGATGATAATTAAAAGCAGAGAATTATCCGTCTCTTATCAGACGATCGTCTGTTTATGTACGGCAAATGTATTTATAAAGCTGATCATGGGAAATGCCCGCATCAGCTAGATCATGAAAAGAAAGTATGAAAAGATAATGTATTGTATTGTATTTTGTTACAGGTCACCTCCCGGCGATTGAATGAACTTCGGATCCTCCTAATAAAGCATTTCGCCTGATAAATGACCTCATACTTTAGGGGGCAACTGTTATAGACATTTTTGTGCCTTACAGCATAGAGCATGAAATGTCAATAATCTAAGGGATCCAAAGTCCCTAAACAAGTTGTTCTTACCCTTAGAGGAACAAGGTCAGCAAACCACAGCACTGCAAATCAGTTCTCCATTGAAAAACACTCAAAAACAGGTCAGTTTTGGATCATTGCAGCTGCTCCACTAGGCATCTGTGCTGCATAGCAGGTACAACAAAGGCTACCTGCGTTGCATAGCAAGTAGAACAAAGGCTACCTGCGTTGGGCGTACTTGGACATGTGGAGGAATCTTTTTCTCAAAGTGCCAGTGCCCAGGAAGCTTCTAAAAAGACACTTGATGATAAGATTCGCCTAATGATGAGTTAAGAGCTTCTAAAACTCCAAGTGGAAGACAGAAACTCCAAGTGAAGAACTGAAGAACAACTGGGGTTGAAGAGGACAACAAGTCACACATCAAGCTGACTTATCTTCACTCCAAAACTCTATATAAGGATCTCATCCCATGGGATCTGGAGGCGGAATTTAGTGCAAAGAATTGCTGTTGGTTTACGGTTGTGAGCATTGGGTGATTGCTTGAGGGAGGTGAAGAAGAGATTTCTCTCCGTCAGGAAGGTGATGCTGGATTGGACCTCTCATGGTTGTATCACCGCCTGAACCTTACTTCCATATATTAATAAAGCATTTGAGGTTCTTCTATTCGCATGTGTTTCAATGATGTATTGTCTTACTTGCGTATTTGATTTATGCTAATCCTTGAATCAGTTATGCATGCATGCTTCTTGTAGTTTCCTTTCCTTGTCTTGTTTGCAGGATCTCGTGTAGCTGGGCCCGTGAAAAGACTTGGAGCTGGGAGCAAGCGGCAATCAAAGGAGATTGGATCGACCATTTGCGCAAGACATCGGTAAGTGGATCTCTTCCTTTTATCTCTTGCATGTCATAAAGAAGAAACTTTAGATAGCTTTGCTTTCAGCTGTTGCTAAGGAACTGTCACCCTTAGAGTGGGTTAGGGTCATTCCGAGTTGGATACTTTCCCCCACAACAGTAATGCTTCGGGGTGTGGTCATAATTGGTCTATCGTTAAACACATTCACACAAATAAGAGAAATTTTTTGTAATGACAATGGTTTATGATATTACCTTCACGTAGTACAACCTTGAATGAAGATACAACTAATAGTTGAATAAAATCCCTAATGTGGACCCCATTGTATTAGATGCATTTATCCCTCTTCAAAATGGGTAGTGGAAACTCCATAAATAGAATTTAATGATGGTTACTTGAGGTGGATGGGTGTAAATTATGATCCACTAGTAACACAATATGAATCACTAGTACTATTATCGATGACCTTATAAGATCTTGTCCAATTAGTGATTTTGAATTTGATCATGATGATGGAGATGAGGATCCCATTATTAGTGGGTGGGATGAGTTTGATGATTGATCATTATGATATGTAGTCATTGGTTGTATCATGTAGTAGTATGATTCTTTGACTGTACATGCCATTTAAAGTATCAATATTCAGGCATTTTTCTTCAGATATGTATCGCACTTAGTGCCATTTTGAATATTCACTATTACATTCTATACACATGGGAAAAAATTTTATATTTGGTGTCAAATGGTTTGGATTTAAATTTATGTACATGATATATATATATATATATATATATATATATATATATATATATATATATTTCCAAGGAAAGCCTCAGGAGATCACACTTATTTCCTAGAATATCTAAATAGATGGTGACTCAACTATTAGTCATAATAGTGGTTGGTAACCTAAGAGGACTCAGCCAACCCCTCCCCCCACCACACACAGACAAATATTGTGTTTTTTAATAAAATAGTTCATCAACCATTTTCAATATGATCTTGTTTTACCCTCATAAAATTCTAATCCCAATTCATAATTTTTAAAACTTTGATTTGGGATTAATTGGATTTAATCTCCTAATATCATAAGATTATTATGTAGCTTATCGATATCACTATTCTTGGGATGTTCCATGTCCATCTTTGGTGTATTTAATGTTTATCATATTATTTTGCATAATCAGGATCATAATAAGTGGTATTAGTGTAGGCAATTCTCCAATCAACAACTTCAAGGAGTACCCTTCAATATCAAATCCATCATAGTTATGAGGGATATCCAATGGGCTATCACTTGATTTTATGGAAAGAGGACATTTGGAAATGTCTTTGGTTAAATCTCAATAAAATTCACATGCAAGTCTAGGACATATAATCCATACAAATTGGAGTTAAAATCCAATTTGAGAGAGGCACCAAAAGTAGTTTTCGACAACAAAGTGTGCATACAATTTGATTCCAAACTCTAAATTAAGCATTGTTTAATTTTATGTACCTATCAATGTCTCTAATTGAAATTTATAAGATATAATGCTCATGCAAATTAGGGTCCATTCCTAGTCCTAAAATCTCAATAAAAATAATAGGGGCACTAAATGGAATATGTATGTTAATTCCTATATGTTGTTGAGGTGTTTACTCTTGACAAGTGATTAGTCAATTGAAGTTCATTTAGTCGAATAGTCTGACTAGGAAACATGACTAGGAATGAACCTCAACAAGTATGGTAAGGAAAAAATTTATTGGGAAGATAAGTCAATGGTCGAGACGATAGGTTAATAGTCAAATCGGAATAATAATTACCTTAGTCAAAGTCGATGGGCAGTCAAGAAACCAATAGAAGTTGATAGTCAATTATATTAGTCGAAGGGATCATAGTTAGGTGCAAGTGAACAATTGAATTAGACTCGTGATTGATTGGAGGTTGAAATAAAATTTACTATAGTCGAAAAACAATTATGAATCCTGAGATTTTAGGAATCTTATTCTAATGATATTCATCCACCTATATTGATTTGAGATGCTAAGATGCTAAATGTTGAGAGATGTAAGATGAATGCATTGGTCTTAGGTGTGGACAAAGTTCAAAATTCATTTTAATTGGATATAATATTTAGTTGAGAATATAAGAGCAATGGAGCTCAAAGGTTAGCTAGTTTCCCCAATTAAGGATTTCTAGGGTAAAATCTTTGTATGTTGTGTCATTCTTTATGGTGTGCCTTTGCTTATTTTCTGAGCTTTAATTTCTCTCATGATCTTTAAAGGTTTATGTTAATTGAGTTTCTAGTCTGGTTTAGATGTCTAGTCATCTTTGTATTTGGAATTTTTTTATATGAAGTGTAAATGAGGTTCATTTTGTTGAAATATGTAACTAGGTTCAGTCTTCATAATGACATATGTAATCATAATTAAAGAGAAAATAAATTTAATATCGTTGTTCTTGAGGCATGGGTTTCATTCTCAAAGGAAAATTATTTTTAGGTCAAGCACCCATTGAGTGCTTTTAGGGCTTGTCATTTATTTACAAGTCAATTGAATCATTTTCATGTATTGAAGACCCATTTGGACATGTTACATATTGTAAAGAAAATTTATTTGAGTCAAATTATATTCAAAAGACCCCCCAAGACCTTGTCATGATGCAAAGATCAAGTCGGCCTTCAAAATTAGATAAGTCGGCCTAAAAAATAAATTCGACCTAGTAGGAGACCTATATATAAAGGAGCTTCAACCTCACTTGGAGGAAACACCCACTGATCCAGGTGGATATTGGTGGCCACCTGCCTATTCCACTTGGACCCCAAACACTGTCTCTTTCAGTTTTTCAGTTTCCTTAATTGTCGCACAATTTACTATTTTTGGCAATTTTTCAAGTCTTGAAATTTTGGAGCCGTTTTGAGGCCCTAAACGAAGTTTTTTGAGAAAATCAGCAGAACATTTTGTCAAATTTTTTCAGTCAAAAGTTGTAGTCCTCGGATAGATCTTTCTAACGAGATATTGTTCGCATCAAACGGAGATCGTATGCAAAAGTTACAATCATGGGAAGTTGATGTACCAATTTACCCAAACGGGGCCCATAGTTTTGGCGCTTCATCTACTAAGGTTAGGTTTTTGGATGTTTATGGTTTTCCATTGTTTCTCAATAATAAATAGGCATGTGAGCCTCATTGTAACACAGTTTAGAGGCATGTATCCACCACATCTCTTCTCAAAGATAAGCTACCATCGCCCAAGCTAGTTTATTTCCATTCTGTTTGTAAGCATATTTCAGTGTTTGATATTAATGAAATGAAATGTTATTTCTGCTGCATATTTGTATTTATGGTTAAATCTGTGATTTGTTGCATTCATGTTTAAGTTTGGATCAATGGTATCATAGCGGTCCACTCTTTCTCTATTTTTCTTTGCATGTCCCCAACAAGGTCGGGATATAAGGAGTTAGGGCTTGAACTGGTCGAACCTTTGCAAGACCAGCCTTGCAAACCCCGAAGACCTCCCATGGCGGAAGGGAAGAAAGACGAGGGGGCAGGATATCCTTTCAAAATATTTCTCGAAGAAGCCCACGAGCGACAGAGGAATGCGATGATGGAAAACTTTTCCCAGATCCTTTAACAGCTACCCAAAGGCGACGCATATTCTTCCATCAGCTACTCTGGAAGCACCATGCCCTTTAAGGTACAAATTAAATTTGAAATCTCCATATTTGAAGTTTAGATAGATGCGGACACCGTAGATAAATGGTTAAATATGCTAGAAGGATATTTTTCTATTCATGATTTTTCCAACCAGGAAAATATTACTTTTTCACTTCTCAAAATTGCCCCCCGCATCAAGGACTAGTGGGAAACCTACTGTGAGAAGAAGGACGAAACTACACCCTCACTATCTTCAACCACACCCACTTGGAATTATTTCAAGATGCCATCAAGGAGCAATACTACCCTATCGGGAGCTATGAGGATAAATACATAAAGAGGACCACATTGCGGTAGGGAAGGGACTAAGAGGTGTCGAAGTTTACTAATGTTTTTCATACCCTTCGCACGAAGTTGGGTATCAATAATTTTGAGTGACATTTGGTACTCAAGTACGGTGGTTTTCTACATAGATACATCCAGGATGAGATGGAGTTCATGGATATCTCCTCGCTCAGCACAACGTAAAGATACGTTGTCAAGATTGAGAAGAAGTTTAAATAGAAGAAGTGAGACTTTGGATATGTGAATCCAAAGCAAGGGAAAGGCGCCCCCAAACTACATAGCAAAGGAAAAAGCCAAGGCAAGGTGACCCAGGACAACCTGTGAAAGCTGCAAGCAAATAACAATAACCCGAAGACAAAGAAGGACATGGGAAAATGGTATGAGTTACATAAGATCTCCACTCACAACACAAGTGCTAGGCCAAGAAGTCACTAGTGGTCGAGCTGAAGGCTTCCGAACCAGACGCATGTCCTGAATCTGAATCAGAACACGACAAGGGGAATGACAGAAAGAAGCATATCACTGACGTGGCGTAGTGCCACCATGGCCACCACCAAGATCCAGAAGAATAAGCCTGAAGATCCATAGGAGGGGGAACGCCTTTTCCACTCACGATGTGGTTGAAGGGTTCTCTGCTGCAGTTCATTGTCAACAGCGGGAGCCAAAAGAACCTCATTTCAGTAGAGGTCATGAAGCGGGTGGGTCTACCGACTACATCACATCCACAGTCATACACCATTGGGTAACTTCACCAAGGATGAGATTTTTGCGTCAGCTAACAGTGACACCTTCCCTATAGTATCAAGCCCTTCATAGATGAGGTATTTTGTGATGTTGCTCCTCTTGAAGTTTTTCATGTAGTATTAGGACAACAACACTTGTGGAAGCAACATGTTGTATATGAGTCTAGAGCTTGCTCTGTGATTATTACTTTGGGCAATAAGTTGTATAGGATACCATGGGTAGCCCCACCTACCACCATCTCTTTGATATCTGCAAAGAAATGCGATAAGATCATTTCACAAACCAGGAAATTTGTTTTCCTTATGATTCGCCCTCGGGGCAAGAAGAAGATTGTGGCCACGACTTCCAAATAGGGCTCCTTCGCATAGTAGCAACAAATGGATATGGTCGTGGAGGAGTACAGGGACATTTTCGCCTCACCTATAGGGGTACCTCCTGTCAGGTCAAGCACTCCATCGATCTAAGCCCGCGCGCATCGCTACCCAATGGACTGATCTATTGATGCTCTGTTGTGGAGAACGATGAGATAAAGAGGTAGATTTCGGATTTGTTGTAGAAAGGGCACATCAGGCCAAGATCATCACCCTATGGGAGCTCGATTGTATTAGTGGAGAAGAAGGACGAGACCTAGAGACTATGTATTGACTATCAAGCGTTGAACAAGATCACTGTCCGGAATAGGTACCCAAACCCATAGATTGATGACCTTTTGAACTAGCTCAAGGGGGCCAAATATTTCAGCAAGATTGACTTGAAGTTTAGTTATCACCAGTTGCCTATCGAACCCTCCGATGTGTGGAAGACTTCATTCAAATCCAAGGAGGGAATTTTTGAATGGTTGGTCATGCCTTTCGGGGACGAATGCCCCCACAACCCTCATGAGATTGATGGATGACATCTTTCGACCCTTCACCAATGCATTCACGGTGGTGTATTTAGATGACATATTGATCTTTATCCATAGTTGGGAAGAGCACCTCCACCATATTCGACATGTCCTTCAAACCCTGCGACAACACAAGTTGTGTGCCAATATGGACAAATGCACTTTTGGCATGACCCAAGTTTAACATTTGGGGTACATCATTGATGAGAAAGGTGTACATGTGGACCCATCCAAGATACAAGTCATTCGGGATTGGATATCCCCAACCACTCTAACAGAGCTCTGCAACTTTCTGGGCCTTGCCAATTTCTATCGCAAGTTCATGTTGGGGTTCTCTCATATCACTTGGCCTATAAGTCAAGTAACCAAGGGTAGAGTGAACGAAAATTTATTTTAGTCTAATACCCAATATAGGGCATTTTTCGAGTTGAAGAAAAGCCTCTTCTCTACACCAGTGCTCACATTACTAGACCCACAGTAACCATTTGAGATTGAGGCAAATGCCTCCGACTATGCTATTGGTGCAATTCTTACTCAGCAAGGGAACCCAATGGCTTACCAAAGTGAGACACTTTCAGACACAATCAGAAAGTATCCCACCTATGATAAAAAAATGTATTCCATTGTGTAGTCCTTCCATCAATGGAAGCATTACATTCTAGGGAAGGAAACAGTCATCCACACAGACCAACGACCCCTGCAGTGCATACAAACACAAGGGAATTTTCAAAATGATCGCCATCATAAATGGTCCACATACTTGCAACAATTCCATTTGAACATTACAATATTGGAAGCACCAATAATGTTTCAAACTGCCTTAGTTGACCACCAGTCATGGCGTTGATCACTAGGCTTGCCTCCTATGGGCACGAGACTTCGGAGTGGCTACATCTTTACAAGAGCGACCCAAAATTTGGCAGCACATACCAGAAAATCCTGGAAGGTAAGCAAGTTCCAAATTTTCACCTACGGGATGCACTGTTATGCCACCTAGGACACGTCTGTGTTCCTTCAAGAGAGTGTGCCAAGGTGATTTGGGAGGCACGCTATAGTTGGGTAGTTGGAAATTTCGGAGTAGAGAAAATAGTGGTAGTACTACAAAATTATTTTTATTGGTTAAACCTTCACCAGGATGTTGGGAGGTACATTAAATCCTACACTATCTGCGCCATTTCCAAACCAAACATCAAGAAGCAAGGCCTATATACTCCTTTTCCTACTCCTAGTTCACCTTGGGAATCCATCTCCATGGATTACATGTTGGTCCTTCCTTTTTCTAATCATGACAATGATTGCATTTTCGTGGTCCTCGACAGATTCTGTAAGATGGCCATTATAGAGGCATCCAAGAAGAGTATCACTCCAGAGGCCACTACTAAGCTCTTCTTTAAGTGAGTGTGGATACACTTTGGGATCCCACGGTCCATTGTCTCAGATCGAGATAGTAGATTCCTAAGTGCATTTTGGTCAAGTCTTTGGTCAATGTTGGATACCAAACTCACTAAATCCACAACTTTCCATCCCCAAATTGATGGCCAAATAGAAGTCATCAACACGATGATTGTACACATTCTGTGCTTGTACAACTTGAAGCATCCACGCACATGGGATGAAATCCTCCCTTATGTCCAGCACAGCTACAATAGAGCTCTCCACAGCTCAACAGACCATAACCCCTTTCAGGTAGGGTTGGGATTTTAGCCATTATGTCCCATTGATGTAGCCATACCATTTGTAGCTACTCAAGCAGATTTGGCTCATGTCCAGTCCGAAGTCGACAGGGCTAACAGCTTCATTGGGTGCATTCATCACATCCACCAGTAGGCCCATGATATATTGGATAGAGCCAATGCTAAGTACAAGCAACGCCATGATTAGCATTGGGTGTCGCACAAGTTCCAGGTGGGCGACAAAGTTTGGCTAGATTTGTAGAAGGATCGCCTCATCGGACCCAACTGCAAGCTTTGCCTACTCTGATATGGACCATACACCATCACCAAGGCTATAGGGGACAATGCCTTGGAGCTCAACATTCAACCGTTCCTTGGTTTACACCCAGTTTTCAATGTAGACCACCTTCGACCATACTTTCCACCATTGTTGGACACATCCAACATTACATAACAACTCACACCCACAGAGCTAAAACCAGACTGCATGGAACAGGCCAAAATCGATCAGATCATGAGCACATAGACCAAGAACACTAGCCAATAGAAGATCCAACTATATTGGGTTGTTGAAGTTGGCCAACTCCTGCACCAAGGCAAGTGGCTCACCAAGGACCAAGTTCAGCAGAAGTTTCCCCATCTCATGAGGCACTCAACGCAATGGGGACCATTGCTTCCTAATGGGGGAGGATTGATCCAGGTGGATATTGGTGGCCACCCGCCTATTCAACTTTGACCCCCAACACTTCTCTTTTAGTTTTTTAGTTTCCTTAATTGTAGCACATTTTACTATTTTTGGCAATTTTTTGGGTCTTGAACTTTCTGAGCCGTTTTGAGGCCCTAAATGACGTTTTTTGGGAAAATCGGGAAAACATTTTGATTAATGTTTGCATTTGAAAGTTGTATTCCTCATATATATATTTCTAACAAGGTTTTGTGCGCATCAAACAGAGATCGTATGCCAAAGTTACAACCCCGGGAAGTTGATGTACCAATTTACCCAAACTGAGCCCATAGTTTTGGTGCTTCATCTCCTAGGGTTAGGTTTTTGGATGTTTAGGGTTTTCCATTGTTTCTCAATAATAAATAGGTATTCGAGCCTCATTATAACACAATTCAGAGGCATGTAGCTGCCACATCACTTCTCAAATATAAGCTACCATCGCCCGAGCTAGTTTATTTCCATTATGTTTGTAAGCATATTTCAGTATTTGATATTAATGATATGAAATGAAATGTTATTTCTACTTCATATTTGTATTTATGGTTATATATGTGATTTTTTGTGTTCCTGTTTAAGTTTGGATCACTCACTACACACAAGTTCGATCAAGAAAGAAAAAAGGTTGTGAAGAAGAGAAGGACAAGAAGAAGAAAAGAAGAGCAAGATTTTTTTATTGCTTTTGGGCCATCTTTCTAACACTTTTGAAGTGCATTATGGCATCCTTCTGCTGCAAAAAGTATTGAATTGCAGTCACTTCAAGGGAGTCGAGTATTGGGTCAAAGGAAGTCTCCATTGCAAGCCAAGTTAATAAGAAGAAGGATACATCTCAAGTGAGCGAGAAAGAAGGACAAGATCACTATCATTCTCTCACACATGTCACCTAGGGTTTCTGCAAAAGAAATTGTTGGAGGTAAAAGTTGTAAAAGAATCTGTTGGGGGGGGGACAAAATTGTAGAAGTTGTTGAGGTCAAAATTGTTGGAAGGAACACTCATAAAGGAGGAAAGGTTTGACTTGGTCTTGGAGGGGTCTTGGTCAAGGGTCATAAGTCTTGGAATTCTTAAATTGAAGTTCTATAAGAAGAGAATAATTCTTGTGGGTTTTCCTCTCAATTGGAGAGGTTTTGGCCCTGGCTAATCGCCTATATCTTGTTTCCTCTTATCTTATTGTTATTTATGGTTTGGTATTTATTTTATGAAAATAACACTAAATATAATCAAACAAAATAAGAATCTAATTAAGTAATTAAAATGCATCACAAGTAGTTATCAAAGTAAGAGAAATCACCTTACTTGTTGCCCCTAGATTTCTCAACATGGTATCAAAGCTAAGGTGACAAGATGAGGAAAGGAAGCTTGTGGAAAGGTTCATCAAAATTAATCAAAGAGGACATTGAAACATCAATAAAGGATACATAAGGAAAAATAAATCCAAATAAGAAGGATCATTCATCACATCTCAAAGAGAAGAAGACCTCAAAACCCTAGCTCATTCGAAGAAGGGTTCTACACTTGAAGCATTCTTGAGAATCTTACACATTTTTCAATCATCATCACAAAGAAAATTTATCAAGGACCCTACCTCCACTCAAAGAAGAAATACACATTTAGGAATCTTGAAGTCTCTATATCCAAGGGAAGTAGGAAGAAGCACTACCATCATCATCGAGGAATCAAGGTGATCTCCCTCTTCTTGAGTCAAGGATCACTATCAAATCACACTTGAAGGAAGACATCTTCTTTTATCATCATCATCAAGAAAGGCATCAAGTTGAAGACTTCATCATCTAGGAGTATCTTCACTTGACAAGTAAGTATATTTATATCTATGTTTGAATTTATCAAAATGACTTCATTTTGCAAGGAGAGCAACAAATTGATTGGGTCATCAAACTTTTTTTCATCGAAAAAGAGGACAAATTTAATCCTCATAGAAATGAAGTCGTTGGACATGTTAATGGTTCAACCACTAAACCTCCAAACGAAGAAGATCAAGCTCTAGATAACTATATTAAAGAGGAAATAAAGGCTCAAAGGATCCTTACAAAATCCATCAAGGATCCCCTCATACCTTATGTATCAAAGTTGGAGACATCAAAAGAAATTTATGAGAAGTTAGTAGAATTATTTTCCATAAGAACCGTTGGATAAGTCATATCTTTGAGAACCGAGATATATAAGATGAAGGTATCAAAGGAAGAAGGAATAACCTCATATCTTATGAGGGCGTTAGAAATAAGAGACCAACTACAAGAGTTGGGGAAAATAATTTCTGATAAATAAATGACCGCCATGTTACTCAATGCACTACCTAATGAATTGGGCAACTTTGTATCCAGCATCTATAGAAAGAAGGAAGCCACTCCATTCAGTGAACCATGGTCATTGTGTAAGATTGAAGAAACCAGGTTGAAGGAAAAAATCGATGTGGGATCAAATGAACAAGTTCAAGCATTTGCTACCATGGCTAAGAGAAAAGGAAAGTTTGGGAAAAAGAAGAAAAATGATATGTCAAAGATCTAATGCTATGGTTGTCAGGAATATGGGCAATCCAAGATAAATTTTCCTAAACTCAAGAAGGAAAACAAGAAAAGAAAAGAAAGGAATGAAGCCCACATCACCAAATAAGTGGAAGAACTTGAAAAAAGGAAATCAAAGGAGGAAGTGAAATATCTCTACTATGACTTAGATAATCTCCTTTACTTAGACCTTTTCAGTTTTGTAAATAATAGCTATCATGGTAGGAAGCATTGTAAGTATGATAGGATGCATCATATTAGGATATGGCATCATATTGGAATCATACAATTGAAGCAAGAGCTCATGACAGAAGTAGAAATATACATGAATGTAGTAGCCATCATAGAAAGGAATTAGCTCTTGGTAACTACACTAAAATCATGAATATCATACGTGGTTGGGATAAATTCATCTAGCATGGTAAAAATAAATCATCATACATCATCATCATTAGGAAGGAGCATTTGCAAAATGAGGATAATTAAGATCCTCCATTTGAATCTTCATTAGAAGGTTCACCTCTTTTGGAAGAAGAAAGTGTCTCGCTAATTATTCCACCTTGTGTGGGAATCATTGTTTAGAAGGATGATGGTATGGTGACAAAGGAGTACAGCATGTCAAGATAGTTGAAGTACTTTCAATCAAGGAAAGGAATTTGTCAAAGGAAGTCTAGATGACCTAAAAGAGATGTATGCATATATTTGATATTAAGTCATGTCATCATATAGTTACAGATAGCATGGGTAAATGATCTACCTCATGGGCATGATCAAAGAAATGGAATATCTTCCTTTGGAAAGATGTGTGAAGGCATGGTTCACATATTGACAAGATGAAATAAACATAATATATCCTCATATGGAATATGAGGTAGTTGAAAAAGATGAAGGAAACATGGATGAAAGTTCCTGGGGAGAAATATGTGAAGAAATAAATAAGAGACCATGAAAGATGCAATTACGGTCGTGCAATAAAAAGGAAATCAACATCTGATGACTAGAAGAATTGACCATGACATCTCCATAGAGAAGGTATGAAGACCCTAATAAGGTCTGTAAAGAAAGGATATCTTTGAAATATAAATTCTTCGAGATGTGTTTATAAATGTGCAAGATGTTGATGTTGCAAGCAAGAAGTTGTCGTGATGAAAGGCCATCACAAAAGGTAAGTTTGATTTGATGTTCATTTTTTATTTTTGAACAACATCTAGATGGGTTGATATAGGATACCAAAAGAGAGTTGTAGATGTCACGTACAACTATCACTCATGTGGTTGGATGGAAGATCCTAAAGGAATAATGACTTGGAAGAGGTAGCAGTATGAAGAAAAGCCATATGTGGACTAGAATATCACTTTCTGATGAAGAGAAGGATGACATAAATGATATGGTTCGTGAAGGAAAGTGATGGATGGTCGATGCCCTATGAAATATTAAGGCTCCATAATGAAGAGGATGTACTTCATGACATCGAAAGGAGGAGCCCTATAAGCATCTAATAGTACCATGATCTCCACCAAAGAGTTGAGAGTTGTTGTTGGTAACAAGTCCCTAGTTAAGAGGGATCTTGGACAATTCCCTCAATAAGAGGGAGATTGGGTACATTCCTTTTATAGGATGGGTATATCTTCCTTAGTTGAGAGGGAGAGATAAACGCATCATTCTTGTCTTCATGTTGTGAAGAAAGAATGGAGGATTGGGTAAACATTTGAGACTGATTCTGATACTCTTTGACAATGAGGTAGGGCATCCAAGGCAAGATTAATCGAAGAGAAAATTCCTTGAGGATGTGTTATTCCAAGACAGGAATTGTCTTAAAAGGACATATCATGTTAACACCCAGGGGGGGTATGTGCCTTGAGATACAATAATGATGGTGTCTATCAATCATTGGTCTCACCAGCATTGTGCTCTAATCTTGTGGAGAGAGAGAGAGTTATTAGTAAAGGCCTTGTTATGTGACAATGTTGGTTGATATGATGAGATGCTCTAAGATAGCTTACTAATCCGACTCTTCTTATGAGAATTATCCAGTTTGAGAATGTTCAAGTACCTTGTATGGATTATGAATACCTCCCTAGTTAAGAGGGAGTGTTAAAATATGTAATTAAGTTCGATCTTCATAATGACATATGTAATCATGATTTTATGTATGTAATGTGAAGAGAAAATAAATTTATTATTTTTGTTCTTGAGGCATGGGTTTCATGCTCAAAGGAAATTTATTCTTAGGTCAAGTACCCATTGAGTGCTTTTAGGGCTTGTCATTTAATCTAAAAGTCAATTGAGTCATTGTCATGTATTGAAGACCCATTTGGGCATGTTACATATTGTAAAGAAAATTAAATTATTTGAGTCAAAGTAGAGTCAAAAGACCCTCCAAGACCTCGACATGATGAAAAGATCAAGTCGGCCTTCACAAGTGGACAACTCAGCCTAAAATAAGTAATTCAACCTAGTAGGAGACCTATATATAAAGGAGACTTCAACCTCACTTGTAGGACACAATCACTACACACAATTTCGATCAAGAAAGATTGAAGGGTGAGAAGAAGAGAAGGACGAGAAGAAGAAAGTTAGAGTGAGATATTTTGTCTATTTTTGGGCCATCTTTCTCACACGTGAGAAGTGTATTTGGGAATACTTATGCAGCAGCAAGTACCGAATTGCAGTCACTCCAAGGGAGTTGAGTTTTGGGTCAAAGGAAGTCTCCATTGCAAGTCGAGTTAATAAGAAGAAGGATTCAACTCAAGGAAAGGAGAAATAAGGACAAGATCACTATCATTCTCTCATACATGTCACCTAGGGTGTCTACAAAATAAATTGTTAGAGGTCGAAGCTATAGAAGAATTTGTTGGGAGGTCAAGGTTGCAGAAGAATCTGTTGAGGGGCACGAAATTGCAGAAGTTGTTGAGGTCAAAGTTTCTGGCAGGAACACTCATCAAGGAGGAAAGGATTGACTTGTTCTTGGAGGGGTCTTGGTCAAGGGTCATAGGTCTTGGAATTTGTCAATTGAATTTCTATAAGAAGAGAAGAATTCTTGTGGGTTTTTCTCTCAATTGGAGAGGTTTTTTCCCTGGTTAATCACCTATATCTTGTGTCCTCTTGTCTTATTGTTGTTTATGGTCTGGTGATTGTTTTATGAAAATAACATTAAATATAATCAAGAAAAATAAGAAGCTAATGAAGTTAAGTAAAATACATAACAAACAGTTATCAAAGGAAGAGAAATCACCTAACTTGTTGCCCCTAGATTTCTCAACACCTTTAGCCTAGCATTTTGTATCAAAGCTCATTTTGACTACATAGGGATATCTCTACTCTCAAAGATTAAGGATATTTAACATGGATCTATTCAAGAATGTTATTCTTGATTGGATATGAGGTAATATTGTTCAAGTGGGAGTCTTCAGACAAAACTTTAGTTAAAAAAGGATGGCTAGCAGTACAAGAATTGTGATTGAGAAGTTTAATGACTAGAATTTAAGCTTTGGAATCTTAAAATGGAGGATATCCTCATGGATTGAGAACAATGGATTGTTGTGCATCCTGAAACACCTCTGACTAGAATTTTCAAGATAGAGGATTGGGATAAACTCAAAAGAAAAGCGAGCTGTATGATTAAAATTTATCTTTCATATTTGGTGTTTCTAAATATCTCTAGGGAAGACACTACAAAGAAACTATGGGATAAGTTGGTAAACTTATACTAGTCAAAATCGCTAGTCAATAATTTTTCTCTTCGAAAGAAACTTTACCTTTTAAATATGACAGAGGATGATTCGGTCATAGAACGCCTTCATACATGTAATATTGGGATCAATCAATTATTGAGTGTGGATATCTCCATTACAAAAGAAGAAAATTGTATTAGTCTATTGTGTTCTTTGCTAGATTCATGGGATATTCTAGTTGGGGTTGTCGGAAGTAATATGATCACACTAACACTTGATGACGTGGTGGAATATCTATTATTAGAGGAGATGAGGTGAAAGAACATGGGAGGATTCATGAAAGATGCTCTGTAGGTGAGAGGTTGACCAGTGGATAGAGGTAAAGGTAAATTCTCCAAAGGAATATCTAGATCAAAAGGAAGGTCTAAGTTTCTTGCTAAGTCGACAAGAAGATGTTGGAAATACGGTAAAGCAAGACATTATAAAAAAGAGCGAAAGTTGAATATTGTTGAGAAAATAAAGGGGCCTAACAAGAAATTGACTTAAGGGAGAAATTCTTTGGATGAAGGAGGAGATGTGTATTTACCTTCAAAAAGTACATAGTCAGATCATGAGGCATGGTTGATCAATTTAGGAGCATACTATTATATGACATCTCATAGGGAGTGGTTCTACGAGTATGAAGAATATGATGGAGGGGATGCCTACTTGGGGGATGAATCGACAACCAAGATAGTTGGTCGAGGTCGAGTTTGACTAGTCCTCAAGAAATGTGGGAGCAGAACATTGCAAGGGTACTATACATTTTGTTGAAATTATGATGTCCTATGTTGTAAAAATCACTTATTACAAAACTTCTTTATGCATCAATATTATGTAAGCAATTGTAGATAAACATAAATCAAATGCACAACAGAAGACAGCCAAGAACAAAATAGACATAGAGAATATAGGTCCAATAACCAAGGCAACACCCACAAGGGGAAAATCCATCCAAATTCTTCTTCTCTTAGAAATCAATTTTTTAGCAAAGATACAAAGTACAATGAGAGATTAAGAGAATGATTAAGTTCACCCAATTCTGAACAATTTGTAGCATGAATATCACTCGTAGCAGCAGCAAATGCACACATTGAATCAACCTTTCCTTCAATTGAATCAACACATAAACACTAAAGCACTAAATCAACCTTTGCTCACCAATTTATGCTCTTACTCTCCAAGTCTCTCTCTCTCAATATTCTTCAACTCTCTCCAACTCTTTCTCTAGTTTGAATTCTTTTTTCACAATGCACAAGTAGTAAGTGGAAAAAGAATGAGGCGCATATATAGGAGGAGCAACAAATCCATGCCATAAAGGAGGATTAACTCTCATACCAAGATGAGTGTAACTCGTGCCCATTTAGGAAATGTAACTCATGCCATTAAGGAGGTATGCATATCTTTATAACTTGTGCTTTTAAGAGAGAGTGTAACATATGCATTAAAGAGTACGTAAGAGGAATCTTTTATGACATACTTTTATTGAGTGTAAGAGAGTGTAAGAGAATATTTTATGATGTATTTTAATTGAGTGTAAGGGAGTGTAAGAGCATTAATGAAAGTGTAAGAATAATATGATTGTATCACCAAAAAATGATCACCTATCCATTTCTAACTAGGTGGATTGAAAAACACCATGTAGGATTAATTTTAACATAGTAAAATCACTTTCACCATGGGAAATAATTTAGTAAACCATGTTTATTAAATCATTTCTAATTAAAATTAAAAAACCTCTTGAGAATAATTTAATAAATTAGTATCTATTTAATTTTCTCTAGGAATAATTATTAAAGCATTGTTTGATAATTATTTTTTGTCGCATTTTACTAAATCACCTAGGAATAATTAAATAAGTCACTATTTATTTTATTATTCCTCAATTCTATTATTGGAATAATTGTTAAATCACTATTTAATAATTTTTTCAATTTGTCACCATTCTTAATCCTCGCAAAACAATTAATAAATCATTTTATTTGTTAATTATTTCTAAATAAAATTATTTGACCATTTTGAATATTTTTTCCCTCTCCAAAAAATATAATGAAGTATTCCTAACAGTTAGATCTTGATTTGGTCAATATTATTTTATTGTTTTCCATTTTCGAGATCAACCTAATACTTTGTTATAAATAGGAGGGTTTTCCATTCATTCTTCACCATGATCATTATCATCGTCACCATTATCATCTTCTTTCATTTGAGCTCCCATTTGAGTTCTACACATTGTTTTGGGTTTTTCACATATTGAGAGAGAGAATCGATTACTGAAGCATCAAGGACATAAAAGGACACATCCCACGGAGGGGGATTTACAGACCCTTTTGGTAGATCTCCTTCACTAGGTGTTATCAATAAAGAGTATTATTCATTTAAAAGGCTTTCCATATTAGGTTATTACACTGGATATATATTGTTGTTTGTTGTTTTGGATCATATATGACTTTTTATTGCAAGTTTTTCTTGATTTATTATTGCATATATGAAGCGTAAGCAGCCACAAATTGTTGTTAGGGTCACATGTCACCAGTGACTCAAGTGAGATATTTTTGTTGCACCTTCCAAGAAATTTCATACTAAACAAATGGCGACTCCACTAGCGTAGTAATTAAGTTCTTGGGTGACTGAAGTTTTAGTAAATTCTGGGGTTTTCTACAATTATTTTTAGCCTCTCAAATTCTATTTATATTTTTCTTTCCATTTTTGTCAAATTTTCAAATTCTGGTGGTTTTCTGGTTCTTTCTGCAGGTCACAAGTACCAATCGAGAAGGAGAGAGCAAAATTTGTGTGAGATCTATTGACTAGGAATCCTTGGAGAAAAACGCACTTTTCAGCCCCAAATATACATTCTAGAACACACTTTTTGGCCCAATATTTGCGTTTTTCATTGTTTCTAGGTCAGTACTTGCGTTTTGGATTTTTCTAAGATTTTTTCAGAATTTTTTCAGACTTGCCAAGAGTGTTGTGTGTGAACTGGGAAGGGTTTCTTATCTTAGTTTTAGTCTCCCCTAGGTCTATATTCTCTTAGTTTTTCTCTTTGAAGAATGAAAAATCCCCCTAGGGTTTAGAGTACACCTCCACCATTTTAGGAAGAGATTGGCTAGGTGAGGAGTCTAGGGTTTCAACATTTTCAGCCATTGATTTTCAGAGTCTGATCCATTACTTTACAACACTTGTGGATAGGTTTATTTCACATTTTCTCCCTTTATATTTTGAGTTTTTCCTTTCCCCCTTAGGATCCCCTTGAGCATCCTAGGTTTTGGAGCTTCATACCTATCCTTTGTAACATTTGTCACCTCTGATTTTTGTTGTGTGTCTACACCATTTACAGCATATTAGTGCCTCTAGATCTCAGTCCCTTTGACATTAGGTCTTTTAGGCATTTTTTCTTTGAGTAGCTTGTTTACCTTCTCTTGCTTAGCTGCTTGATAGCCTTTTTTGGTGGGGTTTTGTGTGCTTGATTGGATGCTAATTTTTCTATTCTTTTCAGCATTATTTACAGTGTTTCAACACTTTATTTTCAATAGCACATGGCATCATAAAACATGCTCAATTAACTCATCCACTTGACACATCATTTTCACACACTCACACCCTAAGCGAACGTGAGCTTGGTTAACACCGTCAAGCCAAGACTTGAAACACTACACCTTAATAATTTAACATACATAGATTAAGCCTACTTGGGCATCAAGGAAAAATAATGTGTGTAGTTCAAGTGTAGGATTGGTGGGATAGGCTTCCAATAACACCCATCGATTGCTTACATTGATACATATAAGTTGGCATATTAGGGAGCTTAAAATCCTTCACCATCTCACGGTCCAAAGTTGGAGTGCGTCAGAAACCCATTTCAAAGGGGGTTAGGCTAGGTCATCGTGCGAGTGGTTCTCCTCGGGGCTACCCAACCCATGGCATAGAATCTCGTGCGGTGGTTAATCACCAATAAGCTCAAGACTTGACCACCCCTGTGGGACAAAGGTAACCGTAGGGACCTTACTTAAGAAAACACCCTATAGGATTGGTTGTGGGAAGAAGTTGGTTCTCTACCCTACCTTTCTTTGGATAGCTTTGCTTGTAGGGATGAGATTTTGTCAAGTAAGAAGTTCTTTGGAAGGTCATCTGAAACAATAGATTTAAGATTTTTTGAGGATTTAGACCACCTATAAACAGAGTTATTTTTCTTTGATAGGACGTGTTTGATTGTATTAGAGTAGCATCATTAATATATTTAGTTTACACTTGGAACCACTACACTAGGTGTTTGTTTGTTGTGTTTTTCTCTTTTACTCCTATCATCGCCCTTTAGTGCTTAGAGTCATCATTTTCTTCACATCATTGCACCCCCTAAGCATTTGTCGCGGAGAATTCGAAGCCTTCCCCCTCAGTTTCCATTAGGACAAATTAATAATCCTTGTCGAGTTAGATTTTATCCTCCCAATACTCCATCGAATCCTCATTCTGACTTTGGTTCTACTGATTCTTCTAGTTCTTCCTTTGATTTCGTGTCTTCCCAACCCCGTACCGTCAAAATTTCAAGCACCAACACGGGTGTGGGAAACCAAGATGGTAACCTAGGTACTAACCAGGGTAACCCCACAAGAGGAACCTCCACTGGCATGGTCACTCCTACTCCATTGCTTCCTTTTATGGCTAGTTTGAGTCTCCCTGATTTTAGTCAGCTCATCAACAATCCTCTTCTCCATGACCCCAATTGGCTAGCTATGCCTCCTAAGCTTCCTTCCGACATCCCTAAATTTGAAGTTAATCCTGGAAAATATCCCGCAAATCATGTTCGCTCATTCCATATGTGGTGTTCATCCAATTATATCACTGAAGACTCCATCCATCTTCGCTTGTTCCAACGCACTCTTACTGGAGTTGCTACTAAGTGGTATGTCGATCAACCCAGAGCCACTCATTCCACTTTCGTGACTCTGGCCAAAGCATTTCTAGCCTATTTCTAGTTACCTCTCCGTTATGACACTAGTACCAAACTATTGAATTCTTTCTATCAAACTTTTTCCACTCGCTTATCTGACCATGTTCAGGAATGGCATAGAATGAGCATATGCAAAGCTCATGAAATCGAAGACCACGTCTATATGGATTGGTTCCTTAGATCACTTTTGGTCCCCATTGCTAAAGATGTTGCTTCTCACCTCCCCCAATCTGAGGAAGATGCACTCCAAGTAGCCTTGAAATTTGATCTGATCTACGCCGAGCCAAGTTATGTTTATACTGTCATTCTCAATCTGCCTCAGTCTAGAGTTGCTAATGCACCGGGGGCATCTTATGCTACTGATGGTATCGTTGGATCCACTTCACACCCTCAACTTCAACCATATTCTCCACCTCCGATGAGTTATGGTCAACCCTCGGGAGGGACCAATTCCTATTTTACCTATACCTCCCCCAATCTTCCATATGGAAACTCTTATCCAAGTTCCAGAATGTCATATGCATATCCCCATCTACATCAATAGATGTTAGAGCCAATTGTTGCTCCACCTGTCTATCCTAATGTTGCCCCATCTCCTTATTATCCATATGCATGGCTTAGCGCACCATCCCCGCCGACACCAGTGCCCCAGCCCCCCATGCCTCCTCCACCTCTGCCACAGCAACAACCTCCTCCACAAGGTCAAGTGTCTTCTCAATAGAGTGTAACCAATCCCCCAAAACCCAAGAAAATGAACAAGGGGAAAGGTAATTGAAACTAGAAATCTCAAGGTAATCAAGGTAACTAGGGTCCACCACCTAATGCACCTTAGGGAAACCAACCTAATCCTGCAAGCTAGCAATAGGTCGGCCAACCCAAGTAAAACAAGTCTCTTCGTATGAAAAAACCTTATGCTTGTTGCAGCATATATGGCCATTATACTCATGAGTGTCCCCTTTTACCTCAGATGTGTCAAGCATGGGAAGCTCAAGTAGCTGCTTCTAGAGGATTGCAACCCATATCTCCTCCTCCTCCTCCTGCTTCATCTCAACCAACTGTGCTTACTAATCCTTTTCCTCACCAAGGATATCTTGTTTCTCAACCTACACAAGGTCATGCAGTTCCCCCAACCCCACCATCTGGTCACAACGATTATCATATTCTTATGATGAATTACGACGAAGTCAACACCGAACAAGTCAACCTTCAAACTCGATTGCACCAATATGACAAGCCACCCACTAAGTCAGCGACTGAGTCCCAACCCCAAGTTTCCACCGAGCCTCTATCATCATCAAATGGTACCTTACAGATCCCTCTACCTAAGGTAGAGGTTATCCCTAAGATCCCCAAAGGTCCATTACATCAAAATGTTGCTTCTACTAAAGCTTCCCATACCTATAGCATAGTAGATGACTTGGCACAGTCTCATGTTGCCATGTCAACGCTGGAAGTCCTAAAGATGCGCCCATCCCAACCAAAATATATACTCTCTGCTTTGGGTGTTGTGGATCCCTTTGATGATCATATGATTGTATTTGACATTGGCAAGTCAGAACATCCCCCACTTCCTTCATCCATTGCATTTCAAATACTAATCTCCATAAGAAATTCCATTGTTCAATGTTGTATCATAGACGAAGGCACCTCCACCTGCATGATGGTTGCTAGTGTTTGGAAGAAACTTGGTTCACCTGACCTGTCTCCTTCCACCATCACTCTCTGTGCTTGGGATAGTCATCCCTCTCAGCCCCTTGGCTTATATCGCAACTGTCTTATCACTATTGCTAATAAGACTATCTCAATTGACATCGAGATCATTAATGCCCCATTAGATTATAACATCCTCTTGGGTCATAGTTACACCTATGCTATGTCAGTTGTCGCATCTGCAGTTTTTTGTAATATGTTCTTCCCTCATAATGGAAAGATCGTCACTATCGATCAGTTGACGTACTATGATCCTAAGTCTCAGACTTCACCTCAATCCACTATCTCATCGATGACTGGCAATAAGACTATCTCGTCCCTCACCAATGTCTCTCCTGGAGTCTACAAAGATTCCACCTTGCTTGGTGCTTATTATGGTCCACCACCTACTCCTTCTGAGCCTAGCTCATCTAGTGTTTGCATGCTTCAAGCATCAAAGGCTACTCACAAGCAATCTAGTATGCATTCACAACAGCCAGCACCTCTGCAACTTGTTGTCCCCAACTCAACCCAGCCTTCCAGAACTACTCCTCAAGGTCCTTTTCCTTTTGTTGGTATCTCTCCTAGTCCTTTTCAGTTCGGAACCATTCCCTCAGGTCTTAACCATCTTGGAGTTGTTCCCCCAAGTCATTACCCTTCTGTTCAGATATCGTTCTTATTTCCACCCCGGGAGTTTATTCTACACCTATCATGGCTATGTTGAGTTTACTTAACATTACCTCGTGGATCTCAGTCTGGTACATTGATCCTCCCACAAACACTCCCCCTGATGAACTCAAACCTTACACTACTTTGACCCCGATTCAACCTCTTGTTCCTACCCCTTCCTTTGTTTAAGTTCCACATCAACCTCAACAGGAACCTACTCTTGTTGCAAAAGCATCTAGTGAGGGGGGGAAAGCCCAGAAAAGGGAACCAAAGACAAGGCAACCCAACCAACTCCAGCTCCTCCTAAGCTGCCAAAGCCTACTCCTCCATGTGCTTTGTGTGATGTTGTTGGTCATGCCGCCAGTAATTGTGCTGAACTTCTTGATATCAAGAATGCGGTCTCCGATACCTTCCCTAATTCTAACATTCTTGAGGTCCATATCACCTTCCCGAGTCAGCTAAGAAGAAAAAATCATTATGCATGAATCAACCATGTGCTTTGTGCTATAATTATGGTCATTATTCTCATCTTTGTTCTCGTCTCGAATAGTTCCATGATACACTTCAAGTACTTCACGAACTAGAGGTCGCTCGTAGTGATTCCACCTCTCCTATACCTATGGTTTCTAGTCCCACTCCTATGTCAGAGCAAGAGGTCTCTCAACCACCCGTCGTGACCCCTCCCCCTAATGTCGATATGATAGATAGTATCGCTCCTATTCTCTACCTGTCATCATCCATGGGATAAATATCTTGGGACTCTCTAGACATCTCCTATTTTTATTTTTATGAACCTTCTTCGATGAAAACTTCAATCTCAACATCGGTATATCTCACATATACTAGTCACCTATCGCCCATCCTTAACGGTGTGTATGTGAACCTTGTCTCCCATGAATATGCATCAAGTAGCTCCTCTTCATCATGTGGTCTCTCTTCCTCCAGTACCCCCATCTTCCATTCTAATGAATACATCATGGAAACCATGACCACCCCTGATTATCCTTGGGATTATATGCACCATCATGTGTACTTCCTTCCGCAGCAAACCCATGATCAATATGTTGTGGAGTCAAAAGAATTCATTCATGGTGAAGTCGATTGGTTTACAAATATCATTCCTACACCAGATGCTTTTGAAGAAGGAAATATAGCTAACATTTCCCCTACCATCAAAATTAACATTTCGAATAAACCAAGGATCAAAGAAAATATCATCTTGGGGGCACAATGCACACTGGAAGAAATTGATGCTTACACCAAGTTATCAAAGAATTTCGTGATGTTTTCTCCTAGTCTTATTATGAAATGTCTGGACTTGATCCCGCCATTTTTGAACATCACATCAACACTTGGCCCGATGCCATTCCTATCCACCAAAAGCAAAGGCCTATCCATCCTTCCAAAAGTGAAGCTATCAAATCTAAAATCGATAAGATCAAGCAGGTTCGTTTCATTAATCCTATCGAATATAGTAGATAGGTGTCTAATCACATTCCCATTCTTAAGAAACAAGGCGCCATCTGTGTCTACATGGACTTTTGCGATCTGAACAAATCCCTTCCCAAAGACAACTTTCCCACACCGTTCATAGACCAAATCATTGACGAGTGTGTGCATGACGTTGTTTCCTTTATGGATGGATTCTCCGCATAAAACCAGATACGTATTTGTAATGTTGATCAGCTTAAAACCGCCTTCATTGGTCCGTGGGGAACTTTTTCTTATAGGGTCATGCCTTTTAGTTTAAAGAATGTTGGGGCCACTTTTCAGTGTGCCATGTCTTACTGTTTCCACGACCTGGCTCATATTATCCTTGCATATCTAGACGATCTCACTACTCATTCCAAACTTTGGTTGCAACACCTTCATGATTTGCGTACCATCTTCCTTCGATGTCGCAAGTATAACATTCGCCTCAATCCCCTTAAGTGTGTCTTTTGCATTCCTGCTAGCTAACTTTTGGGCTTCATTGTGTCCAAAGACAGTATCACTCTTGACCCTCTCAAATTTCAAGCCATTCTCAAACTTCCTCCTCCTCATAACCTTCGGTAGTTGCAAAGCCTCCAAGGCAAAGCCAACTTTCTTCATAGGTTTGTCCCTGAATACGCCACCACATCGCATGGGTTTCTTAGACTCCTTCAATCTAAAATTCCATTTTTTTGGGATGACCAAGCTCAACGGGCTTTTGATGCCCTCAAACGTGCCCACACTTCTGCTCCCTTAATCAGTACACCAAACTTTGAGACGGATTTCATCTTATATATCTGTGTGTTTTCCTATTCGCTCACTAGGGTCCTAATCTAAGAAGATTCTGCTGGAAATGAGCATGTCGTCTATAATGTCAGTAAGAACCTTCATGGTCCCCTCGTGTCCTATTCACATGAAGAAAAGTTGGCACAGGATGTTGTGTTCTTTGTTCAAAAGCTTCGTTATTATATCCTTACACATACCATCAAAGTTGTGACCAATTCCAACCTCGTGGCCTTCATGTTGAGTTGAGGAATCATTAACGGGAAGTATGCCCATTGGATCATTATCCTTCAAGAATTAGATCCCGAGTTTGTCACACCCAAGAGTAAGAAATGTTTAGCCTTTTCTGAAAGCATTTCCAAATTTCCCATTGGTGCGCTTAATCCGCTGGTAAATGATGATCTTCCAGATGAACACTTGTTCATAATTACCTCAAATGATCCTTGGTATGACAACATCCTTACCTATCTGTGAACCTGTAAATTCACCCCTCGTCTCACTCATGAAGATCAAAAATGTATTCGACATCATACCCCTCGCTACCTCCTCATCAAGGACGATCTTTATCGTCGCAGTGTCAACATTGTCCTCCGTCATTGTCTCGCCCATGCTGAAGTTGAGAAAGTGCTTAATTCCTGCCACGGTGGCGCTTGTGGTGGTCACCTCTCCGAAATGGCCACTACCTAGAAGATCATGTGCACCAGTTATTTTTGGCCTTCTCTCTTTAGCGATTGCATTGAGGTAGTCAAACAATGTCCTAATTGCCAGTTATACACCCCTAAGGTGTGAGATCCACCCGCTCCCCTCCATCATCTCATTGTAGCCAGTCCTTTCTGTAAATGGGCTATTGAATTTATGGAGTGACGACCCCCATCTACTAATAACCATAAGTATATTATCATGTTCGTCGACTATTTCACCAAATGGGTTGAACCCATGCCAACGTTCCATAACACTGCAGCTGCTGCAACCCTTTTTTCTTTAATCATGTTATCGCTCAATTTGGGGTTCTAAAACAATTCATATTCGAACATGGCCGACACTTTGAAGATGATATATGGCATGAGCTATCCTCTCTGTTGGGCTTCGAACACCAATATTCATCGTCTTACTACCCCCAAGGAAATGGCCAAGTTGAAGTTGTCAACAAAATCCTTAAAACTATGCTTCAGTAGACGATGAACAAAAACAAGACCAATTGGCATCTTATGATCTTCCCTACTTTGTGGGCCTATAGAACTTATGTCAAAAACGCCACTGGGTTCACTCCTTTCCACCTCGTTTTTGGAGAGGAGGCAGTCTTACCAATCGAGTGTGAAATCCCCTCCCTCCACCTTGTCGTCGAACTCCTCCCAGACACCCAACCTCTAGAACAACGAATTATCATGCTTGAGCACGCCAATGAAGATCGTCGTGTTGCATTGCAAACCATTGAAGCGGCCAAAAAGCACACCAAAGCTCAGTATGACCGAAAATTCCACCCTCATACCTTCCATGAAGGCGACCTTGTTCTCGTTTATGACCAAGCTCATGATGTCCTGGGGCAAGGAAATTTTGAACCATTATGGCTAGGACCTTACATCATTCATAAGTGTTTGGGAAAAGGGGCATACCTTTTAGAGGGTCCAGAAGGAGAAATCCTTCCTAACCCTCGCAATGCACTCTACCTCAAGAAATTTTACCCATAGCATTTCCCATTGAAATGTGTGTATCTTTTTCTTTTTCTTGCATTTAGGTAGTTTGCATCCCCCACCATATTATTCATTTTCTTCTTGTGTCTTTCATATGGATCCATCATCCACACCTCATATCGGTTATGTCGATGGTGCGATTCGCTTCTCCAGGAATCTAGCCTCGGCAACTTGGGATATTTTCACCTCCTTACATTCGTTAGTTCACTCCAACGGCATCTGCATTGGATCTGCCACAAATAATCAAGCTGAATATGATGTTGTGATAGGTTTGTTAGTCGATGCCCTTGATCATCGCATCCTTCACCTTCATGTTTGTCTTGATTCCTTGCTACTTGTCATGCAATTGAATGACGTTTATCATGTGTGTAATCCTGTCCTATTTAGAAAATATCTACGAGTTAAGCTTTTAGCACGTGAATTTGAATCCATTACATTCAGTCATGTTCCTAGAGCCCAAAATCACTATGTAGATACCATTGCAAATAATATTCTATATTGGCATTTATCACATGCATATATAAGAATACATCCATAGCATAAACAAATGGTGAACCACAATCATCACAAAAAGATACATAACCATATTATGTATATCCAACATATAATGTTTGGAGCCCACTACTCTAAATACATCCTACATGTTCATTCGCATGTTATAACAAAAGAAAAATGGGGACCCACATGTCCCTATGCGTAATCACTATCATCTAGAAGCTCTCGAGCTAATGGCTTTATCCCACTAGCTCGTAGGTATCATACTTTTGACTAGCCATAGAAATGCACCAAATGATTCCTCGCCACTCTAAGGGAAGACAAGTGCACTCATATGTATATCGATCTTCTAACTCATGCCACCCACGCTTTGTCACCCCAGTCAGTAGCACATCGAATCTACGTCGGAGATCCTCCAATAGAACATCACTACCATATCTCTGTTGTGATGTGGAACCACCCTGATCTGCAGCCCCAGGCACTGTGCCTCGTCCCGTGTATCCTGTCGATCTCACCGATGTTATATCTGCATACCACAAAGTTTAGAAATTAGTACCACATACACATATTTCTTAAACTATAAATGCATCAAATATATAACAACTTTCACTTACCATCTGGACCCCATGCTCATCCCAACGGAAGTGGTAAGTCAGGATCCCCTTGATAGTTCATTCCATTATATGAATAATTATCTATGTACAGTGGCATCTAGTCCCAATGTGCAAAAAACTCAGTTTGGAACACCCGTCTAATTCCCCCTCCTCCACCTCGTCGCAGTAGTTGCCCCCAACAGCACATCCTGGGCTCCTGTGGGCCCCCATCATGGGTTTGTACATGAGGGCGAATGGTCGGGATCTTCTCAAAGAAGAATGCGCATAATACTATCCCATAAGAAAAATTATCATTGTTCCTTCTCCTGCATAGTGTCAACTATCGTTTCAACGACAACAACATCATCTGGGCCCACCCATAGTAGGTCCTTGCCATCACACTCTCCACTAGCATCATCTGCCCCCTAGTGATTTTGTGAAGGCATGACTACCCAATATCCACAACATTGTTGCAGTTGTAGCTCGTGTCTCAAGCCTCTCTAAGTCATTGATCTAAGGAAGAGCAGGGGTTTCCCCCAAAGCCCTAATATAAAAATCCAATCCACCAAAATGATGAGTAAGGATAAGCCACCTACCTCCAACTTGTAGATCCTGATTGTGAAGGTCGGTTTGTCCACTACAATATCCACAAGATTTAGGGCCTTATCCTCCTCTCCAAATTCTCCAACAGCTCACTATGCAAATGAATTGGATTTGGGAGCAAAAATCCCTTTTATAGGAAAAACCCTAGTTTTTTTCGTCACCCACTACGACCAAACCGTAGCTTCGTTTGACAAACTATTAACAATGTTGGAAAGCTCTCACTGAGTTCTATAATGCCTTTGTTTTTGGTGATTTGAAACTTCAACAGGAAACCATTTTTCCATGAGGTCTCACTTTGCCACCTATTAAAATCAAATTTCTTCATTTGAAAAATCTATACTCTGGTACCACTTTACCCACGCATTGGTTGACTCACATGTTGATTTTTGCCATGAGTAACCATCATTTACTCGTGTTTTTATGGTCCCCTCAAAGCCTCTCCCATGTGGCAGCATCATCAAGTCACCCTTGTTCATAGCATTCGAGATGAGTCACCCTTACATCTATAGTCTTTTCCGAGTCCCCTTGAGTCGAGTTACAGTGTTCCATACATATTTGTCACATTCCATTGTGTTCATATTTTTCCTCCAGCTATACTGCTCCGTCTTTGAAAAGCCCGCGTCTGAGTAATTGACCATCTCCTCTGCAATCGAGTCAGTCACTGTCAAGTCAACCGTGCATATTATGTTATAAGAAGGGAAGTTGTATGTCCACCACTCATTTTGTTTCCTTCCATAATCATCCCTGGTGTCAGTGCATCATTCACTTTACTATGATACCGCGTACCTTTGTTAACGATTCCTCATTGCCTTAACTCTCGCAGGCCCTCTTCTGTCGACTTCATCACATTTATTCCAGAAGTGTGGTCTAGAGGGTTGTGTACCTTGATTCCATCTTTCATCTTTGTTCGGTGCCTCGGATCAAGCAAAGGGAATCACCATTTCCCTTTGACTTGGTTGTTTCTGACGTGCTCAATGCAAGCTCATTATCTCACGATTGAGAATTGTACACTAGATGGTTTGATGATCCAGACGATTGTCCCAATAATTCACGGCTGTGTATGATATGTTCCAAACCTCATGAGGGGGTGACCCTTCAAGTAGCCCCCCACATGCTCAGATGTTCGCAGATGTCGATCCAACCTCAGATGCAGTTTCGTAGATGTGATGGGTTTGGTTTCAGTCGCTTACAGCTCCCACAACATGCATGTTTCCTTCATATGATCCATTCATATCTTCAGAGCCCTTTACTATTCAACAAGGCTTCTTTAGTTGTGATCCCCCCTCATCATGTCAGCTTGAGGGGCATTATGTCTCATGTACTCAAATGTTATTGCATACAATCCTAGCCTTTGTTTAACTAGATGCATTATGTATATTGGATTCATTGTATTATTTGTTGGCCCATTGATGTCAACATATCATGTATCATGTACTTTGTATCTTAGTCCCACATTGTTGGGCTCACCACTATTCTTTATACTCATTTATCTCAGTGGGTATGGATATGCCTCCCCCACCTCATTTGCAATCATGTACTCCAACATAAAAGGAGACTTCTATCAATTTAGTAGGTCTCGCCCCCTCCATTTTTGTCCTTCCTTGCATTGCTTCATGTCTCTCTCTCTCTCTCTCACTCTCTCTCTCTCTGACTCCCCTTTGGTGTCTTGTGGAAGTGTAACCTACAACGTATTTCGATCATATGATTTTCTCCTAACACTCATATGTTGGATGGAAATCTATTATCACCAAAAAATGATCACCTGGCCATTTCTAACTAGGTGGATCGAAATACACCATGTAGGATTAATTTACCATAGTAAAATCGCTTTCACCTTGAGAAAGTAAACCATTTTTATTAAATTATTTCTGATTAAAAAAAACCATGAGAATAATTGAATAAATCATTATTTATTTAATTTTCTCGAGGAATAATTATTAAATCATTATTTGATAATTATTCCTTGTCGCATTTGACTAAATCATCTAGGAGTAATTAAATAAATAACTATTTATTTATTATTCCTTAATTCTATTATTGGAATAATTGTTAAATCACTATTTAATCATTTTTTCAATTTCACACCATTCTTAATCCTCGTGAAATAATTAATAAATCATTTTATTTCTTAATTATTTCTAAATAAAGATGTTAGACCATTTTGAAATCTTTTCCCTCTCCAAAAAAATAATAAAGTATTCCTAATGGTTAGATTTTGATTTGATCAATATTATTTTATTATTTTCCATTTTCGAGATCAACATAATACTTTGTTATAAATAAGAGGGTTTTCCATTCATTCTTCACCATGATTATTATCATCATCACCATTATCGTCTTCTTGCATTTCAGCTCCCATTTGAGTTCTACACATTGTTTTGGGTTTTTCACATATTGAGAGAGAGAATCAATTATTGAAGCATCAAGGACATCAAAGGACCCATCCCACTGAGTGGGATTTGCATATCCTTTCTGTATATCTCCTTCACTAGTTGTTATCAATAAATATTATTATTCATTTAAAAATCTTTCCATATTGGGTTACTACATTGGATATATATTGTTGTTTGTTGTTTGAATCACATGTCTTTTTGTTGCAGGTTTTTCTCGTTTTATTATTGCATATCTAAAGTGTAAGCAACCACAAATTATTGTTAGGGCCACATGTCACCAGTGACTTAAGTGAGATATTTTTGGTACACCTTCCAAGAAATTTCATGCTAACATATGCCATGCCAATAATGAGTCTAAGAGAACATTATTGAGAGACATGATTGACTTGAAGTTTTTTTTATAATAATATCATAAGAATAATATTAATGATAAAATTGATGATTAAGTTGAAATTGAACCATTAGGATTGATTGATGATCAAAAGGGATTTTCCATCAACAATACTTGATTACCAATTGATGCAAGGTGGTTTACTATTTTTGGAAATTCATACTTGATACTTTCTATTTTTAGAAATTATATTTTAGACTTTTCTATTTTTAGGAATTCTACTTTTAGACTTTCTATTTATAGAAATTCATCCCTGAGATTTCAATTTTCAACATATTGCAAGTTTGATGAGAAACTTGATATATGTGAATTGAATGTGTGATGCAACTGTGCATACCATATTTGAGAAGGATTCATGCAAAATGGTTTGCGGAGTGATGGTAATGATGGGAGTTGTTTATATTGGGATATTGTACAAGGTTTTAGGGAATAGTGACATGAGTAGATGTAGTAGTGCAATCATCTCTAAAATTGATGGGTCAAACTCATGTATAGTCGATGAAACCATCATGTGGTATCAAAGAATGGGACACACTAGAGAGAAAATACTTCAAGCTATGCAATTTAAGCAAAGGTATGGTCGAAGGTCTACCTGGTAATTCTTTGGAAGTCGGTTTTTGTAAACATTTTATTTGTGGGAAATAGAATCATGTTATATTCCCATCTAGCGCTACAAGGGAAAAATGAATTTTGGGGCTAATTCATAGTGATGTATATGGGGTAGTGCTAGTAAAATTGTTAGGTGACTCCATATATTATGTATTCTTAATTGATGATTTCTTTAGGATGACATGTTTATATTTCTTAAAGAAGAAATCAGAGGTTTTCGAGAAGTTTTGGGAATTTGAATCTCTTGTGGAGAACTAAATGGATAGGAAGTTGAAAGGTGTTGAGAACTAATAATGGACGTGAACTTTGTGGCAAATAAATTGAGAAAATCTACAATCAACATGGGATAGTATAGCACATGACTACTCCATACACTTCTCAGCATAATGGAGTTGTAGAAATAATGAATAGGATGTTAATGGACAAGGAAAGGAGCATGCTCAATAGTGTAGGACTAGCACAAGAGTTTTGGGTGGAGGCAATCAACATTGCATGTTACTTGGTGAATAGGTGTCCATCATCGAAATTGGTCAAGAAAGCTCCATATGGAGTATGGTTTGGTAGAAGGCCATCACTCACACATATCAGAGTCATTGGTCATGAGGCTTTTATCCATATCCCAATGGAGAAGAGGAAAAGATTGGATAGCAAGGTAATCAAGTGCATTTTCATTATCTACAAGGATGGAATGAAAGGATATAAGTTATGGGATCCTATTGTAATCTAGTGAAAAGTGTACATAGCTACTAGTAGATCCACACACAAAGAAGATATTAAGCAAAGTAATACATACAACACATAAGATAGAGCAAAGAGAGAAATAAGAGTAGTGGTAGACCAAAAAAAAACACTTCTTTTCATTAATCCACAATTGTCATTACATTGATTGTCATCATATTATATCATATATAAACTAGAATCCCAATTATTACAACTAAATAATTTTCTTAACTTCGTATTCAATTGACTCAATATGGAAACTAACTCAATTGGTCAATCAACCTAACTTAAATATTAAACAGAGAGTTTAGTCGACTATTTGACACATGATTCTAGTTTTTTAAGTCGACTAGCCCTTCTTGCATCTTCCCCACCCTTAACTCCTTCATCCTGAGGTAGGGTAGATGTAGAGTTTTATAATGTACAAAATTTTGAGGAAATGAGAAAAAGAAAGATTAGTTGGAAAAGATGCAGTAAAATGGAAAGTGGTGTTGTTAGGGACTGTGGTGTTTACTTTGCTTTTTCTAGTGCTAGAGTCAAGTTTGGTTGATCAAAAATATTTTCCTCTAGCCATGGATTAAGAGGTATTTCCTTTTTCTTAATTCCTATTCTCTCTTTTTCCATTGGCCACCAATTTGAGCCTTCTACATCAACCTTATATGGATTCGACTGACTAGGGTGAGCCTCGAGTGTTTATTTGGAGGAACAAGGGTGAAAAAATGATATTTTGGTCGAGAGGGGGAAGGCTCCTCTATTGTTGGCAAAGTTTGATTTTCTCAAAATGTTATCTTCTAAATTATTGGAGTGATCATTTGCAAGCACTAAGAAAATGTATTCCATTCCTTAACTAAATAATGCACTTGAGCCTTTAAAGATTTCATCTAATATATATAGTGCAGTTGGTTCAATAAGAGAGTTGTGCTGAAAATATTGCAATTTTACCATATTCTCCATTTACTGGTTTTTGTTGGATTTTATGAAAATGATCATATGTGACATTGGCTTTTACTTGAGCCTTCTTCCCTTATTTAGAGCCACTGCCTCTCTTCCTACATGAGGTTGGTATCTAGGTTCTTTTCTTGTGTGATCTATATATCAAGATTCATCACAACTCTTCCTTCTAATGTAACACCCCATTTGTCTGTTAATTTTTTAATGAACATTTGTTGAATGCGGAGTATGCTATAGTTTTATGATAAATAAGTTTTCCAATTGTTAAGCACAATATCATTATGATTTCTCTATCCATTTTTTTTACAGTTGATATGCTCAACCATCATTTGTTGCTTTAGTGTTAATGAAAATATTTTTGGCCTAGCCCATGGCCTCTTGAATTTGTTCACCAATTGATGATTGCATTCCTTGGCCTTAGTCTGTCATCAAGTTGACTTTCCCTTCTTTGTTATGTCTTCCAATACTTGTTGGTAAATCATGTCGAGATTTTTCTTCTACTTTGAATCATCTAAGGCAATGCTTTGAAGTACTTCCCAAACTATTATGAAGTCTTGTTCCTCCTCAATGGATTTCTTTTTAGTCAGCTTCTTTTCAGTTGAATTCTTGACTGGTAGCTATGGAGGTGATTATAAGGTTGGATTGATCACAAAATGTTGGAAATATATTTTTTTCCTCCTCGTTCTTCTCTTGTTCTCCATCAGTCAATGGTGTTATCATTTCTTGGGGAAATTGGAGAACAACTTTTAGGATTTTCATGACTAAATGTTCTTGTAAGAATAGTTCATCAAATATGTTTAGGGTAGTCAGTTGCCAAATTAGTTTCTTTTGATGCACCCGATCATTATCATGTACCACACTTTTGTGGTATCCAAATTTAATTGAATATGTGAAGATGGGGGTAGGTTTGAATGACCATATTCGGGTACTCTCCATTAATGGGAGAAATATTTCAAATTTGTAACTAATTTTTGAAGACATCCTCCAAGGAAAGTCACTGAGTCTTCTCCAACCAATTTGATGCGAAATATTTTTAATTTTCCTAGAGGGAACTGACTTTCTTGTAAAATCAGTCTCCACTACATGTGAGAATTGAGCCATTGCTATACAAATTAATAAGGAGGGAAAGTGAATTTCCTTACCTAAGTTCTAACATTCCTTGCAATTTGTTTTCACTATGTCAGCTAGATGATCAACCCAATTGTATTGCTTTACCAACCTCACAATTTGTCTAATGGCTTCCAATATTTTCAACTTTATATCAGATGGTCAACCTACTGCACTCAAGCATAAATACATGACTTTGCATGTCCATTTAATGTGGGCTTATTTGATTCTAGTAATGATAAAACCCTTGTAAGTTGTCATTCTTGTTCCCCCAATGAATTATATGAGCCATTTGTTTGTGTCGATTGTCTTAGGGCTCTCACCTCCTATATGAGGAAGCCCTGTAATATGGTGGATCAAAGTTGTTGTAATTTCTAAGGGATAGTTGAGCCATAGAACACCATCGTGAAACTTACTTGTTATCAATTTTGTGGCCTCTTCTTTCTAATTGTCGAATTCTTCTATAAGCGGTGCACCTAGATAATCTATAATAGCGATTGCGTGCAAGAAATATGACTTGGCCTTTCACTTGTTATCAACTAGTGCCCATTTCTTAAATGGTGTCCATTGGTAATCCCATGTGATCTCTTCTACTTTAGCTTGCCAAATATTGTGTAAGCATACTCCAAGCTTTGTCTTGGTCGATTTATTGAAATGACCTTGGTTTGTGGCTTGACCAGGGTCTTTACTACCTAAACCTATCCCCTCATCCTTGGCATCTTGAAATCTTCTACAAACTCTTCACTTCATAAACACTCTAATAGATTCAAGTTGGATTGAGAAAGATCTCATAGCTCTTAACACTTGAGAATGCTTGATAGCTAACACTGTGTTATTAGGTGTTCAATGTGCAACACTAGTAAATATGATGTATCATGTGTGATTTTGTCTAAGTGTATTAGTGTTTGGGCAGGCTTAGCTCACTAATTTAGTGCAATCCCCCATACAATTGTTACATCATATTGAATTTAGGTGCATGATGTTGGGTTGAGGGGGCTATTTATGGCATACATCTTGGGTCGAGTCAGCCACATCCACAATTGTTTCATTGTCCATCTTTTCGCGTTGACTACTTTGTAGTCAAACCCAACATATTTGTCAGATTTATACCCCTGGTCAGCTTGTTTGTTGTGGTTGGCTTCCTTTTGCAAGTTGATTTTGTGACGTAACAATGCCAATATTTATATCTTATTTATTTTCTTTTGAATTGTAGATCTTTACCTTTCCTTTTCTCGTGTTTCTACATCTTTTTTTAACATATTTCGAATATCTTGTTCTTGATCCATACTGAGTTGATTTGATTATGGAATGAACATGTGAAGCACTTTTTATGGTTGAGGATGTTGGTTATATTATCTACTTTTGCAACCAAATTCTTTGTTATTATATCTAAATCTAGTTATTAACTTCATTAATGAAATAAATTGAAACTAATATGCATCAGTTAGCAGGTGAGGTTGTCATAAGTGGTTTTCAAACTCACCCATGGTTACTGGCACCCCAAAAAGTTTTCACCAGTAAACATGTCAACGAAGTTATGAATTGTAATTCTTAAGGTGAGCATAATTTGCGGCTAAGTCCAACAAATGCCCCCTTTATATTTTTAAATATACTTCCTTCGAAGTTTGAATGTCTTTTGTGTCAAATGGCCATAAGCATGTTATTTTCCATTTTATTGGTTTCCCTTTGACTTGACTATCGAACAGAAGTGCAAGGTATTTTCACTGTAAATTTTTAACTATTCCTGTCACACCACAATTTTTTTCATTAAGTGTTTGGAAATTATTTTCTTCCCTTATGTATATTTGGTGGATGCATTTGTTTATTTCTCTAGCAAAAATGCCTTGACACTCTTTAAGGAATTCAATAAATTTAGTGGTCCATTTTTCCAACCAACAGTCCCCAAGTGAGACCACTTTTGGTCGACCATCGCTAGAGATGTCACTTCTTCAGTTTTTAGCTCTGTGTCCATCCATTCTAGTGCTTTTGCTTCATTGAATTTCCTATCACCAATTTTGATTTCCTAGTATACAGGTGGAAAATATAGCTTTTTAGGTTTGACTTCTTCTAATTTATCTATTTTTAGCACTACTTTAACTTCTTCTTTTTTCTATGTCTCAAGATGGTCCTTTCTCCACTTAGAACTCACATTTTGATTATCATATTTTCCATATCAAGTTGGGAAGCTAGTTGGTTGTCTTGGTCTTAACATGATACTCTATTACAATTCAAAGTCAAATTGGGTTTGACTTCATCTTTTCTTTTATGTATTATTTCAACTGGGTTGTGTCTTCCAATGAAGTCGCTAATGCTCTGTATTGCTTCTTTTCTCTCTCCTCATCTAGTCTAAACTCGACATTCTTAGTAAAGTTGTTCTTTAAATCATTCCAATGGAAGGTTTCACCTTGTGCCTCTTCATTTTTAAGCCATTTTTTGGGCAAGCCATCCAATGTATATGGGAACATATATGGCCAAACACATTCATATATGTACCCAAGTCTTTTCCACTCTTTCTCACAACATTTAATATGCTTCGCAGGGTCATAGTTTAGCTTGAATATTGAAATGTTGGCTTATGCAATTAATTTATTTTTCCAAATCGCTCAAAAAAATAAGTAGTTAAGTAGTCCATGTTTGTAGTCGGGGTGCATGGGAGTCCCAACAATGGGTTGCTTGTCCAATTGGTATGGACAAAATTTTACATTCGACCTTGATCCCCATTTTACTTAGGCACTTCTTTGACATGGGTTTGATGGAGAGTTTCAATCACTGAAACACAAAGAAGCACCTAACCTGAATTTTAAGTTTGAGGGAACCAAAGTTGGGATTTGTTTAAGATTTTCTCATATAAAATTGGTACTATCTTTAACAAAAAACATGGTCGGCTTCTTTTGATTGGAATTGCTTGTATCAATCAACATTATTTGGTCATCGATTCATTGTTTTCTAGCTGCCACTAATAGAGTTCAACATTGGAATTTTATCCAACAGATAGTGATGAGCCTCCTCAAATTTATCCTTCTACATTAGGCTCGACATTATGCTTTTCTTTGTGCATGAATTGGTATAATTGTTTGGTCTTATAGTCATCCCATACTTCAAACCATGGATTTCCCTCTCTTGGGTCCAAAGGGATAATGATATTTTTATTATTTCCTTTCAACTGAATCCTATCCCTTTCTAGGGAGACGGTAGCTTTCATCATTCATCCCTAGGGTCTCCCAACCAGAGTTGGGTATGATGCCTACCCTATACTAATTTGACTACCTCTAAGTTTAAAAAAGTTGGGATACCCATTATGATTATTTGAATGTTCCTTAGTGTACAAATTGGCTCCAAGAAGTGTTGATCTTCCAACTTTAAATAATTTGTTGTTCTTTTTAATGTTGGTCTGCCTAGGTTGATTTAAATAATTTGTTGTTCTTTGTAATGTTGGTCTGCCTAGGTTGATCCATGTTTCTCTAGGTAAGATATTCACATGAGATCCAAAGTCGTCTATGACTTGATTTACCATATGTCCATTAATTTATTAAATCTAACTTGAGTATGACACTCATACAATTTATCATGGGTAATCTAGCGAAAGTGTTTGATCAATCATTGTTCATCCTTACATTCCTTTAATATCTTTAATAATTCGATCATTCAATCAACAAATTACTTTTCCTCAAGGAATTCTACTAAGATGCTATATCAACTCAACACTTGGAAAATTGATCAAAGTCATTATCTCTGAAAAATTGAAGTGCTTCTTTCATTATTTCTTCATAGTACTAGACCTTTGTCATCTTGATACATGCTGTGCGAGGTTGAAATTTTTCCCCACCCCATACCTAGTTACAACACGAAGACTTTTTGAATTTAGACTTCATGTTTCAATGCTTTATGAAGTAAGTTAACAATTCTTTTATTTAATAATTTTCTAAAATATTAGGGCAATCTTCTAGATTGTAGTTGCCCAACCCGGATTTGTTACAAAATCTTGGTTATGTCTTTGCATGGGTAGTCAGGGGTCCACACGACCTCCTTAACAACATGTGAAACAATAAAGTCTTCCCTGGCCTTGAGCTCAACCTCTTCCAAATCCTCCACTGCCTCTTGTTCCTTGGTATCTGCCACGATTCTAATAGCCATTATCGATTGATCGTCTGCTTGTAGCGATAGACTAAATGATAGTTCAATTTATTCTGTCCATTTAATTAGGGTTCTTGAGTCAAATGCATTTCTCTCTCTCATATTGCACGCCATTTTTTTTAACATTTTTGAGATTATATCGGAAATCTCTAGTGGCATGGTTTATCAACATTTGATAGATTTCACCATATAAGTCAAGTTGCACTCAACGAATTTCCTTCTCGAAGGAATCTGTAAATTTGCAATTATCTTTTCCATGTCCTTCGTTCATGCAATTAGTACACTAATTATCATTCCAGCGGACTTCAAAGTTTTGAAAATGTTCTTGCAACTGTTCTAATTTTTCCTCCTATCTTTTATCTATCGACGAGGAAGTTGACGGGAATTCATCATTAGTTTCAATGTACCATGATTTTTTGAGTGCTTCTGCACATGTTTTTATCTCGTGCATTCTCAATGTTGCTATGATTTTTTGAAGAAGTGCAACTACACACGAATGAACCAGGTGATTTTTGTCAATATTGTAATTAATATAACTCAGGAAGTCCTTAAATATTTTATCGTATTCTCGAACTAATTCTCCATCTTTTGCTTCATCTCTTTTAGTTTATGTGCAATGAGATGTAAAACATCTTGGGCTTTGAAGAAGGAAAGGAGGAAATTATTTTTCATTTCAACTTTTGTTCGTGGTTGATTATCCGTGAAATTCATGAACCATTTGAGAGCTCCCTTCCTAAGAGCTCCTGCGATTTGAGCCATCTTATTATCTTCATCATTGATATTGTTTGCATCCCAAAACTTTTTGCAAACGAACCAGTGTATTTCATGGTCCTTTTCCCCTTCATAGAGAGGAATATGGTTGAGCCCCATTTTTATTTTTGAGGATTTAGCATGTTGACTTGCTATAGTTGGTTGATAGGGTGGTGAGAAATTGATTTCTCTATGATGGTGGTCAGTGAATTGTTGTATTAACTCGACTTGGACAATTATTTGGTCACTTTTGGGATCAACATTCCTTCGATATGTTCGTCGATTGCAGAAGGAATTGATTCTTTTTCAACTTCAACACTTATAGTCATAAACATTATTTCGTCAGGTTGGAAAGCTTTATCCACATGCTTTGTAAATCGAGTTACCCATGTTGAGATATTAATCTTACTGTCCACTAGGTGTCATCATATTTAATTCCATTGTCTACTAGGTGTTATAGTCGGTTTTGATTCTCTTGAGCTTAATGGATTCTCACTACAGTGATTTATTGTTGATGTCTCCAATATAATTCTATTTAACTGATTTTAAATATTGAGAAAAGTTGTTAGCTCCATTCCAAGTTTCATTCCTTCTTTGTTTCGCCTCTTCATTTTTTGTCATGGGAACACTAGGTCGCATAAGAACCCAAAGAAAGCAATGTATTGTCAGAGGTCGTGAACGCAGAAGACGAGCTGAGCTGGAGAACTGAAATTCCAAGTTGTTGCAAGCGAACCAATCTTTTTTAAACGAAAAGAATTAAGTGACCAACGCACTTATGGTCTCTGCTCAAGTGAGTTGATGATGGAGAACTTGCAAAACAGTGAAGCGGAATTTTAAAAAGAGTAGCGATTTTATAAAGGTACCAGAGCTCCACGAAATCGTTCGAAAGTCAAAATTAAACGAATTTTCAAAAGTTCATTGGTTGAAAATCAAACGAAAGTTCATGGTATGATATTTTTTTTCAAAGGTTCCGGTTAAAGCATGAGTCCCGAAGCTTCACGTTTAAAAGGGTTCCTTTAATTTTTTATTAAAAAGAGGAATCGTTTTTATAAAATTCCAATTTTTGTGGAAGAATTTCATAAAGCTCTTTGTTTCAAAAAAATTAGGTGGTTTCATAGCTTTAAGAGGGGTTTCAAATTTTTTTTACGTATTCCCTTTGTTTAATATTTTAAGTGGAGATTCATGAGATTCGTTTAAAATATTTTTAAGTGGCCTTATTTAAAAAGAGAGTTTTTACTCTATATGAAAAAAAGAGAGCATATTTTATTAAAAAAGTGATTTTTTTTGTTAAGTAGGTGGTGTTTGATTCAAAATAAAAAAGAGATCATAAAAATATACATATTTGTATTTAAAAAAATGGTTCCTTCTTGCGCTTTGCCACAAACCTTGATTTTGTTTGGCAAAAATTACAACTTTTAGTCCTAAAAAATGAAGACATTTTTGCAAGCCCAAGATTGTTGGGATACCTTGCAAAATGGTTATGTAGAGCCGACCCAAGAACAATTAGCAGCCATAAACAATAATCAGAGGAATGTCGCTACAAATTTCAAAAAGAAAAAGCACATAGCCAAATGTTGGATATAAAACTCAATCAATGGCTCTATCTTCAACAAGATAACCGGCACATCAACAGCAAAAGAGGCTCACGATATTTTGAAAGTTGTGTATCAAGGTAATGATATAATGAACATTGATAAATTGCAGACATTGAGATCTTAGTTTGAAACCCTAAAAATGACTGACACAGAGAATGTGGACTAGATCATGACTAGAGTCATGGGCATAGTCAATCAAATCAAACTCATTGGTGAAACCATTATAGATCATAAGATTGTTGAAAAAGTCCTTCGTAGCCTGCCCAAGAAATATGACATGGTTGTAACAGCGATTATGGAATCCAAAGATTTTACAACTTTCTTAGTAGAACAGTTGATTGGATCACTTTTGGCACACAAAACAAGACTTAACCTGACAGAAGATTCCATGGAACAAGCTTTCAAAGCACAACTCTCTCTTGGCAGAGGCAGAGGCAGAGGATATAGAGGCCGCAACAAGTGAGGCAGTGGTCGAGGCAGATGCAGATCAGAACATCATCATGCAGCAAAGCAGTCAAGACCTTCACAAAACCAAACACAAAGAAGCATAATATGGAGCGAATCGAATGTCCAATGTTATTACTGCAAGAAATTTGGGCATTATGAACATGAATGTAGAAGGAAACAATCAGATCAACAAAGAGGCAATGTCCATCTCTCCAACTATAAAGGAGAATTCTCTGAAACAATGTTTCTTTACTGCCATCTTCCTGAAGACAAACACAACAAGGGCCTTTGGTTGCTGGACAGTGGTTGCAACAATTATATGACAGGTAACAAAAATCTATTTTCTTGCATTGATGCTTCCATAACATCTGAAATTACTCTCGGAGACCATTCTCGTATTAAAGCTGAAGGGAGAGGTACTATCCATGTTCTTACTAAACAAAATCAACAAAAATGCATACCTGTCATTTATTATGTTTCACATTTGAAGTATAACCTCATTAGTGTAGGTCAATTGATGGAACATGGTTATGATGTAATATTTCAAGGGAACACATGTTATATCTATGACAAACCTCCCAATAGAAGATTGATAGCAAAGGTTGAAAAAACCAAGAATAGGATGTTTCCATTGACTCTTAGAAGTCAAAATCTCTCACAGTCTTTTGCCCACAATGTGTCAAGAATAGATGAGTCTCAGCTATGGCATAGTAGGTATTGACATATTCCCCTAAAGAGTCTAAATTTGCTTCAGAAACATTCTATGGTCATTGGTCTCCTTGTTATGAATGAAAAAGATTGTAACTATGAAATTTATATTCTATTCAAGCATAAAAGAGAGAGCTTTCCCACATCTTCCTCTAAAGCAAAAGAGCCTTTAGAGCTAGTCCATACAGATATATGTGGCCCAATGCAGAGACAGTCTGTTAGTGGTAATCTTTACTTTTTAACCTTCTTTATTGATTATAGCAGGAAGATATGGGTTTATTTTCTCAAAAATAAATTCGATACTTTTTCAAGATTCAAAGAGTTCAAAGCAGAAGCCGAAAAGCATGGTGGAAAGCCCTTGAAAGTGCTCAAATCCGACCAAGGAGGAAAATACAACTCCAATGACTTCAAAGCCTTTTGTCAACAGCAAGGAATCATCATGTAGAACACAATAATATATACTCCACAACATAATGGAGTAACAGAAAGGAAAAACTAGACAATCATGAATATGGTCAGATGTATGTTGCGTGAAAAGAAGTTGTCTAATGACTATTGGGCTGAGGCAGTTTCGACAACATTATATGTTCTCAATAGATCTCCAAAAACCAGTCTCAAAGATGCAATATATCAAGAAGTATGGGATAGTAAGAAGATGAATGTATCTCACTTTAGATTTTTTGGATCATTAGCTTTTGCACATGTTTCTGAGTAGCTAAGAAAGAAACTTGATGATAGGAGTGAAATATATATTTTCGTAGACTATAGCGAGCAATCAAAGGCCTATAGACTTTACAATCCAGTTACCAAAAACTTTATTTTAAGCAGAGATGTTAAATTTTTTGAAAATAAATCTTAGTCTGATCATATTGATGAAACTTTAAATCAATATGTTTATCCACCATAGCTACCAAGATTGCAGGTTTAAGTAGAGCCATACCACTCTAAAAATGGTGCCTCTTCTAGCAGTGAATCCTCCAGTGATTCAACATCATTAGAAAACAATCAAGAAATAAGAAGCATCAAAGAAATATATGAGCAAAAGCATGAGTTTGATCAGCAAAATATGTTTTCCTTTCTTTCATTTCAACCAACCCATTTTGAAGCAGTTAAAAAAAACCATTGGGTTGATGCAATGAACCAAGAAATTGTTGCCATAGAGAAGAACCAGACTTGGGAATTAGTTGATCTCCCAAGAGACAAAACCAAAATTGGTGTAAAATGGGTATATAAGACCAAGCTGAATGAAAAAGGAGAGATTGAGAAACATAAGGCAAGGTTGGTGCCAAAGGATTCTCACAACAGTTTAGTGTCGACTATGGTGAAAAATTTGCTCCAGTAGCAAGGTTAGACACTATCAAAACCATTTATCCACAACAATTCAACACAAATGGAAAGTCTATCAACTTGATGTAAAATATGCCTTCTTAAATGGTATATTGCAAGAAGAAGTTTATGTGGAGCAACCTCCTGGTTTTGAAGTTCCAGGGCAGGAGCATAAGGTGTACAAGAAAAAGAAAGCTTTGTGAGGCTTGAAACAAGCTTCAAGAGCTTGGTACAATCGCATTGACACCTATCTCATCAAAAATGTTTTTGTAGAAGCAACCATGAGCCAACCTTGTATACCAAAACTCATGAAGGTAAAATTTTCATTGTATGCCTTTATGTTGATAATCTTCTTTATACAGGAAATATGATGTTAGAAGACTTCAAAGCAACAATACAAACAGAGTTTGATATCACTGATCTAGGAGCCATGAAATACTTCTCAGGCATTGAAATTTAGCAATCTTCTAGTGGCATTTCTGTTGGTCAACAAAAATATGCCATTGACATCCTTCAAACGTTTAGAATGACCAATTGCTCAAGGCACTAAGCTAAGCATACAAGATGTAGCACCACCAGTTGATTCCACATTGTATAAAAGTCTAGTTGGTAGTTTATTATATCTCACTGCAACTAGACCTGATATCATGTTTGCAGCTAGTTTTGTCTCTAGGTTTATGCAATCACCCAAGATTTCTCATTGGAAGGTTGCAAAAAGGATCTTAAGATATATTGCAGGGACCTTAGACTATGGTTTTCTCTACACACATTCTGAAGATAACTCACTTTCAGGTTATACAAACAACAATTATGCAGGCAGTTTAGATGATCACAAAAGCACCTTAGGGTATGTTTTTCATCTTGGAACCAATATGATTTCATGGGCATCCAAGAAACAACCAATCGTTTCAATATCTTCAACAAAGGAAGAATATGTAGTTGCCACTTCAGCAACTTGTCAAGTAGTGTGGCTCAGAAGACTATTGGAAAATCTTTCAAATGTTCAGAAGGAGCCAACTACAATTTACTGTGATAACAGTTCTACAATTTATTTATCAAAAAATCATGTCTTTCACAAAAAGAGCAAGCACATTGACACACATTTTCATTTCATCTATGAGCTTGTCAATGATGGAGACATTATTTGCTTTTTGTGGTTCAAAAGATCAACTTGCAGATATTTTCACAAAGCCTTTGGGCAAAAATGTATTTGAATTTCAAAGAGAGAGACTAGGCATTGTACGTGCAATATTTGTAATAGTTGAGATTAGGAGGGGGTGTTTAGATATTAATCTCATTGTCTGCTAGGTGTCATCATATTTAATTCCATTGTCTGCTAGGTGTCATAGTCAGTTTTGATTCTCTTGAGATTAGTTGAGTTGTAGTTTAGTTTCACTACAGTCATTTATTGTTGATGTCTCCAATGTAATTCTATTTAACTGATTTTGAATATTGAGAAGAGTTGTTAGCTCCATTCCAGTTTTTGAGTTCCTTCTCTATGTGTTTTCACCGCTTCATTTTTTGTCAACCAAGGATTGTGGCTCTTCGTCGACGTTATCTATAAGATTGATATTTTGTTTTGTAGTTAAAAAGCTTAGCAAGATGGGTTCGTCGATGAAATCTCTTATTTGAAGTAGAATATTGTTGACTTCTTCAGTTTCAACCCAAGACTAACTAGTTGTCAGTATTTCTACAAGGAGTTGAACTTTAAACTAATTTCATCATCGTTTTAATTCCATATCAAGGAGGGTTTTGATTCCATGTTCAACCTTTGACTGAGAAATTCACGAATTCTAACATTGGTTATATTTAACATCAAAGAATGACATACTACGGGTCTAGAGTCATTGACGTTCATAGTGTTGACTTATCTCCTTGGGCTTAAATACAATTGGAGATTCTCACTTCACTCTAGAGCCATCAGTGTTATGCCTCTTCACTCTGAGTGTCCTTTAACATCCTCAAAGGAGTCTTGTGCACCAATGATATGTAACTTTGGGGTTTCAAGTTGACTCGACCGATGCATTATTCTTGCGTTGCATATATCTTGTTTTTTTTATAATGCTTTTCCCTTTCAATTTTGTGTTTATTGGTTGTTGGCTTATAATAATGTTCATAGAATTATATCCTCTTTTCTATATCCTCGTCGAGTGTGTACTCCTAAGTCTTTTTGGATGAGCTACTCTTTTTCATATTGGCTCTTTGAATTTGGTTGATTCTATAGCATTATGAGTCTCTTCATGAACAATTATCCCCCAACATCGGCCCCAACTTACTATTGGTCGACAACAAGGTAAGCCATGGGCATAGGTTTTTGTTGAGAAAGTAGTCCCACAGCGCTTTTGTGTTTCGATAGTGAGCTTCTAGGAATTAATCCCAATTGTCTTTCCTCTTTTTGTCATGGATATAAATTGGTTCATGCAGAGGGGATTGATACTGAGCAATATGTTTGATGCCCTTGTCGAGAAGAAATTTATGAGGTAAAGGTGGTATTGTACACAAGAAGCAGTCATGGAAATCATTATAGAATCTCTTTTATTTTTCGATGAAGGTTCAATCCTTGAAAACTTGCTCTTCACAGTATTCTCAGATAATTTGTTCAAACCACTCGTGTAGGTTCATTCTCCCACTATTGATTAATTTTGACATCAAATACGCATCGGTGGGAAGATGATGCTTTAGACAACTAGTTAATGTATTTCTTTCAATTCGACGGGAATGCATTCAATAAAAATTTTGTGTTTCTATGAAAAAATGGGATCTTGCAATGGCTAAAGACAATTAGTTTCTCTTGGCATAATTCCTTAGGTAATTATTGATTTCTTTGCCACCATTCTTGGATCCCTTCTAAGCTCAACATTTATGTGTTCATCTTAGTTGACTCGGGTTTAGGATCTCTTGGCAATAGAACCAATGTTGTAATCTAGCAAAATGTATACATAGTTACTGACAAAGCCATACACCAAGTAGATATTAAGTGAAGGAAGACATGCAACAGAGAGCAAAGAGAAAAATAATAGTGGTAGACCAGCGAAAACACTTTTTTGTATTAATCCACAACTATCATTACATTTATTGTCATACAATCTCATATATAAACTAGGCAGTTTGTTGTTACAACTAACTCACTGCCTTAACTACTTAGTCAATTGACCTGAAAAGGAAACCAACTCGACTGGTTGGTCGACCTAACTTGTATGTTCAAGAGAGATTCAATTTGACTACTAACTCATGGGTCTAGTCAAGTATGTTGACTGGCCCTTCCAATGGATCTGATGGCAAAGAAGACAATTTATAGTTGATATGTGATATTCAAAAAGTTAGGTATACTTCTAGGACTAAAGAGGTGCATGACATAAATTAAGCATCTATTTCATATTTAATTGTAATATGAATATTATTTCAAATGTCATATGTCAACTTCATACTGAACAATGAAAAAATTACACATTTCCCTCGTATTAAAAAGTAAACAAGATTATATATTTTTATTATCAATTACTTTATCTTTCTATATAAGTAAAATTTGAAATATCTTATTTTTTTTAAATTATAATTAATATTATTTTTTATTAATGTTTATTTAGTTTGTTAATATAAATTTTTTTATTATTATTTTATTTATTACTATAAGTATTCTTTTATTATATATAAGTATTCTTTTATTATATTTAAATATTTAATGGTAACCATGCAAAACAGAATCTTTCCTATATTAAATTGTAAAGCACCGGTATAACCCCTTCTTTTATTTATATATATATATATATATATATATATATATATATATATATAACTCTTTATTACAAAATATCAGTTTTCCTCGTAATGTTCAGTGTAACGAGAGTAAATATCCTTTTAATGGCATTTTTAACTATGTTCTTCAATGTAGCGAAAAAGCTACTGTAAGAACATTCACAATTCACTAAAGCTAGCCCAAATCCATCTGACAGAATTTTTTCACCAAATCCATCTGACAGAATTTTTTCATTTCGTTTTATATTTATATAACTAGACTCAAAGGATAGATCTGCTTAAACATATGAGTAGAATAAATAGGTAGTCTGCAACAACTGTTCCGTTTAGACAAACACTAAATTTTTAAGAGAAAAAAATCCAAGTTTGTGTTTGTTAGAATTTAATATAAAACTACGTGGAAACTATAGAAGTTATCCTCTCGCTCGGAACGACAGTAGCATTCTTATTACCCATAGCCACTTTATTTTAGTGGACAGAGCGGAGCTTCGAGAGAAGATAGAGACATCCAGAGGCCAAGAGAACTGACATTGAGAAGCAAAGTAAATCCAGAGGAGAGTGTATGGGAATTTTCTTGCTCTTATCAAACATTCCCACAAGGAGGACCATTACAATTGCATGTCCGAGTTTAGTCTTTAGCTCCTCGAGAGATTGTATTTTCAACCATTTTGGTCTTTCCTGCCCAATTCAAAAAATTTGCCACTAAATTGAAATGAGACGCAGGCATTTTAACAGGGTGACCAGTCTGGTCCATAAGGCAAGCTGCGTTACTCTAATACTTTAAAAATTAAAAATCAATCTTTGTAAATAGATGCGAGTAAAATACTAGATATTTGCAATTACATAGGAGGTTATGAATATACCTGCAATTTGAAAAGGCCAAAAAAATTAGATCCAAAGAGAGTTCCTGAATCTTCCGAACCAGAGCTTTCAGCAGAGACATCTAGGCTGCTTATGAAAAGCCCATAAAGGCCCATACCGAAGATGAGCATGACAGTGCCCATTAGATAGGTATCTGGACAAACCATAACCATTTGCAAGTGGTCAAATAAACTTGGAAACAAAATTAATTAATCGAAAGACACTGTTATGAACTAGTTACATGAAATTAGCCCACACATTGAAGTAACCATAGAATCCTGTATAAAGCCGTGGTATCCCAAATCATCTGAAAGCATTGCAGTTCAGACAAATGATCTAGTGCAGAGCTAGACCGCAATGATTTGGGATTGATTTAGGCAGCTTATCTACACTTCAAAACTGGAGCAAAAATCTTTCGGGACTACATGCCATTTGTTTTTCTATTGTTGGTTCTAAACAGAGCCCATTTCAAATGTTCGATTGATACATTTGGGATATGTGATCTAGCGCAAGGTGCAAATAAGCACCTTGGGCATAAGGAACTGCAAAACTGAGCACATTCACAGCTATTGTGGAAGTGTTGTGTGCTGTAATACCAAATATGGTTCGCATAATTCAAGAAATACAGAGTGAGAACAAATGTGCAGTATAAGAACTTAACAATGTATTACAGAGTATAGGTAGTTATACTATAGAACTACAGTACATAGCTTATAGAAATGTAAACGGATAATGGCACTTGCAAGTTACAATAAAACATCCCACAAGTTATGTGCAACGATAAGAGAGAGATGTTAGCTCAAATTTGTACAATTGCCATGGCCATTACAAAGTTTGCTACAATTCTGAGCATGATTGTGATGTAGTGAAGTAATTCTCCCTAGCTTTGTGGAAGAAGATCGGAGGGGCTAGTCGTGCCAATATACAATGAATGAGAGAAGAGATTGAAATACTAAATTTTGTTTTACAAATGCATTATGATGCAACATTTATACATGAGCAGGATGATGATTGCTCATCCAAGGCAGTCCTGAAGGGTCAACTTTGGCAGTGTATGATGATGATTGTTACCCACAGAAGTGGGTAACCCATAGGAGAAAATTGTTCTCCTATTTGACCAACTTGCTAGCCAGCAGCTCTATGATGATCCATAGATAGCCGGCCTCAAAGGATTTCTATTCATGTTATGGTTAGTGTTTTATTTCATCTAGCTTACTCATCAGATGAAGGTGGGTCATCTATTATAAGGCACATTAACCATTTTTGTACACAAGTGCTTTCATTTAATATTTAGGGGCATTTTAGTATGGATCGTAGGTCGAATTGGATGATAGACCACTTTTGGTTATGTTCTTGTTCCCATGCTTCACCTTGGTGGTTATTCATTGCACGTAGTCTAGTGTGACTTTCCTCGAGGACTTACTTTCCACTATCCAGGGGGGGCACAAATAGGAGGTGCTTATTGATGTTGTGCACCATGATAATCCATACTTAATACTTTCCATCTCTCTTTTGTATCTATGTCCCATCCTAGGATGATTGCTATTTGTCACCAGTATTGGTTCCCTGTTTTCCTCATCCTTGAGTAGGGGCCCCAAAACTTTTCCCTAAGAGGTTAATGCAATAGAAAGAAAGAAAGAAAAAGCATGCATCATAATGATAAAATGCAAATGATTAGCAGGGATAAATGAAAGTGCGTGGACAATATCCTAGCCTAAGCTCTATCCCCTTCATTTGCCCTCATCCAGTTCTTGGCTAATACATGAGCCATCTAAATAAAAGGAACTTTGATGATCCCAAACTCGATGAACAATGAATGCTTCATCTTTAAGGGGTCAACAAACAATGAAAGCTTGTAACCAAAGTTATGCAAGAAAAGGGAAATCAATGAAGAAAAAGGCACACAAGAGGGGTGTTAAAAATAAGTTGAGGAAAGGGGTAGCTCAAGTCCCATGATTGCTCCCTCTTCACATCATAACGCTCAAGGATGATGGAATTTCATAGCCGGTAAAAGGACTATGGCATCCTCCATGAAGTAAACCCCTACCATGTTACTAGCCACTTGCACCCACTAATTGATGGGTCGGCCTAGGAATTGTTCCTCCCCTTAGGGTTGGAAGCACCTAATAGGGCCTTTTGATAACCCTCCCACATCTAAAAATGGTAACTTGTTCACAAATCATAAATTAGGAAGACATTTGAAGATGATGCTTGTGTGAAGCATGTGAAAATTTGGAAGACCCAAATTTCTACTACAGCAACTGATTAAGTATCTTCTATTTGTTAAGTTACTGAACAAATTATTTACTGCATCCTATAGCAAATACTGAAACTAATACACTACAGCCTTCACCAAATAAATTAAATGCAGAAGCAAGACACTGAGCAAGAAAGAAATACACAACACATGACACCGTTATTTTTGGACAAATGTCCCCAGAAAAACCCAATGCAGGAAAACCGGTGCAGCAACTGAGGGTTTGTATTACTAAGCAGTAGTTTTCTGAATACAATCTTTGGATGCCTTTCTGGCTATCCAATACAGAGAATCTACCTGGCAGAAGATTAGCGAGAAATACGTCACACTATCACTGGTGATCTGACACTAATCCAGGCCCTGGATGGCTGGCCCCACACTGGCTCTATGCAGCTACTGCATCGGCCTATGCAGTTCTGCGTCAACCTCTCTGGGGATCTACGTCACCTCTTCCCGGATCTCCTGCTGTCTGGAGCTTTGTTCCTCTGGCTCTCCGATCTCACACCCGGGCTACTAGATCTAGAAGTCGACTTCCTAGCTGAATTTCAGACTCTGTCTGAAGCTCTGTGCTGCCTCTACGTGAGCTTACACTGCCCAGTGTGGCCTTCACGCTGCCTCTTCTAGATCCTTCTCTGCCTCCTCCGTGATGTATTCTCGGATCAGGAAACTCTCCAACAAGACTATACCTGCCCCTCACTGTAAGAAATCTCCTCAATTGATTCTCTAACAATTGTTGCGTTGCCCTCTCTAAGAAATTCGATCTCTTGATCTCTCTCCGATGTGTTTTCCCAATGCCCATCGAGGTCTTTCTTATAATCCTCCAATTGAGTAATCAACGGCCCAGATTAGATTCTAATCAATGGCTTAGATCATTTGGACTCGATCTCCGTCTTCTTCTAGAAGTTTCACCCTCAGTTTGATTAATACCCTTTAATTATTTTAATTTCCTAAGTTTAGACTTAGGCCTCCATTAAAAATAATTAATTATTTTAATAAAATTGTTTCTGGGTGGAATTTCCCAAAACGATTTCTAGGTATTGTGGAATACATGTGTCCTAGCCTCCCTGCAAATTTTGAGGCTTAGAGCACATTCGATGCTACCAGAAATCAACACTCCCTCTTAGCGAGGAATGTGCTCTAGTAATGCAACCTGTTGAAGCATCACCCTTCTCTGTAACATCTCCCTTTGCACTGCTGATGTCTGACATCGCTGCCCACCAACTACTACGCAAATGCTACATCTGTACTGTTGCTGACCCTACCACTACCAACACTGCATCTGTACTGCAACCTTCATAAGTTTTGCATTTGTGTTGCTGCTGGCACTACCACTACGAACACTGCATCTGCACTGTTACCTTCTCCAACTGTTGTTGTTACTGCATCTGCACTGCAACCTTCTCCAATTGTTGTTGCTACTGCATCAGCAACGGAAAAGCATCCAAAATTACTGAACAGGTGTTCAGTATGATGCATCTGTTGCTGGAGTTCTGACTGCTACTAGTCTCTATACTAACCCTCTGAAGCCTCTGCATTGAAGCTGACTCTGCATTGTTGCCAACTCTGCTTTGCGTTGCTCAGTCTCTGATGCTCCTAGCCACTACAATTGTCACTCTGGCACTCCTCTGCACCAACTGACACTGGTCCATCCTGCTACTTCTAATTTGGGCTCCCGTAGCAAGGTATTGATCCAAGAGGTGGGCTCCTCAAGGATCCTGCCCATCTGCAGTTCTTTTGAACTATAGTACTAGATCACCCCACCTCTCCCCTAGAGGTATCTAGGTAACCATGGCAAACTCCTCCTCCTCGATCTTTGTGGATGCAGCGTTCGAATCATGCTTCTCGCCCTTGTCCTTCTTTTTGAGAGGACATTGTGTAGCGTAGTGACCAAATTCACCACACCAGAAGCACTTGATCTTCAAAAAATCTTTCTTCTTCTTCTGTTGCTCCTACTACCCCTTAGATGCAAGGGCTGCATTCTCTTCCTCCTCCTTGGGCTTCGTCCCACTGCTGTTGTTGCTATCAAGTTTGCACTTGACTAAGTCCATCCTCATCTCTTTCTGTTGAAGAGCGGCCAAGATCCCTTCCCAATCTGGCAATCTCTCTTTACCCAGGATGCTCTGGACAAATACTTGTCATTCTTCTGAAACAGAATTCAGGGCCAGCGTCACCATCTCGGTAGGCTGAGGTTTTGACCCCACAGCTATCAATGAGTCTTGGATTTCCAAAAGCTTCATTAGGAACGGATCAATGCGTTCCCCCTTCTGCATCTGCGTGGATCTCATCTTTTGCTCCAAGTACATCTTTCGCTGCTCGGAAGATCCTTCGTATAGCGTAGCCAATGCTTCCCACATCTGTCGGGCAGTATCTTTGCTGGCAATGTGACACACTACGTGATCTCTCACTTCGTCGAGGATCAATCGCTTGGCCTTTGCCATCTCACCCTTGTACTTCTTGAGTGGATCTGGATCCGCAGGTACAGCTACCACACTTGACATAGGTTTTGAGATCGTGCTCATCCAGAAGACATGAGATCCTTGCCTTCCAGATCACATAGTTGGATGCACCATCCAACCGATCCTGATCTCTTAACCCACTCGTTGCCATCTCTGCCAATGAAATGTCGAACTGCCTCCTCTCTCCTCTGCGCAGCACTAGGCTAGCCTACGCACTCCCTGCTGGAGTTAGTAAATCTACTCCTCTCTGCTACTGCTCAACAATAGAGAAATTGAATTCCCTTGCTAGGAATTCTCCGAGGAAGAAATTCCCTCAACAATGTCTCCTTCTTCCTTTTGACATTTTTCTGCCCCAGCAACTGCTGCACAAAAATGTGTTTCACAAGAAAATTGCTCTGCATTGACGCTTCTGCTTTGCTCCCTCTGACACTGACAAACTTTGATCTGGAAATCTTTCTTTGTCGACTCACTCAGAGAGATTTTCCCACGAAAATTTTGCCATTCTTACCTGGACTGCGCAATCTCTCTAGGGATTCGATTTGCTGCCTACACAACACTTCGACTTCTCTCCTTCTCTTCAGCATTGGGCTCTTCCGACTCTGCTCTCTTGCTTCACCTGCAGCCCTGATACCATGTGAAAATTTGGAAGACCCAAATTTCTACTGCAACAACTGATTAAGTGTCTTCTATTTGTTAAGTAATTGAACAAATTATCTACTGCATCCTATAGCAAATAACAAAACTAATACACTGCAACCTTCACCAATTAAATTAAATGGCGAAGCAAGAAACTGAGCAAGAAAGAAATACACAACACATGACACCATTACTTTTGGACAAATGTCCCTGGAAAAACCCAATGCGGGAAAATCGGTGCAGCAGCTAAGGGTTTGTATTATTAAGCAATAGTTTTTTGAATACAATCTTTGGATGCCTTTCAGGCTATCCAATATAGAGAATCTGACTAGCAGAATATTAGTGATAAATACCTCACACTATCACTGGTGATCCGACACTGATCCAGGCCCTAGATGGTTGGCCCCACGCTGGCTCTACGCAGCTACTGTGTCATCCTACGCAGTTCTGTATCAACCTCTCTAGGGATCTGCGTCACCTCTTCCCGGATCTCCTGCTGTCTGGAGCTTCGTTCCTTTAGCTCTCCAGTCTCACACCTCGGCTACTGGCTCTAGAACTCGACTTCCCAGCTGAATTTCGAACTCTCTCTAAAGCTCTACGCTGCCTCTACGTGAGCTTACGCTACCCAACGTGGCCTCTGCACTGCCTCTTCTGGATCTCTCTCTGCCTCCTCTGCGATGTATTCCCAGATCAGGAAACTCTCCAACTGGAACTATCCCTGCCCCTCAATGCAAGAAATCTCCTCAATCGATTCTCTAGCAACTACTGCGCTGCCCTCTTTGAGAAATTCGATCTCTTGATCTCTCTCCAATGTGTTTTCCAAATGCCCATCGAGGTCCTTCTTATAATCCTCTAGTTGAGTAATCAACTGCCTAGATTAGATTATAATCAATGGCTCAGATCATTTGGACTCGATCTTTGTCTTCTTCTACAAGTTTCACCCTCGGTTTGATTAATACCCTTTAATTATTTTAATTTCCTAAGTTTAGACTTAGGCCTCCATTAAATATAATTAATTATTTTAATAAAACTGTCTCCGGGTGGAATTTCCCAAAACAATTTTTAGGTATTGTGGAATACGTGTGTCCTAGCCTCCTTGCAAATTTTGAGGCTTAGAGCACATCCGATGCTACCAGAAATCAACAAAGCACTTTGATGCCTTTTGATACTCCTATGGTTTTTATCCCTATGATGTTGATCTCACTTGATTATGTGAGTATGTCTCAGATGTTTGCTCCCAGGTATACCTGCCATCCCTTGAGGGATTATGTGATGTTTCTCCAACATTTTAGAGAAGACATCCAACCCCATTTGATGACTATTCCAGCCACCAAAGTCGGGACATTGACCACCGTTTGAGGAGCATTGACCTTGGGATATATCCAACACTGTTGATGACCCTCTCCTCTCCCTCCAAATACTAACACGTTGCACATCTGAGCCAAATAATTTCCTTGAGTGCTGATGTACCCCAGAGATCGCAAGACACCCCCAAGCTGGCATTGCACTTTCTTGATGGAATTTGCCCTGTTTCTAAGCTAGTTTGATGATGATGATGACTTGAGATCCCTCTAGAGGGGATGGTACACTTCTCTAGATGATGATGTCATGCCCTAGCCTTGTGATGTCCCCTTTATATGGCTTGCATTGATTACGTGGGCTTGGTTCATGATGACGTCTTGTTGAGGGAGCCCTTGCTTGATGATTGGACACCTTTTTTATGAGGATATGTGGTTTTTGATGAGGAACAACTTTTTTGACTCATACATGGCATATTTTGACATAGACATTCACTTTTGGAGGATGATGTCACCCTTAGAGGCCTTTTTATTCACACGTGTGGATTAAAAAGAGGCTTATTGTCATGTTTTATTATTGAAATAGCTATCTATAAGGTCGGTTTGTGACCTACTTAACTTGTAATCACATACTTTTTTATTTTTAGGGTTTTTAATCAAATATTGGACTAAATCAACTTGGTTTCCCTCACATAAATAAAGGGAAATCAATTTAGAGATGGATCATGGTAACACACTCACTCACACATTTGGAGAGTGCACACTAGTTGTCTCTTTTCTCTTGGTCGCTATGGAACATTGATTGAGCGAATTTTCCTGGGGAGGATATTGTGATTGGAAGGAATTTTTTCTTGGATGATAATGTGATTCTATGGAGATTTTGTGCAAGTTTAATGTAAGTATCTTCTTCCATCTTGTAATTGTTGTAGAATTAGGGTTTCACTGAAATTTTCTACAAAGTATGTTGAATATTTTATGGCATTAACATCTCCTTTTGCAAGATTATCATCTAGTTTCCATCAAGGAACCTTAGTATAGCTTCCTTGCCTATTTATCTCCAATTCACTGAAAGTTGTTGGGGCTTTTTATGAAGAGAAACCTCATTGTAGCCTTTTCACCTAAGTCACAGGACACTTCCCTCAAGGTCTCGTGTCTCGTATTTCACGTGTCGAACACGAAACGTACCTTAAAACGTGTCGAAAACGTTTTTCTTCATGTTGTCCAATCGAGACATGTGTTTTGGACAAGGCGAAAATGTGCCCTAACATTTTTGGTTCTTAGGACACGTGTCCCATGAAAACTGACATTTAAAACCTACAACATGGTTTATTTTTAGGTTTTTTTGTCATTGTTTGCCACCGAAGTCGAGTTTGCTCGTTGTCGAAATCAAATTTGTTGTGCAGTGTGTGGAATTCCATCAGATTCGAGCGCAATGCTCACAACTTCACATTGACCTGGACCTGGAGATGTAGGAGACGAGCATTCGCATGCTTTGCTGAGAGTTTGGAGCACTTATAGATAGTGACCACATATAGATAGTGTGTTGAAATGAAAAGCCCAGCTCCTCGTCATGTGCTCATTGCTCACTACACCTTCAAGGTCTAAAGGGAGGGAAAGCTCAATTAACGCTATGGTCAACAATGAAGTTTGAACACATATAAATTTATAGTTCATAAACTACCTTATGTGAAGTTTGAACATGATCAAACTTGTCTGAAGTTAATAACAAAAGTTAGAGCATGAACAATTAACATTGAACTGTGAACATCATTGATGTAGTAAATTAATAAACTAAATAGTAAATAGTGTATATTAAATACTAAATAGATATCATCATTATTCATATCTATATGGATCAAGCACTATATTTCAGTATTTTTTTACTATATATATATATATATATATATATATATAATGTGTCCCTCGTGTCTTGTTTCCGGGGTCGCTGTGTCTCATGTCGAATACTCGTATTTAAGTGTCCTTCGTGTCTCGTGTCGAATACTCATATTTACGTGTCCTTCGTGTCTCATGTCCTTGTGTCATGCAACTTAGCTTTTCGCTCTCATAAGTCTATTTCCATTGGTCCTTTGCCAGACCTCGCCCCTAACTCCATTAGCTCATTGATTGAGAATGGCACTAGTCCACTAGTCTGTCTATCATCTTAGAATAAAATTTAAAAACCCTAAATTTTGATTTTTTATGTTTTCTAGGTAAATTGGGGTTAGGTTACAACAAAATCTGCATTTAATAGTATCAAATACCTTAGAACTTATAGTCCTAGTGATAAGATTTGCATGTACTAAATTGGAAAAGCATAAATATCATTTTTCATGTATTTTTCAACCATTAATTAGGGCTATGTGATATTCCTACTTAGTATTTTACTAAGTAAATATCAATTTTGCTCAATTTTGACTTATTACATAGTTACACTTAGGAGAAGTGGGCTTAGGGGACCCACATTCGATTTTTGGTATAGGAGGCACTCCAACATTAGAGTTCGATGAAAGATTGCAACCTTGGTGGAGCATGGGGGCCACCACAAGGGAATTTCGGCCCACATGGAGAGTACGCTCACATTGGAGTGAAATTGGTGAGAGGAATTCGATGTGGGCCCACATGAGAAATATTGGAGGCAATTTGACAAAAGGAAGGAGGGACTTTCATTTGGATCATTCATCTATCATTTTAGAATTTGTCTCTTGACATAGCACACTTGAGTAGTGAGCCAAGTCTACATGTGTTGTTTAGCACAAGGGTGTTTCTGAGCGGAGATCCCAACCCTTGCCTCGGTGGACTTCAAGTGCCAACCCAAGGAGGGAGTTTTACTTAGTCCCAAATCATACCAGCAGCAGTGAGGTCGTGTACAACAGCGGGGAAAATTACAGCAGCAGAGGGACTGCGCAGTCTTGGGTAGAGACACTCCGGGAGGTTGAGAAGTGAGTGGAGTTTGAGGTGGAAACTTGGAGAGAAGACTTGGGGAGCCTTCTAACATGGATTGCCAACCTTTTTGGAGCATTTAGTAGCAGATTCTACAGGTGGGTCGATTTTCCCATCAATAGAGCCACTCAAGCCAAAGAGGGTCGAATTTTCGGGGTCAAGCTTCGGCCAAACCCTTTCGTGGGTTATTCTGGGTTTATTGAGGAGAGGTTGGGTTAATTTCTTGGAATTTTCTGAGCAATGGAGAGGGCCCTAGAAACAGATCCTTTCAGGTAGCAGCACATTTCTGGGCATCTACAGCGCTGTACTTGGGTAGCATAGCAACAGTTTGGAGGAGGGTGTCTCACTTGTCTTTTTGGGGTTTTGCTAGTTTGCCTAGAGCAAGCTCAGGTGCACTCATTCCAACACCTATTTATACACCTCTTTCCATTAATAAAAAGAGTACACAACGCAGTTTTTGGGTGTCAATTTGTGGAATAATTGCTTGTTTTTGTCTCATGGTGTTTTTGTCTATTTTTCTTTGCATATTTAATGTTAATTTTTCTTAGGGATATTACACTTGTATCAAAGCTCATAGACTTGGCACAGTGTGTGGGAGCAGCACAGTATATGACACAAGAGGATAAGCAGAATGTGACATACTGAAGGCAAAGGTACAGAAGCAATGAAAGACAGTTGGAAATTACGCTTGATCCTATGATTACAGAGCTTGAGGTAGAGGAATTCGACATGGGGGACAATGGAGGAGACAAAGTGAATGAGGAAAAGGAGATTGCCCAACTCCTACTAAAGGCAGTTCAGGACTTATCTCGGAACATTGAGGGAATGGGCCAGTGAAATGGCAATGGCAACAAGGGTAAGGGAGTCCAAGGGGATTTCCACTATGGAGAAGGGTCTGGCACCTCGCAGCACCACGCATCTCTCAATGCCAACATGCCACTGATCCCAAACACACCCCCTAGGTCTACCATTCCCACATTCCTACAATCTGGAGCTGGTGGGAAACCAGAGCAGGAGGAGGCACCTTATGGGGACTATTTCCTGGAGTATCAGTCCTATGGACCTGATTTTGGGAGGGCCATTACTTTCAAAGACTTTTGTTAGCTAAAGGGCAACAATAGGCCCAAGGGACAGAGTGGAGGAGGCTACATGCAGGGGACATACTTGCAACGCATTGTGCAAAGGTTGTTTCTCCTAACTTTTGATGGGTTCTGTTATACTCCTATACCAATAGGTGTCATATTTCATGATTGACTGATGAAATGCCAAATATGTTCATATTTTCCATGCTGCAAATGTTCCATCTTTTCAAAAAATAAAAAATTTAAAAAATGAAAAGAGGGTATGCCCTAAAAGAAAGATCAAAGAGCAAAAAGAATGAATTGGTCAAAAAGAAAGAAAATGAACCCCAAAGAGAAGACCAAGAAAGTGTGCTAGTCCAAAATGCCACTACTATCCTATTTTTGCAAAGAAGTTCAATGTGTGCAATTAGTTGACTTTTGTCACACTTGATGGATGGCCAAACAGCTTAATCTTGGCCAGTCCATGTTTAAATTTCTTGTTTTAGAGGTAGAGAATAAAATCTGTCCAAACAATTCAAGCTTGGCAGATAAGTAGTTAGGTAGAGAAGCAAGGGTGCTCAACAGTTAAATCTGAGCCCCTGGAAGAAATAAGGGCAGACTTAGATAGGATGGCAGTTAAAAGAAAAGAAGAGAGTAAGGGTTTGCTAGTTCAAATGCACCCAAGCAAAAAGGAAGAAAAAATGTTAGGTGTAATAGGCTGGGTAGGCAGTTTTGATGTTGCAGAAGCAGGTTTATGAGCAATTTTGTCTTTTGAAGATGATTCATCTCATGGATATCATAAGCATAATGGCAATGATTTGGCTACAAGTCAGATGAAGCATGACTAACTTCCCTCCATATTTCTCCAAAAAACACTTACTAACCTCCCCCACAAGGACATTGGGATCTGCTCAATGCCCCCAGTTCACTTCATTTCATGAAAAAGACTAAGTGAAATTTTGTTTTTACTTAGGCAAAGAAAGCCACATTTCTTGTGTAAAAATGTTTTTCTTCGGTTATACTAAGTTTTCCAAATTCATAGCTTGGATCCCCTTTCATTTCCCTAAGCCTAAGTTTCATTTTTTCAACTTAGTGCTTTTATTTTGAATATATCTCTCATATTAACATATTAACCTTATATTATAATTCCTACATAACATTTTCCCCATGCCCGTATTATATAACTATATTAAAATCCCAAGAAAACTAAATATCCTGCCCCCAGCTACACTATAAGCCATATGTTATTTTACAAAGGGAATTGAAAGGTTTATTTGGAACCTTTTAACAGTCCATTGCCGCGCCATTCAAAAAACATTAATCAACATCCGGTTGATTAATTGAATTAACCCCGAACCCGCAGACCCAACCAAAAGCAAATACCCCGCAAAACATTATAAATTCGTTGATTTATATGGTGGGTCCCCACGCCATAGTCTTTGCCATATCCCAGTCGCCGCCAACCATTGGATCTAGCCCTCGCCATCCAACGGCCCACATGAATATCGCGAGCCCTCCTCTGTTCGATGATTAGCGCCCGGGGAACAGTGGTTTTTCCGCCATACCCTGGGACAGGTGGTAGCCTCCCGCAATGATCGTTGCCCCCCCTCCAATACCACCATTGCCCAAAAGCGGTGCGGGGGCCAAACCGCTTACCGCCCATGCTCCCTCCCTGCTGACATCACCCTCGTGTCATCCACTGACGTCACGACCACGTCAGCGCCACGTCACCCCACTACACGACAAAATACCACATCATGCAGACGTCATCCAACTAAAAAGCGCCAAAACCCGCCAAAATCAATTTTTTTTTGTCAAAAAGGCGTGAATGTGTTGTTTTCGTTCATTTCTATTGGTTGCTTTCATGAGACCAGTGCCCGCGATTTTTCGTCCAAATCAGTTGTTCGACCACACAGTCCGCCACCCAGCTAAATTGAGTCCACAATTCAGCCTTCCAGCTCGTCCGGCGACCTGCAAATCGCACAGTTCACTGTCAAAACAGGTATTTACCCGAATTTCGTTCCCAAACCCCGTGTTTTTTCAATTTTCTCTACAAAATTGCCCGAAGAACCCAAATTTGAGTTAAATACATCGTGCTGTCTTCAAGCAAACGGACCAGAACCACTATTTTTGCCCATTTTTTACCGAAAAATCCTGCAGACCTCGTTTTCCTCTACAAATTTCGCCCTGTGAACCAAATTCAAGTCCGCTTCGATCTGCAATTCTCTGAGAAAACCCCCAGAAACTGTCATTTTACCTACTTTTGCTGCAAAAAACCAAATTCCAAGTTGAAAAATCCCAGAAAATTGACAAATGGAAGCTCCAGTGGCCCTGAACATTGCTCCCCTTAATACACCTCATAAGGACTTGGAATGGTTGCCCTTCGCTGATAGGGATTTTCAAATACAGGACTTAATTGGTGACAAAAACCACCTCCAAGCATACTGTGAAATAAGAAATAGTCACCTAAACAAAACTAATCTCTATGGGATATGGGAATCCAATCTGCCCAGATACTATCTCCCCTCAGTAAATGTATTCCCAGATGTCATTCGCCTGTGCTGTGCCAATTATGAACCTACTCAAAGAGCAGTCATGTCTTCAGCTGGAACTGTCCTTTTTTATATAACTCCTGAGTCCATAAATGAAATGTTGCATTTCAAACCTACTCAGCCTCTGGCTCCTCTTTCCATGGGACATTTGGTTGATGAAGGCTCTAAATTATCCACTGCAGAAATAGGCCGGGTTGCCAAGTTGTTTATGAGACCAGATTGCCACCTCCTTTTCACCATGTCTGGTTCAATGAAGTTGGAAAATTCATCATTGACATGATATCCTATGTCCTAGGATTTAAGACAAGTGAATATGTTGATGAGACCATTTTAGCTCTGATGTCCATGTTTATTCCAGGACATCCTCCTGCTGTCAAATTTGACTTTGCTACTTTCATTGCCAACAAGATTCATGACCAATTCATGAGTCTAGAAAGAGAGGGAGTCTTCAAATATACCTCTTATATATATCATCTGTTCTTATACTATCAAACAGACAGTTTTCAGTTTCCTATCAGAAAATTGGATACTAAAGGAGAAAGGAGATCTGTCATATTTTGGACCTCAGTCTTCCATGAAGTCCGTAGCTCTCCTTACACTTACTGTGAATTCATTGATTTGTTTATACATCCAGTCTCCTCTCTGCTGATGAGAACTCCTCCTCCTAGACTCTCTAGTGACATGCAGAAAATTTTACAGCTCTCCAAAAACTACAAAATAGGTGACTGGTACTTTTACCAGAATCACACTGAGATCAGGATATATGGCTGTGAGCTGTGCCCCTATAAACTGCCAAAATATGTGCCTATGAGACTGTTTGCTCTTGAATACTTCAGGCAATTTATTAGCTCAGATTTGACTCATTTTTATGCTGCCAAGAAAAAAGCTCAGCTGAAATTAAGAAACCAATTAGGCCCCTTCATCATTAACAAAAAAGAAGGATGGCAAGATGCTGAAAAGATATTGGGTGAACAACTCAAATTAAAAAGGAGCTTTTGGTGGGTACCCTATGACCCAAATGGATTCATCTGTGATAGAAAGGTAAAAAATAGGCTATCAGCCTATAATCATTGTAGGATCCCTGAATTAGAGCAGTATGCTAACCAAGATGAGTGGGTAGAAGGCACATTGATAGAAGAGTTTACTGAGGAAGAAAGAATGGAACAAGCAATGAAAAATCTTGAAAAGACTCTTGACCTGGACTCTTTTGGACAGGTGTCTTTCAAATTGCCTCAGCAAACCGGAGTGGGCACATCAACTGCTGCAACTTCACAACAACCTGCCCAAGAAAGAACTACACCAGCTGCAGGAACATCTAAGGGCAAAGAAGTGCTGGATTCAAAACAGCACATAATGACAAATCAACCAACATCATCAAAGCAACAAGGCCAAGGGAAAATTCCTCTTGCCCAGACCAAAGCACCAGAGGTACCAGCGTTGCAGACTCCTTTAAATGAGGAAAAGGGCAGAAAAAGGGACCGAGAAGAGACCACACCTGTAAGTGGGCCAGCAGAGCAGCCAGGGGAAAAAAGGCGAAGGATAGATCCTCTACCTGAAGAGGAAATTATTGAGGAGATCATTGAAAGTCCAAGAAGTGAGAGGGCAACCAGCCCACATACATCCACCAGTTTTCAAAGGCAGCAATTGGAGAAACCGCGTAGTGTGGAAATTTCCTTCTCAAGGCCACAGAGCAAGCAAGGCTCTGATATCAAAAGAACATTCACGGACATCAAAGCCCAGAATGAGCCAATAAGACTGCAGCTTTATGACCAATTTCTCAAGATGACCCCCGCCAAACAGCAAAGGTTAATGTCTACATATGACATTAAAGAAGGAAAGATGATCTTGAGTCACTTTAAGCCTAAAGTGCAGCAGCCACAGTCAGCAGCTGATTATATTAGAACAAATCTGGAAGCTCTTTCCAAAGACATTCACCCCATGGACCAGATTGAGTTGCACAAGCAAACTGGAGAGATGGTCTACTCCACATTGGCAGACAAAGCAATGCTAGCTCAACAATTGCAGAATTCATTGAACAACACATCTGTCCAACTGGATTTGGAAAAGACATCCTCTTTAGCCAAGGACAACACGATAAAGTCCTTGGAAGAAATTATTATTGAGTTGGGACATGATCCCAAGGATGCCAAGGGAATAAAAGCATTAATGAAAAAAAAGGAGGATGACATAGCTGCCCTCAAGAAACAATTGAAGCTGCCAATTACTATGCATCCACAAACCACAGAGGTTGTGCAAGAAAAAGCAGAAGAAGACATGATGGATTTGCTAATAAAAATGAATCAAAGATTAAATGAGACAGAGCAGCAATTGGAGAAAGCGTTGCAAGAAAAGCAGGGAGTGTCGACCTCCCAGCCATCTCAAACAGCTCCAACAGTTACAACTGCTCCTCCTACAGCCACAACAGCAGTCCCTCCCACTGTCCCGACATCAACAGCACCAAGTACTTCAACAACAACAACAGCAGGCAGCAGCACTACCATGACCACTGAGGAATTGATAAAGGCTATGGAAGATTTAAAGCTCCAAGTATCAGAATTAAAAGAGGCTAAAGAGAAATTGGCCAAGTTGGAAATAAGTTATGACAAATCTAAAATGACTGTGGCAGAAAAGACAAGAGAGGTGAAGGCATTAGAGAATAAAGTAAAGGCATTGGAAAAAGACCTCTCTTTAGATAAACCTCTGGGAGAAATCAGGGGCATTTTATGGGCTAATATCAATGAATCAATCAGCAATGTGTGGAGATCCATTCAAATTATATATGAACAGATTGACTTAATAGCAGCAGCCCAGGTGGAAATTCAAAGGGCCAGAAATTTATTGGGACATAAGCCCGAACAGGCCAACAAGCTGATCCATTTTTTGAACAATAAAACCAAGGAAGAACTAGCAGCATTGGACATCAGAGACAGGACAGGCACCATCCTAACAGTCAAAAGAGTTTTGACCATGAGAACCCTGATGCAGAATTTGGAGAGGAAGAGCCAAGACATGCAAGTGGAGGTAAATTCTTTTTTAGAAAAATTTACAATTTTGCAGGGAAAGGGCTTGCCCAGTCTGGTGGGAAACAATGAACACCTGTTGAGACAAGCTGAGTACCAGATCAGATTGAATAAATATGCTGTTGATCAACAAAATGCATCATCATCAAGTACTCCAACAGAGAAGACCCTTCCATCCGGCCAATCTCTGTACAGCAATTTGGAAAATCTATTTTATATAGAGCATGAAGTACAACATCTTTTTACAGCCCAGCCTAACTTCTACAAGTACACAGACGCTGATGAGACATTAATAAAGCTGCAAAGACATCAATTGCCAAAAGAGCAGTGGTGGCAAAGGATGTTAGAAGTCTTGTAGGCGGGTTTCAAACTCTTGTTTTTTCCCAGAAAATAACAGATATCATAAAGCGCAGAAAAGGAGCGGGTAAGAATCACGCTGGGCAGCGGTCTATTAAAGCAAAATTAAAAGCACCCGAGAAAGCAAAGCCAGCAGCGCGGAATATCAGTGAAGCATCCATCGGCCGACTCACCAAGCGAACGGTCAATGCCCCTTATCAATTCAGCGGCCAGCACAGCGGCATTCACCTCTGCATTTATTTCTTCCTGTTCCCAAGATCATTTACTTCTCCTGTAGAGTAGGTAGAAGAAGTTATTGCTAGATATTATCTCATTGAGATATTTTGTAAACATTTTGTACAAATACCTCCCCAAGCAAAGTATTAGGGGTTGGTGATACATTTCTGGAACTGCGCTGTAACTCTGAAAACTCTTCTGAATAAAAGGTTGTTGGAATGCGTTGTTGCTGAACTCTCTGGTTATGGAATTGATGGCAGAGGACTATGTTGCAGAATTCTCGAATTATTTCATGGATCAATAAGTCTTTTTAACTCATGTTTTACAGTTTCTGTGTTTTTTATATCATCTATGTTCATAATCTTAATAACAGGGAAAAAGAATAACCCAGAACTTGCTTAACTGCACTCTGTGTTCAATCTCTGTTATTATTTATGTTTTCTTCAGAATTAGCATAAGCAGGAATTCTTAACTGCTCCTGTTTCCCCTGGTTCTTACATCTTGAATATAGCTAAGGAATTCTTAACTGCTCCCTGGCAATATTCATCCACTTCCCTCTGTCAGCATGATGAAGGATTCTTAGTTGCCCTTCACCCCCTGACCCCATCTCCCCTGATTCCAGCTTACAATTTGTTTCATGGTTAATTATCTTGCTCTGTAGTACCTTCCCTTTATCAAAGAAACCATATCCAGCAGTTCATCTTCATAGACCCCATTAGCCCAATGGACTGAACTGCTCATATTTACACCCCTGTTCTATTGAAAGTCACCATCCCAAAATCAAACAAACCCCTGTACTTCATAACTAGCCTAATATACCTTAAAAACAAAGCTAAATCAAAAAGAGAGAGCCCTCTCTGGATGCAGATTAGCTAGAACCTGCGTCTAAAAGATTGGTTTATGGTTACCTCGGCCGTATTCCCTTTTCTCACAACTTTTGGGGAACAACTTGAGTGATAACAGGTTCTCCAAGAGCTCGACCAAGGCATGGGTCGAAAAGCTAGATGTCTATTTTCAGCTGAATCAAATGACGGAAGGAGAGGCAATCAATATTACCACGTAGCATTTGGAGGGGGAAGCCCATGACTGGTGGTTCCATGCGCTGACCACATTGGGGCATGCAGGAGTAACTACTTATGATGATTTCACTAGGAGGGTGTTGGATTGGTTTGAGAAAAAAGATCCGAAGGAGTATTTTGGGGCGCTGACAAGGCTCAAGCAGACCAGGAGTGCAAAAGCCTACATTTCAGAGTTTTTGCGATTGTTTGTGATGGTTCCTGACTTGTCAAAGTCTAGGAGGATCTACATGTTTGTGGATGGGCTAGCAGAGCCATTTCGTGGGTTAGTGAGGTCCAACAGGCCCACTACATTACAGGATGCAGTAGGGAGAGCACGAGATTTACAAGATGCCCTACCTAGGGCTCAAGCACCACTACCCCCTAAACAAGGTTTCCAGCAGAGGGGGAAAGACACCAGGGCTCCACCACCGAGGGCCAATCAAGGGTGTGGGCCGCTGGATGAGGAGACCCAGAGAGACCTTAGGAGGTGGAAATTGTGCTTCACTTATCAAGAGCCATGGGCACCAGGCCACAGACGTGCAACAGGCAAGGCCCACTACATCGAGGTCTTCTCTAATAGCGATGCAAAGGATGAGACCTATTTTGAGATGGGTGGAGATGACAACGCAGCACCTCAAGAGGGAGGACCACCACCACCACCACCAGGGGGAGTTTCCTTTGCACCTTCTGGAGGGGTCCTTGCATCATGCGTGGGGTACCCAAATTTTTTACTTTGAGGATCAAAGGCATTTTTTAGGGGCAACATGTATCAGTTCTGGTGGACAGGGGGGCTACCCACAATTTCATTGATGCTCAATTGGTTCAGAGGAGAGGCATCACAACTGAGAAGTTTGAGGGATTCTCAGTTCTTATGCCTAGGGATAGAACCATGCAATGCACTCGCTAGCTTTGACAGTGACCATGGGGAACTACTCCATGACAAATCATTTCTTTGTAGTAGATGTACCGGACACCAACGTGGTGTTGGGAGTCCAGTGGCTCTATGCGCTTGGCAAAGTCACAACAGACTGGAGGAAGTTGGAGATGGAGTTTGTAGGGCCAGATGGCAAGACCGTCTTGCTTCAAGGAATGCCCTCATACCCACCACGGACTGTTTCGGCCCACGGGATGGAGGCTGACTTGAGACATGGAGACATTGAGTGGGATGTGGAGTTGAGGATCTCAGAGGCTGGGGCAAGCCCAAGCCACCACATCCGGAGATACAGGCTATTCTTGACAGGTATCTAGTTATGTTTGGGGACATACCACCGGGTCGACCACCTGACCGAGGGGTTGAGCACACTATCGAGCTGGAGCTGGGAGTGCAAGTCGTCATCACCACTCCTTATCGACATCCCAAGGTATATCAGGATGAGATAGAGAGGGATATCCATGAGCTATTGGCATTTGTCCATATCAGGCCCAACTCTAGCCCTTTTGCTTCATCAGTTGTGCTGGTGAAGAAGGATGGGTCCTTACGGATGTGCATCGATTATCGGACCCTCAACAAGAAGACACTAAAGAACCACTACCCCATTCCACGCATAGATGAGTTGATGGATGAGTTGAGGGGAGCTAAGTTCTTTTTGAAGATTGATCTGCAGTCGGGGTACCACCAGATCCGGGTGAGGAACCAAGATGTCCTGAAGACAGCATTTCGGTGCCATTATGGGCACTTCGAGTTTCTGGTTATGCCCTTAGGGCTGACCAATGCACCAGCTACATTCCAGTCATCCATGAACCACATGTTTCGTGGACAGTTGAGGAAGTTCGTGTTGGTGTTCTTTGATGACATACTAATTTATAGCCAGACTTGGGAGGAGCATTTGCAGCACCTTGAGACAGTACTGCGCATTCTAGAGGAGTAGCAGTTCTATGCTAAACTATCCAAGTGTGAGTTTGGGCTGACTAAGATGCTACCTAGGGCACATCATTGGGGTGGATGGTGTTAGAGTACATGAGGAGAAGATCAGGGCTATCCGGGATTGGCCAGAGCCCCGGAATGTGACCGAGCTGAGGGGTTTCGTAGGCATTTGCACCTATTACAGGAAGTTCGTGAAGGGCTTCTCCCAATTAGCAGCACCCCTCACAGACTTGATGAAGAAAGGGGCTTTCGAGTGGACCACTACAGTGCAGGAGGCATTTGACCGCCTCAAGGAGGTCATGAGTAGTTGTCCAGTGTTGGCACTTCTTGACTTCACCCAGCCTTTCATGTTGGAGTGTGATGCATCAGGAGTGGGTGTGGGGGCCGTGTTGATGCAGGGAGGGCACCCCATAGCTTTTGAGAGTCAGAAGTTACTGCCCCATGAGCTACTGTACTCCATCTATGATAAGGAGATGTTGGCCATCATGCATGCGTTGGCCAAGTTCAGGCAGTATTTGGTGGGGAACAAGTTTAAAGTCAAGACAGATCACAATAGCCTCAGGTTCTTCTTGGAGCAGAAACAGTTGCAGGAGAGGCAGCAGAAGTGGGTGAGCAAGCTCCAAGCATATGACTTTGACATTGAGTATGTCAAAGGGAAGCACAATGTAGTGGCTAATGCATTGTCCAAGAGGCCAGCCACTCTTTCTTTGATGAGCATTGCCCCGGATTGGAGGGCACAGTTACTAGTGGAGTACTCCAAGGACCGGTTCGCGTGTGAGGTCCTTGATGGGTTGGTGACAGATGACCGGTATCGGGTGATGAACGAGGTGATCTACTATCGAGACCGGATCTACTTGGTACCCAACTCCCCACTGAGGGAGAAGATTCTACAAGCTACCCACGATTCACCATTAGCAGGGCACCAAGGGTTCACGAAGACATACTGGGCCATTAGAGAGCGCTTTGCATGGAAGGGCCTCAAGGATGATGTTCTGAGGCACATCCGGGAGTGTGACACATGCCAGCAGAACAAGGGAGAGCAGACACACCCCGCGGGCCTATTGCAGCTCCTTCCCATTCCGGACGGGAAATGGGAGAGCATATCGATGGATTTCATCGTTGGGTTGCCCAGAGTGCAGGGCAAAGATTGCATCTATGTAGTGGTGGACTGCTTGACAAAGTATGCTCACTTCTTCGCTATCCCAACTCATTACTCGGCCTCACAGGTGACTGAATTGTTCTTCAAGGAGGTGTTTCAGGTACATGGTCTCCCAAAGACCATTGTCAGTGACCAGGATAGTCGATTCATGGGTGGGTTTTGGCAAGAGCTATTCCGGTTGGTGGGTATTGAGCTCACCCCGAGTACTAGTTACCACCCTTAGACAGACGGGCAGACAAAGATAGTTAACAAGTTGTTGGAGGGCTACTTGCGTAACTATGTGACAGGTCAGCAAAAGGCATGGATATGGTGGCTACACTTGGGTGAATACTGCTACAACGGTACACACATGTCCATAGGTATATCACCATTCCGAACTATGTATGGTTATGATGCATTGCCTTTTGCTGACATTATGTTTGGAGACAGCAGGGCCCCAAGGGAAAAGGACTAGATACAGGAGAGCCATGATATCTTGAGGGCTCTGAAAGAGAACATGCGGATGGCCCAAAACTAGCAGAAGCTTTATGCAAACAAGGGCAGAGTTGAGAGGAAGTTCGAAGTAGGGGACTTGGTGTTTTTGAGGCTCCAACCGTACCGACAATCCACACTCAAACAGAAGGGGGCCGAGAAGATAAAACCCCGCTTCTATGGGCCTTATCGTGTCACTCGAAGAGTGGGGGAGGTAGCATATGAGTTGCAACTACCCCCAGGGAGTCGGGTGCACAACATCTTTCATGTGTCTTGCCTAAAAAAGGCACTAGGACAGCAGGTTACAACAACTACAGAGTTACCCCCTTTGGACGATGAGGGGCATTTGGTGCTGGAACCAGAGGCCATTTTGGATACCAAGGAGAGGCATTTGTGTAACAAGGTCATCAGGGAGTTTTTTATCCAATGGAGGAATCTGCCGGATGAGGATGCCACCTAGGAGGGGAAGCAGATACTACAACATCCTTCATTGTAGTTGCTTGAGGACAAGCAACGTTTTGGTGGGGAGGACTGTGATATTCCTACTTGGTATTTTACCAAGTAAATATCAATTTTGCTCAGTTTTGTCTTATTACATAATTACACTTAGGAGAAGTGGGCTTAGGGGACCCACATTCGATTTTTGGCATAGGAGGCACTCCAACATTAGAGTTCGAAAGATTGCAGCCTTGATGGAGCGTGGGGGCCCCCACAAGGGACTTTCAACCCACATGGAGAGTACACTCTTATTGGAGCAGAATTGGTGAGAGGAATTCGATGTGAGCCCACATGGGCAATCTTGGAGGTAATTTGAAAAATGGAAGGAAGGACTCTAATTTTGTTCATTCATCTATCATTTCGGAATTTGTCTCTTGACATAGCATGCTTGAGCAGTGAGCCAAGTCTGTATGTGTTGTTCAGCACAAGGGTGTTTCCGAGCGGGGATCCCAGCCCTTGCTTCAATGGACTTCGAGTGCCAGCTCAAGGAGGGAGTTCTACTTAGTCCCAAATCATACCAGCAGCAATGAAATTGTGTTACAGCAGCTGGGAAAGCTACTACAACACAAGGACTATGCAGTCTTGGGTAGAGACTCTCCGGGAGGTTGAGGAGTGAGTGGAGTTTGAGGTGGAAATTTGGAGGGAAGCCCTGGGGAGCCTTCTAACAAGGATTGCCAACATTTTTGGAGCATTTAGCAGCAAATTATACAGATGGATCGATTTGCCCAAGCAATAGAGCCACTTAAGCCAAAGAGGGTCGAATTTCTAGGATCAAGCTTTGGCCAAACCCTTCATGGGTTATTCTGAGTTTATTGGGGAGAGGTCGGGGTTAATTTCCTGGAATTTTCTGAGCAGTGGAGAGGGCCCTAGCAACAGATCCTTTTAGGTAGCAACACATTTTTGGGCATCTACAGCGCTGTACTTGGGCAGCATAGCAGTAGTTTGGAGGAGGGTGTCTCACTTGTCTTTTTGGGCTTTGCTAGCTTGCCTAGAGCAAGCCCAGGTGCACTCATTCCAGCACCTATTTGTACACCTCTTTCCATTAATAAAAAGAGTACACAGCGCAGTTTTTGGGTGTCAATTTGTGGACTGATTGCTTGTTATTGTTTCATGGTGTTTTTGTCTATTTTGCTTTGCATATTTACCGTTAATTTTCCTTAGGGATATTGCAGGCTAACATCTAGGGTTTCATAGTTGTTTTATGCATTTTCAGCGATTGAAATTTGTTGTAATCTATTCACTTATTTATCCATTAAAGCCTTCTTTCCTTTTTGTTTATTATCAATTTTAGGCTATTTTGTTTATTGTTGTTGTAAATGTTGCATGACATCACCCTTGCAAGCCTTATTACTCACACGTGCGGGTTAAAAAGAAGTTTATTATTATGTTTCATCATTGAAATAGCTATCGTTGAGGTCAGCTTGTGGCCTACTTGTGATCAAATATTTTACTATTCTTAGAGATTTTAGTCAAAATTTGGACTAAATCGACTTGATTTCCTTCATATAAATAAAGGGAAGTTTATTTAGAGATGGATCATGGTAACACAGTCACTCACACATTTGGAGAGTGCATACTAGGTGTCTCTCTTCTCTTGGTCACCATGGAGCATTGATTGAGCGAAATGTCTTGGGGAGGATATTGTGATTGGAAGGAATTTTCTCTTGGATGATAATGTGATTATATGGTGATTTTGTGCAAGTTTATTGTAAGTATCTTCTTTCATCTTGTAATAGTTGTAGAACTAGGCTTTCACTGAAATTCGCCACCAAGTGTGTTCAATCTTTTATGGCTCTAACATCTCCTTTTGCAAGATTATCATCTAGTTTCCATCAGGGAACCTTAGTATAACTTTCTTGCCTATTTATCTCCAATAGATCAAGAGGCATTGATGTTTTTGATGAAAGGAAAGCTCATTCTAACATTTTCTCTCTCATAAGTCTATTTCTATTAGTCCTCTACCATAGACCTCATTTTTTACTCCATTAGCCCCTTGATTGAGAGAAACCAGTCCACTAGTGTGTTAGTGATCTTAAAATAAAATCTAAAAACCCAAAATTTTGATTTTTTATGTTTTCTAGGGTAAATTAGGGTTAGGTTATGAGCAAAATCTGCATTTAATAGCATAAAATACCTCTAAGCGCTCCCAATATGAAAGGATTTGAATTAACAATCTCATCAAATTGGATTCGGTCCATGGATTGGATAGAAATTTTTGTTTGTTAAGTAATGTGAGTCCTAAGATGACTAGCATGCCTAACCTGTGCTTTGAGTAGCTATGACCTAGGGTCATCTAAGCCGTCAAAATCACCCATGGATCGCACCTGACCTAGGCCACACCAGCCCTTAGCATGACTAGATTTTTGCCCACGGAGTTTCAAACCGATGACCTTTTCAGCACAAAGTGTATTAAGTTTTAACAGAGTATCCTGTCATCGTCTATTCTACACCTCATGGGCTATGGATTGCATAGAAATTGATAACTTTGTATCTCTTCCAATTTCATTATCCAGGATCTTTTTTTCATTTTTTTTTTACACCCCCCCCCCCCTTTTTTCATCCCAATGAACAAAATATATCATATAATATCAATTTAATAAAATTGGAAAGTTTATGCCAACCATCTGACTCGCTACTAATATATGATATAAAGATCAATATTTAATGAAATGAGCATAAACCCTTTTTGTTCATTATGACAATTTGGATATCTTCCAACTAAAGATCTGGCTCCATTTTGGCCGTTTCTTCTTTACCCCAAAAAAATACCATGAAAAAGAGCTCATGTAAATGGCACGAGCCTCCGAAGTGAAGAGAGTTATAAGATGAAAAACAAAAATTTGTTTGATGGAAGGGCTTACATTAGGTTTAGGGATAATCAGGGTCAAACTGATGACTTTCACCATGTCAAGGTGACACTCTACCACTGAGTTATATCCCTTCCCTACCCTCATTTGAAAGGAGAATTGACTTATAAATAATAACTTACCAAAGGGTCAAGAGACTCAAAACAACTATTCCACTATTTTCTCTCGAACAACTTGAAACCATACGTTCCTTGTTTTAACTTTTCACACTATACAAAAAGAAAGAATGAGAAAGATTATTAATCGTATGTTGAAAAGTATTAATGCTTTTGGTGGTCCAAAAGCTCTCAATGGGGAGGATTGATCCAAGTGGATCTCCAAACACCAAGGGCATGAAAAAGGCTCAAAATTCAAAGTGGCAGAAAGTCGATTAACTTGACATCAAATCGAAGTGTTCGTCGCCCTGATTCCAACGATGCGAACGGCACTCCAATCTGAGTCCGTATGAAGAAGATAGAAGCAATCAAATTTTGGGGTTGACTTACCCATGTGGTAGGCTTAAGGAGGGCGCAATTTGGCAAGAATCCGGCACCGGAATCCGGCCAGTTTTCCAGGCGAAATTGTGGGTCCGTTAATTTGTCTAATATCGCCTAAGGTTCTGGAAAATTTTTAAATAAGCAGTGGAACTGTTTTTATTTTTAAATAAAAATATATATATATATATATATATTAAAAATGGGGTGGGCGGCCATGACCCTGCCGCCCCCGGTACCCACTAGAACCGTAACACAACAATAATATTGGGGGGCGGGCTGTCAACCCCGCCGCCCCTCCACTCCATTCAACGTGAATCATGGCGCATGAAGTGGGGGTGGGCCACCGATACCAACAGTTACAACAAATATACAACAAAACGGGGAGGGGTGAAATTTGATCCCCCGATCCCTCCTCAACCACCATGCTAATTTGACCAATGTGCCAACGAACTCTGTTGGGAGATCTGCTAGCCCAAACGCCATATAAACTCATTTACACAGTGCGTCCGAGAGGAGGAGCACGCACATTTTTTGAGGTAGATAAATTGCAGGTGGAGGAACTGTGAGCAGGCCTATGGTGGGGGCGGAACCTTGCCTGAGCACATTTTCCAGGTGGTCAATTTTGATCCAGTGTCAGAATTGGGCAAGTTTTATATCGATTTTGCACCTCTTGGCGATAGGAACTCAATGGTGATGCTAGTTTCTGCAATAGAGCTCTCCATTTTTCGACCATTTTCCAGATTGGAGGTATAAACTCCTTTTTGTAACTGTTGATTGTACTTCTTCTCTCTCATGCCACTTAATGAATGAAGGCCTCCCCATTGATCGAGTAGGGCCTGAAGACGTAGTCCAAATTGGATGAACTTTGTTATCAAGTCTCTTGTCTTCTTTCATGTTTTTATGTGTTTCTCCTCTTCTCACATGTGCACATTAAATTTCTATGGTTAAGCTGCAATTTTTCCATGTAATTCTTTAATACATCTATAAGCAAAAGATCTTGGATCATCTAATCCAGGGTTAATGGATTGGGGTTTATGAATGCTTCGGCATGTATATATATGTATTGTAACATTAAAAGGAATATAATGAAAAATCAATCTGGTACTCCCGGTTTTGGGATCCAGGGGAAAATCTCTATGTATTTGTTTTGTGTTTCTCGCCATTGTATATTTTCTGTCTTTTAAGAATTTGTTTGTAGGTAATTTATGTACAGGATTAAAACCTACATAACTGCCAACCCATCTATCTTCCATACTCTCTGTGCTGCAGTATCGGGCCTTAATGTATCGTAGCTCTTATCAAAAGAATGTTACGAAATCATAACATTTCGATGCCCTTCGCCCCTTTGCTCTTAGCACCCTTCTTGTTTTACCTCCATGGGACCTGTTGTAACATATTTCGACACACTGAAAATTAATAAATTTCAGAGTGAAATTTCCATTCCTTCTGAGTTAAATACTGAAGGCATATATTAATTTTATGCTTTCGAATGATTTATTTATATAATTTTAATTTTTAAATAAATTAAGTTTAATAAAAATATATAAGTTTATATTTTTATTAAAAGGATTTATTTAAAACATTGATTTTATGTTAAAATTGGGCCAAGCCTTAGTTGCCGACCCCACCAAATCCCGTTGCATTTAAATAACCCATTACCCACATTTCATTATATTTTCCACCCACACATTTACGCTTTCCGCCCATTCCCCAACATTATTAATATTTCCTACCACGTTATATCCTAACCACATCTACACTTCCCACCACTATCCTATCGCTTACCTTACCCTTTCCCTTCCTCCACACTTAACCTCCGCATTAACCACCCATCCCACCATTCATCCCACTTACGCTCCCCCACCCATACCTTTCCCATCCCACCATGATATAAACCTCCGCATTAAACCACCCTTGCCTTATGTTTTCACTCCTGCCTGTCCTTACGCATCCAACGGCTCCTATGCCATTCGGCCCCCCCTCCACCTTCGAACCTTACCGTTAGCGAAAAGGTCTGAAAAGGTGGTTTCTCCCTGCAAGACCCTCCCATACGTGGCAACTCCATAGCAATTCGGAGCCGCCAACAGTGAAATAGCTTACCACTAAGGAGCCCCTCCGAAACGCTGATTCGAAGCTCTGAATACCGTCATTGGTTTCATAATTATGCAACCTAGCAAGATAAAGTAACACTTTGTAGTTACAGGATTTTAAGGAGGTATTCCAAGGAAGAAGATCTTTTTGTCGAAGAAATCATTGCCAGATCCGAAGGAGGAAAATATGTTGTAGGGATTGAGGACCGTATTTAAACTCACTATTAAAAAGAAGGTTCAATTCAACAAAATCCTTTGTGTAGCTGAGGAAATTCGGTGGTTAAGCTTTCAAAGTGGAGTAATTATTCTATTCTTAGCAGAATCGATAGTGACAAAGCACTTCTCGAACAGATAGAAATCAGAATATTATATATCCATGTCAAAGGGCAGTTGGCAGATTTCAGGGAACATGTTTAGCATAATCCTGAAATTTTAGTGATTGAAGATGAGCACTCAGAGGATTGAATCCAAATTTGAAGGCAATTGGTGTAGTATGTGCGGTGTTCAGCTCATATTTCCAGCACCGGACCATCATCATGGATCAAATTATTCAATTACTGTGGAAATTATCATCATCAAGTGTAACCTCAAAGGTTATCATTTACCGGATGATGACCAGAAACAGATTCGTACTCCAAGGCTGAAGGTCAGCAGTTAAAATTGTTTCAAGATTTGAAGGCAGCATCTTTGTATTCGAAGAACACCTAGCAATCAGTTGAGCATATTTTGGCATCGAAGATCAACAGAACACAACAAAGTAGCTCATAAGGTGACAGCGAGGCCAATTTAATAGCGGCACAGCTCCACAACAGGATCCAATCATTAAAACGAATATAGCAGAATAAGCACCAGCATTTCATTCGGTTATCTGTAATTGATTTTAAAACAGCTTTAGTAATTGTTATTTTAAGCTCTTCCGTTCTATTTCTAATAAATCTTGCATTCTGTTGCAAGATATTTTTTATGTAAACATTATAAATACTTCATCAATTGAAGTAATGGGTGTGGGCTTTTGATGCCAAGACTCTACACTTTGTAATAGCTTCTCTTATTTGATTTCTAATGAAAGCCTTATGGCTCTGGTTTGATAGAATTTTGTGTTTCTTGTATGTTTTTCCAGTATTTCCATATCTGTTTTATGCACATGTTCACAGTATTATAGAAGACCTAGGTAAGAACAGATTGTGTTTCAATCTCTCTGAAATCCCCTGCAGATTTATAATTGTTCAAAGAGATTAGTATAGCAGACTGTCTGTCTGATCTAGCTCCTCTTTGAAATTGGTTATTGTTTGTCCTTTTATTTTCTCCTGAATATGTTTTGTGGGCTGTAGAAATCTTCTACACGCATCCAAATCTTCCTAGTTGTTAAGTAATCAGTCTGGTTGCTCAATTATTAGAAATCTCCTTACATTCTTCTGTAAAATTCTTATACAAATCAAGTTGTTCTGTCAGGCTGAAAGCTGACACATTCAGAAGGGACCCTGTGAGAGAGGCATTTAATATGAATAGGGATTGTCATTCATCATCAACCATCCCAAATTAAAACCATAAATCTGGCCATTGTGCTTCAAAGGTTGTTGTTCAATGACAAGTGAACAACGTTAAACAAAGCCTCATAAAAACTGAGGGAGCCCCCTCTGGTTCAAGGGCCAGCTTGAGCCTAAAGACTGGTTGAGTTGGTTTCCTGGCGTAGTTTTTGCAGCGAAGGACTGCCTACAGGAAACAGGTACAACAAGACCGTTGCTTGAGAACACTAGTATAATACTTGAGCGCTACAATATCAGAGCCTTCATCCATCGTAACTTCCTTTAGAAAAGTCTTATGAATTCACAGAGTTTCGATGACTTCACCCCCTTTTGAACTTAACCCCTTTATCGTTTATCAACCATAACACTATGAGCTGTGACCAGAAGCTTTCATACAACACTGCGTTGGAGATTTCGGAGCCCTGTATATCATAACTTTTATTAAGAAGACGTTACGATATTACAACGTCCCGATTGGCCCTTAGCTCCTTGTTGTTTAGCCCCTCTTCCTATTTCTCCTCCATGGTGTTGAAAATGCAACAAAAAAATCCTAATTTAATTTTGTCCTTGTATTAAATTGGGAATAAAATTGTAATTCCACATCACGTGACAACTTGTATCAATTAACTAAGTTAATTTGACTTAGTTGGCTCAGTTAATTCGAGTTGAGGGTCTAACTTGAGTCATGTAGAATGTCTCCTACATTATAGGAGCCCTGGTTGAGTTTATTTTGAGTTGTAATTAATTAATTTAGTTTAACTGAGTTAAATTCAGTTAAACTAGTTCCAACTAATGGAGGAACTAGTGGGAGGTCTAGTAGTGTGGTGTTGCTTGTTGTGATCAACCAGTAAACTGATGATTCACTCATAAATAACTCATGCATGTCAGATCTGTGAGTTACCCAATTGAGATTGAAGTTCAGGGACAATGTATTATGAGTTGTATAATCATCTGAATTGTACAAGTGGGACATGTAGTTAGAGGAAGGCATCCGAGGATTGTGCAATTCCAATTGAGAAATTTTCCTAATTAATAGGGGGTTAATTCCCAAGGAAACAACGCAAGGAAATAGGGACTTGGGCAAGCAGAAAATTGGTTAAGTATTGGCCTGGGCTTGTCTAGGAAGTTGTGAGACAGATAGAGATAGTGCAGAGGTTGCTCGGGCTTGAGCAAAGCATTGTAATCTTCTCATATTTTCTAACTAATGCAATATACAGATAGCAAGGGTTTTTAGCTGTGGCTTTCCCCGGGAAATCATTGTGTAATGTGTTGATTGAATTCTTTCTCTTATATGCTTCATGATTTCGTGATCGTTTAATTGTTTCCACTGATGAGTAGAGTAGATTCAAGTCTTTTGTTTTAGCATATTACATAAGCAGTTTTAATCTACAAGGAATTTCTACATGGTATCACAGCTGAAATCACTATAGAAGAGGAGAATACAAGTTTGTCTTTTGCAGGTGAAATCGAATTTACAATATCATACTTCAAAGCATGCAAGATGTCGTTCTACGGATTGAGACTCGAATATGCCCTTGAGGGTAGTTCGAACTATATTGCTTGGAATGACAGGATGGAGGCAAGGTTGGAAGGCAACGGGCTTAAGGAATTCATAGACAAAGATATCCCTAAGCCTCCAGCAGTTGATGCTCAATATCTGGCAGAGTGGAGAAAATGTGTTGCAAAGGCCAGAAGGATTATCCTAGAAGGAATTTGAGATCATATTTGTCTCGAACCTCCACGGTAAGGAGAATCCATATGCAATCTGGAAGGCCTTGACATACCTGTTTCAAAACAACAATGACCACAAAAAGTTGGCACTGAACGACAAGCTCAGAAAAATCAAGATGGATAAGGGCGACACAATACCAAATTACTTGACCAAGTTCACCCAATGTCAGGATGAGCTTGGAAGTGTCATTGTTACAGTTGCTAAAGATGATCTAGTCAGCCTAGCACTTCTAGGCCTTCCCAAGAGTTGGCACAGCTACCAGGACTCAGTAAATGGGAGGGAGAAGATACCAGAGTGGGAGCACTTGTGGTCCGACTTGGTGCAAGAAGAGATTCGGCAGAACACCAGAGATGGATCCTCATCCAAGCATGATGATGAGGAGAATTGTGCCTTAGATGGAAAGGAGAAGAAAGGGAAAGGGAAGTCATCCCATTCCAAATCAGATTCCAATCAGGGCGGCAAGAAGGACTTGTCGAAGATTAAATGTTTTCACTGTCATGAGTTGGGACACTATGCCACGAAGTGTCCACACAAGAAGGCCGACAAGAATCCCTCAGGAGGAGCGGCAGGTGAAGCTCTTGCTTCACAATTCAAGCTAGATTTCACCCTCATCGCTTGCATGGTGACATCGGTGATGGGTAGTGTGTGGTATCTGGATAGTGGAGCTTGATTCCATATGACCGGAAAACAAAGAATTCTTTAGTGAATTGCAAGAGGATCTCCAGATGCACATCGAAATGGGAGATGATGGAAGGTATAGCGCGACCGGCATCAATACAGTTACTTTTCAGAGGGAGTATGGTTCTCTTCTCACATTAAAAGATGTCATGTATGTTCTGGGTTTGAAGAATAATTTGGTTTCAAGTGCCATGTTGGAGGACCGTGGCTACGATGTGATATTTAGCAAAGGAAAGGCTTTCCTTCGTCACATAGCCTCGGGACAAGTGAAGCAAACCGGCGTTTGGGTGAAGAACCTCTACAAATTATATGTAGAAGACTATGCTACTTTGAGCACAAAAGCAAAGAAGGTGCAGAGCCGATACATCGGTGGGTTGTGGCATAGAATATTGGGTCACTTGCACCATGGAGCTTCCAAGATAATGCAGCAAATTTCTACAGGACTTCCCAAGGGTACACTAGAGCTGAGAGATATATGCAAAGGGTGTACATTGGGGAAGTACACCAAAGCTACCTTTCATGGTAAGGAAAGTCGAGCGCAAGAGATCCTTGAAAGAGTTCACTCAAATGTGTGTGGACCGTTCTTGACAACCTCCACGGCCAAGCATAGGTATTATGTAATATTTGTAAATGATTTCTCTCGTATGTGTTGGATTTTCTTCATGCAGAATAAATATCAGACGTTCGCTAAATTTTGTGAATTTAAAGCACTTGTTGAGAAAAACATCGACAAGAAGGTTAAAGCGCTCAAGAGCGATAACAGTGGAGAATATGTGTCAAATGAATTCAAGAACTTTTGTGCATCAAAAGGCATTCGACGGGAGTTAATAGCACCCCATAACCCACAACAGAATGGGGTGGTTGAAAGGAAGAACGAGTTGCACGGGCAATGTTACATGATCAGGGCCTACTGTTGCACTTGTGTGCTGAAGCATGCAACACAGTTGTATATGTGCAGAATAGGAGTCCTCATCGGATTCTCGAGATGTGTACGCCAGAAGAAGTTGTTTCAAGGAAGAAACCAGATGTGGCACACTTCAGGATCTTTGGTTCATCAGTTTACTGTCATGTTACCAAGGATGCAAGGAAAAATCTAGAGCCAACAGTTGAGTTGGGCATATTTGTGGGGTACACTGATACACCTCACAACTATCGAGTGTACCTGCCATCTCACAGGATGACAGTGGTTCGTAGAGATGTGAAGTTCGATGAAGAGAAGGCCATGAGATGTTCCCTTGAGAGGGAGCTTCAGTTGCATGGAGATGAGGAGATTTTAGCTCTAAAGGAAGAACCTCGGGATGATGTGGAGCAGCCACATGCAGAGGAGCAGAGAGTGGAAGCACCCACTCATGCAGAGACTTCCAAAGATGGAAGGAAGCACACCAGAGAGGTTGACAGATTGATGCATGATACTAGAGAGAATGTGGGAGCACCCACATCACAGCGCAAGCAAAGGAGGTCACCAGATCGGTACACTAGCTACATGGCTCTGATGAGCGAGAGTGTAGAGATTGAGCCATCCTCATTCAACGAAGCAGTACAGCATCCAATATGGGTTAATGCCATGGTAGAGGAGTATGACTCCATTATCAAAAATAGTGTTTGGGAAGTGGTCCCAAGACCAACAGACAAGTCAGTGGTGAGTTCCATATGGCTTTACAAGGTAAAGCAAGCAGTAGATGGGAGTGTGGAGAAACACAAGGCCAGATTTGTGGCCAAAAGGTTCTCTCAGGTGGAGAGAATTGATTACGAGGAGACCTTTGTTCTAGTAGCAAGGTACTCTTCAATCAAATCTATTCTAGCACTTTCAACATAGATGGGATGGAAGATACATCAAATAGGTGTGAAGACAGCATTCCTCAATGGAGTGAGTGAGGAAGAGGTGTACACTAAGCAGCCGGAAGGATTTGAGACCTTCAACAGAGAGTCGCATGTGTGTAGACTCAAGCGAGCGTTGTATGGATTGAAACAAGCACACTGTGCTCGGTACATCAGGATTGACAGCGATTTCACCAGGTTGGGCTTCACCCAAAGTGAAGCAGATGCGAACCTTCAGCATATTGTGGTTGAAGGTAAATTGTTGATTATAGTATTATATGTCGATGATTTAATTCTAACAGGGGATGAGAAGCAAGTAAAATCTTGCAAAGAAGATCTTGCAAGAGAATTCGAGATGAAGGACCTGGGGCTCATGCATTATTTCCTTGGTATGGAAGTATGGCAAGGAGATGAGGAACTGTTTGTCTCTCAAGGAAAGTATGCCAACGAGATACCGAAGAAGTTCCACATGGAGAGCAGCAAATCGATGGAGACTCCTCTAACAGGTAATTGGAGGAAGGGAGATGCTACTTCAGGTGAAGTAGTGGATGCTACTATTTACAAGTGACTTGTGGGTTCACTTATGTATTCGGTGAACACACAACCGGACATATGTTTTGCAGTTAACCAGCTTAGTCAAGCAATGGTTAATCCAACCAAACTCTATTGGAAGGCAGCTAAACATGTGTTGAGATACCTTAGAGGCACCACTTAGTTTGGTCTTTGGTACAGATGGACAGAGGGAGTGAAGTTGCAAGACTTCACAGATGCATATTGGGAAGGGAGTTTATCCGACAAGAAGAGCAAATCAGGGGGAATCTTCAGTATTGGGTCAGCAGCAGTTTCTTGGTACAGAAGGAAGCACAGATCAGTTGCACTCAATTGGGAAGAAGAAAAGTACATGGTTGTTAGTCAAGCAGCTTGTGAAGCTATCTAGATGATGAAGATCCTTGTTGGGTTATTTGGTCAGCAGATGGATCCTACAGTGATTTATTATGACAATCAAAGTTGCACCAAACTCTTTGAGAATCTAGTTTTTCATGATCAATCCAGCATATCGACATCCGATATCACCATCTACGAGATTGTGTGCAGAGGAGAATCATTTTGTTGAAGTACATTCCTACAGGAGAAAAGGACGCAAATATTCTGACAAAGGCATTGTCAAGATGCAAATTCGAGTTTCATAGAGGCAGGATCGAGGTAGAAGATAATCCCTTTCTTGTTGAGAGGGAGTGTTGAAAATGCAATAAGAAATTCCTAATTTAATTTTGTCCTTGAATTAAATTGAGATTTTGTCCTTGAATTAAATTGGGAATAAAATTATAATTCCACATCACATGACAACTTGTATTAGTTAACTAAGTTAAGTTGACCTAGTTGGCTCAATTAATTTGAGTTGAGGGTCTAACTTGAGTCATGTAGAGTGTCTCCTACATTATAGGAGCCCTGGTTGAGTTTATTTTGAGTTGTAATTAATTAATTCAGTTTAACCCAGTTAAAGTCAGTTAAACTAGTTCCAACTAATGGAGGAACTAGTGGGAGGTCTAGTAATGTGATGTTGCCTGCAGTGATCAACCAATACACTAATGATTCACTCATAAATAACGCATGCCTGTCAGATCTAAGAGTTACCAAGTTGAGATTGGAGTTCAGGGACAATGTACTATCAGTGGTATAATATCTGAATTGTACAGGTGGTGCATGCAATCAGAGGAAGCCCTATGAGGATTGCGCAATTCCAATTGAGGAATTTCCCTAATTAATAGGGGGCTAATTCCCAAGGAAACAGCGTGAGGAAATAAGGACTTGGGCAAGCAGAAAATTGGTTAAGTAGGACTGGGCTTGTCTAGGAAGCTATGAGACAGATAGAGATAGTGCAAAGGTTGCTCGAGCTTGAGAAAAGCATTGTAATATTCTCATATTTTTTGACTAATGCAATATACAGATAGCAGGGGTTTTTAGTTGTGGATTTCCTTAGGAAATCATTGTGTAATGTGTTGATTAAATTATTTCTCTTGTATGCTTCGTGATTTCACGATCGTTTAATAGTTTTCGTTGATGAGTAAAGTAGATTCAAGTCTTTTGCTTTAGCATAATACATAAGCAGTTTGAATCTATAAGGAATTTCTACACATGAGATCGGGTGCTCTGACCGGAAGCTTGGCGCTCAAGTGCTAAGGTCTTTAAGATCCTATCAGGGGCCTATCTTGTAGCGTATTTGTTCTCGCCCCTTGGTTCTTTGGGTTTCCATAACCAAACGTTATTCAACATCGAAAGCGCCTCCCATTGTAACTTTTCTCAAATGCAATTACAGAGGGATTCTGAAAGCTCTGACCTTTGATATTCTCCATAGCACCTAGGTGCTAGACCATCTCTCCACTCTCTTTGGAGTCCCTGTGACCAAAAACCACTCAATATCGAAGCCCCTTCATTGGATCAAAACTTTATGAAATAATTTGACAGGAGTGACAAAAAATCCGGCTTTCGAAAAACCGACTTCCGAAATAGTGTCACATTGATGTCATCATTTCCACATGGCACCACCTGAGTTGTGACACTTGTCACCTAAATTCGCCCCATTAGGCCCTCAAAAATGCCGAAACTGACTGACACGTGTCCACTGTACGACCACGTCACGTTAATGTCATCTGCATTGTCAGCTTCTCAGAGCCAATTATCCATTGCCATGTGTCCTCAGGAGGAGAGAGAAAAGGGCCCCTCGGTCCTTTGGTTTTCTGTGGTTTCCTTTGTATTTTCCCTTCTCTGCAACTTCAACGCTTTCAAAGGAATTGCATTTGTTAAGGAGTTATGAAACTTCGATGTTTTGATATCACTTTGTTCTAAGGTTCATCCTTCCGATATCAGGTGCCGATATGAGTCTGCTCCGAGGTCTGACCTCCTGACATTCGCCTGCTCCAATATTCCTCTTCCGATATCGGGTCCCAATAATTGACTCCTGAATTTTGGCTCTCTCTTTTGATATCAGCCTCCAAATTTTGGTTCTCTTTTTTGGCTTTCCAAGATTGCACCCATCCTTTTCTGTAGTAGGGATAAAAATAGGACCATTTGACACAAAATACAAGATGGTATGACAGGTGACAACAGAAGGGAATATGAAGATTCTCAAACAATGAAAACAATCCTATTTATCTTTCTTCAAAAAATTGAACGAGAAGTCGTATGATGCGTAAATCTCATGTACGATTTTGTAGAGTGACAGTGAAAACAACTTATTTGTCAACTTGTCTACTATTACCCCCAAAAAACCAAACTTTGCCTTACATAAAGTTGCTAGAGTACGATTATTCTATGGATTTGAAATCACTACTTATATACCTGGTATTGACCATAATTTACAAGAACATTCTATAGTATTAGTAACAAGAGGAAGGGTCAAAGATTTACCCAGTGTGAGATATCACATTGTTTGAGGAACCCTAGATGCTACCGAAGTAAGAGATCATCAACAAGGGCATTCTAATGCGTTGCATATTCTTACTTATCTAATATTTGTATCATTTCATGATGATGCCACGTGAATTGCTAGGAACATGTAAAGTATAGAGCTAACCTAATAACGTTTTGTAAGGGGACTAAAGCAAGCTACCATAATAAACAATCTTATTTTTCAGGAGATTTAGAACTATTATATGTCCAAGGTTCAACATCGAAACCATTTTTGAAGTTTTCACCGGTTGTTTCAATAGAAAATTAAAAATACCTTAACCTTTTTAGAACGGGTTCGAGTCAAATAGCAATGATTTGAAACACTTCTTTATACACTATTTTGTAAACCTAAGGACTTGATCATATAGATATGTAAAATACAGGATTTTCCAATCATAGCGAAAGAAAGAAAGGGAATCGAGAGTGAGTAAACAAAATTATATACATAAAGAATATATCTCATATATGCAAATATAATCATGTGGAAAGTCGTATTTGATGGAAGTAGTGTGTATGGTTTGGAGGGAGATCTTTCATACCTTTAGAGATCCACCCTACAATATGGAGTCAAAAAGCCAAAATAAATTATTTTCATCCTTTATGAAATATATTCTTGAACCTTTTCCACACTAGTGTCACAAAAAAGTATTGTAGAAAAAAACCTGCAAAATCCAATCCTATTTATCATAATCAATTAGTTAACATGGTGGTTAATCGTATTCTCAAAAACGGAGAAAAAAAATCATTGGCTAATCGAATTCTTTATCGAGCCATCTAAAAAAAAAAAAAAATCCATGATCTACTCTACACCAAGCAATACGTAGACTAAATCCCAATGTAACAGTAAAAGCAAGACGTGTGGTTGGATAAACTTATCGAGTTCCCATTAAGATAAGATCTACACAAGGAAAAGTACTTGCAATTCGTTGGTTATTAGGGGCATCTCAAAAACATCCATGTCAAAATATGAATTTCAAATTGAGTCACAAATTAATGGATGTTACTAGAGGGAATGGCAATGCTATATGCCAAAAGGAAGAGACTCATACAATGGCAGAAGCCAATAGAGATTTTGCACATTTCTGTTAATCCATAAACACGACCAAGATCTACCTATCTATATAGTGGATTTACATATCCTGTGAAATTAGAAATTGATTCCCGTTTGGATCGTGTAATATGTTTATAGGAACAAAAGAGAAGAAAAAAGGAGGAAAAACCATAAATCATAGATAGGTCTAAGTCCTCTTGGGAAGACTTCCTTAAGGGATAAGGAGATAGATTATGGAGGAATATTTGATCCTATTCATGAGGATTATGTAAATCTCTTAAATTGGAATTAGAAACTATTTCTACGCTTTCGGAGATTGAAAGAAATTACTAATTCATGATCTGATATGTACAATGTGAAAACTTCATTTTCAATTACACCCTCAGATCGTCTGAAAGAGTTTCATTTGCTTTTAATCCATTCTAGTTTATGGTCTTTCTTGGCTATATGGTCTATCTAGGAGAAAGATTGAGCTTCAAGAAATAGTAAATGATCTAATAGATACACAAATGTATAACTCTCTAGAAATTTTGATTGTGCTTATATCATAATTGTAGGAATTGGATCCGAACTTTTTCCAATCTCTTTTCATCAACGGACTCCTGACATATATGAAGGAGTGCAATTCGTTTAACAAATTATTACCTCTCTAATAAAATAGAGTGAATAGATATCCATCTTTCTTTCTCAGAAATGTTTCTATCTTTAAAAACTCTATGAACATGTGGAAAAGCGAAAGAAAAGGATTGTTTCCCCTACCTTCACTCAAACCTATTACCAAGAAATTTAGCAAGCCTTGGAGAGGGAACCCTACAAGGCTAAAGCTAAACCAAATGCTAATAATGGGGTAGTGGCCCACTGTCACCACAACCAAAACCCCCTGCTCTTTACAAATTTTCATTGATGGGAGGATTCTTGGTAAGATAAGATCACCTATGAAAGATATGTCAAGGCCAGAGAATAAGGTGATCAGCGAGGATCATCTTAAGAAAGACGCAATATTTGGTTCACGGCTTTAATAGGAAGCAATTTTCTTTCTATAAGAAGACCTAGAAGGTGTGCACAAGACTTAGGGTTTGATAAATTACACGAATGTTGGAGCTCCCAAAAGTCAAGGCAAGGAGAAAAGGTTCCTTATGATTGATTTCAACAAGGTGAAGCCTCATGAAACCTTCAAGGAAGTCCTCATTTTGAGAGAAGACAACAAGGGTTTCCCTCTTAGGTCAAACAACTAGGGAAAGATATTTTATGGATAAAATTGAAGTGGATGCCCACCAAAATGAGAGGTCTTGTAGTCAAGACACTCCTCTTGATGTTTAGGCTCTCCAACCACCAAAAATCTCCTTCCCTAGAATTTTGCACCAAGCCCTAGTTGACTAGTCTAGCCTTAAAAGGACCGAATTTTAGGAGGGAGAAAAGATGGATGAAAAATAAGATTGATCACCAATGGTTTGGACTAGTGCCTTGTCCCTTGGATATATGAAGTCAAGGATGTCAAAGGTAAGCCATTATTGTTCCTAACGAGGCCGAAATTTGATGCCCTTGAACAAATTTCAAGCATTTACCCACTCAAGGAATATTGGATTTTATGGGAAGAGCTTCAAAGAGTTTCACCACTAGGACAATTCTTACAATGTCATGTATGAGTAATGCATGAAATTTTCTTCTAGCTAGCATTCAATAGATATTCAACAAAATTTAGGGCACAATTTAGCATAAACTAGAATTAATCATTCCACACTTTAGAAATAGAAATGAAGATCGTCAACAAATACGAGCACCTACAAGACAATTATACAAGAAATCCATCCATTATGCCAATAATAGCCCCAAAAGAATATCCAAAAATCAGCTCCACATGTCAAAGTGCATCCAAGATCTAATATAATCCAAGGGAACAAGAAGTTTGAGTCTCTCTAAGGAGATCAAAAATCCAAAGATGTGTGATGATTTGAGATGAAATGACATCTCACCAATATATATGAGGTCTAACATGTGTAATTTAGCCTACAAGCCCCTAAAGCTATAAAATAATGTGTAACAAAGCCTCTAGGTCACAGGCCAACCTAGTAACCAATGTGAAATAAAGATAAATCTCCAACAAGAGGGCCAAAATGCTGACGTCATGCATGCATAGGCCTCTAGAGGGCTAATGTTGAGGCCTTGTGCCATGTCAAGTGTAGAGTGTTGAGTTTTTCCACGACACTCAAGATTCAAGTTTGAGTCTAATATCGCAATCACAAACACACTCAAATGCCTCAACACTTTTACTTTGCACAGCAGAATAACAAATAGCAGTGAATCAACTAGTACACAAGACAAATTTTAACCCAACACTTGTTATATTACAAATATTTAATACAACAATCTTAGGGCTCCCGTACAAGTGATCATGGCCCTTACAATCAACCTTGATACAAGACAACAACTAGGGCTTGGTATCAACAACTATGATGACCAATCTACCTTGAACAAAGTACACTTGACCTACTTGCTAATGTAGCGCTTCCACAACCCTTTCAGTCCACGTACCTTGAACACATCTGGTGGGTACTTTGCCTCCCTTCTATTGATCACACAACTTATGCTCCCTTAGAAAGCGTGCTTCTCCAGCTCAACAATCTGCCACTATCAATAATCATAGCTCCTCCAATGTCACTGAACTTTGGCCCAGAACAAGTTTTCCCACTAGTTGCTCCTTTGCTCCCTCAAGTACACCAACACATAAGGTCTTCACCACTGCCCACTTCTTGCCTCTCTACTACTCCAAAGATGACCAGACTTAGGGCTTGGAGGCTTCCCTCTTATCACTAAAGTTGACATCCTACAACTCATTGAACTAGGGCACAATAACCAGCCCTCTTATCATCAATCGTCCACCCTTGAGGTCAATGAACTAGGGACCTATTGTAGCGGCTACAAACACCCTCCAAAATTTTGCCTCAACTTCGTTTTGGAGCCTCCCTACCAACCATCTTCAGCAGCATGTTTTGCACCATCAAGCATATAGGCTTCGGCGGTTTCTCAGTGCCTTGTCAGCCTGTGCATGTCAGTTTGTTTCACTCCCCTCACAGGTTGTCTTTCCGGACTTAGACCATGTCCAAGCAGCTCCCCCAGAAATTTGCTCAATTCTGGAGGGGAACCAGCCTTCCCTCCAGAAATTGCGCAAATCAGCTGGCCAACCTACTGAGCTCAAGAATTGCGCAATGCTGCTTGTCAAGCTTCCTCTGAAAAATTGCGCAATTCATCCCAGGACAGCTGCTTAGCCCAGGAATTGCGCAATCCTGGGAGACAGTCAACTGTTCCTCCCAAAAATTGTGCAATCCCTCTTGGACAACCAGCCCAGCTCCTCCCAGAAATTATGCAATTCTGAGCAGCAGTCACCTGCTCCTCCCAAAAATTGTGCAATCCCTCTAGGACAGCCAACCCATATCAGCTCAAAAACTGTGCAAATTCCTCTCTCTATCAAGCAGATTGTCGCATGTGCCTTCAGGTTGACCGGTTCCCTCCGGGACCAAGCAAAACTGATTTGCATGCATGGGCTGCTCTTCCGAAATAGCGAAAGGCAGCATGCAAAAGGCATCCCTAGATTTAGGGATCTATTTTTAGCAGTTGGAGGTTACATGCATAGATCATTTTAGAAACCTCTCGCCAAGTGTCATTTTTTCCTAGATTTGTGGCATGTGTGTCATAACCTCGATCTTATCAAAACTCATCAACTGGACATTGCAAAACTCATTCCTCACATCGATCTTGCAACTCTGACATCCCACATTGCATCTTGGAGTCTTCGGCACTTTCAGCTTAGCTGTTTCAGAGTAAGTCTGCTTTTCATGTCTTGCGCTACGTTTCTGTCGCTTTTTGTGTCTCGCTTTGTGTGAGTGTTGTCTGCTTGATTTCAATGAGTGCTTGCTGTCGTTTTGATGTATGTCAGCGTGTAGAAACATCGTTTCAGTTTTCGTTTGCATCTCACTATTGTCGCATGCATGACACTATTTTTGCACTGACAGTCGCCGTTGTGGCGACTCGTTTCACACACATGCATGTTCTCTCGTTTTCTGAATCATGCACTTCTTGTTTGCGTGCATGATTATTCACCCTTGTTTACACTCAGTTTCACCACGCATTCAGACTTCTCATGTTTTCAGTTGCTCGTCAGCGGATCTGGGCTGCCTTCACCCAGACCTTGCCTTGCCCGGCTAGCATTGTGCATTTCTGGAAGTGAAGGCTCTGCCTTCCCTCCAGAAATTGCGCAAATATGGCCCAACATTGACCTCCAGGATTGCATTGCCCAAGTCTAGGAGGCAGTGCCCTGCTGGCCCTAGAAACTGCACAATGCAGTTTGTTGGTTTGCATGTCACTGCTGAGTGAAATTGCGCATTGCGCAGTTTCAGTCCTCAGCAGACCAAGCTGGACTGTGCATTGCGCAGTTCTAGCAGTCAGTCAGCTTCCCAACAGCCCGAACTATGCCTTGTGCAGTTTTGGCAGTCAGTCTTCCTTCCTCCCGGTGAAAATTGCGCAATCTTCACAGACAGTCACACAGGTATGTTGCATGTCAGTCCTCCAGTTTGTTTTGGTTTTCGACTAATAGATTGCTTGTCATGAGTGTTGCTATGTCTCCATGTATCATAGGTGTTTGTCTACCTCTCAGCAGCACAGGTACAATAGCTTCCAAGAGAGCAGAGTAGATGACACGTTCAAAGCATAACTAGGGATGCATTCGATCAAGTGTCTACGAACTTACCTATCTATGAAGACATCAAGTTGTTCATGGACAAGGATATCAAGATGAAATGGCAGTGACATCACAACGAGCAACACCATCAACAGCAGCAGAAGGTAGCACACCTACATGCGACACATGCAAGAGGAAGGTTGTTGACAGCGTAGAGGCAGAGCAAAGTTGCAAGTTCAAGCAGATCCACTTGTGATGAAAGCAGCTTTGGAGACTGAGGCTATGAGGCAACGGCACGACAAGAGGATCGCGCAAAGGAAGAACAGGAGTTGCACAAACGAGAGAAGGAGTTGCATCAGGAACAGGTACAGCAGGAGGCACAACATGCATAGACTGATGAAACTGTGCCCATATAGGTTATAGATCCATTCAGCAGTCAGCATGGAGCAGACAGGGTGAGTAGTGTTGTTGATCGCATGCAAGGGTATTCAGGAGCATGGATGTCATTGTGCGCACGCATGCGATCCCACCCATTTGGCACACTCACCGAGGCAAAGACAAGAAGCAAGTCCGACTGGAGCTGAACATGTATTTTGACAAGTTGATGCGCATGGTCACCAACACACACTCGGAGATCAACACAGACACTATGCATCAGTATGTTGCTGGTCCAGCTGCACTCAAGACAGTGATGCGCATATTATCAAACGAGTTGGACAAAGGAGCCATCGCAGTGTACCCGGATGCAATGGAGGCAATAGTTCGCTTTCAATAGGATGTCACCATTGAGCGCACGGACACCATCATGGACGACCAGCTTGGCATCAGTTTGCCACCGTCAATCATCGCAAGGATGTCGAAGAGTTGGTCTTACCACAACTCTTCGAGTGTTAGTGATAGCTTGCATGGCTTGCTCAAGCCTATTTTGTCTCACATGGGTACATGTGCAGATTGGATGTAACATCTTGTAAAGTGGAAGTCCAAGTGTCGATAGTTGAATGTAACAGTCATGAGGGTAGGTGAATAGTCACAAAGGGGAATGTCAAGGGTCACCCCACCCTTTGCTATTTATAGCACCTCATAACTCATTGTATAGGCTTTTGGTCAACCAAGCTTACGATAGGAGTATCTTAGAGAAAGCTTGGAGAGTATTGTAACGAGCCTTGGCTTCTCCACTGTGCAGAGCTAGTATATCTCTTTGGAGGAGCAGGCGACAGTGACTATAACGTTCCGCTGTCGGAACTAGTGGTTGGTCATGGTTGTATTGTATGACTAGAACTTTCACTTCTTAATATAACAGAGCTAGCACGTTTCATGCATATGTCGTATTGTATTTCAGCTATCTTGTTTACTCTAAATGATATATGTATATGTTTTCTTACGCATGTGTGTATAGACTCTTTCTGTATATGTATGTATGAATCTTACTGAAATGTGTTGTTGGTTTAACCATCACTTTGGATTGCTAGCTTACTTGCCTTCTAGTTTGTGATGCATCTTTGCTCGTGTGTTCCCTTCTTAACTTCGTGCTTTCACAGGTTTCCAAGGGGCGCACTCACCTCACCCTCCGTGTGTTAGAACCATTCATGCACCTTCCTTGACTTGCTGCATATGTCACACCCTTGCTACCAACAGGGACATCTTACTTGCCTCTGCGTGCAACCGCGGTCAAGGCGATATCGTACGACCCACTGCTAGGACTCCTACACCAAACGATCTGAGGTCTAGTTGGGACTTCTTACCGAGGAGATCCCCTGACATGTTGGCGGGTCCAGCACTGTCAACAGGACCAAACAACCTGCCCACTAACAACCCTTTTTCTCTCCACAAAGGACTATACTTAAGGCATCAAGATAGTCGCTAACAGCGCTCCAAATCATTGTTCTTAGGTTGATCTTCAAACTGTTGTTCAACACATTAAACAGCCCCTACATCACCTAGCATCCATCAACTTGGAAAGACAAAGCCATACCTCTGAAGGATGTCATCATCTGCCCTCAATACTCAACCCTGTGCACACACTATCTCTGAAGTTTTTAGTCCTTTCTAGGGCTTCCTGTAGCAGCCACAAGGCTGCCCCAACTCGGCCTACCAGACCTCAAACAGCTGCGCAAATCCCCCTCTACAAGCCCTATTCTTCTACACTATTTCCTTAGGGTGATGCGGCCTTGGTCCAGCTCCCTACTAATCCTTTCGACCCTCCAAAACAAAGTCACGTCCCACTTGAAATACATAGAAATAATCTCATCTTGTTCACAGAAGAATTACACCTCAAAACGTGCATAGAATTTGCCCTCCAATTTAGTTAGCATTGCCCTAACTCGGCCCAATACAAAGACACAAAAAAAATGCCAAAGACTCGTCCTTCCTTCACTTGGATTTGCTCCTATAGGGTTGCGGCTACCTCAGATGTCTTTCTCCAATGATGTATTACACTTGGATTATGTGAGAATGAGCTAACCTTTGTCCTCTATGTATAGAGTTCTAGGTGGGTTTTACTAGCCACCTTGGGTCACCACATAACATCAAGGTCGACCTTAACAAAATGTTAAAACTCCATAAAATCGTAGAACAAAACAATTATTTTCATTCATCTAATGCCACCACATTGATTCTTTTGGTGCCCCTTTGCTCCTCAAGGGTGCCCCATATGCCCTCAATGAACAATTTGCACCCACAACTTTGGGTGCAAAACCCACCACTTAGGTACACTTGCCCACAAATCCCATGTGGGTTAAACTTCTCCTAAACCCCGTACCCTAGGGTGTGGGAGTCTCTCTCTTTAAAGGGGTCTCTCTCTTGTTCTCCAACTTCAAATGAAAGCCCTCCTAGGGTGGCACTCGAGGGCCACCGAAGGAAAGGGATGAGCTTCACTCCTTGGGAAGCTCTGGTGCTAAACAGCCAAAGCAACAATGAATTCTCAATTTGACAAAAGGCCTCAAATGCTGCTCCTCTCCTTCTATTTATGCTTGCTCCCTTGGGTCCCACGCGGGTCCCATCAAATATTTTGACCCCCAACTTAGGAAAATTGAGCTGCCTCCAAGGGGTGTGTATTTTTGGTGGGTGAGCGGCCCCCACAATCCATTAAAGGCATATTGACCCCCTTTTCTCCTAAGTTCTTCCATCAAAAATGCATTAAGCCAAAAATAACAGAATTGCCAAAATTGTTTTTCCTCTCCTTGGGAGAACAATTAGGAAGGGATATTACATATTTCAGAGTGGAAGTGGGAGAGTATCTCCATGGACTTCATCACAGGGTTGTTGTAACGACCTATCTATAATATAGAGAACACAAGAATATTAGCATGCATACGATGCATGCATATGATAGTTACATATGGATGTATCGCATGCATCGCACTAGTATGTATATACTAAATTAACTGTAAATATTAAATATCATGACACTCCTTCAAATAGAAGTTATATTCACCCATCGACATCCATATTGCTTAATGCGTCATGATTAATGGGCAAATACCAATGATATAAATTTAAAATGTATAACGTAAAAATAATTATAAAAATCGATGTTTAAAAATTAAGCTAATCTTAAAAGATGGTTATATAATAATATATCTTAGAATATTAATAAAATAATAAAAATAAATTAAAGGTAAAGTATTTAATATGAACCTAAACCTTTATATTAAAAACAAACAAAAAGGATATTAAACAAAAATCAATATACCTTTAAAAGAAATATATATATCACGTGACATGGAAAGGGTGTCACCACAAGGAGAAGCGGTGGGTTGCAGGTGGAGGGAGCGGCCACCGCCAAGAAACAGTATATAGGGAGCAGGGAACGATTTTGAAAGGGGGAAGAAACAGGAGAATAATTTGTACACAAAGTTTATCATCAAGAACAATTGAGCCTTGCTTGTTCTGAGGTTTCTGGGCACGGGGGAACAGTCTGCTTCAACTGAAAAGCTTACTGGACTGAGTAGCGAGGTTCTGCTCAGTTTCGCTAGGTGGTTTCGGTCTTTTGGTAAGAGAAGCAGGAGCAGCTTGAGGCATCATTAACCGCAGGAATACAGGTAGGTACTCTCATCAATTCTGTAAATGGATTTGTAAAATTTTATGTAATTCTATCACAGGTTCATGATGAATTTAAGAAATCCTTTACTGTCTTTACAATGGCTGTAAAATTGTGTACAGTCCTTACAGTTGCCAACTGTTCAAGGATGAGATTGTATATTTTTGGTGGCGGACCGGTTGAAGAAGTTTGCCCATTCCTTTGCTATTCCAGCGCGGTGCTCAGCTTCATAGGTAGCCAAGTTGTTCTTCAGGGAGGTATTTAGGCTCCATGGTCTTCCCAAGACCATCATTAGTGACCAAGACAGCAGATTCATGGGGGGATTTTGGCAGGAGCTCTTCAAATCGATGGGCAAAGAGCTCACACCCAACATTAGCTATCACCCCAAATCGACAGATAGATAGAGGTCACGAACAAGTGGCTGGAAGGCTACTTGAGGAATTGTGTGATGGGTTAGCATCGAACATGGGTGAAGTGGTCACATCTTGGGGAGTATTGCTACAACACCTTCTATCACATGTCCATCGGTATGTCTCCTTTTAGTGCACTTTTTGGTTATGATGCTTTATCTTTTGCTGACATGGTGTTTACAGATAGCAGGGCCCCAAGGGAAAGGAATGGATCCAAGAGAGCCAATAGATACTCAAGGCTCTCAAGGATACTCTACAAGTTGTGTAGAACCAGCAAAAGATGTATGCAGACTACCACCGGGTTGAGAGACAATTTGAGCTAAGGAACTTGGTTTACTTGCACATACAAACATAGAGACAGTCGACCCTCAAACAGAAAGCGCTCGAGAAGCTTAAGCCCCGTTTCTATAGGCCTTATAGGGTGATCATGCATGTGTGAGAGGTGGCATACGAGTTAGAGCTCCCTCCATGGAGCAAGGTGTGTAACATTTTCCGTGTGTCGTGCTTGAAGAAGGCACTAGGGCAACAGGTAATAGCTTCAATAGAGCTACCACCCTTGGATGAGGAGGGGCATATGGTGTTGGTCCCTGAAACCATTTTGGAGGTTTAGGAGAGGAGGCTCAGGAACAGGGTCGTTAGGGAGTTCCTAATCAGGTGGAGGGCCTTGCTTGAGGAGGATGCTACTTGGGAGGGTGAACAGGTATTGCAACACCTAGCATTATAGTTGGTTGAGGACAAGAAAATTTTAGCAAGGAGGATTGTAATATCCCCAAGCTCATAAATTTTGCTAAGTATAACTATATTTGCAATTTTAGTGTTGAGACACATTTTGGCATTTTTGACATAGGAGGAGAGAAAAATCGATTTCCTAGTGGAAAGTGGGGGCCACCAAAGAGAGGCAATTCAACCCACAAGGAAAAAGGCGGCAATTTAGTGGATTGTGGGGACCACCAAGGGGAACGCATGGGTTGGAGTATTTGAGGCAAAGAGGAGGCATTTTGGATGGATCTTTTGACTATCAAACTTCAGAAAATCAACCTCTTGGATTTGTTGAACACAAGAGTTGGAGTGTTGTTAGCACAAGAATTCCAGGTGGAATTCCACCCTCATTTGCAGGAGTTTCCCCAGTTTTGTGCACTTTCTGGGCGCAGAGGTAGTTCGAGTTGTTCATTTGTGTACCAACTAAAGTGAATTGGAGTACACGCTAGTTTGCAGGATGATTTTCCAGTGTTGCGAAAATCGCGATTTTTTCATTTTCCCGATAATATCGTGCGATTAATTCAGTGATTTTTCATTTTGAAAAAATCGGGATTTAATCCCAGTTTTTTGAAAAACCACGATTTTTTCGAAAAAAATTGCGATTTTTTGGGAAAAAAACTTTCTTTTTCTTTTTCTTTTTTTTACCGATTTTTACTATTTTTTCCCCTCGCCGATTTACTCCCGATAACGATTTCCGCAACACTGGGATTTTCCTATTTGGTGCCAGTGATTTTGTGGTGGATTTGCAGGGCTAAAGGGGCAGTGATATTGAGGGTCGAATCTCTCTTATTTTGGCAGTGAGAAGGGATTTATAGGAAAAGCCTACGCAAGGGTTGGGCCAAAGCTAAATTGATGAAGCCAAGGGCAAGAAAGGAAGGGCTTCCGAAGGTGACTTTTGCGGGGAAGTTAGGAGGCGATTCCAGTGGTGCATTTGGGGTTTGATAGCAGAATTTCTCCGAATAATTCACACAGTCAGCCAGAGATGGAAATCACACTTCTTAGAGGGGTTCCGAAACACCCGGAAATAGCCCATACCCTTTCTAGGTTTTTGGGGGTTTGGTGAGAAGAGGTTGGGGTTATTTTTACAGAATTTTCCAGGCATATCTAGAGTAGAATCCTAGACTCCATCAAGAAGCAACTAGCAAAAATTTTTTGGCAGTGCGCACTTCAGTTTGGGGGCTATTCCAACACTTGGGTTAGCAAGATATCACGTGGGTTTTGCGTAGCTTGCAATAGCAAGCCCATGTTCCATTGTTCCTACTCTTTGTACCTAGATTTACAATTTTAATAAAATGGCTCAATTGTTCTGCTCATATTTGTTGGTGTTCTAATTTGGGTGTTTGATTTTATATTTTACATTGTTGTTCCTAGTGCATAGCTTTGTATTTACTGTCAATTTCCTAGTAGGAATATCATAATCTGGACCCGAAAAAAATTTCCCTAAGAGCTTGATGCAATTGAAAGAAAGATGAAAGCATGTGAAGCCACAAAATGAAAGAAAATGAAAACTACAAAAGATGGCTAGGACATGTAACAAGCACATGGGAAAATGCCTAACATGAGCTCTTCTCCCCTCATTAGCCATCACCTAGTTCCTTAGCATTTCATTCTCTATGACAAAATGAAATGACAGAACTTATGAATGTCCCAATCTCATTGAGTGATAAACTGCTACATCTTCAAGGGATATTGGAAAAGCATAAAACAACTTGGGTCACCTATGCTATGCAAGAAAGAAACACAAATCATTAAAGACGGACTAGAGGGATGGAAAAAGGAGGCCAAGTAAAGGATTTACTCATTCCTGCATAATTGCTTCCTCTTCTCATCATTATACTCAATATGTTATACCTCCTTGATATCTTACCATGGCTATGGCCATCTTCCTTGAAGTCTTTCCCAATCCATGACCACATTTATCATATGCATCTATGGATTGATGGGCCTACTTGTGAAATGTTCCTCCTCTTGGGGGATAGAAGCACCTAATAGGACTAACTACATAATCATCCCAAAAGTAAGTTTGGTAACTTGCTTACAAATCATAAGCAAGAAAGACATTTGAAGGAAACGTTTGTGTGAAGTATTTTTGTGCCCCTAGCATTGAATATGGTCCATTGTGATAATTTAACGATTTTTGTCCCTAATGATATTAATCTCACTTGATTTTGAGAGTGTGTTTCAGGTGATTTCACATAGACTCATTGGATGTACCTTGAGGGATGGCTTGTCACCTTTCCAACATATTGAGGAGGGCATCCAACCCAAATATGAGAGCACTTGATACCTTGCATAGCCAACATTTCCCTTCCAAAGATCAACATTGGGCATTGAGGAGCCCCACATGGACGTATGGCCCCCTTCTTAAATAGCCAACATTTCCCTTCCAAAGATCAACATTGGGCATTGAGGAGCCCCACATGGACGTATGGCCCCCTTCTTAAATAGCCAACATTTCCCTTCCAAAGATCAACATTGGGCATTGAGGAGCCCCACATGGACGTATGGCCCCCTTCTTAAATAGCCAACATTTCCCTTCCAAAGATCAACATTGGAAGACGTTGAAATGTTTAACCAAGAAGCCAAGACATTAGCTTGATTGACGATGTGCCTAGAGAACCCACGATGTCCCTAGGCTATCCTTATACCTTCTTGATGGGCGTTGCTTTGTCTGGAAGAGGATGGAGATCACTTGAGATGATTTGGGAGGTTGACACACTCCCCTTTAAGGTCAGCGCTATGCCTTAGGGTTGTCATGTCACCTATGCATGCCTAGGAGGATGATGCGAGCTTCTTGATGATGATGTCTTGGTTGAGGAATTGTTATTTGGAGATGCACCCATGCATTTTGACGATGTCCCTTAGAGTCAGGAGCACTATTGGACCCACTTCGTCACTTGCTTGATGTAAATGCCCACGTTTGGAGGATTACATCATGTGGAGAGCCTTTTTCTTCCACGTGTGGAGGATTTATGACATTTATATTAGGATTTATCATTTGTAAAGCTATCTTTAGGTTGGATTATGACTTATTAGACTAGTTTAACGCTCCAAGCAAACTTTAGGGCTTTTTCATTGTAAATTAATAAAAAAATAACTTGGTTTCCCTCATATAAATAGAGGAAAGTCATTTTCATTGGATCATCATCACATACACTCATCTATCTTATCTTGAATCTGCACTAGCTCTTTTTTCTTTTTCTCTTAGACATAATGGCTAATTGCTAAATGATGGTGCAAATTGTCTTGGAAAGGATATTTTCGCTTGGAAAGGTTTTCTTATGGATTGATGAAGTGATTATTGCGTGAATTGTGTACGTTTAATGATATTTTCTTCCATTTTGCATGCTATTTTCTGAAATTGGGGTTTAGCTTGTGCCATATTAAAAAGTGCAATATCTTTCATGAACTCTTGTTTATATGTGATTATGCAAAAAATATCATTCAAGAATCCCTCAAAGGAACTCGTTTTCATACATCCTTTGACTCTAAGTTGTTGATGTTTGTAGCTCAGGCAAGTACTTCTACATAGGCCTAAGTGTCTAGGCATGTAGAAATCACCCAAAGTCTCCTTAGGACACTTGCTCAAGTGTTGACTAAGTTGCTATTGTAACTTAGCAGAAGTCTAACTTAGGAAAATCACATAATTATTTATGTTGGCTATTGAGCTAAAGAAAATTAGAAAAAGTAAAGTATTTACATTAGTGATCATGTTTTAATCTCAATCATGTTTTCAAGTGTGGCGAGATCTAATCTTGGCCATCCATTTCTTTGGAGATTGGGGTTGGGGATTTAGCTCAACGAAAAGTTATAAAATCAAGGCTAAGGAAAGGAGAAAGACACATCATACAACGACACAAGCCATTGAGAAAGATATTTTCTCAAGTGAGAAGAGAGATACTCAAGAGTGCTAGGTCTGAAGAAGGTGTAGGGATATAGCATCGAAGATCTAGATCAGCCAAGTAGATCAAGTAGAGAACTAGGGCCTAATTAGCGAAATTAGATCCAGGGTATGTTGTAAATATATTTTCCCTAGTTGGGCCATTATCCCAATACGAAAGCCCAAGTAGGTTCAAATTATAAAGTTAATGAATAACTATTGATTGGGTAGAATTTGTATGTGTCACATGTGATTGAGCTTGATTGAATAATTGTGCCTCTGTTGAATAAATGTGTTAAGAACCTAGTTGTGCTTTTATTCAGTAGATCCGTAATCATCTAATAACTAATTATTAGATGCTAAGTTTAGGATTTAACATGGTATCAGAGAAAAAACTCTGAGAAGCCAATCTCAAGGTGCCAAGTTCGTACAAGCATCTTTGGGGCCAAGATCAACCGTGAACGTATCAGGCACAGATTTAAAAAAAAAAAAAAGTTGAGAATCAGAAGGGTGTATGAGGGTCAGATGAAGTATGATGGTATAACAGCCAAGGTAAAAAATTCCCTCACTGAGAAAAATTAAATCATACAGTGTACCACTAACGGTTAAGTTTAAAATTTAATAAATAAAAAGAGGACAGGCCCTATGGGTGGTCAACAGGCCTATCAACAACCCTACCAACCCACGCGGAGGGATATCGACACATTAGCAGAGGCAACCACAACACTGTGGGGTCTAACAACCCTAGCAAGACTGCAAGAACAAGTCATGGCAAATATGGGATTAACAGATGATCGAGGCAGCATGCCAACACAGATCACAAAGAAGTGGTCGGGCATGAGACTAAACCAACAACAAGCGTGGTTGATGCAAGGGTCTAGCCAGCGTCGTATCAAGGCTGGAGCTTGGGGGACGAATGCACAAGGAAGTTGGGACAAGAGGCTACATGTATAGGGTACAGTCACTCCAACAAGTAGCAAATTCAACTCGTCACTGGCTTGTCGACATGCACTATGAAGAGGCCTATGAGGGTTGTAGCCAGAGCCGCCATAGAGTGCAATTTCGAGAATTGTGTTAGGTGCCAGAAGGAAGAGGTCGACAGAGGTCTAGGCTGTCGAGTCGGCAAGGACGATAGGCTAACGGCTAAGCTACCGAGAGTAAGAGGTTCTAGCAACCAGGAGTAGGTGTTGATTGAGCAGGTCAAACAGATAGCCAATTAGCATATTGCATGTGGGCAGATAAGGGAAGTGGCCGACAGCAAACAACACTCAACCACAGATCCAAGGATCTATTCGCGGGGATGTTGGGACATGAAGCCAAGAATTGAAACAGCAATAGCAAGTGTGCAAACAAGTGCACGGGTGTAGTTGTACATTTAGTATAGTGCCACAAAGTAACTTAGAAACAAGTACAAAGGCTATACAGAGTGTATGGGAGTTATAGGAGCAGCAAATTTTCAGTTGAGATCAAATCAAGATGACTACAGTGGGTCTTCGGTTTCAACAAAGGCTGGATAGAGCCTCAATTTTTTCTGCCTTGGAAGGCTAGGGTCACCTTGGTTCTCAAAGAAAACGATCTCTAGGAGATTGTGGAGAAAGTAATCCTGAAATTGATAGATGCCAAGGAAAGGGCCACCCTAGCTAAGAGGTAGATAAAGGCATAAACGATACTCTTGGATGCAGTGAAGGACCATTTGATCCCTCACTTGTCCAAGAAGTTAGCCAAGGAGATGTTCGATGCTTTGGTGGGTCTATACTAGAGCAAGACCGTTAACAGAAAAACAGTGTCGAGGGACAAGCTCTAATCTACGCAGATGACTCTCACAGAGTGACAGGTTACATGATGAAGATCACTCGGATTGGTGATCAGCTTGCAGCAGTGGGGCAAAACGTGGACGAGCAGAGAGTAAACGTGGCATTGAATGACTTCCTAGAGACATGGGATCCATTCTTCAAATGGATCTGTGCTTGGGAGACCTATCCCTCATTTGAGAGGCTATGGGATGACTGCATCCAGGAGGAGATGAGAGTGTAGTCAAAGGCTAAGGCCAACAAGCAGGAAGGTGATGAGGACTCGACTCTAATTGATAATATAGTGAAAAGCAAAGGAAACGTTTTGAGCGGGAGTGAGTAGTTAGCCTTGTAGTTGAAGAAGCAGAAGCACTTGACTAAGGTCAAGTGTTTTACATGTCATAATACAGGACACTATGCTTCACAATGTCCAAAGAGGAAGAAAGGAAGAAAGGGTACACAGTCAGTTGTAGCTACTTCGACAAAAGCTCAAGTGGAAGAGTTTGCCAGGAAATTTGAAAATGAATTCTCACTTGTTTCCTACATTTCCTCAAGCACCATACCACCCAGTGTGTGGCTATTGGATAGTGAAGCCACATGACATATGACAAGAGCACAAGAATTGTTTGACATCCTGACAAAGTGGGACTTAGAGTTCCAAGTGGAGTTTGGTGGCGATACCAAGCATGCAGGTAAGGGGGTTGGGACAATAATATTCCAACTTGATTCAAGAGTAATGTTGGAAGTGAAGGGCATGCTATGGGTGCGAAAACTCAGGAGAAGTTTGCTTTTGATCTCTATGATAGAGAAGAAGGGATTTGTTGTAGTGTTCCAAGATGAACATGCACTGATCAAACCCATGGGTTCTAGCTCTGATGATGGCCATGTCATTGGAGTTAGAAACGACAACCTGTATAGGCCAAAGGGCCGGGCTATTCAAGCAATGGAAAGAAGCAAAATAGTGACAAAGAACAAGAAGCAAGAAGCAAGAAGGTTAGGCAGTTTAGAGGGAGTCAGCCTTCCGATTCAAGTGGGTAGGAGCGGTTAACAAATCCTTCCAAGTTTGTTAAGAAGGTCTCTTGGTATACTGTATGAAATGTAATATCCCCAATCACTTGAGAATGGAGTTATCTTCCTTTTAGCTTAACTTGTCTCCTTTAGGCTAGAGAAAGGGGACAAAGAAATTTTGCCTAACTCTATAGAATAAATAAATAAAAGGGGGGCAAAAGTCACCTGGAGAAAATAAGGAAAAACCCACTTAGTGATTTTATCAAATAAAATAATAATAAAGGTCCTTATAGAAGATCGGAGAAAGCTCCCAACGAATCTTTAAAAAGGGGAGAGGAGGTCACTTCAAAATCATCCTATTCTATTGATCATTTTTTAAATTTGACTTGGCTCAAGGGAGTCCAAAGCAAGGGTTTCAAGCGAAACCCTTCGCTGATTCCAATGGATTTTGAGTGCCACCCTAGTTGGCCATTGAGGGAGATCACTTCAAGTCTTCTAATGTGATTATTGCAAGTGTTTGGAGCATATTTTCTAGAGGAGAAACCCTTGATAGAGGGGATAATTTTCTGAATAGAAATTTTGTTATTGCAGGGTATTTTGCTGAGGCCAAGTTCTAATTATTGAATATTTGAGGAGGTCGAGTTCCATTTGTTGAAGCCAAAATGTTCATTAAGACCAATTTCATCTTTTGTGGAGGTCGCACTGCTTAGAGGGCCCAATTCTTCTTGTAGCTGAATTACCTCCAAGAAGCTCATTTATAGGAAGCTGAGATCAATTGTCAAGTCCATTTGCCGGAGTAGAGTATTATTGCTTGAGGTCGAGTTGTCTTTTAGAGGGCCGAATTCATCAAAGGTTGAGTTCCCTTTCTAAGGAGGTCGAATTCACTTGAGGCTGAGTCCATCTTTTGTTGGGGCCAATTTCATTGGGAGTCTAAGTTATTGATCTGGAGAGGTCAATTTCTAGAGGTCGAGTTATTCCTCTATGGAGGCTAATTTCTGAAGGGCGAATTATTTAACTGAGGAGGTCGGGTATTGGAGGTTGAATTCATCTACAAGTCGATCTTATCCTTGCATGCTGAGTTTTACCCTCTGGACGTCGAGTTCTTGAAGACCAAGTGTTCCTGTTGGAGGTCGAGTTTCTTGTGTCCGAGATCATCTTTCTAAGAGGGCGAGTTCATCATTTGGGAATTAAATTATTGCTAGGCTGAGTTGGTTGTCGACTAAGTTCATTTTGAGTGGGCCAAGACCATCCTTTTGTGGGACCTAGTTGGTATAGTCAATTGTCGAAGTTGTATAGGTTCACAAATATTATTATTTGCATGTAAACTCTCTGATTCAGTTAATAAAATTATTGGTTGTGCCCTTGGAATATTTTTGTTGTATGTGTTTATTTCTTCGCTTACAAAGTGTTTGAAGAAATGTTTGCTCACTAAGTGTTTGACAACATGTTTCAAAGGAAAATTTAAATTTTTTGTGAGATATATTAGCAAATTTTAGTAGCAGAATATTACATGAGATGACCTTACAGGACGTTCAAGAGCAAGAGGCTTCTAGGAACAAGTCCAAAAGGATAAAATCTTTGAGGAAGAACCAGGTATTAAGGAAGGCTTCCAGTTCAAAGGGAGCAACCATGGCAATGGATGTAGTTCTAACTAGCAGAAATGCCTCCATCACTAAGAGGGAGTGTTGATGTTTGTAGCTCAAGTAGGTACTTCTACACAAGCCCAAGTGTCTAGGAGTGTAGAAATCACCCAAAGTCTCCTTAAGGCACTTTCTCAAGCGTTAAGTAAGTTGTTATTGAACTAAAGAAATTTAGAAAAATAAAGTATTTACTTTAATAATCATGTTTTAAATATCCATTGTTGATCTCAAGTGAGGAGAGATCTAATCTCTGCCATTCATCACATTGGAGATTAGGGTTAAGAACTTAGTTCAATGAAATATTATAAAAGCAAGGCTAAGGAAAGAAGAAAGACACACCATATTATGGCACAAGCCATTGTGAAAGGGATTTCATCAAGGAGTGAGATACTCAAGTGTGCTAGGTCCGAGTAAGGTGAACAAGTACAACATTGGAGATCTAGATGATCCAAGCAGATCAATTACAAATATAGGGCCTAATCAACTAGATCAAATCCAAGGCATGTTGTAAATGTATTCTCCTTCATTGGGACATTATCCTAGGATGAAAGCCCATGTAGGTTTAGATTATTAAGTTAATGAAGAACTGTTGATTGGGAAAAATTTGTATGTTTTACATGTCATTGCGATTGGTTGTGTAATTTTGCTTCCGCTGAATAATTGTGTTAAGAACATTGTGCTTCCGGTACTTTTATTCAATGGATCTGTAATAATCTGCTAGGAACTAATTATTGAGTTCTAGGTTCAGAATTTAACATAAGTGTCCTATGAAAGAAGTCGCTAGGGTTTGTGTTGATTTTGGGTAGCATCAGATGTGCTTTAGCCATGAAAATTGGTGAAGAGTCTAAGGCACATGAGATCTCCAAGACCCAGAAATCGTTTGGAGAAATTCCACCCAAATTAAGAGATATTAAAATAATTAATATTTTTTATGGGTCCCTAAGTCTAAAGTTAGGAAAATTAAAATATTAATGTGTATTAATATAAAAAGGGGGAGTAAGTTCTAAGAGACGAGGATCAAGCCAGATCTAATCTTAGTCGTTGGTTAGGGACTTAATCTCCGTCGTTGAATCGTCAACAACAAAAGTATAAGAGGAGGCTTGACGGTCAGTTGGAGACACACCAAGAGAGAACAAGAATTCGATTTTTTGGGGTTGGGTTTGCTGAGGAAATCGAGTTAGAGATCAATTGCAGTGAGGGGCAGTTCAGCAAGGGATTTCAATCCAAGGTTGAAGAATACAAATCAGAGAGGTAGTGAAGTGTCGGAAGAGGCAACGCAAGCCCAAGAAGGGCTGACAAAGAGACCTGAGGAGCCAGCGCAAAGGGCGCAAAGGACGCAAAGGGTCGTAGAGGCTGACGCAAAAGCTGTAGAGGCTGACGCAAAGGACGCAGAGGGCTTCAGAGGCAGCACTAGGAGATTTTGTGGGGTAGACTAGGAGCTGATCAACAGATCCTGAGCCAGGCGAGGGTGACACAGTTCCAGAGAGGGTGACGCAGCTCCAGAGTAGTGCTTGGAGAAGCTTTCGCTGTCCAGCACAAGGAACAGTCAGAGTCACTGTGGGGTTGATCATCCGGTTGCTGATTTGTCAGAATATTTGTCTCTGGAGAGAGGTACTACTGCCAAGGATATTCTCTGAAGGATGAGCCATTTCTGGCACCCTAGTTGTATTCACGAATCTGCTTAATAATACAAACCCTATATATGTTGCACCAGTTTTCCCGCATTGGGTTTTTCTGGGGACGATTGTCCAAAAATAACGGTGTCCCTTGTGTGATTATCTCAGTTTATTTCAATGCATGATCTATATATCTATGAAGGTTGCATTTGTGTTTACTTCGATGTTTATGCAATTAAATAACTTGTTAATGAAAAGAACAAGTAGGAGATAGTAAACCAGAAATTGTAGTAGGGGTTTCTGATGTGTTAGATTCAGGAATTTTCACATGGTATCAGAGTGATTGCAAATCATAGGAGACTGAAGGCACCAGCTAGGAAATCTGAGAGTTTGCAGCAGAGAAGCAGTTGTCCCGAGAGACAATGTTGTTCCAGAGCCAGAGACGCAGAAGGAAGGGTGACGCAGTGCAAAGAAGGTGATGCAAAGGCTCACGCAATGCCTAGGTCAACATTCTGAGCCAAGAGAGGAAGACGCAGTAGTTGGGAGGAGCCCACCCAATAGTTGCGTCAGCGGTCTAGGCCAGCACAGAGACAGGGGGGCAAATTAGGCCTACACAGTGCCAAGTCATCTTTCTTAGCCAGGAAGGATTGACGTAGTGGCCAGGAGGAGCTGATCTAGTTCTCACTGTGATTGCGCAGAGCCAGCAGGGCCCAGATTCTTCATTTTCCAGGTCTAAGGGCACTGTGCAGATTTTGATTTGTGGAGCTAGTGGGATGCTGTGTCTGTCAGTGCATAACAGTGTCTAAGGAGACTGAACCAAGGTAGAGGGAAGCACTACCTCGACAGATTTCTAGCCAAGAAATCTAAATCTGGGTTGCAGTGACAAAGGAGGAATGGAGAGGAGTGATTCGACAGTTGGTCAGAGGATTTTCGAGAGGGAAATCAAGACTCAAAGGGATTCTAGAGAAGAGGAGTAGAGATGGTAGCGAATGGATTGAGGGATCAAGACAGATCGAACGGGGCTTCCAATTTTGTCATCTGGAAGGCCAGGATCCTGGGAATCCTGGATAAACATCGCATCAAGGACCATGCCTTGAGAACCATAGTTGTCCCAGTTGACCCTGATGCTAATGAGAAGTATGAGGGGGCCCAGGCGAAGGCGAAGGCGAAATGCATGATCCTAGACAAGGTCAAGGATCATGTAATACCACATATTGCTGAGAAGAACACAGCAAGGGAGATGTAGTAGACCCTGACCACCCTATACCAGGGCTCTTCTGTGCAGCGGAAGATGTTATTAGAAAATCAGCTGAGGTCATATCAAATGCAGAAAGGAGAGGAGATAGATCACTTCCTTCTCTGGTTACAAGGGATTCGAGACCATTTTACTTCCGTGGGGTCTACATCGGATCCAAAGTTCATGGTCAAGATTGCCCTAAATGCAGTCTCCGAGGAGTGGGAGACATTTGTCCAAAGCATTTTGGGCAGAGCGACTCTCCCCAGTTGGGAGGAGATGTGGGCAGCGCTTCGACAGGAAGAGCTCAGGAGATTGACCAAAACGAGGAGTGGCGATAAGGGAGTTCGAATCAAGAAAGAGGAGGAGGAGGATGTAGCTCTAGCATCTGCAGGACAGTAGGGGGTTCAGAAGAGGAAGAAGAAAGATATCTCCAAGGTCAAGTGCTTCAACTATGGGGAGATGGGACATTATGCCTCTCAGTTCCCTAGGAAGAAAGGCAAGGGAGAAGCTTCCGACTCAAAGGCTGCTCCAGCAAAGGCGGACAAGGATTTCAAGACTAATGACGACTATGCCATGAGTGCTCATGCGCCTCTAGAGAAGAGGTGGGGAGACATAGAGCTGTAGTCGAGAGGACTACAGAAGTAGGGACAGAATCCTTGAGGTGCCCAAACTCTGGGATCACATCCGGCTACGGGAGCCCTTAACGACCGTAGCATGATGACAAGTGTCAGGTGGAGCAAAGTGTGGTGGAGCGGCAAGGCAGCGCTAGAGTGCAAAAGTCTGTAGCAGCGCAGTAGAGGTTGCAGTAGTGTGAGAGGCACATAGGTGTTTGCAGCAGCGCAGTGGCAGTAGAGGGAGCACAGGATAGCAGTAGAGGTAGCTTCAGCATCACGAGGCTTCCAGACTGACCAGGATGTCAATGTTTGGGTGAAGTCAGTTACTTACTTCTCGGTAACTGAGTTGCAGTGCAGCAGTTAGTAGTGGCAGTGCTATGGGCAGCATGTTGAGAGGGAGTTGTAGTACAGATGTAGCAGTGGTAGTGGCAGTGTCATGGGCAACAGTACAAGAAGCAGCAGTGCAGTGGATGTGGGGCAACAGGCCTAGCATCAGCACAGAGGACCGATGCAGATGATCAGTGTAACGCTTCTATGGTTAAGCATTGCTAGAGCACATTCTTCGCTAAGAGGGAGTGTTGATTTTGGGTAGCATCGGATGTGCTCTAGCCATGAAAATTGGTGGAGAGGCTAAGGCACATGAGATCTCCAAGACCCAGAAATCATTTTGAGAAATTCCACCCGGATTAAGAGATATTAAAATAATTTATATTTTTAATGGGTCCCTAAGTCTAAACTTAAGAAAATTAAAATATTAATGTGTATTAATATAAAAAGGGTGAGAAATTTCTAAGAGACGAGGATCAAGCCAGATCTAATCTTAGCCGTTGATTAGGGACTTAATCTCGATCGTTGAATCGTCAACAAGAAAAGTATAAGAGGAGGCTTGAGGGTCAGTTGGAGACACACCAAGAGAGATCAAGAATTTGATTTTCTAGGGTTGGGTTTGCTAAGGAAATCGAGTTAGAGATCAGTTGCAGTGAGGGGCAGTTCAGCAAGGGATTTTGATCCAAGGCTGAAGAATACATAGCAGAGAGGCAGTGAAATGTCGAAAGAGGCAGCACAGGCCCAAGAAGGGCTGACGTAGAGGCCTGAGGAGCCAGCGCAGAGGACACAGAGGGTTGTAGAGGCTAATGCAGAAGTTGTAGAGGCTGACGCAAAGGATGCAGAGGGCTTCAAAGGCAGCGCTGGGAGATTTTGTGGGGCAGACTGGGAGCTGATTAGCAGATCCTGAGCCGGGAGAGGGTGATGCAGTTCCAGAGCAGTGCTTGGAGCAGCTTTCGCTGTCCAACACAAGGAACAGTCAGAGTCACTGTGGGGTTGATCATCCAGTTGCTGATTTGTCGGAATATCTGTCTCCAGAGAGAGGTACTACTACCAAGGATATTCTCTAAAGGGTGAGCCATTTCTGGCACCCTAGTTGTATTCACAAATCTACTTAATAATACAAACCCTCTATATGCTGCACCAATTTTCCCGCATTAGATTTTTCCGGGGACAATTGTCCAAAAATAACGGTGTCCCTTGTGTGATTGTCTCAATTTATTTCAGTGCGTGATCTGTATATCTGTGAAGGCTGCATTTATGTTTACTTCGATGTTTATGCAATTAAATAACTTGTTAATATAAAGAACAAGTAGGAGATAGTAAACCAGAAATTGCAGTAGGGGTTTCTAATGTGTTAGATTCATGAATTTTCACAGTTTGTAGGAGAGGTAAATTAGGCTTCCACCCTCTCTATCCATGTCCTTCCATCATTGAACTCACCCTAATTAACTACATTGCCAAATTGAATAGAGGAACTACTCTAGTTGTGGGGATCACCTTTAAAATTTCTCTCTTTGCTTTATGTCTTGGTAACTAGGGTTAGGGCTTGGACTAAATTTGCATTTCATAGCTATTTTACATCTATATGTTATTTTCCTATTGGTATAAATTCCATTTAATAAATTTTAAAAAGATAAATCTAACATTAATTGCATGTTTTACCACTAAAAATAGGGATGGCATCTAAATATTTATTGTTGTTATGTGCATATTCAACCTTTAAAACACTAAAGTTGACCTATCCCTTGCTTAACTCTTTGATAGTCTATCGTCCTTTGTTGATATTAACATTTGGAAGGTTATTTCTTTGTTGTTATATGCTACTACATGTTGTAAATCTGCATATCATAAAAACCCTAGCTTGGAGCAGCTTTTTCTTTGGTTTATTAGGGTTGATGGAAAGTGTACTTGAACATTTGTAACTCTTATCTTGGCCTCCAAGGCTTTCTGGTACTTTCTCCCATAACCTTTAAGTCTTTATCATCCTTGAGCCCTCATTTATTGAAGATCTTTCTAGGTGACCTTATTTGCAAGTCCTTTAGAGAATCATTTGTCTTAGAAACCCTAGGTCATTTATCCTCTAAGCCTTACCAGGGAAGCCTCCCTTATGGGGATTACATCCAACCACTAAATAGCAAGAAAAAGGCCATTGAGGTGACAATGGTGGTCGATCTTATTGTTGCCATAAGACCTAGGTTGCCTAGTAAGGCTTTGCACTAGCCCTGCTAGATTTTATGGTAATACGACCCACTTACTTGATTTGAGGATGACATCCACTTTGGAGATTACTTTGCACATTTCATCATGCTTGTCGATGGGATGTTTCACCTTGGGAGATGTGACTAGTCCCTTGAGGAGGCTCTTTATAGTTTCATGCCCTATCTTGAGGAGACATCCATCTTGGAAAAGGCTTGCTTACATTCACAGTCGAAGACATCCCACATTAGATAAGATCAAGGAGGTTTTGAACCCTACATCTAAGATTCATTGCATATTTTGAAGGAAACATAGCTTTAGGAGCGGTTATCTTTCGACAAAGTGCCCAAATTTTAGACAAACTACTACATAGATGCAAAGTGGCTATGGGATTTCCAAAATGTTGTCATAATACAAATTGCAACAAAAATAATGTAATTATGGTGCTTTTAAAATTTGTTGCAAGAGAATTTTCCCTATAACTTTGACCACCCATTTGAGGAACACCCCACCTCTTTTTCTTGAGCATTTTGGTTATTTGGGTAGATCAACATTGGTGTATGCCCATAGTGAAGAGAGCCTAGCTCTTGAAGCCACATGGTCAAAATTTTATGCATCTATTGGAGGTCCTCCACTCTTGGGAGCTTCTATTCATTGCTTTTTGGGAAATTTCACCTTAGAGAGCTACACATCCACCTGATATTCAGGTTAGGATTTAGCTCAATGCGAAATTATAAAAGCAAGGCTAAGGAGAGAGGAAAGACATAAGAGAGTGTGATACTCATCGCTGATGATAAAGGAAGTCTTGCAATAGTGGAGAAAAATCCAAAGAAGGAAGATTGAGTGGAGGCTGAGGCCATACTAATTTCCCGAGCACCATTTTTGCAGAGAGCCACATTTGTGTGCGAGTTTTAGCTTTAGTCTACACAAGTGAAAGGTTTTTGCAAGGATGTTGCAAATGTGATAGCAAGGAGAAATCCGGGCCGCACGTGCAAGAGAGATAGCATGCATGCCACACATGTGATGGCTGAGAAAGTGTGAGGCCACATGCCTAAGTTCCTAGAGGATCGCACAAGTGGAGAGAAGCCAACAGAGGTGTAGATCGTGTTTTCATAGGGGATGATAAGCCAAGTTCTAAATTGTTGTAAATTTAGAGGATGACCATCATCATCTAGGTTCTGGAACAAGTGATTCCCATCAAACAGTGTCAAAGCCAGCCTAGGATCATCTTGGGTCCACTAGGTACATCATCAATATCTCCAACACCAAGCTTCATGGGCTCGACATTTTAGCATTTGGGGGTCCCTCTGAGTGTCAAGCATCATGTGGAGTCATCAAATAGCCTAACACTCTGCTTTGGATAGGCAGCGTTGTATCATCAAGGTTAATCTCTCTCTCTCTCTACTATGGATGGTACAATCTCTACTTCTCTATTGAGAAGGTGGGGCAATCACCTCAAGAAGCCATCTCCTGCTATGATGGCTTCTTGACAAAACCCTCTCAAGATCAAGTGCAAATCAACAATCATTAGGTAACAAAAACCATGGATGTATCATAGTGGACCATACTTAATGTTAGGGGCACAATAATACTTCACACAAAGATCACCTTCAAATATCTAACTAGACCAAGTCCCATATAAGTGTTCCCTCTCTTATGTTAGGGATGGCTAGATGGATAACCCTATTAGGTGTTTCTAGCCCCCAAGGGGAAGTGACAGGTCCCAGGTTAACCAATCAATCCATAGGTGCATGTGAAAATGGTGGAAATGAAGTGAGCATGACTTTAAGGCAAGGTGCCATAGCCAAGTTGTCAGGCCAGGCAGTAACTCCACAAAACAAAAACTAATTCGTATTCATTCAATCAGGTAGTTTTGTTATATACATGAGGGAGAGACTGTTCAGTTCATCTCCCGATGATTGTTCACATTTCTCAATTATTTATTTATAATAATCCACCCAATCACAAGGATTAGGTGTCAACATTCCCCCCTTAATCTGAAGGGATGTTGGTGAGTCCAAGCATCGTTCTGAATCTTTCAAGCTTTTCTCTTCCAAGCGCTTTGGTGAAGATGTCTGCAATTTGCTCATTTGTGGAACAATAACGGAGATGGATTGTTTTGGCCTCAACATGATGTCGAATCAGATGATATTTAGTATTGATGTGCTTGGTTCGATCATGGAACTTTGGGTTCTTGGCCAACTTTATTGCGGAGGTATTGTCAATCATGAGTGGGGTTGATTGTACTTGTTTTACCTGCAAATCTTCAAGAATTTTCCTGAGCCACACAATTTCTTTTGTTGCTTCAGCTGCTGCCACGTATTCTGCTTCTGTTGTGGAATCTGCTGGAACTGATTGTTTGCGTGATCTCCAAGAGACAGCTCTTGATCCAAGACTCATAGCATATCCTGAAGTAGATACCCCAGTTTCTTTATCTCCATCGAAGTCTGAATCAGAGTATCCAATCAAGCTGAAGTCGTCCACCTGTGTATACTTGATTCCAAGGTCTTGAGTTCCCTTCAAGTACCTTAGAACCCTTTTTGCAGCAAACCAATGTCCCTCACAAGGCTTTTGCATAAACCTGGAGAGGATTCCAACAGCAAATGAAATGTCTGGTCTGGTAGTAGTGAGGTAGATGAGACTTCCTACAAGCTGTCTATACTTTGTTGCATCCTCAAATTCCTTTCCTTCAATAGATGTGAGCTTTAAGTTTTGTTCCATTGGAGTAGTAAGAGGATTGCACTCTGTCATGCCAAATCTGTTTAACAAATCTCCAATGTATTTCTTTTGAGAAAGAAATATGGACTTTGGATGTTGGGTTACTTCAATGCCAAGATAGTAATGAACATAGCCCAAATCAGTCATTTCAAAACTTTTCCCCAATTCCTTCTTTATGGATGCAATGTAGCTTTCATTGTTCCCTGTCATTAAAAGATCATCTACATATACCACAAGATATACAACTGTTTTGCCAACTTTCTTGACAAATAAAGTTGCATCATCAAGATCAAAATGATTGAAGTTGAGTTTCAGAAGATGCTCAGTTAGTTTTTCATACCAGGCTCGCGGTGCTTGTTTGAGGCCATACAAGGACTTCACAAGTTTGCATACTTTATGTTCATGTCCTTTCACAGCAAATCCTTTAGGTTGGGACATAAAAACATTCTCTTTTAGATCTCCATTCAAGAAGGCAGTTTTTACATCCATTTGATGGACTTTCCAACCATTCTGAGCTGCTAGTGCAAAGAGTGTCCGGATGGTGGCCCATTTTGCTATGGGGGCAAAAGTTTCCTCATAATCGACCCCTTCCTTCTGTGCAAAACCTTTTGCCACAAGCCTAGCTTTGTGCTTGTCAAGTGAGCCGTCAGCTTTGTACTTGTTCTTGTAGACCCATTTGCAGCCAATTGGTTTAGTTCCAAATGGCGGATCAACCAACTTCCAAGTGCCGTTCTTTATGAGGGCATCATACTCCTTTTGCATCACTTCTTTCCATTCATCATGAGAAGCAGCTTCTTTAAAGGAAGTTGGTTCAAAATCTGTAGACAAGTTCAATTCACAATCATAAGAAACATCCATATCAACAGGTGAATTAGAGTCATCTACATCACCTCCATTTTGTCGGTTTGAATTTCTGGTTCCTGTTTTTCCAATTTCATCAGGATGAACACTTTCAAGTGTCTTCGTCAGCCACTTTGGGGGACCTTTCTGAGATGGTCCACGCTGCTCTGTTGATTGAGTTGGGACTGAATCAAGATTGAGTCTCCCAATTCTATCAATTACATCACTTAAAGCATCATCCGTTGTTGGAGTTTCAGTCGAGGGAGAGTGTTCTTCAGAAGAAGATTCCACATGTTGATCTAGTATAGGAATCCCCCCTTCAAGATGTGGAATCTGATTATCAAATTCTTGAAATGATTTCATTTTTGTGAATCTATCCAAGCGATCAAGTTGCCGCTCAACAACATTGTCAGATTTAGATGATTCAAGAAAAATTACATCTCTAGATACAACAAACTTTTTATTTACTTCATCATAGAGGCGGTATGCTTTGGAGGTGTTTGAATACCCCAGGAAAATACACTTACGACTTCTAGCACCAAGTTTGTTTCTATGTACCTTTGGTATCAAAGCATAACAGGTGGAACCAAAGATCCTGAGATGTTTTACCGAAGGAACATGTCCATACCATAATTCATAAGGAGTCTTGTTTCTTATAGCATTAGATGGACATCTATTCTTTATATATGCAGCACATAGAACAGCATCAGCCCAAAACATTATCTTTACTTTTTTGAAGAAAAGCATGGATCGTACCATATTCAAGATTGTTCTATTCATTCTTTCAGCTACACCATTCTGTTGGGGATTATAAGGCACAGTTGTTTGATGTTTGATCCCATGTTGTCGAAGATAGTTTTCAAATTCATTTGATGTATATTCTTTTCCATTATCAGTGTGAATAGACCCAATATGAGATTGTGCATCATTTTCAATCCATTTATGAAAATTCTTGAATGTTTGGAAAGCATCAGATTTGTTCTTCAATAAATAAACCCAACACATTCTGGTGTAGTCATCAATAAACGTCGTGATATATTTATTTCCATTTGCAGAAGAAACAGGCATTGGACCACATAAATCTGAATGAATGAGTTCAAGCTTCCTATGTGCTCTTGAATGTGAATCATGAAAACACTGTTTGCTATGCTTTCCTAGAATGCAAGCATCACATTGCTTATGTTTCCTAGGAATTGTAGGCAAACCAACAACACCATTTTTCTTCAATAAGCGGACACTGTCATAGTTTAAATGTCCAAATCTAGCATGCCGTAATAAACTTGATGGAAGTGTACCTTCTTCATGATGAGAAATATATGAGAAATGTTGTGCATGAGTAGAGGTTCCTTGCAGTTTGAAAAGCCTTTCTTCTTCTATTCCCCTCATGACAAGTGAGTGGTCAGATGCTTTTCTTACCTCAAGCTTGCCATCAAACATATGAATGGAGTGACCTTGCTGGCAGATGTGGACCAAGGACAGCAAGTTTCTCTTAAGCTGTGGGAGATATAGAACATGATCTAGAAGAAAGTCTGGAAGACCAAGCAGTTTAAGCCTGATTGTGCCAAGCCCTGATGGCTTGATTTTTGACTGATCTGCAAAGTATACTGCTCCATCAACATTGTCAGTGAAATCTTCAAAAAAATCTTTTCTATGAGTCATGTGACAGGTTGCTCCTGAATCAAGCAACCAATCATTTTTCGAAGAAGCAAGTGAAGCATTAAACAAATCTTCATTTACTCCAATGTTACATTGTGCCTCAATATAGTGAGCGGATTCAGGTGCTTTACCTTTGTCTGTATCATCAGTTTTACCTTTCTGTTGGTTTCTTTTCTGCTCAATTTTGTCCCATGGTAGCTTGCATGTAGAGGCATCATGTGATCCATTTCTTTTGCAGCGAATGCAATGCAGATCTGCCTTTCCTCCTTTAGAATGTCTGCCCCCCCTGCCTCTGAAATATCTTCCTCTTCCTCTTCGTCCACCTCTTCCTCTTGTAGAATCTTGAACAGGATGCTTTTCTTTATGAGCAAGGCACACAGTCTCTTCAGAAGATTCAGAGGTTGTCTTCTTTCCAAAAGCTTTCTCTCTTTCAGCAAACTTTTTCACAAGAGAGTCAAAGGTTATATCTTTGAGATTTCCATTTGCTTGCAAAGACTCAAGATAATTGGAGTAAGTAGGATAGAGTGCCTTGAGAAAAGCAATAAGAGGGATATCCAGCTCAACCTTAATGGAATTGATATCATGCATTATAGACTTTACTTCAGATGCAAGAGCAAGAGGATCATTATTTTTCAGTTCAAGAGTAAAGAGTTTAATCATGAGCTGAACAACTTCAAGTGCAGAATGTGAGTCATAGAGTTCTTTCAGCTTTTGTAAGGCTTCAAAGGCAGTTGAATATGGCGAAATATGGCGACTCACCTCTTCATTTACAGATGCTGCGATTAATGCATAGGCTTTGCTGTTCTTGTTTTCCCAAATGACGAGCTCTTTGTCTAAGGTAGGCTGTACTGGGTCTTTGTCTCCTTCTCCGACACACACTCCTTTCCACAACTCATTGAAGATGAGGGTGTGTTTTATCATCCGAGACCATTCAAGATAGTTCTCCTTGCCAGTGAGAACTATTCCTACCATAGAGATGATTGAATGCATTCTGTAAAAAAAATAACTTCTGCTGATAGAAAAAATACTTCTGCTGATATACAGTGAAATTGTACTCAAAAGGGCAAAAAGATTTCAAATACTTTATGCACTATATTTTCTTCAAATCCCTCCAATGTTTATAAAAGCATCCTCATATAATATATCCAACATATTCCATTCTACAAACTCAGTTCATATTCCATTCAACGCATTCAAATGGAAACCATTCAATATATACGCTGGACCATTCTACGCATATACAAACTTGGACGGGCATATGTATAAACCCACAGCGCACAGCGTTAATATCATATAAACCCACAGCGTTTCCCTGGATGCGCACCACGTTAATACTCAAACAGCGTTAATATCATTCAAGCCACAGCGTTAATACGCATTCAATAAACCGTTGATACTACAAACGCTGTGTTAAAATGTTGATACCACACAACAATTCGCATTCAAATACCATTCAACATTAATTCAACAGCGTTAATAACACAACAATTCAAACGCTGTGTTAAAAATGGGACAGCGTTAAAACCATCATTCAACGCATTCAAATTCAGTTCAACATACAGATTTTGGACAGGCATATACCATTTTGTCAGGTATATCGGAGTGCAGTACCCCCTTCAACGCTTTCAACAGAGCCCCTTTTTCGCATCTGTCTCCCACGCATACCATTCAATAAACCAAACGTCGATACCACTAGACAGCGTTACCAAACGCATTCAACTTCATAACGCATTCAAACTTTGAATCATATGCATACCATTCAACAACGTTAATATTCAAAAACCATACGCATACCAGGAGCTGGACCTTCATCAATGGTGGCGTATCTCTGCAGTGGCACCGTCAGGCCTCAGCGCTAAAACAGGAAAAGACAGTGCTATAAAAAAAATTGACAGTATGGACAGATGTGCAGCACTGGCAGAGGCAGGTTATTTCAGGACAGGGGAATAAGGCAGAGGCAGAGGCCAGGACAGAGGAGTTACAGGAGCATAATAGCTAAAACAAGGAGCTTGCTCTGATACCATGTCAGGCCAGGCAGTAACTCCACAAAACAAAAACTGATTCATATTCATTCAATCAAGTAGGTTTGTTATATACATGAGGGAGAGACTGTTCAATTCATCTCCAGATGACTGTTCACATTTCTCAATTATTTATTTACAATAATCCACCCAATCACAAGGATTAGGTGTCAACACAAGTGACCAGCTTATGGTGGTCCAACATTCTGAGTATATAAATGTAAGGAGGGGGAAATCATGGAAGCATGAGTTACCCCTTTTCTCGACCTTCTTTTTCCACCCCTCTTGTGCACCTTTTACTTCTTTATGATAATGCTTTGATTTGGGTGCATAGCTTAGGAGTCTAAGCTTGTTTTTAAATGTTTAGCATTTATTACCCCTTAATGATGAGGCAGTTTACCACTCATCAAGGTTAGGACAATACAAAGGTTCTTTTTTTATGAATGGAGCATCATGTGTATAGGAACCAAGTGATGGCTAATGAGGGATAGAGCTCATGCTAGGCTTTTTCACACGCACTAATTTTTGTTTCGTCCATCTTTTGCATTTTATGTTTTTCTTTTATTGTGGATATCTTTTTCTTTCACCTTTCTTTTAGTTGCATCAACCTCCACGGCAAAGTTTTTTGGCTCAAACTCAAGGATGAGGATGAAAGGGAGCCAATCCCCATGACCAATGACCATCAGCCCAATGAATGGAGATGGAATAATAAGGAAGGGTGTGTAATAGTCCTAAGGAAAATTAATAGTAAATATGCAAAGCAAAATAGACAAACACATCATGAAATTAAAACAAACCATCAAACCACGAAATTGGCATCCAAACTGCATTGTCTACTCATTTTATTAAATGGAAGAGGTGTACAACAAGGTGTTGGAATGTGTGCACCTGGGCTTGCTCTTGGCAAGCTAGCAAAAGCCCAAAATGAACAATGGAACACTCTCCTCCAAGTTGCTGGTAATTCGGCCCAAGAGCTGCGTTGTAAATGCCCAAAAAGGTGTTGCTTCCTGAAATGATCTGCTATTAGAGCCTTCCCCACTACTCAAAAAATTTCGGGAAATTAACCCCGGCCTCTACTCAAGAAACCCAGAATAACCCACGAAGGGTTTGGCCAAAGCTTGACCTCGAAATTTCGACCCTGTTGGGTTTGGCTGCCTCTCCTACTAGATAAATCAACCCACCTAAGAAATTTGTTGTTGAATGCTTTAAAAATTCCTGCAATCCCTGTTAGAAGGCTTCCCAAGCCTTCCCACCGAATTTCCTCCTCAAACTCCCCTATCTCCACAACTTCCCAGAGTGCCTCTAGCTGTGACTGTGCAGTCCCTACGGTGTTGTTATTCTACTTGCTACTTTTACTCGATTCCCTACTGCTGGTACGAATTGGGATGAAGTAGAACTCCCTCCTAGGGCTGGCACTCGTAGTCCACCGAAGCAAGGGCTAGGATTTCCGCTCAGAAACACCCAATGTGTTGAATAGCAAATGCAGACTTAGCTCACTGCTCAAGCATGCTCTTGTCAAAAGACAAACTCTGAAAATCATAGATGATGAGCAAAATGAGATCCCCTCCTTCCTTTTGTCGATTTGCCTCTAAGGCTGCCCATGTGGGCCCACATCGAATTTCCCTCACCTTTTTCACACTAATCAAAGCGTACTCTCCATGTGGGCCGAAAATGCTGTGTGGTGACCCCCACACTCCACCAAAGCCACAATATTTCCTTCGAACTCTAAAGTTAGGATGCTTCTCATGCCAAAAATCAATTGTGGGTCCTCTAGGCCCACTTCTCCTAAGTGAAACAATGCAATACGCCAAAATTGAGCAAAATTTGATATTTACTTAGTGAAACACTAAGTAGGAATATCACAAGGTGGAAAGCGGTAAGTGTGGAATATCATAGGCATGCTACTTCAATCAAAGCCTCCCCAGTAGTGTCATTCCTATAACCCTAAGGCTTTAGAGGAGGTCCTACTAGACTAAAGTCAAAGACCAACCTCCCAGGTGAAGTAAGAGGACAAGAATACAGTTAAGATCAGTGAATCAGTCAGATCACCCCTTAATTCTTATTAGTATGCCCCAAAAAATTAAGCAAAAGAATATGATTACAAAATGGTTAAAGTGTCTGTTGATGGATGACCCACCTTCCTTCAAGAAAGAATGTTGGATGGGAGAAAGAAATTTGACCAGAGCAATATGTGGAGGGTCTATGGCATCATGTCATGTGTTAATCAATAGGGTTGTCGGCTAGTTGGTTGTCCAAGGAGGAGAAAAGCTTCTCCTACAGTTTACCCACTTTTTGGTGGGTAACAATTATCTTCTTCCATTTTGTGATTGTTGTAGAATTAGGGGTCCACCGAAATTTTCATCATATGCATTGAATCTTTAATGGCTCTAACATCTCCTTTTGCAAAATTATCACCAAGTTTCCATCAAGAAACCTCGGTATAGCTTCCTTTCCCTTATATCTCCAATTGATTGAGAGTCACTAGGGTTTTGATGGAAAGAAACCTCATTGTAGCATTTTCTCTCTCATAAATCTTCTTTCATCAATCCTTTGCCATAGACCTCACCTTTGACACCATTAGCCTAGGATTGAGAAAGGCACTAATCTATCGGTGTGTCAATCCTATAAAAAAATTAAAACCATAAATTTCCTTTTTTATGTTTTCGAAGTTAAATTATGGTTAGGTTACGGAAAAATCTGCATTTAATAGCATACAATACAGTGGAATTCATAGTCCTAGGGTTGGGCCTTGCATATACTAAATTAGAAAAGCAAAAATATCATAATTTTTTTGCATTTTTCAGCCACTTTTTAGGAGTGACATCTAGGATGTTATAGTTGTTTTAAATGTTTTCAGCCATCGAAAAATTGTTGCAACCTCTTCCCTGATTTACTTATTAAATAGCCTTTGTTTATTTCTTGCTTATCATCAATTTTAGGCTATTTTGTTATTGCTGTCATAAAGTTTGCATGCTATAAGTTGTGCTGCTTAGAAACTATAATTTATAACAGCGATTGGTACTTTAAAGGTAGCAAGTGTTTGGGAACCTATTTGAGTCTTTCCAAAAGTAATTAAGCCCTCTAGATTTAGCCATAATGTCCTTTGAACTCATTACTTTGGAATTATATCTCATCTCACCCAAAGCCCTACTTTATTGAACATTATCCTTGGGTGTTTTATTTAGCGGAACCCTTGGAGGGTATTTAGCTTGGGAGTCCTTGGGTTATCTAATCTTTGAGATCCGTTGGGGAAGCCTCTCTTGCAGAGATAGTATTCAACCATAGAACAACAAGAGAGTAGTTTCTAAGGTGACACTAATAACTGATCCTATTGTTGCCCTTAATCTAAAGTGTTTACTGAGGCTTAACACTAAGGTGCTAGATTTTGCAGTAACATTTTTGGTGTTGTTGCCAAGGAGGAGTTGTGTTTTTTTCCTCATGATCTGAAGTCTATTCTTCAATCTCCCTTGATGAGCTTATCCCAAAGCCAAGGTTAAATTTGCTCATCTAGAAACTCCACAATGTCAACCCAACTCAGAAGCTACTATTTTAAAGCCTAGTAAGAAAGCTAACATTCCTCCAAAAAGGAAGAATGTTCAAAAGACTTTTATAGTTAAGACCCTCCTCAAGGTCCTTCTACCCAATGTTATTGGAACCAAACTAAAATCGATGGAACCAACTGATCCAATCGGTTTGGGGGTCAAACTAATCCAATTCGGGGTATTGCACTGAAAATGGCCAGTTTTGTAATGGAACTCACTGGTTCGGTACCGAACTGACCTTTTTTCACTGGACCGGCCGGTTTTGTACTAAACTAAATAGTTCCATACAATTTGAACAAAGATGTTCCAAGCACAATTTTTTTTTTAAACAAGAAATTTTTAGTGGGGCAACCTAATATTCAAGCCTATGGCGCTAGTATTGTTGTGCAATTCATGGTAATGTTAAACTCTTAAAGTAAAAGTGACATCATCCTTATGTCACTTTTACTTAAATTTTTAACAATACCATGAAATGATTCAGGATGTTCGAGAGAAGTTCCAACCTCAGTGGATTTCATATGGAGAAAGTAGAATTTTAGATCTCACTCAAAATCCAACAGACTTAACAATTTTTCGAGATTTCAAGATTGCAAGGATTGTAGCGTTTCCATTGGATTTTGTCATGAACAAGGGTATGGAACTAGTATTTAATCAAGAGCACCAAGCCCTCTATGTACCTTGATGTTAGTGGCATTGGTTTTTGAACTCCTCTATCATGACCCTACTAAAACTATACCCATCACTCAAACAAAATCTTGACTTGACATGCTACATTTTGTCTATCTTATTTTAATGCTTAGAGGGTGATATTGATGACAAAGATCCCAATATAGGCAATGATTTTGATGATAGGAAGGTATTTGTTGTAGCATGGTTTTTTTGGATGCTAGAGGCCATCTAGAGCTTGTTTGTTGATGTATTTTTGGCTCAGAGATGGATTGTAGTCGATGTTATTTTGGTTATGCGTACCCTTACATGCTATGCAGCTATATAAATGAGAATTTTTGCTTATTTGTACATAGATGGTTTGGATTCATATGGATGCACATATCTTTTTCTTTAAAAGCTGAATATTTTGTGTTTTTTGTCGATCGGTTGTTTGGTCTAATGTTTTCACTGGTTTCGGTTCGGTTCTAACCAGTTCCCGATTCAGGGGGTTCGGTTCCGACCAGTTCTCGATTCAGAGGGTTCGATCACTGGTTCAATTTCGATAACATTGCTTCTACCTCAACCACAACGACTCAACCATGGATCACAAATGCCTTTAAGCCCTTGGAAATGAGTGCCATTCAGGGATACCCTAACAATAGGCCTAATGAATTTGAGGAATGGTTGCCTAAGTTCATTGGAAATGATGTGGTCACAACTGAACAACATATCGATTTATTTTACGGGCCAACATATCAAAGAGGAAGATGTTGTGACAAAATCGTTTGCCCTATCGTTTGAAGGCAATGCTAAATCATGGTACCTAGATGTGCCTAATGGAGGGATCAAGAAGCAGGATCAATTCCATGAAGCTTCAACAAGAGATGGGAAACAATAAAAGATGGAATAATATTGATGGTTCGATTTCATGAAATATGAAGAAAGATAATGTAAGTGTCCACCATTTTAATTGAAGGTTTGATATCTTAGTCAAGAAGATACCGACTAATTTCAAGTCCACTGCAGATACTATACTAATCCAATATACTATTGTTTTTTATAGACACTGGTTATGCACTTAGAGACAAAGGTCTTACAAGTTTGGATCAAGAAAAAGAATTTGTTGTTTGTGTTGAACATAACCTTGCAACTTCTAAAGTTGATTTCTTCTCATATCCTAAAGCCAAAGTGGAACATATGTTTAAATTTATGGGTTATGTTGACCTAGCCTTATAAGCCTTCTCCCAAAAGTTTGACAAAATGACTAATGAGCTTATGCAGGATCACATTACCAAGATGAATAAGTTGACTGTTTTGGATAAAGAGAGAGGGTCTCATCCAAGTTATCCTCCTGAGCTTCATTATCGTAATGACAAACTACCTAGAAGGAACTCAAGCCCAAGTAGTAGCAAGCCTCATCCTCAACAAAATGTGCCTAACACTCTTGCTCCTACTAACATGATCAATTAGGAAGGGATCCCTTGGTGTCTTTATTGTAATGAGTTTCATAGTGAAGAGGAATCTCCTCATAATCAAGCGAGGAAGAAAACACAGATCATTTGAACCTGATAAATGATCTTTGTCCCAAGTCTATTTTGTTAAATAAAACTTTCCCTATTGTCAAGTAGCCAAATAATGAAATGATCAAAGGATGTGTAAAGAATTCAAATGAACATGTTAATTCTATAGAAGCAGGGGATAGATTTAAAGGTTGCAATAAATTAGGAGAAACAAACAACTAGAAAATCCTAAGGCAAACAATAATGATGCCCCGCTAAAGAATTGGACTAGAACATATTTATCTTTTAGCAACAACCCCAAACCCACTCCAACCCAAAAGAATAGTGATGCTTCTTTAGATGTTGATTTGGGGAATGCACTCACTAAAGTAAATGTTCATGTACCTTTTCTTGAATTGGCCAAGCTCGAATCTCAAAGAGATCAAATAAAGAGAATACTTAATATTGATAGAGAACCTGAGGATCCTCCTATGATTTTACAAAATATGCATTATGATAGAAGAAATGGAGAACATGCGACTTTCTCTCTCATTGGTAGTGAATGACTTAATTCTACATAATTGTATGCTTGATTTTGATGCCTCTGCGAATGTGATGCCCCTAATGGTCATGAACCAATTTGACTTACAAATTACAAGACCTTATAGAAATGTGTGTGTTTTTTATCCAAAATCTATCCAAGTTTATGGCTTGATCAACGACTTGAAGGTTTGTTTGGAAGCTGACCCTGACATTGCTTTGCTCATGGATATGGTTGTCATAGATGTCCTTGATGCTTGGGGTATGTTCTCATCAACAAAATGGTCAGACACAATAGGTGAGCATCTGCAAATGGACCTATCCTATGCTACCATACCCACCTTTCATGGAAAACCATTTATCCTTTATAGAAAACCTACCATAAGATATCATGTGGAAGCCATCAAGGAGTCTAATTATCATATATGATAATGATAAGGGATTTATGGATGGATAACCTTCCACAAATTCAAGGACGTCAATAGAACATCAATATGAAGGCTTGTTTGTCTCTTCTTCCCTTTTCCTCAAAAGACATGATTGATCCCCTGGTAAGAAAATATAAGCATAATTAACCTTTAAAATTTGAAATAGCTTAGAAGCATATTGAACCTTGTTACCCAACATTTTGTGGGTGATATCCCTAGGAGAAAAAATTTCTCCAAGATGGTCCTCAGTCGGCAACCAGCAGCGCCTTGCAGCCACCAACTAGCTCGCTGTGCCATTTCTCTGCCACCTGAGCCAGCCATGTGGTCCCTCACCCATCTACCATGATCGTATGTTTGAAAGTGGGCCTCCCGAACCTAAAGGTATGCCTTGTCATTTGGTAATTCGGTATTGTGGTCTGCTTATCATGGACACTTCTCGGCATGGATTAAGGGGCGATTCGGTGGAAAGAGTGGGGTAGGTATGTGCTCTTGTCCCTTAGGCCTCTTTTGAATGTTTGCATTGGACCCTAGAGTGCGATCTCTTTTACTAACCTTTGGGCTTTAGGGATGGTACTACATGGGAAACCCTGATTTTGGTTGTGTGGTCCCGCTCCCTCATCCATATATATTACTCCCCTTCCACTCATTATAACCCCATTCATCATTTCTCCCACCTGGGTCCACATGTTTCCACTTGGTCCACATAGGGTTAGCTTTCCCCTTCCCCTTGCCCACACCTTGGGTCAGGCCTGGAATGATGCCTTGGAGGTTGATGCAGCTGAAAAGAAAAGTAAAAGCATAATTGGCCACATTCAACAGGAAAATGTACCACAAAATGCAAAAGATGGCTAGGACAAACACATTTAGTACATGGGCAAAAGCCAATATATGAGCTCTACCCCATCATCATGGCCATCACCTTGGTCCCTACAAACACTATATGAGCCTCCTTTATCATTTAAGAACCCATGATTGTCCCAAACCCTGGTGGGCAATGAACCGCCCTACCTTAAAAGGGGGATCCACTGTTATATCTCACACATCATGCTCTTACCCTTGAGCCCCAGGCAGTTAATTAAAGAAAAATCATAAAAGGCAAAAGGCATATAAAGAAGGGTGGAAAAATCAAGGTCAGGGCACCTCATGTACCATGATTTCTCCCTCCTATACATTATATACCCAACTGTGGGCTTCCCTTTTTCTAGCTACCCTTGTACCCCAGCATGTGGCTCAAGGTTGCCCCTTTTCATTCCCTACTCCATTCATCTCTTTATCACATGCCACCACCTTTTAAAGGATGTGCCTTGGACATATTATCCCCTTTAAAAGTAGAAACCACCTAATGGGATACTTGGTTAACCCCATTTGGAGCTTGGAGACATTAGCACATGCCAAAGCCCATTATGGAAGGGCATGCCATTATGAAGTCCCCACCCGTTGTCCATGATTTGTAAGCTCTTTTACTCAATTTCCTTGATGACTTGTTATACTAGAAGGCTAGGGGACTCATTGGATGTTATGCAGAATTGCAGGTGGTCTCCATCTTGGGTTTGGTCTCCTTATACGGGGTCCTAACCCTCTAGAGGGCTACATTAGCACATGTAGGGTATGTGTTGAGAGCCATGGGCCTCCACAGCAGTAGACAGCACTCCATGGATCCCCATAGATGTTCAAAGATTGCTCGAGATTCACCTATTGGACGAGGAAGATGCACTTGGTTCACCTTTGCCCAGCCAGCCCCACAGTTGTACCATGCACTTGGCAGATGACCCAGGACTTGTATGTTGATGTGGCATCACTTACACCATCATCTGAGCCCTTACAGATGGTCTACAGGCATCTTCGACTTACTTGGAGACCCATGAGGTCACTTGTGTGCCCTCACAACCATTGAGAGCACCACAGGTTTATTATGTGGAGAACAAGGGGCCAACCCCTTGTCCATTACTTTTGGAAGTCCAATTCATCATTTTGGCACTTATGGACTTCATCAGGCCCCTTAGAGAGCACAATGACATGAAATATTGATTATTTGACCTCTTGAGAGGCTTCTTATTTTGTTTATGAGCTAGTTTGGTGGGCTTGTCACCAAAAGTTAGTTATTTGCACATTATTTTTATTTGATGGGCTAATGTAGGCTCAAATTAGGTAATTTGAACTCCTAATGAGTGTATAAATAGGAGAGACATGAATTCATTTTGTATCATCACTTGGATTGGATCATTCTCTCTCTTGAGAATTTCGCATTTCCTTCTTGGTGGACGAAATTGGAGCATGGATGAATTTTGATGTTTGGATTGCATTTTCTTATCTTGGAGCTTCTTAATTGGCAAATGTATTGATGGTTGGATATATTCTCTTACACGTAAGTAAAATTTTAATGCTACTCTCTTTTACTTTGCCACATAAATTGATCATGGGATTTTTGCTATTTTAGGGCTAATTGTTGCATGCATTCACTGCTTTATTGTGGAATTATGTTTCTATATAGCATATCTCTATGTATGGACCATGTTTGTTGAACGAATTTTCCTAGAGATTGAAGTTATCTTGATAAGACATCTTGATTTGCAAACAAAGTATAAACATTTTAAGGTCACTCTCTTTTTGCCCTAATGCTAAACAAAGTTGCCCTTAAAGCCTCCTTGAGCTAGAAACGAGATCCATTCTCATAATTCTTCTTGAATCCATATCCCCAAAGGAATTAGGAACTGATCCACCATAAGGTGATCGCTTAAAACCTATTTTTCTTCACTTTTCCCCCTTTTTCTAGGTCTAGCCACGTTGGGCCACCTAGGGCATCATTTCCCCGACAAAGTATCCATAGAAAAGGTTCGATCTCTTGGCCTCTATTGCTCTAGTGTGTACTCAAGGTCTCCTCCACATTTGAAGATATTCTGACGGTGGGATTGCGAGATATCCCAAGCCCTAGCCCTAAGACCAAAATTTGCCCTAGTGTTCCCTAGGCTAGTTCCTCATAGGGATCATTTTGCATCTTCAACTGAAAATCAATTCTTTGATCCCCTTCTCCTCCTTGTTTAGGTCAAGTCTATCATTGGTTACTAAACTCCCTCCTCTTGACCTAACTTGGGTCCACTTGGTCCCATGTGGTTCAATACCTTTTAAAAGTCAACTCTTCAAAAACCACTTGGGAAACCAAGTTCAACAAGGATTTTAGGGTTTTGGAAGTTCCTTTACAATTCACACTCCTCAAACCTAGCCCTTAAATCCTCATCCCCTTCTCCTAGAAAGCCTTGTACCTTGCTTAAAAGGCAAGCACCTCCCATTATTGAGCCTCCCCTAGGAAAGGGTCCTTGAGATCACTTCACACCCATTTTAGCTGATCTATCCTTCATAAGTGATTCTCAATATATCAGGTCTCCTCCCATCGATGAAAGTCTTTAAAGAGTAGGAAGCTTTAGTTGTGGTGATAGTGGGCTTTAGCTTCGTTGTCGCTCTTGACCTAGCAAGTTCAACAAGGATTTGAGCGATAACATTTTGGCGTCGTTGCCAGGGACACGAAATGTGTGTTTTGTTCCCCATACGACATATTAACATAACATTATTTGTGACTCCATTGGAAGAATGAAGCCCTAGTTCTTCATTGAACTTTAAGGTCGATGCTTGTAGGGTGAAGCAAGCATTTTTCTAGGCATCTTTAAATTCACCCTGGCGACTCCTACATATTTTTCGTGTATATCTCAAATAAGTTGTCTTTCTTTGATAAATTTCCTTCTTTGGACATTGCTAGCATCCCTGGGCATCCTAATCATGTCATGGGAAGAATGGTACATGGGGTGCCCATGTTTGATGGTGATCCACTCTCCGTAATTGACCACGTAGAAAGATTTAATGCACATGCTTCAAGAGAGAAGGTTGTTCACCAAGATGTCCTTATGTTATTGTTCATGGGATCTCTCAATGGTCACAACTCATGGTTGCATGATAATGAACCTAGGAGCATCTCATCCATTGAAGAGTTTGTTGATGGCTTTCTTAGACATTTTCAAGTATACCCTGCATTAAGCATCCAAGAGGAAGCCTTCATTGAGCATCATCAAGACATTGAGAATCTAAGTAATGAGTAGGAAGACAAGTCCTCCTTGGGTCCACATGATGAAAAGGATGATTTTGAGGACACATGTGTTGGGAAGAATGGGTCTATGGAAAGTGAAGTTGAGACTAACCTTACCTTTCTCAAGGATAGTACTCCCGATGATTCTCCTTTTGAGAACCTTGAGGAAGGTGATCCCATTAGCCCCTTAGAAGATGACATTGGAGATTATTTCCATATTGAAAAAGAGAAATGGGAAGTTGTTGTCCCTCAATTTGAATGTGCTCCCATGTATGACGCCGACAAGGAGGATAAGGTCGAGAGTGGTCCTCCCTTTCTCCCGAGCATTATTTACAAGGACATATCCATTGATACCCTTGGGAAGGAGAATTATCACTTTCCCTTGCATAAAAAGGAGCAATTGGAGATAATTGATTCTCCTTTTTGGGAAGACCCTATCTTTGATACCAACAATGATAGGATTGATAAGGCCCTTGCTCATACCTACCTTCCTTATGATTTCGAGAGTATATTCAAATCACATGAGCCTCTAGAGTTGGATTTTCAAGAAAAGGGTCCCATTAAGACTTCACCTTCCCCTTTGCCCTTTTCTATTGTTCATCATCTTGAGTCTTCATCAAGTGATTCCCTCACCCCTTGTCATATGATTTCAAGAGACCGTGAGCCCTTTCCCCGTTCCGAGTATAGTGTTGAGGAAGAGCCCCTCATTGATTATACTTTACCTCCTTGGACACACCCTTAGGGTTTTGATCACTCCATGACCTCCCCTCTCCAATGTGACCATCACCTTGAGCAACCTATTTATTGCACCCCTTCTTTCCCTCGCCCTTCATTCCCCTCTCATCACGACCTTGTGGCATCTACAAAGCATGATATTATAAACAATGATTGTGATAGGGAGTTGTTGAAAGTGATCTTTCATTCCACCATTGCGTACTTAGAGGGAAATTCCTGCACTTCTAGATTGGCTTATTCTCCTTCTCCTAGGGCTTCCTTTTACCTCGAATGGAGATCATATTTTCCCACCTCCCACCCACTTCATCCTCCATACAAATGTATCTGCATCTGCTTCGAGATTTTCTACATGAGTAGTCATACTGGCAGGCCTATGTATGTTCATATGATGATATGTTGGTTGCATTGGCTTTATGATTACACTTAGCATTAGCATTATTACATGCATGTTAGGGTAGGATGCATTCCATGTTGATTTTTGCGTTAGAACTAATGACATGATATTTCTCATGATAAATTCGCAGCATTTAAATTTAAAAATTGCATTTACTTCTATGAGTCGATTTTATGGGTCTAATCCAAGCATGTGCAATCATGAGACGTCGTAGAAGCATGTTGCCCCATGTTTTTCATTTGTTATATGTGCAGGTAACATGTTTGCGATAACCAAGAGATTGTTGGAGTTCTCGTGACCTCCTGTTCGAGTAGATTCGTCAACTTCTTCTAGAGATCACGTCCTAGTTGGAGCCAGATGTTACTCACCATTTTGTGGGTGATATCCCTAAGAGAAAAAAATTCTCCAAGATGGTCCTCAATCGGCAACCAGCAACCCCTTACAGCCACCAACTAGCTCATTGTGCCATTTCTCCACCACTTGAATCAGCGATGTGGTCCCTCACCCATCTACCATGATCGTATGTTTGAAGGTGGGCCTCCCGAACCTAAAGGTATGCCTTGTCATTTGGTAATTGAGTATTGTAGTTTGCTTGTCATGGACACTTCTCGGCATGGATTAATGGAGGGATTCGGCGGAAAGAGTGAGCTAGGTCTGTGCTCTTGTCCCCTAGGCCTCTTTTGAATGTTAGCCTTGGACCATAGTCTCGTGGGATCTTTTTTACTGACCTTTGGGCTTTAGGGATGGTACTACATGGGAAACCCCTATTTTGGTTGCGTGATCCCACTCCCTCATCCATATATATTACTCACCTTCCACTCATTATAACCCCATTCGTCATTTCTCGCACGCGGGTCCACATCTTTCCACTTGGTCCACATATGATTAGCTTTCCCATTCCCCTTGCCCACACCTTGGGCAAGCGTGGAATGATGCCCCAGAGGTTGATGCCGCTGAAAAGAAAAGTAAAAGCATAATCGGCTACATTCAATAGGAAAATGTACCACAAAATGCAAAAAATGGTCATGACTCATGACAAACACATTTAGCACGTGAGCAAAAGCCAATACGTAGCTCTACCCATCATCATCGCCATCACCCTGGTTTCTACAGGCCCTAGATGAGCTTCCTTTATCATTTAGGAACCCATGATTGTCCCAACCCCTGGTAGGCAATGAACCACCTTACCTTAAAAGGGGGTGTTGACCACTGGAGTGGCACCTGATGATTATATGAAGACTCCATGCCCAAGGATGATCCAGAGGACATTTGCACCATCAGATATCATCAGTGAACAGAGTTTTTTAACTCTACTTCTATTTTCGCATCATCTTTCTTATACCCAAATTCCACACCCTGCGGGGAATTGTAATAAGTGATACTAGTAATGATGAGTTTTGAGTTTGTAGCAAGCCTAGGATGTTGGGACTCGATCAGCAAACGAGTACACCTTGGAGTGTTTTTTAATATGGTTTATTATCCTTTCTTTTTCAGAGGCAGATAATTTTTTGGGTTTTTTCACTCACGTTTTACCCCAAAGCCGGGGTGACGGTTTGAAGGTTGAGCCCCTAACACATCTTAGTGTCTAGAGTCGATGTATATTACCATACTAGATCACACAAAATAATTCGTGGAATTTGGTTAGGTCTAGGTAGTCATTTTTAATTTTTTAGATTTTCCGCACCGCGGAAATTGCAATAAAAATTATACTTGTAATGTAATAAGTGATGTCTAGAGAAGTTGTATGGTGTATGAGTGATGAAATTTACACCTCTCACCCTCAACTTTCTACTATCAGACACTTTGAGGTGTTAAAAATGTGTTTTTAACCCTCAAAACCCACTTTTCCTAAGTTTAGTGGGAAATCTGGCAATTAATTAAGCCAGAAATTAAATAAATGGAGAAAAATAAATATCCACACATGCTAAATGTTGTGGAAATGAGGTGGAAAATTATGGGGGAGTTAAAGTGAAGTCGCAAGGTGATGTGGACTCCTAAAATCAAGGAAAGGACATGTGCTGAAATAAAATCAAATTTCTGACATTAAATGAAAAAGCTACTTACTTGGAAATTCGAATTTGTGAAGTTAATGCACATCTGGGAGGATTTGGGAGAATATTTGGTGGATATTTTTGTGGGAAAGTGTCCGCACATGGGTTACCACCCATATACACTTGTCATTCTATCATAAAATTCGAATTTGGCACATAAATGAAAAAGAAAATGATGTCCACTTGCCAGAATTCGATATTTACACTTGGCATTGGAGCTTCATTCAACAAATTCGAATTTCTCCTTGGGATTGTCACCTCATGCCACTTATTTAATCACTTCTACATTGGGATTGGCTCCAATGCCATTTGTCATTGTCATTCTTCATTGGGATTTGCTCCCAACTCTCTATATAATAGAGCCATGGGCTCTCATATGGTATCATGTAATACGAGCTATTGTGCTTGAGGAGACTCTACGGGATTGTATTCACTACTTGCAATATAATACAACAGTCTTTGGGATAAAACATAATGGTGTTCTTCTTCTTGCATGCATGGTAAATTCTTGACTTGTTGTTATGCTTCTATTTATTTCCTCATGTCATTATTTCTTTCATGCTTGTTTCAAGTTATGTTAGTATGCAGCTATCTCATATTAGCATAAGAATTAATTATTTGCTTTAGGAAAAAAAATCTTCTAGTGGATAATAGATGTATCTCTAGGAATTCTTTCCACTGCACTTATTTAATTTCATGTCAATTTAATGATTTGTGGTGAAGTTTTGTAGATGAATCATTATTTGGTCAAGCTTTTCAAGCGTGAGGGGTAATTCTCAGGAGGAATCAACCCATTCTTGAAAAATATTCAAGGAGAACCTGCATGTTTTGAATTCCAAAGTCACATCTATACCTTATTTGTGTCTTGCAGGGATTCTTTCAAGTTTCTTAAAGCTTTTATTTCTTGCATCAAAATATCAAACTTGGAAAATTTTATTTTTTGCGTAATGTACTTCATTTATCAATATCTGGCGATTTCAAAGAGCTAAGTCATGGCTAGTCAAAGAAGAGAGCTTGCTCATACTCTTTAGCCTAGCCTCTCGTAGATTATTTTTGTAACATACTTTGTTATCATCTTGGTCTAACATTTGAGTTATTTTTGTATATTTTTGAGCAAGATAGTTTCCATGCTTTGATTTGTAGACTTATTCATCTTGAAAGCATTTATAATATCTTGTGCTAACAATTTAGTGTTTTCACTTTTTAGGTTTATTTTGGCTTTCCATTTGAAAGCATTTCACTTCATTTTAAGCAAAATACAATTTCATTTCTTAAAGAGCAAATACTTGGAAGGCACTGGTTGTTTATGTATTTCATGTTTATCTTATGATGTTTATTGCTCATATCAATTTTTTGCTTATAAATCTTAAAGAGATAATCTATTTAACTCCAAAAATTCTCCTAGAAACTCACATCCTTTTTAAATTAACTTTTCATTAGGGACCACCCCCTTAGTTAATCTAGGAGATAGCTCAAACAGAGAGAGTCGGGATTAGTGTGACAGCCCCTTCTCTGAGTTCCTTGCCACCAACCACACCTTGTGGGGTTGAAGGCTTTTCTCACTGACTTGTAGGTAGGTGTAGGCGGCAGGGTCAACAGGGGGTATCCAGTACTTTATCTCACACATCATGCTCTTACCCCTTGAGCCCCGAGCAATTAATTAAAGAAAAACCATAAAAAGAAAAAGGCATATAAAGAAGGGTGGAAAAATCAAGGTCGGGGCACCTCATGTACCATGATTGCTCCCTCCTATACATTATATAACCAAGTGTGGGCTCCCCTTTTTCTAGCTACCCTTGTACCCCAACATGTGGCCCCAGGCTACCCCTTTTCATTCCCTACTCCATTCATCTCTTTACCACATGCCACCACCTTTTAAAGGATGTACCTTGGACATATTATCCCCTTTAGGAGTAGAAACCACCTAATGGGATACTTGGCTAACTCCATTTGGAGCTTGGAGACATTAGCACATGCCAAAGCCCATTATGGAAGGGCATGCCATTATGAAGTCCCCACCTATTGTCCGTGATTTGTAACCTCTTTTACTCGATTTCCTTGATGACTTGAGGGCTACATTGGCACATTTAGTGTGGGTGTTGAGAGCCATGGGCCTCCATAGCAGTAGACACCATTCCATGGATCCTCATAAATGTTCACAGATTGTTCGAGATCCACCTATTGGACGAGGAAGATCCACCTAGTTCACCTTTGCCCAGCCAGCCCCACAGTTGTACCATACACTTGGAAGATAACCCAAGACTTGTATGTTGATGTGGCATCACTTACACCATCATATGAGCCCTTACAGATGGTCTACAGGCATCTTCAACTTACTTCAAGACCCATGAGGTTACTTGTGTGCCCTCGCAGCCATTGGGAGCACCACAGGTTTATTATGTGGAGAACAAGGGGCCAACCCCTTGCCCATTACTTTTGGAAGTCCAATTCATCATTTTGGCACTTATGGACATCATCAGGCCCCTTCGAGAGCCCAATGACATGAATTATTGATTATTCGACCTCTTGAGAGGCTTCTTATTTTGTTAATGAGCTAGTTTGGTGGGTTTGTCACCAAGAGTTAGTTATTTGCACATTATTTTTATTTGATGGGCTAATGTAGGCTCAAATTTGGTAATTCGAACTCCTGATGAGTGTATAAATAGGAGAGACATGAATTCATTTTGTATCATCACTTGGATTGGATCATTCTCTCTCTTGAGAATTTCACATTTTCACATTTCCTTCCCGGTGGAAGAAATTGGAGCATGGACAAATTTTGATGTTTGGATTGCAATTTCTTATCTTGGAGCTTCTTAATTGGAAAATGTATTGATGGTTGGATATATTCTCTTACATGTAAGTACAAATTTGGTGCTACTTTGTTTTACTTTGTCACATACATTGATCATGGGATTTTCGCTATTTTAGAGCTAATTATTGCATGCATTTACTGCTTCGTTGTGGAATTATGTTTTTATATAGCATATCTATATGTATGGGCCATGTTTGTTGAACGAATTTTCCTAGAGATCGAAGTTATCTTGATAAGCCATCTTGATTTGCAAACGAAGTATAAACGTTTTAAGGTCACTCTCCTTTTGCCCTAATGCTAAACAAAGTTGCTCTTAATGCATCCTTGAGTTAGAAACGAGATCCACTCTCATAATTCTTCTTGACTCCATATACCCAAAGGAATTAGGCACTGATCCACCATAAGGTGATCACCTTAGAACCTCTTTTTCTTCACTTTTCCCCCTTTTCTAGGTCTAGCCACACTGGGCCACCTAGGGCATCTTTTGCCTGACAAAGTAGCCATAGAAAAATTTCAATCTCTTGGCCTCTACTGCGCTAGTGTGTCCTCAAGGTCTCCAAATTTGAAGAAATTACGATGGTGGGATTGTGAGATATCCCAAGCCTTAGACCTGAGACCAAATTTTGCCCTATTGTTCCCTAGGCTAGTTCCTCGGGGATCATTTTGCACCTTCAACTAAAAATCAATTCTTTGATCCCCTTCTCCTCCTTGTTTAGGTCAAGTCTATCATTGGTTACTAAACTCCTTCCTCTTGACCTAACTTGGGTCCACTTGGTCCCGTGTGGTCCCATACCTTTGAAAAGTCAACTCTTCAAAAACCACTTGGGAAACCAAGTTCAACAAGGATTTTAGGGTTTTGGAAGCTCCTTTACAATTCACACTCCTCAAACCTAGCCCTTAAATCCTCATCCCCTTCTCCTAGAAAGCCTTGTACCTTGCTTAAAAGGCAAGCAAGTCCCATTCTTGAGCCTCCCCTAGGAAAGGGTCCCCGAGATCACTTCACACCCATTTTAGTTGATCTATCCTTCATAAGTGATTCTCTATATATTGGGTCTCCTCCCATCAGTGAAAGTCCGTAAAGAGTAGGAAGCTTTAGCTATGGTGACAGTGGGCTTTAGCTTCGTTGTTGCTCTTGACCTAGCAAGTGCCCCTCTAGGACCCCCCTAATAGTTTGAGCGGTAACAAACCTCAAACCCTCAGGAAATTGGAGAGTCTTAAGGAAAAAGGGAATGAGGAAGTTGGAAGAAGTATACGCCAAGTAGATCCTTTACCCTCTTCCAAATCCAATCCCGATGATTAGAAGACCAAAAGAAAAGAAGGTATAAGGTCAAAAGGAAAATCGATCATATGTCAGATGGTTTTCAGATAGGAGACCTTGTGTTGGTGGGAGATGACCCTTGCCCTTATAAGATTCATGGAAAGGTGGCCAATGATTACTTCTATTTGTCCAACCTTGATGGTGTAAAGTTGCCATTACCAAAAGATGGTAAACTTCTTGCATTTTATAGTGGAACTTAATTCTTTAATTTCGATAGCTTAGAGTAGGTAGTATTGTGTGTCTAGCATTCTTGATTTTGCATCCTTCCTTGTTTTATTCATGTTGTTTTTCTTTCATAATTAGATAAATTTTTTTTTTTTCCATAGTTTAGTTGAAATATTGATTTTTCCCATCTCACGAGGTGGCAATTGGTAATCTACCCTTTTATTACTAATAGTTTCTTTAGAATGATACAAGTAACAACTTTGCAAGCACCGGGAGTTGTTGGGATTGTCATTCACTCTTCGTTTGAGCACATGTCCATGAGTTGGAGTTGGATGTTACCCACCCTAGTGTGTAGTCCCTAGGAGAAAATTTTCTCCTACTTGTTCAGCTTACCAACTAGCAACCATATGATGAACCACATATAGCTAGCCTTAAAGGCCTTCCATCCAAGCTCTGATTAGTGCTTTATTTCATCTAGCCTACTCACCAGATGAAAGTGGGTCATCTATTATAAGGTACATTAACCATTTTTTGTAATCAAGTGCTTTCATTTAATGTTTAAGGGAATCTAGTATGGATCACAGGTTGGACTGGATGAGATACCACTTATGATTGTATCTTTGTTCCCATGCTTCACCTTGGTGGTTATCCCTTGCCCCTAGTCCAATGTAACCTTCCTTGAGGCCTTTTTTTTCGTTGTCTAGGAGGGGCACAAATAGGAGGCACTTATTGATGTTGTGTGTCCATGGAAATCTAAATTTACACTTTCTATTGCTCTCTTATATCCGTGTCCCGTCTTCAGTTTGATTTCTATCTATCACTAGTATTGGTTCCCTTGTCTTCCTCATCCTTGAGTATGGGGCCGAAAGCTTTTTCCTAAAAGGGTGATGCAACAAAAAGAAAAGAAAGAGCAAGAGCCATGAGAAAGAGTAGTACATGCAAAAGATTGGCTGAGATATAATAAAGTTCATGGACAAAAGCCTAGCCTGAGCTCTACCTCTCTCATTAGCCCTCACCCAATTCCTAGCTAATGCATGAGCTATCAAAATGAAAGGAACTATGAATATCCCAACCTTGATGAACAATAAACCACTTCATCTTTAAGCGGTCAATTATGCATAAATAAAAACTTGCAACCCAAGCTATGCAAGGAAAAGAAAATGAAGAAAAAGGTGCACAGAGGGGTGGTAAAAATAGGCTAAGGAAAGGGGTAACTCAAGTCCCACAATTGCTCCAACTTCACATTATAACACTCAAGAATGATGGAATTTCATAGTTGGTACAAAGACTATGGCATACTCCATGAAGTAAACCCCTACCATATCACCAACCATTTGCACCTGCTAATTGATGGGTCGACCTAGGAACTGTTCCTCCCCTTAGGGTTGGAAGCACCTAATAGGGCCTTTTGAGGACCCTCCCATATCTAAACCTAGTAACTTATTTACAAATCATGAGCTAAGGAGACATTTGATGATGATGCTTGTGTGAAGTACATTGGTGCCTTTTGCACTAGATATGGCCCACTGTGGTACTCTTATGGTTACTTTACTATGATAATGGTCTCACTTGATTTTGAGGGTATGTTTTAGATGCTTACTCCTAGGTATAGCGACACTAGTCTATTAGTTTTTATTTTTTATGTTTTCTAGGGTAAATTAGGATTAGGTTATAGCAAAATCTACATTTAATAGCATAAAATACATTGGACCTCATAGTCCTAGGGTTAGGCTTTGTATATACTAAATTGGAAAAGCAAAAATATCCTTGTTTATGCATTTTCAGCCACTTTTTAGGGCTAACATTTAGCGTTCTTCAGCCATTGAAAAATTGCTGCAACCTATTTTCGTAGTTTACTCATTAAATAGCCTTTGTTATTTCTTGTTTATCATCAATTTCAAGCCATTTTGTTTTTGTTGTCATAAATTTTACACGTTGTAAATTGTGTCACTTAAAAACCCTAATTTATAATAGCAATTGGTAATTTAAAGGTAGCATGCGTTTGGGAACCTATTTGAACCTCTCTAAGGCTAGTTAAGCCGTCTAGATTTAGCCATAGTGTCCTTTTGACTCATTACCTTGGAATTACATCTCATCTCACCCAAAGCCCTACTTTATTGAACATTATCCTCGAGTGTTTTATTTAGTGGAACCCTTGGATGGTATTTGGCCTGGGAGTAATTTAGTTGTCTAATATCCAAGATCCATTGGGGAAACCTCCCATGTAGAGATAGTAACCGACCAAAGAACAGCAGGGGAGTAATTGCTAAGGTGGCAGTGGCAACTAATCCTATTGTTGCCCTTAATGTAAAGTGCTTAGTGAGGCTTTACACTATGGTGCTAGATTATAAATAAGGCTTTACACTAAGTGTTCTTAGATTAATGATTATAAATAAGCATTATGTGTGATGCTTTTCAAAGGGGAATGGAATGTTATGATCCTCCCTAGTGATGTAATAATGGCCCAAGGGCCCATTAGTTGATGTTAGGATATTTAGTTGATCAATTAGTGTAATATGGACTAGTCATTAATAAAGGTCCACAATATTAAGGTTCGCCCTAGGGTAGTAATTAAACAAGTTTCACTAGTGGTGGATTAGGGTTAGGATATCTAGGAGCTAGAAATAAGGAGGGAGTCCTCTTTATGGAGGGGGAATTATTATTGTATCATTTTCATATGGAAAAGATTTGGGGTTGATCCTTCCTTGAGGATCCCTGTAAGTGTACTCCTATCTTAAGAGTATTTTGGTTGAATGAAAATTGGGATAATCTTCAAGTACTATGGATTTTAACAAGTGAATTCTTCTGCTATGTGCTTTCATTTTTGGCAGCTGCAGGCAGCTAGTTACATCAGTCAAAGGAAGATAATGCATAAAGTAGTGAGACTGAATTTGTTTTTCAGCAGAGACTGTAATACAAGACAACACATAATATATTGTAGTAATACAGACGAATTACTTTTCAACAATGTTATTAAAAGTAATTGCTGGAGATGCCTTTAAACACCCACGCAATTCTTCATAGATAACAATAAAATTCTAAACTAGGATAAAAGAAGGAACAACGAAAGTTGAAAGGCCTGTCTAGACTCTATCTACCAGGTGGAAGTAGCCTGAGGCCCTGAAGGTGATGCTGGCATATGAACATTTTATGGTTTTGTCATCGTCTAAAAGTTACCTAATGTTTCTAGTCAATAGCAAATTATGATATGGTATTCAGAACAACACCCCAGAAAGAGAGATTTATAGGCCTTTTCTAATTTAACACCTAACAGTGACAGTGGTGAAAGATCTGTAGAGCTTCAGAAATTCTGGACCTCCTAGTTTTGCATTGGAAATAAGGATTTCAACATACAAGTCCTTAAGCATGAGAAGTAAAGTACCAACACCAAGCAAATTCAGGTGAACCGTACTCACCAAGAGCTTCAACAAGAAGCAATATGACTTTCCCTGCGGCATGCTGATGCAAGCAGCAAGAATACCATGCCCTGAAGGACTCAAACACATAAACTCCCCCCTGTAAAAGGACAAATCCCATCATAAAATGTTCATAATATTGCAGTTCATCCTAATCTAAAAGTTTCTGGCCAAGAAGACTTTTGATTGCCAAAGTATATTTGAAGAAGATTCTCACGGTGTTGCATCTTCAACTTCTATGTCTGATGTCAGCAAACGGTGAGTGCAACAAAGAATAATGGTACAGATTTAAATAATTGAACCTTCAAGGCCATTAGAGACAGAGCATCAATAGAGTTTAAGCTTTCAATGCAGTCCCTGAGGATTGGCACTGAGTGAGAATGGATCTGTTAAAAGCTTCCACGAGAATAACAAATAGCAATAAAAAAAATATACTACTATGTACCAGCAAAGATATTAAAATTTAAATTGTGTAAAATAAGGATGCCCAATATCCTTGACAATATTTGGGTCTATATGTCTAGAGGTAGCAGGGTGTTTACAAAAAACTTTAACAAACTTAAGAACCGTGAATTCCTCTATCCATTGTCTTACTGGCCAGAATTATTGAAGATATGAATTGAGTAACAACAAATAAACATGGTATCAAGAGACAGCGCACAATGCTCGCTCTGTAAAGAATCCAAATATACAAGTATCTCGTAATCAACTTCCCACCAAACTCAAACTCAAATTACAATTATTGTAAGATAGTGCATCAGCAGATGATGGAATACATATTTCAGAATAAAAACAAATGTAAATTAGTAAAATAGTCACTCCTATCCTGCTCTATGGCCGTGAATCACAAGGAATACATTCATCGAAAAATAAATCTAGTACAGAATTGAAAAGGCTAAAGGTGTTCCATATTTATTTTTAAGGTTAGGTAGTGGGACTATCCATGGGATTTTAAACTAACGACCATCAATAAGAAATACCTTAACAGTATATCTATTCATCAATTATTTTGCATCCAATACAAAAATGATTTATATTAAATATGATGTAACACTTCCTATGAACATCGGATTAGACATTCCTGTGAACATCAGAATAGACGTTTGATTTGAACTTCAGATTACAGATGGCTAAGAACATTTTTTATAAGAATTATCAGAATAGACATTCGCTTTGAACTTCAGATTACAGATGGCTAGGAACACTTTTTTATAAAAATTATTATCAACTGGTAAAAAGTAGGAGGACTAATAAAAGATGTTTATAATTGCATAAAAAGACTGGTGCTTTTATCTTTTTAGTTGGATGATATGATTCTTTAAGTTTAAGATGAATTTATGTTACTATAATTATAAATATTTTTAATTATTCAAAAAATTTATATTAGTATAAACTTAAATTATTTTATTATAAAACTAAATATTTAATAAGTAAATTAAGATTAAGATGAATTTAAAGCAGTATAAAACTAAACTATATCAAAGAGAACAGGGCCCGTTGGTTGTCATAGCCTTCCTAATGGACATTAGGTTTTATCAAGATTCATAGAGCATTACACACCTTCAGGAAGCACAGAACAGAACCCAGAAGTGAACCCGCAACGGCCATCAATGTGAAAAATCGGCAGTTGAAAATAACCTGTGAGATGTGGAAAACAACATAAATGGTTGCAGTTAAGCGATCTATTTGACAGTTACTAGACAAAAATCGAAGCAAAATATGATCATTCTTCTTCCGCTTCTGCTAACCATCTCAAGACGCTCTTCCACGGATAGAGGCCCCTGCGGCAGAATCATCGGGGGTGAAACTGTTCCATCGCTTCCCATAGACGATGTCTCTGAGGATGATGGAACTGCTGGATAGGATGATGATAATGCGTTGGCTCTTCTGGGCTTCTCATTCCCATGGAGCTGGGAACTCTTCACAACAATGCCTGGATTGCTTGAAAGGCCCCTCCGACGCTTCACAGTCAATAATTCCACGGAGCGATGGGCTAATTTGGGCCACACGAAGAATCTCCCATCAATACCCAGCTCAAGGCCTGAGAACCCATTGCCTTTTCTTACTAGATACTGAGATGCTGCCACATTTATCAACATCTCTACTGCTTACCAGAGAACTCTGTCACTAATTTGAACTCTTGGATTTTTATATCAGAGATGCTGATGAGATATGGATGGAAAGGGCAGTGTAGTGAGCATATGCGACTCCGGAGCTAAACTACCAAAGCTATGAGTCTGATGTTACCATTTTCATAAATTGATCTTTATCAGATCAACCGTGTATCGATAAAAGTGAAGACAATATTGACATTGAGGCTCCTCAAGATTCGAGATTTTGTATGGTGTAAATTTGTTGCTATTGTTTTTTTGTAGAGGGAATGATGATGCCAGTATAGTACAGGATTTTCTGAGATGATGGGACACTGTACATGGATAAGCTTATGTGGGTTTTACTGATAAACACTTCAGACCAACCACTTAAGATGAGACTTCACACTAGGCCCACAGTATGCTATTTTGTTCGACCTCATTATTTGACTATGCAGATAGAGTGTAGACGTCCATATTATTTTCAGTCACGTGCGTATTGAACTACTAACCACAAAAGACATACCCGCGTTTTATATCGAAATTCCATTGAACGTCGGCTGGTTAGAGCAAACTGCGCGGTCTACCTGCAGACCACAGGTCAACAAACCATTTTGTGTTACTTACCAATCAAATACAAGAGGACTTTTTTCAAGCATACCATAGAAATGCAAGTTCACAAATTAATTTGTCTACGCTGAAAAAGCACGATGCAGTTGAGAATTGTGAGAAGGTCGTGTTCCAGGGTGGGGGGTGTAATATTACAAAGATCAGGTTTTGGTTTTAGGGCCTCAATTTGGAATTTGTCGTGGTTTGGAAAGAAAAAAAAAAAAAAAAAAAAAATCGGAAGAAATACAACTTCGTAAGCCTACAAATGGAATTAGAGACGTCAAAAAACGCAAGGCAGTCATGAATTGTTAGAAGATCATGTTTGTGGGCTGAGGCACAATCCTCAAGTATAAAAAGATCGTGTTTTCATAGTAAGATGGAATGAACCTGCGGTGGTTTAAGAGCTGTTGTTTATATACTTAACATAAACAAAATCAAATTGATTCAACATGAAACACAACTAGGCAAGTTCAGAAATCTTGAGCATCACTTGGCCATCGATGTTGGTCTAAGCGCTGTCGTTTATGCACTGAGCAAAAACAAATGGAACCAACCAGAAAAGTAACCCGTCAAAGTTCACAAATCGATTTGATGATTTTAATAACCCCAACGCCATTGTGGATTTCAATATCATGTTTCAAGGGCGGAACGCAATCATGAAGATTGCATTTCTAGGGTAGGGTAGAGTGTTAATAGGCCACCAAGACAAGGTTGTGGTTTAAGGCTGTGGAAAAAGACATTTTTATTAATGTTTAGAAATTTTATTGAATTTCACTAAATCGTAAATCTTAATAGGAAAATTATAAAATATGTGTTGATATATTTGTAAAAAAAACAAATTTATAATGGTTTTATATTTAGTTTCTATATAATTTTAACAATTTTTAAGGTAAAATAATTTTACATTAAAAAATGGAAATTTACGAATCTGTTTTTTGGAAAAAACATGGGAAATTAGCTCACTTGTGAATATTAGCCCCTAAAATTTTCTATGTTTAAGGGTTGTTGTTTATGCATTGAACAAAAAAAACTCAATTCAACAAGAAACACAACTTCACAAATGTGTTAGTCTAATTATTTTATATTTTGGTTTTTTTCATTAAATTTGGAGATCCAATTTTTGTGAAAGAGCCTGATTTTTTTTTGTTACTTAAATCACTATTTTGAATGCATAAATAGATTTGGTACTTTGAAAATTTTCAAGGGCATTTGGATTGTGTAGATCCAATTTTGTGAGAGAGTGTGATTTTTTTGTTACTTAAATCATATTTTTGAGTGCATAAATAGATTCAATATTTTGAAAATTTTCAAGGGCACTTGGATTGTGTAAATTACCTAGCTCAAACATGCAAATCTCATAAATCCATCCCATATTTTGAACGAAATTGATTAGAAAAAATGCCAAAACATAGAAGAGTTAGACTATGTCACTCACAAATTGATTTGTAGACATGAAAAAATCCAAAGGCAATTATGAATCGCCAAATTGCAATCCTAGAGTGTGGTGCACTTATGAATTGCAAGAAGATCAGGAAGTTCAAGTTTTCAGGGAAATGGTAGGGAGCCAATTAGGTGTTAATGACAGTTTAAGGGTTGTTTGTGTGAAAAATCGGTGACCTGATTCTCGCTGCAACAAATTGATGATATTTCTCCTATTTGTTAAATTACTTTGAACAAGTTACTTGCAGTTTTCTTCGAAAAATATCGAAATACATACACTACAGCCTATACAAAATAAAATATTGTGGAAACTAAATACTGCACTAGAGAGAAATAGGTACACAAACAATTACACTATTGTTTTCAGACAAACGTCCCCAAAAAACCCAATGTGGGAAAACTAGTGCAGTTGCTGAGGGTTTTATTATTATGCAGTAGTAATCTGAGTACAAATCATTAGATGCTCAAACTGATAATCTGATATAGAGAATAAACTAGCAAAGAGGTAGTGAGAAAAATCTCACACTGTCACTGGTGATCTGAATCTAATCCAGGCTTTGGATGGCTAGCCCCACGTTGCCTCTGCATTAGCCTACGCAAATCTGTGTCACAACCTCTAAGGATTGCGTCACCTCCTCCTCTAATCTTTTGTTGGCTGGAAACTTGACCCTCTGGCCCTCCAGTCTCACACCCCGGCTTCCGGCACTAGATCTCGACTGCTCCTCAGCAGAATTTCAGACTCCCTCTGAAGCACTGTGTTACCTCTCTGAACCTCTCTCTGCCTTCTTTGCCTTGCACTCCTCAGAACTAGAAAATCTCCTCTAGTCTACTATCCCTACCCCTTTCTCACTGCTTCGACTTTACTGAGTCACTTCTGGCAACTCACAGCTGCTACATAGGAAATTGACTTCCCAGCAAAATTGAACTGCACAAGTGTGTTCTCCAAGTGCCCATCGAACTCCTTCTTATAATCTCTCGTTGGAGCACCAACAACCAAGATTAAAACATAATCAATAGCTAAGATTAACTGGGAGTTGATCCTCGTCTTCTTCTAGAAGATTCACACCTTATTTAATTAATACCCTTTAATTAACCAGATTTCCTAAGTTTAGACTTAGGGAACCATTTTAAAAAGTTAATTATTTTAATTAAATCATCTCTAGGTGGAATTTTCCCAAACGATTTTTGGGTATTGGAGAATGCATGTATCTTAGCCTCTCTGCAAAATCTCGAGGCTAGAGCACATTCGATGCTATAGAAATCAACACTCCCTCTTAGTGAGGAATGTGCTCTAGTGTTGCAACCCACTAAAGCATCACTCTGTCTCTGCACAATCTCTTGTTGCGTTGCTGATGTCTGGCTGCTACAGCCCACAACTATTGTGCAACTCTGATTGTTGCATCCATGTTGCTGTTGACCCTACTGAACTGCTGCCAACACTACATCTGCACTACAACCCTCTTCATCTATTGTTGCTACAACTACAATGGAAAAGCATCCAAAATACTGAACCAACTATGGTAAGTATGATTCATCTGTCACCCGAGTCCTGATTGTTGCTAGACTTTGCATTGCCACTGAAGCCTCTACGCTGCTACTCACTCTACATTGTTGCCAACTCTGCTCTGCACTACTCAGTCTCTAACCTGCTACTAGCTATTGCATCTGTCACTCTAACACCTCACTGCACCAACTGCCACTGATCCATCCTGATACTGCATGTCTCGGGCTGTCGTAGCAAGGTACTGATTCATGAGGTGGATCTCCTCAAGAATCCTACCATCTTGTAGCTCTCTGGGGCTACAACTCCAAATCACCCCTTGAAGCAACTCGACAATCATGGAAAACTCTTCCTCTGATCTAGAGGACAGCCTATCGCCTCAGTTGATGCAGTGTGTTGATCCTTCTTCTCCTCTTTTTCATTTTTCTAAGAGGACAATGAGTGTTGTAGTGGCCAAGCTCGCCACACTTGAATCACTTGATCTTTGAAATGTCCTTATTTCTTTTGCACTGCTCTTGTTGCCCCTTTGATGCAAAGGCCATGTCCTCCTCTTCCTTCACTTGCTTCGACCCACTGTTGTTGCTGCCACTAATGGTGACCTTCACCAGATCACGCCTCATCTCCTATTGCTGCAGATCAGCCCACACACATTCCCAATCTAGCATTTTTTCTCTTCCCAGGATACTCTCGACGAAAACTTGTCATTCTTTAGAAATGTTGTTCAATGCTAATCGTATAAACTCTGTAGGCTGGGGCATTGATCGTATTGAAGCCAGTTGATCCCGGACATCCTGAAGCCTAGTAAGGAATGGGTATACACGCTCCCCTTTTTGCATCCTCATGCATCTCACTTTCTCCTCAAGGTACATCTTTTGCTACTCGGAAGATCCTTCATACAACATAGCTAATGCCTCCCACATCTGTCGGGCAGTATCTTTTCTAGCTATATGGGATACCCCATGATCTCGAACCCCGTCGAGAATGAACCTCTTAGCTCTCGGCATCTCCTTCTTATACTTCTTGAGAAAATCTGCATCGACGAGTACAACTACCACACTATCGACATAAGTTTTGAGATCATGCTCATCTAGAAGGCAGGAAACTCTAGCCTTCCATATCACATAGTTGGAGGCTCTGTCCAACTGATCTTGATCTCTCAACCTATTTGATGCCATCTCTCCTGAAAAATTCAAACTACTTCCTCTTCTCCTCTGCGCAGCTGCTACCCATCTATTCGCACTCCCTTCTAGAGTGATAAACCCCGCACACAACTACTATTGCTCTGCTAGGAAAATTCGAACTTCTTGGCTAGAAGTTCTCTAAGAAAGGAATTCCCTCAGTGTGTGCTCTTCTCTCCTTATAACATTATTTTGCCAGTAACTGCTGCAAAATAACTGTGTCCCAGCTGAAGATCTGCTCTGCAAGTAAAAAAATGTGTTGCTTCCTTCTACCTCTAGAAAGCTTGATATGGAAAATAGAATTTCTCTGTCGACTCACTTAGAGAAATCGATCTTTCCTCAAAATTCAACCTCCTTGGCCCAAGGATTGTGTTGCCTCTGGGGTTTCGAACTGCTGCTAAGGCAGAGATTCGAACCTCCTTCTTCCTTTCTTCTCTGAGATCTCCGACTTACGATCTGTGCTCTGATAACATGTGAAAAATCAGTGACCCGATTCCTGTTGTAGCGAATTGATGATGTTTCTCCTATTTGTTAAATTACATTGAACTAATTACTTACAGTTTTCTACGGCAAATATCGAAATACAAACATTATAGCCTACACAAAATAAAATATTGTTGAAACTAAATACTACACTGGAGAGAAATAGACACACACACAATTACACTATTTTTTTGGACAAACGTCCCCGGAAAAACCCAATGTGGGAAAACCGGTGCAACAGCTGAGGGTTTTATTATTATGCAGTAGTAATCTTAGTAAAAATAATTAGATGCCCAAACTGGCAATCTAATATAGAGAATAAACTGGCAAAGGGGTAGTGAGAAAAATCTCACAATTTTACTGACGATCTGAATCTGATCCGGGCTCTAGATGGATAGCCCCACGCTGCCTCCACGTAGCCTTTATGTCAGCCTATGCAGATCTGCATCACAGCCTCTAGGGATTGTGTCACATCTTCCTCTGATCTTCTGCTGGCTGGAAACTTGACCCTCTAGCCCTCTAGTATCACACCTCGGCTTCTTGCACTAGATCTCGACTGCTCCTCAGCAAAAGTTCAGCCTCCCTCCGAAGCATTGCGCTACCTCTCTGAACCTCTCCCTGCCATCTCTTCCTTTCACTCCCCAGAACTGGAAAATCTCCTCCAGTCTACTATCCCTGCCCCTCTCTCACTGCTTCGACTTTACTGAGTCACTTCCAGCAACTCACAGCTGCTACACAGGAAATCAACTTCCCATCAAAATCAAACTGCACAAGTGTGTTCCCCAAGTGCCATTGAACCTTCTTATAATCTCTCATTGGAGCACCAATGGCCAAGATTAAAACATAATCAACGGCTAAGATTAACTGGGAGTTGATCCTCGTCTTCTTCTAGAAGATTCACACATCATTTAATTAATACCCTTTAATTAACCAGATTTCCTAAGTTTAGACTTAGGGAACCATCTAAAAAAGTAATTATTTTAATTAAATCATCTCTAGGCGAAATTTTCCCAAACGATTTCTAGGTATTGGAGAATGCATGTGTCTTAGCCTCTTTGCAAAATCTCAAGGCTAGAGCACATCCGATGCTACAGAAATCAATAGTTTGTTATCCATTGAGCAAAAACAAATTGACTTATCAAGGAACACGACCCAAGCAAGTTCAAAAATTGAATTGGAGATGTCAAAATACTCTCAATCATAGATTGCAAGAAAATTTTGTTTCTAGGGTGGGGTGCAATTGCGAAGATTGTGTTTCCAAAGTAGGATTGGGCGTTAATGAACAATTAGTGCATCAGTGATGTTTTAGTGTTGTTGTTTATGTCAAACCAAAGACAAATTGATTCGAGAAGAAATACAACCCAATGCTTTTAAAACCGGAACCGATGACCAAACCAGTCCACCTAATGAACCGGTCTAACTGGGACTAGTTTGGTCTAAACGAACCGGTTTTAGAAAAATACATTAAATAATTAATTTTTAATGAAACAAAACTATTTTTAAGATTTAAAACCATGATTCCAAGCCAATAGAGACAAAATATGCAAAGTTTGCTCATTTATATACCATGTAAAGGTGAATATATCAAAATGGAACCGAGAACAATACATATCATCAACAAAATAGCAAAATACGTAAGCAATGAGGCTCTAAATGGCCTATAAAGTCCAAAAACAATGTTGCAAGCTATGAGGTCATTGGCCTACTACAAGTCTACAGTGTACACATGATCAATCATCAAGTTCATCACCACTACTAGCCATAGGATCATCATCAGGAGCTACATAGACACCATCAGGTTCAGAGTCTGAGGATGCCTAAGCCTAATCTACAACCTTAGTGTCAATGCCACCAATAACAATAGAAGTGGACCTAATGGAAGCACGAGTTTGTCGACCTGCACGACTAGTGCCTTCCATTGGTTCTTTGCCTTTCCTTGATGCCGCTTTTGATCCTGGTTCTGATGCCGCCACATAATCTGCTTCATCCTCCGCTAAAGCCACGTCGATATCAAAATTAGCCTCAAACACAGGATCTTCAGTCTCCTCCACCCATTCTGATGTTGGATCAATATCGTCCAACACAATGGGATCTAGATCAAGTGTTTTTCTCATCATTTGGTTCCTCTTCATTCGAAGGTTGTATTGCACGAAAACAAGATCATTTAACTGTTTTTGTTCCAAACAGTTTTTCTTCTTCATGTGTATGCGCTCAAAAACAGACTAATTGCGCTCACAACCTGAAGCACTGTAAGTTTGACTAAGGACTCTAATTGCAAACCTTTGCAATTGAGGACATTGGCCACCAAATGACTCCCACCAATGTGCTGCAAAGAAAAAGGCATTAATTAGTAACTTAGTTTATAATTTGACTTGTAAAGAACGTAAACAATTTTAACTTGAAAAGAAAAACAAATTGGAAATTGGAATTACTTACCTGGTTGGTCCACATCTCTTGCCATCTTTGCCAAGTTTTTGCCAAAGGTACCACCTGCCATAGTGAAAACAGTAAGTTGTTTATGTATTTCCAACTGGTCTGCATGGGTAGGGACCATGCGCTCCAAGCAATCAATCAATCCAGCTTTGACCTCCCCATCATGGAGATCTCCTAGACGATTTTTATAATGATACTTTAGGTTCAAAAAATACCCAGCTGCATGTATAGGACGATGGAGTTGATTGTTCCAACTGTTAAAAATGATCTCCCATATATGGCCACATTTAGCTAACCTGTCCTTGTGTTTCACAAAATATTGTCACCATGACATTTTGCAATCGGTGTGAGTCTATCACCACTCATACTTTCCTCCTTTGCAAGTCTTAAACCTCAGTTCTTCATGTCAAGCCTTGAAAATAAGAGAAAGCCCTTAAAAATCTTTAAAACTCTGGTTCCGCACTTTCTCTTAGCATTACCTGCGGTCCCACACCTACTGGTCATGTCCCCTACGTACCTGACCGCTCTATCTCTGTGTAATGGGTGCAGACCCCTATAAAAGTCAAAAAGGTTCAAGTACATTCTTAAAAACTCACTTTGAGTCATTTCTGGAAGCTTCTAGAAGGAATCTTGAGGTGGCAAGTTCGCTCCTTTAAGGTTCATGCATCCCATACCTTAAGGAGCTAACCCCTTGATGTGAGGAGCTTATCCCTTTGAAGGAGGACTCTATCCCTTCATAGGTGGACCTGTAACCTCCTTCCTTTGCACTATAAAATGAAGCATTGGGCTGGTTACTAAGGAGGTTGAAAGCTAAAGATTTTTGAGGTGAAATGCTGCTGGAACTTAGTCTTCCTAATTGAGCTTAAGTGAGGAAAGATTACATACCTTGTTGATCTCATTTGGAAGAGTGTGAGGCTTGTCAAAGTAGAGGAGATTCCTGTTTCAGACCCTGGGAGGAGCTTGTACAACATCAAGGCACCAAAGGTTGTAAAGTTCTTCTTTTTTCAAAGTTAATACAATCAAGTTTATTTTTCTCAATAAGTTGTGTTTTATGGTTTATTTCATGGATTCCTTGATCACCATGATGAATATGATTTATTATATTAGCTATGCAGGTGTTATTTGATGTGTGCTTGTTTGTGTTTGCAGGTTCTCAAAAGGAAACTCGTTCGGACAGTCGAAGCGTGGCTGCCACAAACTAGCGTTGGACTTAAGGTAGGGTCTAAAACACCTCTTAGTTTTTATTAATAAATCGCAATATATTTAGAGAAAGGTAGATTTGCTTGTCTTGCTTGTCGCTAGATATCTGTTGATACTAGGGAGATCGGTCTTATCCGCAAGAACAATTTATCCGGCCGACAAATTGGCGACTCCACTGGGGACTTGAATTTGGGTTTTTGCCTTTCCTTTTTCTTTGACTTGAGAAACTTTTTCTTGTTTCTAGTTTTTGCTTGATGTGTGTGGGATTGGGTAGTTTTTAGGATCTGGAGTATATTTTGTTTTTTCCGAAATTTTGAAGAGGACCGCACTTTCTTTTACAAGACAGTGCGGACATCCCCGCACTATTCCTTTAGTGCACAGAGCGATACCGCATCTGGTTCTACTGGAAGCCTGTGGACCCTGTCAAACTTTTTGAAAAACCTAAATTGTTTTCGTCCAGTTAAATTTAGTTTTTATTTTCGGCTTTTAGTGTCTACCGAGATCTGCATGTGTTCTATCAAGAATCTCTTGTGAGTAAGTTCCATTGGCATTTTTGTTTTAGGTGATTTTCTAGAAGTTTTGTGTGCCTGGATTGATTTTCGCTTGGTCTTTGTAGTGACTCAGAGATTAGAAGCCTAAGAGACCTTAGATTACCCTGGTCCTTTTGGTCTTTTTGATGATTCTGACTGATTTTTGAAATCTACCCTTGCTGAGAAATAGATTTCGTTTTCTCTTTGCAAAGCTTTGAACGAACTTGCTTGTAAGTTTTGAATTTCATTTTTAAAAAGAAAACATAGCTGGGTGTTTTTTGATTGATTTGTTATTCTGAACGAATTAATCCTTAGTTTACTGAATAACTAAGTAAAACGTCCTCAAAAAGAAATTTTTTAAGCTTTTACTTCAATTAGGTTTTTAGAAGTTTTAGATCTCAAGATTAGTTTTTTATAGTTTTGAGTGTTTTCTAGAAATTGTAGAATCTCTTTTGAAAGAAATTGTTTTCTGTAGTTTTTGAGTGTTGAAAAAGAAAGGGATTTTTCGTGAGCATAATTAGTAGTCTCGTTTTGAGTTTATTGAAAAAGACAAAAAAATTTCTTTTCATTTATATGTTGAAAGAAAGATTTGTTTTTCAAAGAATTACATTCTCAACTCTTTCTTTTAGCTAGAAATTCATTGAAGAAAAAGAATTGTTTATCATCTTAGGTGCATTTTTAGTGTTTTTGGAGTCGAGTCTTCACACCATAAAGTTTCATCTCCATTCCTATTGACTTAAGAAACAACCCATAAAAATAACGCTTAAATTAAAATTGATCTAGCAATCTTTTTATTTCTAGGGCTCTTATCACCAATATAGCTTAGGCTAGTATCTTGGAGTAGGGAGTAATTAACTCTCCAAGATAGTTAAAACAAACAAGTAGCTATATCTTGCGGTAGGAAAAATTCCAATTGTTGCATGTATGCTCTGGGAAGCTCCTCTTAAAGGAGTCAAGCACGAGATCATATCTGAACCAATGAGGTAATCAATCCTTCCTCATTGGGAACGATAGTAGATATACACATATTAAAAATGGTAAACCTCGGATTGACCATTATCGAGGAGCCTGCGGTCACTTGTTGGTAAACCTTGGATTATGTCAAGGAGCCTTCAAGGGGATTGAGCTTTGTTACTCTGCCCTTGTGTGTGTATCGGATCGTAGACTATTCCCCCAGGTATATTTGTTTCTGTTGGTAACCTTAGTGGCCATAATCTATAGGATTATTTCCTAAGGTGACGGTGGAGGGAAGATCCCATTGTACCTGGAGCAGACGTCGACTAAACTCACTTGGACTCTCTAGGGGGTTCTCTTCACTCGAGACGGTTTTGTGAAGAAACTTGTGCCAGTCTGTTTCATTAAGCAGGTTGTCGAGGTAACTGTTCCAACTGCCCTTTCTGTATTGAATTCTGCGACGTTGGATTTCATCACCAACTAGTGTTTTTGGTACGGAAAGTTACTGTTTGTGTGTGGTTTGAACTCTTAGATTTTTTTAGGTGTGTGATTCAATTGTTTGTTTCTTTAGAGAATTTAGGTGGTTTTATTGAGATTTTCTTTGTTTGCATGTGAAGTAATTAAAATATTTAATCGTGGCTGAATTACCGAGACAATCCCGTAGACTTCGGGGGAAACCTCCTGAATATACACCAAGCCAGCTTGAAGGGTTATGAGCTCTTGTAACACCTAGTGACAGTAGAGTTGGGTCACCGGAAGCCGGAGAGTCTCCTTTAATTGTTCATCCTGATTATCAAGTTCAAGCAACAGAGTATATTTCTGAACCAATTTCATTTTCCGAAGTTACTGGTAGTATTTCTTCTACTAGTGAATTAGCTGAAGAACCTGAAATTTCTGAGCCTGAAACTGAACCTGCTGCTACTCCATCTTCAAGATTTGCTTCTCCAACTTCTAGTGGTCCTGGTTCACCCAGGGTAGGAAGGATCATTACCCAAAATCTTCCTTCTGGACTCATTTCTATTGAAGAACTTGCTAGTCCGGAAGAAGATATAACTTTCCTTGAAAATCAACCAACTTTAGAACTTAGGGAGCGTGAATCAATTTTCTACAGTCCACCTAGGAAGGACGCTTGGTACGTTTCATTGACCAACTTTTTAGAAAATCCGGGTCTTAGTTTTTCACCACCTCGAATTCCTTTTCATCCAACACCTAGAGGTTATTATCCTCCATTGAATATGTCGAGACAGTCATCCATGTTTTCCCAATCACCGGAAACATTTTTATATGGCGGTCCTTCTGTTCCTTCTGGGTATCAGTCACTCACTGGTACCTTTTTAGGAGCATCTCCTCAACCCATTGAACATGGGATATCAACTGGTAATAACGAAACTCAACCGTTGAGCGTAGAAGAAATTCTAATGATGTCTGGTACTACTCCAAATCCGCAACCTCAAGGTAGTCAGTTACCGCTTGGGGGGCAACTTCAAGGTACTCAATTACAGCCTGGGGGGAAACCTCAAGGTAGTCAGTTACCGCCTGGGGGGCAACCTCAAGGATAGTACATACCTCAAGGTCAACCCCAGACTCAGTACATACCTCAAGGTCAGCCCTAGTATCAATACATACCTCAAGGTCAACCCCAGTTTCAGTACGTGCCTCAAGGTTATCAACCTCAAGGTCAGTACCCAACCCAAGGTTTCCAACCACCTTCTCGTCAATCATTTGTACAAGGAACTGGAAATGTACCATTTAATTATCAGCCTTATGCTCAACCCGGTTATGGCCTTTCATATGCTCAACCTTCTATGGGTCCATACCTCGGAATGAACATGATGTGGGATCCATCTCAAACTCAACAGATCTTGCAACCTAATGTGCAGTTGTCATCTCAATCTGGACAACCTTTGGTTTCTGGTTCAACCCAGCAACTTGTCTAGCCTACTATTCAAACTTCTACACCTGGTGTAGCTCATCAGCCTGGGCCTAGTTCGCCTCGAACTCCACCTTAAACAACTGTTGCAACTACTGCAGCTTCTATTCAATCTACCCCACCTACTTCTGGAGTATCGGCAGCTCTGGTTTCTACTGTTCCTGCATCAACTCCTCAAGCCTCTTTACCTCAGTCGGGACCTACAATTTAGACTTCAGTTCAGATGCCTGTAGGACAACCTGGTCCAAGTACGGTTGTCACAAGTCAACCACAATTCACTTATCAACCGTACCAGGGATAGTACCAATTCGGTCCTGCTGTTCAAAGCCCAGTTTACCAGTATCAACCGTACCCTGGATATACTTATCAGCAACCTCAACAACCCTAGTTTGGTCCGGTTAATCTTGGTTTTCTGGGAGGATACAATATTCCAAATGCAATTCCAATTCCAAGTTATCCTGGATATCCTCCTCCTGGGGCTGGTCTTATGACCTAGGGTTTTCGTGACCCTAACCGTCAGTTACCATTTATTGCAACTTTGGACTTGCCTGATTTGTCGCGCCTTACGAACGATCCGATTAATTATCTTTCGTTTTGGCCGCCAATGCCGAATAAGTTGCCCAGTGATATCCCAAAGTTTGAAGGTAAATCAGGAGAGGATCCGTCAAACCATGTGATGAATTATCACCTCTGGTGTGCATCTAATTCCATTATAGATGATTCAATTCGCTTACATCTTTTTCAACGCACTCTGATTGGTCTTGCGGCCAAGTGGTACATTGAGTTACCACGAGCTTCTTTTTATAATTTTAGTCAGTTAGCCACTTCATTCTTAACTCATTTTCAGTTGCCTGTCAAATATGACAATGGCACGAAATTATTAACTTCATTAAAACAGTCAACGTCCACATATATTTCAGATCATATTCATGAATGGCGACGTAGACGACGTTTAGTGAAAGTTTTTATTCTGGATCAAATTTTAGCAGAATGGTTTGTTAAATCATTATTACCTAAAATCACTGAGGATGTAGCTAAGGCAGGAGTTGTTACTAAAGAGCAAGTAATTGCTCAAGCTAAGTACCTTGACCTTGTTTATACGCAGTCGAGTACTTTACATGAAAAATCCCCGACCTCCCGAAACAAAATCAAATAATTGCATCTCCTTCAGGGTCTCATGCCACTGATGGTATGATTGGTTCAGTTAACACCAAAAGCAAGAAGAAATCTTCAAAGAATTCTTCTCCTATTATAACTTTACCAGATTCCCCGACAGGAGACTCTTCCGCTGAAATTCCTGTCGATATTCATGTTGTAGAATCATCTACGGCCAAATCAAAATCCGGTGGTAAAAAGAAGGGGAAGAAGAAAAATAAACAAAACTCAAAAGAGAAATCAGATAAAACTGAATCTACTGACGAGAAACGTAAACCTCGCTATCCTTGTCTCATTTGTGATGAAGAGCATTTTACAAGAGACTACCCACATCGCGCTGAGGTTGCGAAAATCGTCAAAGGTTCTCAAATGCCCGCTGTCTTGAAGGATCCTTTTCATAGTCAAGATAGTAAGATGATTGGTTCTTCCTCAAATGCCTCAGAAGAACCCATAATGATGATGTCTCATGTCAGGATTGCGACGCGATCGCAAGATTATGGTAGTAAAAGTCCTGTTGGTGGTAAGGAAGCAGAATCTTCTAATTCAAACCCATCAACTTCAACTCCTTCTGGTTCTGATCCGCTACAGATCGAGAAACCTAACCCAGACTTAGTAATCAAACCGCCTGCTAAAGGTATACTTCGGAAGTCAGCTTTCAATCCGCATGCGAGAGCTGCTCAGAATTATAACATTGTTGAAGACTTAGCTATTTCCCCTTCAGCAATGTCGGCTTTGGAGGTGCTGCAATCATGCCCAGCACAGCGTAAATTACTATTGTCGGCTATAGGAGCTGTTGATATTCAGGATTCGAACCTTATAATCTTTGATTTAGAGAATAGTACACCTCGCCTACCTCATCAAATGGCTTTCCAGATTCCAGTGTTAGTCAAAAATAGACCTTGCTTTAGGACTGTAATTGATGAGGGAGCTTCTACGTGTATTATGTCGATCCAGTGTTGGAGATCGCTTGGTTCTCCTACACTCAATCAATCCCCGATGATTCTAAAGGCTTTTGATGGCCGTGGGTTCCATCCTTTTGGCATTCTATAGGATTTACCTATAGGGGTTGAAGGCAAAACTGTTAATCTAGATGTGGAAGTGGTTGATGCCCCTCTAGATTACAACCTTCTCTTGGGTCGCAGTTGGTCTTATGCTATGACTGTTGTTGTTTCATCGGTCTTTCGGCTTATCAAGTTTCCTCATAATGGAAAGATCGTAACCATAGACTAGCTGAATTATTTTTCATCCAACCCAGCCTCTTCTGAAAGTATCCAACATGTCGGTAAAACAACTATCCCTTACAAGGATGTTGGGGTAGGATTGATTAAAGATTCTGGTTTACTAGGAACTTTTTCCTTTCCTCCTTCTAACGTATCGCCTTCTACTGCAACTATTCATATGATTACATTGAACACTATTATTTTTGATGATCCTTGGATCGTACCTTCCGAATCTGAGGTGGATTCATTTGGTGATGCGATGCCTTTGAGTCCTTATGAAATTGCATGTCAGGCTGTACAGTCATTTTCTGACCCTTGTTCAACCAAAATTGATCTAATGAATGTGGTCCATGGAGAATCACTTTCAATATCAACCTTAGATCCAACAACTTTTTCTGAGCTTGTTCATACTGATGAGCAGATTCGTGAACTTTTGTCTGTTGATGATTTACCATGGGAAGATCTTCATCATCGATCTTCGTTTTTACCTGAGCCTGATCATTTTGAAAATGTTTTTTCATCTATTTTTACTACTGATTATGTCAAAGAACCACAGAATCCATTACAACATCCTGATTCTGATTTAAATTTGGGAAATATTTCTCGAACGGTTCCTATTGACATTTTAGTTAAACCTGGAATTATTGAAAACATTCATATAGGTGCTTCTTGTACGGACAATGAACTCCAAACTTATAAAGCCCTATTTCAAGAATTCTGTGACGTGTTTGCCTGGTCATATGAAGAAATGCTAGGAATCAATCCGTCAATTGTTGTCCATGAAATTAAAACTTACCCGGATGCTAAACCTGTCCGCAATGTTTGCGTCAGATACATCCGCAAAAAGCTGCTGCTATTAAAGCTAAAGTTGAGAAATTACTTCAAGCAGGTTTCATTTATCCAATTCCCTTAACGGATTGGGTATCGAATATTGTTCATGTTAACAAAAAGCAAGGAACAATAAGAATATGTATCGATTATAGGGATATTAATCAAGCTTGTCCGAAAGACAATTACCCAACCCCCTATATCGATCAAATCATTGATGATTGTGCCGGCAATGAAATTTTCTCCTTTATGGATGGTTTTTCCGGTTACAATCAAATAAACATACTCCCTGCTGATCAACCAAAAACGACTTTCATTTGTCCATGGGGGACATTTGCTTACTGCAAATTGCCTTTTGGGGTGAAGAACATCGGAGAAAATTTTCAAAGAGATATGTCTTACGCATTTCATGACATCAAGCACATTGTGCAGCCGTATCTCGATGATTTACCTGCCCATTCATTACGTAGAGCCGATCATCTCACTCATTTATGAGCAATCTTTATGAGATGTAGGCATTATCGAATTAGGCTGAATCCACACAAATGTGTTTTTTGTATAAAAACAGGTCGTTTACTGGGATTCGTTGTTTCAAAAGCCAGCATTCGTGACGATCCCTTGAAATTTGAAGCTATTGTCAAATTGCCTCCTCCTTCGACTCTTCGCCAACTCCAAAGTTTGCAAGGGAAAGCAAACTTTTTACGTCGTTTCCTTCCTAACTACGTCGATAACAAAGGGTTTTACCAGGTTGTTGAAACAGAATACTCCATTCTTTTGGGATGAGATAGTTGACAAATCTTTTGATGCACTTAAACACGCGTTGACCCATGCACCGTTATTGCATCCTCCCAACTACAACCAGGATTACTTCTTGTACCTCGCCGCTTCTCATTCCACCATTGGGATGGTTTTAGTTCAGGAAGATGAATTCAACAGTGAACATGTGATTTACTATCTTAGTCGAACTCTGAATCTGACTGAGCTTAAATATTCGCATGTGGAGAAATTGGCCTTAGCAACTGTTCAAGCTGTCCAAAGATTTCGTCATTACATCTTACTACGCAAAACTACTGTAATTTCTGACTATAACCCTATGATCTATATTTTGACCAAACAATTGCTAGGGGGCAAGTATTCCAAATGGATAGTTATCCTGTAGGAATTTGACTTGGAATTTGAAAAATCCAAGGCAAAGAAATCTTTGGTTTTTGCGGAATTGATGTGTGATTCCCACGTGCTAATACTGAAACTGTGGCGGAAGAGCCCATTGCGGACGAATCCTTATTTCTTATTAGCACTCTTGACCCATGGTATGGAGATATCATAGTTTATCTCCAAACCCAATCTTTTCGGCTTGAAATTTCACGATCTCAGCGACGGAAAATACGTTTCCAATCCCAACAATACAAAATTATTGGAGATACACTCTATCGTCGTGGGGCGGATTCTGTTTTCCGACGCTGTTTAACTCATGAAGAAGCTGAAAAGGTTCTAAATGACTGTCACTCTGGAGCATGTGGCGGTCATATGTCTGGGTATGCCACAGCCCAAAAGATATTGTGCGCTGGTTATTTCTGGCCATCTTTATTTAAATATTGTATCTATGCAGTCCGAAAATGCCACAATTGTCAAATTTTTTTATCGAAAGATGCATGTTCCACCTGCTCCTCTCCACCCTATAATTGTCGTCGGTCCTTTTGCAAAGTGGGGTATCGACTTTATTACATGTAACATGTTGAGTCCCAAACTTGCATCTTCCCTATACACCTTTTCAACCTTCTTTTCCATTTACTTGACCCACCAAGCTGTCAAATCATTGCATATTAGTTTAAAAAGAGCTTATAAAATGGTTTCCTAACTATGTTTGTGATTGCTGTTTGATTTAGATTTTTGTTCAATCAGCTGCGGAAACTTGTCACTTTCCGTAGCCAGCTCAAGTTTCCGCAGCCATTTTGTTGAAGACTATGTTACAGGTGTCCAATGGAGAATTCGGCCACATGGGCAAGCTGCAAATGACATGTACATGGAGCGTGTCGCCTTGGTTCAGCTGAATCACTCACAAACAGCCATGATCAAGGACGGTCAAAGGAGTGGTCAAACCAAGAGTTTTGCAGTGGCACGACTCTGTTTTGCCCAAGTGAAGTTTTGCATGGCAAGTTCCTCAATCTCCGGAGGTGTGCTAACACTTGTGGATCAATCCGTGAACCAAATTGAACAACCACCACTCCATAGATTTATTTGTCACGGCTACCATACTGCTAGATCTCAGGACGTGGAGATTTACGTGTCTGTTTGGCAGCGTAGAATTTAGGAATCAGTTATAGCATCTTCAGTTATAAATAACGCGTTATCATACGCTTGATAGCTAGCTTTTACATGTAATCTTGACTGTGTTTACGAGCCCACTGTGCCGTGCTCTATCTTTATGTTTTGACTGCACTTTAATATATGAGAAGACAACATTCTTAAGTTCAATTTGTGACTGAGTATTGATTGGCCGAGGTTGCAGAGGGCCCCTGTACACCAAGGCTCTGTATCTACTGTATAGTTTCTCGCTTTCTTTCATTATGTCACTTCTTTCATAATCGTTTACTTGTATATTATTCATGTTAACTGCTGTCCATATTTCCTTTTATGCTTTCTCATGATTGTTAGATGATCAGTGTTTTTCTTTCAAGTTCTTGTAGGCAGCCCGGGCAATTTACATAGTTTTAATGACTAATGACATGAGATCATCTTGTCCTTTCTGCTGATTCATTTTCTGAGTTTTAATTCCAACATTGTCATTTCTTTCAGTTCTGCTTTGCTTATTTACTTTTATGCAATTTAGATATCATATTACTCATTTGTTTATGATTTCCTTCCTATAGCCAAGCGACTCAAATAGTGAGGAATCAGAATATTACTTGATGTAGTATGATTTAGTTTACTTTCCTGCAAGTTAGTGATTAAATTACTTATGTCATTTTCAAGGATTGAAGTATGAATGAGTAGTTTAAATCTTAGTTTCATATTATGCAATTTCATTTCCTGCAATTTAGATATCATATTACTTAATTTGTTTATGATTACTTCCTATAGCCAGAGCAAGTCGAAAGGTGAAGGGTCAGAATATGAGTTGAAGTTGTGTGATTTAGTTTGCTTTGCTTACAGTCTTTGAATTGCTTTGAGTTTAGTTTTTATTTTCTTTTTATATAGCAGTAAGGATACTGGGCTTCATTGTCACTAGTTCACTGTTTTGGTACATTTTTATTTTCTTTTGAGAATTAATTTCATCACAGCCAGTTTGAAACTTTTTTGAGAACTTTAAAGTTTGGAAAATCATTGTAGAAATCACCATTACCATCCATACTTGACTTTCAATTCTGCCATCTCACATTAGGGAATCAACAGAAGATAAACCCAAAAACAAACCAAAAACTCAAAAACGACAAAGAACTAAGAAATTGGTTATCTTGCATATACAGTGCACTTCACTTCAGCAGTTTACGACTCTCGGATTGACATTTTAAATAGCAATTTAGGACACACTAAATTGACCAAACATAACCCTCACTCGGCCGGGGGGCATGCGTATATCATCCTTGCGGTAGATTATTTTACTAAGTGGGCCGAGGCGATGCCTACATTTTCGGTAGACGGCAAGATTGCTGCAATTTTCGTTTTCAATCATATAATTACTAGATTCGGTGTTCCTCAAGCAATTATTACTGATCATGTGAGTCATTTTCGAAACATCATGATGACTGAACTAACATATCAACTTGGCATGTGTCACGATAGTTCTACTCCATATTACCCATAGGCTAATGGTCTGGTTGAAGCTATCAACAAATTTCTAGTCATTATGATCTGACGAATCATTGGTATTCATAGGTCGAATTGGCATAACATGTTATTTTCAGCACTTTGGGCGTATCGAACCTCAGTAAAAACATCAACTGGTTTCACTCCTTTTCAACTGGTTTACGGTTTGGAAGCTGTGTTACCCATTGAATGCGAAATTCCGTCATTACAAATAGCCATAGAATTACTCCCAGCCACTTCCGAAGAGGAGAAACGTTTGTTGTACTTAGCTCAGCTAGATGAGAATCGACGTGATGTTGCATTAGCAATCGAAACTCATGCCAAACGAATTAAAGCTTAGTACGATTGAAATGTTACACCCCGTAATTTTTCGGAAGGAGACCTAGTCTTACTATATGATCAAGCAAACGATAAGCTAGGGGCTAGAAAATTTGTACCTATGTGGCATGGTCCTTATGTTGTTAAGCGAAAGCTGGCAAAAGGGGCCTATGAATTGGTAGATTTTGACGGTGTCTCTTTGGGTAAACCCATAAATGGTCTTTATCTGAAGAGATATTATGCTTAAATCTGGGTGTGGAGATTTTAGTTAGATTAGTTTCTTTCTAGCTGGTGTGTTTTAGATTAGAAAAGTGTGCTTAGTTTAGAGAGTGATTTTATCATTATTTCTGCTTATCTTGATTTTACTCTTGATATTGCAGATGTCGACGTCCCTTCAAACATACATTGGTTTCGCTGATGGTGCTTGTCGTAATACACAAAACATTTCTTCCGCAGCTTGGGTTATCTATTCACCCTCTGATGAGTTGGTATCTATGCATGGGGTAAGCCTTGGTCAAACAATGAACAACATTGCAGAGTATAGTGCAGTGATTGAGTTATTATCTGAATTCATCTCATTTGGGATTCAGAGTTTGATTGTTAGGTTAGATTCTGAACTCGTTGTATTGCAGCTTAACAGAGTTTATGCCATTAGAAATCCAGTGTTGTTAAGATTATTTTTGAGAGTTCGTCTCTTGGAACGTGAATTTGACTACATTGAATATCAACATATTCCAAGATATTTAAATACATTAGCAGATGCAATTGCTTCTCGAATGTTAAATAGACATTTGCAATAATCAAACAATAAATTTAAAAACATTCCATAACATGTTATACAAGATAGCCAGTAATAGTGATATAGCATAGTATAGAAGTGTGTCAAATATACATCATCTTCGATCATAGGTTGAAAAACACCTTATGATCGACGAAAATGATAGTACAAAAATCAAAATGTCGTATGAGTCTACAAAGGCGATCATCCTATCACTGGTGATGATCACGATAAGAAACCACTGCTCGGGCCACCCTACAAAGGAACCTCCTGAAAGGTCCTGGGACCCCAATCACATAGCGCTATAACCTAAGTGGAATATCATCTATGCTAGTCTCTGGAATATCTGTTGTCAAACGCTCTAGATGATTTTCCAATTCGGTTAGGGTCTCTGTAGATTCATCCTGTGGGGCCGGTACTGCTGCAGTTGGGTGTCTCCTCTCATAGGGCCGGAGAGCGGCTAGTCGTCGTGGACCCACATCTGCATTTGAAACTTTTATTATTAGTTTTGGACGATTTAAAAACAAAAAAAAATTAGTTAAAACTTAGAAAATGTTGAGAATGATTTTACCTGAATCATCCCACTGCTCTCCTGGTGGAAGAGTCATGTCTGGATCACCACGATAATCCATCCCAGCATAAGGAAAATCCTGAATCACGAAAAGTTGGTTCTCCAACCAATGAAAATACTCAGGCAGAAATCGAACAACCTCTGAACCCTCCTCAGGATGACGGGCCATAACTGCAACCCAACGCATTAGCTTAGGTTCTCAGGGAAGTCCAACTCCAATGGAAAGCTGCTATGGGAACAACATCGGGACCCTCTCTAGACCAAAGCTCACAACTAGGAAACCATATCCAAATTTTTTTAGTTGTCCGTTCTTTGCTCTAGTTAGTTGGCATTTTACATTCGCCAACACAACTTCGCACCAGTTGAAGATGGTGCCTCGATAACAGTCTATTGCCATGCGCATTTGGGATCCAATAGCTACATGCAGTGTTGCGCTCCCGCAGAGTCTGGTGACAGTAAATGCAATCACTTTAAGTTCACGACGAGAGATAGTTTTGATATCGATCCCTTTGTCCTTTGTTTGGTCATTACAAAGCTCTAGTCGGAGACTATCGATAGATTGGCCACCTGGCCTAGTCCCGAAAAGAGATAATCGTTCACCTCTCTTGGGCAAACCAGTCAAGAAATAAATGTCATCTAGCTCGATTTCGAGCTGGTGGCCACCAATAATGAAACACAGGTCCTGTATGTTCCACCTGTCTACCAGCGATTGCAAAAAGTCTACTTGGGCCCTCATGCCAAGTATGGCCTAGAATTTAAATAGTCCGCAATCTCTCAATGCATCTAATGAGGGTTGATGATTTATTGCGGCAAGGTCCACATCTTCGTGCTTGCGTTCCCTCCAAATAAGCATTTTGTATGTCCTACATTGCAAAAAAGACGTATTATAAGAACTTAGTTCGAAAATTTTTGGGCGGAAATGGAGAAATTTGAAGTTTTAAAACCTATTCTGTGGGGTCCGCACCCGCTAGTTAGGGACAGTGCGTAGGTCCACACTCTTCCCAAGCAACAGGTGCGAAACTCTGGCTCTTTTCTCTGTAGAAAAAAGTCGGGGTCCGCAGGTTCCGCATGTTGCGCCTGTGGACCCCTGCGAGCGGTTTTTTAAACTAATTTTTCCTTAAAAATCAAATTGGAAGCCTAAAAACGAAATGCAAACAGTTGAAATGCAAGATAAGGATGATGTGGATTACCTGGAGCTGACAGTTTTTGATTCCAACGGACGGATTTTCCACAATATTCACAGGAAGTTTCTTACCCAAAAGCTCTCTTCTCTCACTCTGAAGTCGAACGGTAAAAATGAATTTACAAAAGCCCTTTTTATAAGCTTTTTTGAATAAATGAATTTTTAATTTGTTTATTTTTCACTTTAAAAAGGTAACTTTTTGATGCATTTTTATTTATTTTAAACAGATATGAGTAATGTTTGAGTTTTTGTGCAGAATATTGGATTTTTCAGGGAAAATTGATCATTTTCAACAAAAAACATTGGAGTCCTCTTTAAGCCCTTTTCTGACTCGTAAAATATGAAAAGGTTTCCGAGTTTTTCTTTTTAAGCTTGTTAAAATGGAATTAAAAGGATGGTCCACTTACAGCTCTTTTATGACCGTATAAACATGAAAAGATTGTTGGGCTTTTGTCGTTTCAAGTTTGATATTGGTTATAAAATGGCGTGTCATTGATCACTTTTTTACTTTTTCGGATCAGAGACACTAATTATGAAAAGTAATCCTTGATTGTAATGGTCAATCGGTTCTCTCAAGTATTGTTTTATACTTTTTCGGGCTTGGGAGACACAAATTTACGAAAAAGGACAACCATGGAGTTTTCTTAAGTTTTTCTTCTGACTCCCTAAAATTGAAAAACACCGAGTTTCTCCTATACTAGACTCGTTAAAATTTAACAGTAAAGGACCTGTTCAATTTTAAACAGGAACAAACCACTCCCTAGGGTTTGAATTTTAAACTAAGTTGGACTCATCCGAAGGATGAGCTTATAACCAAGCAAATGTTATCCTCCTTGTTACACAAAAATATCGTCACCATGATTATTTGTAGTCAATATGGGTCTATCATCACTTGTACTGTCCTCCTAAGCAAGTCTCAGACCTCAGCTCTTCAAGTCAAGCTTTGAAAATAAGAGAAAGACATTAAAAATCAATGAAACTCTGGTTCCGCACTTTCTCTCACTATCACCTGCGGTCCCGCACCTTCTGTTTACAAAAACTGCGGACCTGCCCGCTCTGTCCCTAAAGGTGTGGGTGCGGACCCCTGTGAAAGTCAAAAGGCGCAAGTTTTATCTTAAAAAACTCACTTTGGGTTAATTCTAGAGGATTCTAGAAGGAATTTTGACGTGGATTGTTCGCTCTGAGGTGGTTCATGCATCCCAAAAGAGAAGGAGCTAATCCCTTGATGAGAGGAGCTATCCCTTTGAAGGAGGGCTTTATCCCTTTGAAGGAGGACCTAGTAACCTCCCTCCATTGCACTATAAATTCAGGCATTGGGCTGGTTGCTGGAGAGGTTAGAAGCTGAACATTTTTGAGGGTAAATGCTGGTGAAATCAAGACTTCCTAGTTGAGCTTAAGAGGAGAGATCACATACCTTTTTGGCTTCATTGGGGAGTGAGTGAAACTTGTCAAAGTAGAGGAGACTTCTTGCTGGACCCTAGGAGGAGCTTGTACAGCATCAAGGCATAGGTTGTAAAGTTCTTCTTCTTTTGAATTAATACAATCAAACTCATTTTTCTCAACAAGTATCTCATGTTATTTGTTTCATGGACTCCTTGACAGTTTTGTGATATTGGCTTTTCAGGTGCTATTTAATTTGTTTGCCTTGTTTGTGTTTGCAGATTCGCGACAAAGGAGCTCATTTGGATCGAAGGAGCGAGGGCATCCACAAGCTTGCGTTGGACCTAAGGTAGGCCCTAAAAACACTTGTTTGCCATTGTTTATTAAAGCATATTTAGAGAAAGATAGTGTCTGGTTGGTTTGCTTGTCATTAGGTCTTCTTAAGATTCTAGGAAGGTCTATCTTGTCCGCAAGATCGACTTATTCCGTGTGACAAAATGGCGACCATACTGGGGACTTGATTGTTTTCCTTGTTTTTACTTTGACCTGAGAAACTGTATTTTTGTTTCTGTTTTTGGCTTGTTGTGTGTAAAATTGGGTAGAGTTTGTAGATCCAGGGTTATTTTTCATTTTTCATAGCTTTGGGAGAGGACAGCACCCTAGCCTTTTGACATAGTGCGTACCTATCCGCACCTTTGCTTTTAGCACAGAGCGGGACCGCACCTGTGTCAACTGTGGGCCTGCGGACCCTGTCAAAATTTTGAAAAACCTAAGATTTCCTCTATTAGTCAGCTTAGTTTTTGTTTAGAAATTGTTATCCACTGCCCAGACCTGCATATAACTTGTCAGAAGCTTTCCTTAAGTTGATTTCATTAGTGTTAGGGTTTTAGGTGAAATTCCTAGGAGTTTTGCTTGTTGGGCTTGTTTTTGATTTTGGTTGTGTAGTGGCTCTGAGCTTAGAAGCTGTAGGGACTTCAGATCACCTTAGTGTCTACCAGCCTTCTTATGAGTCTGACCATTTATGAAATCTCCCCTTGTTGAGGAATCCGCTTTGAGTTTTCTCTTTACAAAACTTCGAAAAGCTTGTGTTTAAAAGTTTGGATTTTCATTTTCAAAAAGAAAACAAAATTGGTTGTTCTTGACTGATTTGTGATTCTGCATGAATTAGTCCTTAGCTTACATCTAGCTAAGTAAAACATCCTTAAAAAAGACATCTAGTAGGCTTTGACTTCGAATAGGTTTTTATAATTTATAGATCTCAAAGTTAGTCATTCCCATAGTTTTGAGTGTTTTATAAAAAAAATAAAGAATCTCTTTTGAAAAAAGTTTTTTTTGTAGTGGTTGAGTGCTTTGAAATGAAAAAGGGAAATTTTTGTGAAATAACTAGTTGTCTCGTTTTGAGTGCATTGGAAAAGGCAAAAGCTCTTCTTTTAATTTGTTTGATTGAGAAAGATTTGTGTTTACAAAAGTATTTGCATTCTCAAACTCTTTCTTAGTTAGAAGTTCATCGAAGAGAAAAAGATTGTTTAAATCATCTTAGGTGCATTTTTAGTGATTTTGAGTCGAGTCTTCATACCACAAGTTTCATCTCCGCACCTTTCGACTTAAACAAAAACCAATAAAAAATAACATTTAAAGTAAAATTCATCTAGTAACATTTTTATTTCTAGGGCTCTGATACACCAACTTAGCTTAGGCTAGTGTCTTGGAGTAGGAGAGTAATTAACTCTCCAAGGCAGTAAAAACAAACAAGTAGCTGTATCTTGTGGTACGGAAGAAATCCAATTGTTGCATTTATGCTCTGGGAAAGCTCCTCTTAAAGGAGAAGCACGAGATCGTGTCCGAACCATTGTGGGAATCAATCCTTCCTCATTGGGAACGACGCCAGATATTCATGTATTAAAAACGGTAAACCTCGGATTAACCATTTTCGAGGAGCCTGGGGTCACTTGTTGGTAAACCTTGGATTATGTCAAGGAGCCTTCAAGGGGATTGAGCTTGCTACTCTGCCCTTGCGTGCGTATCGGATCGTAGACTGTTCCCCCAGGTATATTTGTTTCGGTTGGTAACCTTAGTGGCCATATTCTTTAGGATTCTTCCTGAGGTGACAGTGGTGGGAAGATCCCACTGTACCTGGAGCAGACGTCGGCTAGACTCACTTGGATCTTCTGGGGGGTTCTCTTCACTCGAGACGGTTAAGTGGAGGAACTTGTGCAAGTCTATTCATTAAGCAGGTTGCCGGGGTAACTGTTCCAACCGCCATTTCTGTATTGAACTCTGTGACGTTGGATTTCATCACCAACTAGTGTTTTCAGTACGGAAAGTTACTGTTTTTGTGTGTTTGATCTCCTAGATTCTTTAGGCGTGTGATTCAAATTTGTTTGGTTCTTTAGAGGCTTTAGGTGGTTTTTATTGAGATTTTACTTTGTTTGCGTGTGAAGTAGTTAAAAGTTTTTTAAGTGTGGCTGAATTACCAAGGCAGTCCCGTAGACTTCGGGGCCAATCTCCTGAGTTTTTAAACGTGGCTGAATTACTGAGGAAGTCCCGTAGACTTCGGGGCCAACCTCCTGAGGAAGTCCCGAGCCAGCTTGAAGGCTTGAAAGTCCTTGTAACTCCTAGAGACAGTAGAGTTGGGTCACCTGAAGAAGGAGAATCTTCTTTAATAGTACATCCTGATTTTCAAATGTTAGTGGCAGATTATAATCCACAGTCAGTGTCTGTTTCCGAAGTTACTGGTAGCTTTTCATCTACTAGTGATATAGGTGAGGAACCTGAAATATTCGAGCCTGAAAGTGAATTTGCTGCTACTCCGACATCTGGGTTTGTTTCTCCAACTTCTAGTGGTCCTGGTTCACCTAGGGTAGAAAGAGTAATCACCCAAGATCTTCCTTCTGGACTTATTGCTATTGAAGAACTTGCTACTCCGGAAGAAGAAGTAGGCATCCCTATCCCTGAAAATCAACCTGTTATTGAGCTAAGGGAGTGTGAATCAATTTTTTACAGTCCACCTAGGAACAATACTTGGTATCTTTCTTTGACTAATTTCTTAGAAAACCCAGGGTTAGGTTTGTCACCACCTCGTGCTCCTTATCACCCAACACCTAGAGGTTATTATCCTTCGTTAAATATGTCGAATCAGTCGTCCATGTTTACTCAATCGCCTGAATCCTTTTTGTACGGCAGTCCTTCTGTTCCCTCCGGGTATCAGTCACTTTCTGGTACTTTTTCGGGAGCATCTCCTCAACCCATTGAGCAAGGGTTATTAACTGGAAGCAATGGTACTAAGCCGTTGAGCATAGAAGACATTCTTATGATGTCAGGTTCTATTCCCAATCCTCAACCTCAAGGTGGCCAGTTACCGCCTGGGGGGCAGCCTCAATTATCGCCTGGGGGGCAACCTCAAGGTACCCAATTTGCATCTGGGGGGCAACCTCAAGGACAGTACATACCTACGGGACAATACGTTCCTCAAGGTCAACCCCAGACTCAATATGTACCCCAAGGTCAACCCCAGTATCAATTTATACCTCAAGGTCAACCCCAGTATCAGTACGTGCCTCAAGGGTATCAACCCCAAGGTCAGTACTCGAACCAAGGTTTCCAACCACCCTCCGGTCAAACGTATGTTCAAGGAACGGGAAATGTACCTTTCAATTATCAATCCTACCCTCAACCTGGTTATGGTCCTCAGTATTCTCAACCTGTTATGGGTCAGTACCCCGGAATGAATATAGTGTGGGATCCATCACAAACTCAACAGGTGTTGCAGCCAAATGTACAGTTGTCATCTCAAACTGGACAACCCTTAGTTTCTGGTACACCCCAGCAACCAGTCCAGTCTAACATTCAAACTTCTGTACCTTCGGTAGTTTCTCAGCCTGGGCCTAGTACACCTCGTACTCCGCCTCAAACGACTGCTACAACTACCGCAACATTTGTTCAATCTACCCCACCTACTTTTGGAGTATCGACAGCTCCGGTTTCTACTGTTCCTGTATCTACTCCTCAGACATCTTTACCACCGTCTGGATCCACGATTCAAACTTCGGTTCAGATGCCTGTAGGACAACCTGGTTCAAGTACGGTTGTCACAAGTCAACCACAATTTACTTATCAACCGTACCAGGGACAGTACCAATTCGGTCCTGCTGTGCAGCAGCCAGTCTATCAGTATCAACCGTACCCTGGGTACACTTATCAACAACCTCAACAACCCCAGTACGGTCCAGTTAATCCTGGTTTTCCGGGAGGATACAATATCCCAAACGCAATTCCTATTCCTAGTTATCCCGGATATCCTCCTCCTGGGGCTGGTCTCATGACCCAGAGTTTTAGGGACCCTAATCGTCAGTTACCGTTTATCGCAACTTTGGACTTACCTGACTTGTCGCGCCTAACGAACGATCCCATTAATTATCTTCCGTTTTGGCCGCCAATGCCGAATAAGTTGCCCAGTGACATTCCTAAGTTCGAAGGTAAATCAGGAGAGGACCCGTCGAACCATGTGATGACTTACCACCTCTGGTGTGCATCTAACTCCATTTCAGATGATTCAATCTGTCTTAGACTTTTCCAGCGCACTCTAATTGGTCTCGCGGCCAAGTGGTACATTGAGTTACCGCGAGGCACTTTTTATAATTTTAGTCAGTTAGCTACCTCGTTTTTAACTCATTTTCAGTTGCCAGTCCGATATGACAATGGCACGGAATTGTTAACTTCGTTAAAACAATCGACATCCACTTACATTTCAGATCATATTCATGAGTGGAGACGTCGACGGCGTTTAGTGAAGGTGTTTATTTCGGATCAGATCTTGGCCGAGTGGTTTGTAAAATCTTTGTTGCCAAAGATCACTGAAGATGTAGCTAAAGCCGGAGTTGTTACTGAGGAGCAAGTAATTGCTCAAGCACAGTACCTTGACTTGGTCTATACTCAGTCAGGTACGTTACACGAGAAAATCCCCGATCTTCCCAAGCAAAATCAAATCGCTGCAGCTCCTTCGGGATCTCATGCCGCCGATGGTATGATTGGTACGGTTAACACTAAAAGTAAGAAGAAATCTTCCAAGAATTCTTCTCCTATCATAACCTTGCCTGATTCCCCAACAGGAGATTCTTCTGCAGAGATTTCCGCCGATATTCACGTTGTAGAGTCATCTACAGCCAAATCAAAATCCGGTGGGAAGAAGAAAGGAAAGAAGAAGAATAAAACGGACAAAATTCAAAGGAGAAACCTGAAAAATCGGAATCCAATGATGAAAAGCGCAAACCTCGTTATCCTTGTCTCATTTGTGACGATGAACATTTTACAAGAGACTGCCCTCATCGTGCAGAGGTTGCGAAGATTGTCAAAGGTTCCCAAACTCCTGCTGTTTTGAAGGATCCTTTTCCAGCTCAAGACAGTAAGATGATAGGTTCGTTCTCGAGTGCCAATGAAGAACCCATACTGATGATGTCCCATGTTAGGATTGCGACTCGATCGCAAGATTATGGTAGTAAAAGTCCTGTTGATGGTAAAGAAGCAGAATCTTCTCATTCTAATCCATCAACCTCAGCTCCCGGTTCCGATCCACTACAGATCGAGAAACCTAATCCAGACTTGGTAATCAAACCGCCCGCCAAGGGTATACTTCGAAAGTCAGCTTTCAATCCACATGCGAGAGCGGCTCAGAATTATAACATTGTTGAGGATTTAGCTGTTTCACCCTCAGCAATGTCGGCTTTGGAAGTGCTGCAATCATGTCCAGCACAACGTAAATTACTTTTGTCGGCTATAGGAGCTGTTGACGTTCAGGACTCGAACCTAATAATTTTCGATCTAGAAAATAGTACACCGCGTTTGCCTCATCAAATGGCTTTCCAGATTCCAGTGATAGTAAAAAACAGGCCTATTCATCGGACTGTAATTGATGAGGGAGCCTCAACGTGTATTATGTCGATACAGTGTTGGAGATCGCTTGGTTCTCCTTCGCTAAATCAATCCCCGACGATTCTAAAGGCCTTTGATGGCCGTGGGTTTCATCCTTTTGGCATTCTACAGGATTTGCCTATAGGGGTTGAAGGAAAAACCGTTAGTCTAGATGTGGAGGTGGTTGATGCCCCTCTAGATTACAACCTTCTCTTGGGTCGAAGTTGGTCTTACGCTATGACAGCGGTCGTTTCATCGGTCTTTCGAGTAATAAAGTTTCCACATAATGGAAAGATCGTAACAATAGACCAGCTGGCTTACTTTTCATCCGACCCAGCCTCTTCTGAAAGTATTCAGCATGTCGGTAAAACGACTATCCCATATAAGGATGTTGGAGTAGGACTAGTTAAAGATGTCGGTTTACTGGGAACTTTTCCTTTTCCTCCGATCAACGCATCGTCTTCATTTGCAACCATTCATATGATTACATCAGACACCATTGTTTATGATGATCCTTGGATCATTCCTTCTGAATCTGAGATAGACTCATTTGGTGATGTCATGCCTTTGAGTCCATATGAAATTGTGTATGAGGCCGTGCAATCGTTTACCGACCCATCTTCAACCGAAATTGACTTCATGAATGTGGTCCGTGAGGAATCACTTTTCACATCAAGCTCGGATTTAATCACGTTTTCTGAACTTGTTCACTCTGATGAGAAAATTCGTGAAATCCTATGTGTAGATGATTTACCATGGGAAGATCTCCATCACAGATCTTCGTTTTTACCTGAGAATGATCGTTTTGAAAATGATTTCTCATCAATTTTTACGACTGAATATGTCAAGGAACCTCAGAATCCAATGAAACATCCTGATTCAGAGTTAAATTTGGGAAACATCTCTCGAACTATTCCTATTGACATTTCGGTTAAGCCCGGAATTGTTGAGAACATTCATATAGGTGCCTCGTGTACAGATGACGAAATTCAGATATATAAGGCCCTATTTCAAGAATTCCGCGACGTGTTTGCCTGGTCCTATGAGGAAATGCCAGGAATTGATCCCGCGATTGTTGTTCATGAGATCAAGACTTACCCGGACGCTAAACCCGTCCGGCAACGTTTGCGTCAGATTCACCCAAGAAAAGCTGCTGCAATTAAAGCAGAAGTTGAAAAATTACTGAAAGCAGGTTTCATTTATCCGATCCCGTTAACGGATTGGGTATCGAATATTGTTCCGGTTAACAAAAAGCAGGGAACAATAAGAATATGCATCGATTATAGGGACATTAATCGAGCCTGTCCAAAGGACAATTACCCAACTCCCTATATCGATCAAATCATTGATGATTGTGCCGGCAGCGAAATATTCTCCTTCATGGATGGTTTTTCCGGATACAATCAAATCAATATTCTACCTGCCGATCAACCAAAAACGGCTTTCATTTGTCCATGGGGGACATTTGCTTATTGCAAATTACCTTTTGGGCTCAAGAATGCCAGAGCAACTTTTCAAAGGGCCATGTCTTATGCGTTTCATGACATCAAGCACATTGTGCAACCGTATCTCGATGACTTGCCTGCTCATTCATTACATCGAGCTGATCACCTCGTCCATTTACGAGCAATCTTTATGAGGTGTAGGCATTATCGGATTCGGTTGAACCCACACAAATGTGTCTTCTGTATAGAAACGGGTCGATTGCTGGGGTTTGTAGTTTCGAAAGCCGGCATTCGCGTCGATCCCTCGAAGGTCGAAGCTATTGTCAAATTGCCTCCTCCTTCGAGTCTTCGCCAACTCCAAAGTTTGCAAGGGAAAGCAAACTTTTTACGACGATTCATTCCTAACTACGCCGAGGTTACAAAGGGTTTTACCCGGTTGTTGAAACAGAATACTCCATTCTATTGGGATGAGATAGCTCAGAAATCTTTTGATGCACTCAAACACGCGTTGACCCATGCACCGTTATTGCATCCTCCCAACTACAACCAGGATTACTTCTTGTATCTCGCCGCCTCTCATTCCACCATTGGAATGGTCTTAGTTCAGGAAGATGAATTCGGAACTGAACATGTGATATATTACCTTAGTCGAACTTTAAATCCAACTGAGCTAAAATACTCACATGTGGAGAAATTGGCATTGGCAGCTGTTCAAGCTGTCCAACGTTTTCGTCACTACATTTTACTACGTAAAACTACAGTAATTTCGGATTGCAACCCTATGATCTACATTTTGACCAAGCAATTGCTAGGGGGCAAGTACTCTAAATGGATTGTTATCCTGCAGGAGTTCGACTTGGAATTTGAGAAATCCAAGTCTAAGAAATCTTTAGTTTTTGCGGAGTTAATGTGTGACTTCCCGCGTGCTGACACGGAAACTGTGGCGGAGGAGCCCATTGCGGACGAATCCTTGTTTCTAATCAGCACTTTAGATCCGTGGTATGGGGATATCATCATTTATCTCCAGACCCAATCCTTTCGGCCAGAAATTTCAAGGTCAGAACGTCGAAAAATTCGATTCCAGTCCCAACAATTCAGGATTATTGGAGATACTCTTTATCGCCGTGGGGCGGACTCTGTTTTTCGACGTTGCTTAACTCACGAGGAAGCTGAAAGGGTTCTAAATGACTGTCACTCTGGAGCGTGTGGCGGTCATATGTCTGGGTATGCCACAACCCAAAAGATATTGCGCGCTGGCTACTTCTGGCCGTCTTTATTTAAAGATTGTATTACGGCGGTCCGAAAATGCCACAACTGCCAAATTTTTGATCGAAAGATGCGCGCTCCACCTGCTCCTCTCCACCCTATAATTGTCGTTGGTCCTTTTGCCAAATGGGGTATCGATTTTATTACATGTAACCCTCACTCGGCCGGGGGGCATGCGTATATCATCCTTGCGGTAGATTATTTTACCAAGTGGGCCGAGGCGATGCCTACATTTGAGGCAGACGGCAAGACAGCTGCAATTTTCGTGTTCAATCATATAATTGCTAGGTTTGGTGTCCCGCAAGCGATAATCACTGATCATGGGCGTCATTTTCGAAACGTTATGATGACCGAACTTACAGGCCAGCTTGGTTTACGTCACGATAGTTCAACCCCTTATTATCCACAAGCTAATGGTCTGGTTGAATCCATCAACAAAGTTTTAGTTATCATGATCCGACGAATCATTGGGATTCATCGGTCGAATTGGCACAACATGCTATTTTCAGCGCTTTGGGCATACCGAACTTCAGTAAAAACATCAACAGGGTTCACTCCTTTCCAACTAGTCTATGGTTTGGAAGCTGTGTTACCCATTGAATGCGAAATCCCGTCACTGCAAATGGCCATCGAGTTACTTCCAGCCACTTCCGAAGAGGAAAAGCGTTTGTTATACTTGGCTCAATTAGATGAGAATCGACGTGATGCTGCATTGGCGATCGAGACTCACGCAAAACGCATGAAAGCTCAGTATGATCGAAATGTGACCCCTCGAAATTTTTCGGAAGGAGATCTAGTCTTAGTTTACGATCAAGCTAATGATAAATTAGGCACTGGAAAATTCGTTCCTATGTGGCATGGTCCCTATGTTGTCAAGCGAAAGCTAGCAAAAGGGGCCTATGAATTGGTAGACTTTGATGGGGACTCTTTGGGTAAACCCAGAAATGGTCTTTACTTGAAGAGGTATTATGCTTAAAGAATGGGTATGGAGATTTTTAGTTAGGATAGTTTTTCTTTCTAGCTGGTGTGTTTTAGTTTAAACAGTGTGCTTAGCTTAGAGAGTGTTTTTTCGTCATTATTCCTGCTTATCTTGGTTTTACTCTTGATATTGCAGATGTCGATGCCTCTCCAAACATACATTGGTTTCGCTGATGGTGCTTGTCGTAATACACGAAACATTTCTTCCGCAGCTTGGGTTATCTATTCGCCCTCTGACGAGTTAGTATCTATGCATGGGGTAAGCCTCGGTCAAACAACGAACAACATTGCCGAGTATAGTGCAGTGATTGAGTTATTATCTGAATCTATTTCATTTGGGATTCGGAGTTTGATAGTGAGGTTAGATTCTGAACTCGTTGTATTACAGCTTAATAGAGTGTATGCCATTAGAAATCCAGTGTTATTAAGATTATTTTTGAGAGTGCGTCTCTTGGAACGTGAATTTGATTATATTGAATATCAGCATATTCCAAGATCTTTAAATACATTAGCAGATGCAATTGCTTCTCGAATGTTAAATAGACATTTGCAATAATCATACATGTAAATTTAAAACCATTCCATAACATGATTTACAAGATAAGCCGGTAATAGTGATATATATATATATAGGAGTGTGTCAAAAAATACATCGTCCTCGATCATAGGTTGAAAAACACCTTATGATCGGCAAAAATGATAAGTACAAAAAACAAAATGTCATATGTGCCCACAATAGGCGATCATCCTATCACTGGTGATGATCTCTATAAGAAACCACTGCACGGGCCACCTTGCAAAGGAACCTCCTAAAAGGTCCTGGGACCCCAATCACATAGCGCTGAAGTCGACGAGGAATGTCATCTATAGTGGTCTTCGGAATATCTCCTGTCAAGCGCTCGAGATGACCCTCCAACTCGGCCAAAACCTCTGCTGATTCGTCCTGTGGGGCTGGCGCGGGTGCAACTGGTTGTTTCCTCTCGTAAGGCCGGAGAGCGGCTGGTCGCTGTGGACCCACATCTGCATTTGAAACTTTTGTTATCAGTTTTGAGACGATGGAAAAAAAAAAAAAATAGGAAAAATGTTGAAAATGATTTTACCTGAATCATCCCACTGCTCTCCTGGTGGAAGAACCATGTCTGGGTCACCACGAAAATCTATCCCAGCATAAGGGAAGTCCTGAATAGAAAAGACCTGGTTTTCCAGCCATTGGAAATACTCAGGTTTGAATCGAGCAACCTCTGTCCTCTCGTCTGGGTGACGGGCCATAACTGCGACCCATCGCATCAGTTTGGGCTCTCGAGGAAGCCCAGCTCCAACAGTAAGGTGCTGCGGGATCAACATGGGAACCCTCTCCAGGCCAAAACTCACAACCAAAGCCCCATAACCAAAGGTCTTTAGTTGTCCGTTTTTGGCCCTGGTCAGTTGGCCTTTCAGATTGGCCAACACGGCATCGCACCAGTTGAAGATGGTGCCTCGAAAGCAATCAACTGCCATACGCATCTGGGATCCGGTGGCAATATGTAATGCGGCAGCCCCGCAAAGTCTGGTGACAGTAAACGCAATCACCATGAGTTCAGGACGGGATATGGTCTTTATGTCTATCCCTTTGTCTCTAGCCTGGCTGTTGCAGTACTCTAGCCGGAGGCTATCGACAGACTGGCCACCTGGCCTAGCCCCAAACAGAGTCAAGTCTTTGCCTCTCTTAGGCAAACCAGTCAAGAAATATATGTCCGCCGGCTCGATTTCGAGCTGGTGGCCACCAATGAAGAAGCACTGGTCCTGTATGCTCCATCTGTCAACCAACCACTGTAAGAAATCCACCTGAGCCCTCATGCCAGGAATGGCCCAGAATTTGTACAAGCCGCACGCCCTCAAAGCATCAAGTGAAGGCTGATGATTCCATGCGGCAGCATCCACGTCCTCATGCTCTTGTTCACGCCAATCTAGCATGATGTACTCTCTGCATCAAGTATAAGGATAAATTAAATTGCTAGAAATTATTTTGTTTGGTCCATTTTTGAGAATTTTTGGGTTAAAAACCCTTGCGACGGGGACCGCACCCTCCGGGTTAGACACAGTGCGTGGGACCGCACCTTGTCTACATGGAAGGTGCGGACCCCTGGCTTTTTCCCAATGGAGAAAAAGTCGGGGTCCGCAGGCCAGCAGTGGTAAACCTGCGGGCCCCCGCGCGCGGGTTTTAAGCCTAAAAACCCTCCCAAAAATGAAATGAATGACTAAAACAAAAATTGAAATGGTAAAAAATGAAGAGTAAGATGATGTGGATTACCTGGAGAAGATGGCGTTCGATTCCGATGATTGGATTTTCCGCAATCTTCACGGGAAGTTTTCTGAACGAAAGCACTATTTTCTCACCCAAAACTCAAACGGTAAAAATGAATTGACGAAGGCCCTTTTTATAAGTTTTTTGAGTAAATAAATTGCAAATTTGTTTATGTTTCACTTTGGAAAGGTATTTTTGCGACATTTTTATCCATTTCAAATAGGTATGAGTAATGTTTGCGTTTTTGTTCAGGATAACGGATTATTCAGGCGAAATCTATCGTTTTTGACGAAAAAACATTTAGAGTCACCTTTAAGCTCTTTTTTGACTCCTAAAACATGAAAAGATCACCGAGTTTTTCTTTTAAACTCGTTAAAACGGAATTAAAGACGATCCACTTACAGCTCTTTTCTGACCGTAAAAACATGAAAAGATTGCCGGATTTTTGTCGTTTCAAATTCGATATTTGTTATAAAACGACGTGTCGTTGATCGCTTTTTTACTTTTTCGGATCAAGGGCACTAATGACGAAAAGTACTCCTTGGTCGTAAAAGATCAAGCGGTTCTCTCAAGTATTATTTTATACTTTTTCGGGCTTGGGAGACACAAATTTACGAAAAAGGTCAACCTTGGAGTCTTCTTAAGTTTTTTCAGACTCTCTAAAATTGAAAAACGCCGAGTTTCTCCTATACTGGACTCGTTAAAATTTCACAGTAAAGGACCTGTTCAATTACAAACAGGAACGAACCACTCCTTCTTAGGGTTCAAATTTAAACTAAGTTGGACTCATCCGAAGGATGAGCTTATAATCAAGCAAATGTTATCCTCCTCAAGCTTGTCAAAAATAAAGAGGTACTTGCCAGAAATGGTGGGGGAAAAGAGAGAAAAATGAGCCTGTTTGTCATACTTTGTAACCACTCTTGAACACGACACTTTTATTCACCTGGGTTGGGAAATCCTTTGCCTAACAGTTGATCAAACCACATTGAAAGTTTTCAGCCGGTTTCTGGGTATTAACTTTAGGTCAATTGTCACCAAACCATCTGTCGTGTCGTTATGTGTTCAAGAGGTTACTGCCAATAAGCCATTCATCTGCAAAATATCTGTCATCCATCTTGACCATCCCTGAGTCAGTCCTTGCAACTAAATTTCTTCAACTTGATCTATGATTTCGTGTTGTGGGCTTGCCTGCAACGGATCGCTTTCTATCGACTTCAGCTCATTATCTAGAAAGATGATCTAGAAATCGTCAGTACCTTGGGATCTGCATGCCTCAATGACAGGTTTCTCGCCTTTGACGACAGGTTACATCATTGACTTTCGATCAAAGGATTCCGTGACATGTTCGACATCAACACATTTATTCGCATCTCGTGGATTGTACTGGGTACTTTGAGAGCCATTGACATCACTGGTGGTTTCTCTCACACTTGTTAATAGTTTACATCATTGACTGGTAATCAAGTGGTTTCTACCATGTTCGACATCAACACATTCAATCGCATGGATAGAATCGTACTGTTTCGGGAAGTAGAAATGAAGACCCTGGATCTAGTTTCCACAATCCAGGCTGCGAGGAATTTTGTATTCATTATATAATGGACTATTCATAAACAGATGGCTGCGTCCATACTGTGTCCACATGAGTCTATACTTGTGATGTTTTACAAGATCATTCCTATATCAGAGCAGTAGTTAGTTTTCTAGTCAGTTTTGATCTAAGTATGGGAATGCCTACCTCAGCGATGATATGATCTCATATATATATCTTGCATTGAATGTTTTTACAGATTCCAACCGGGCTCTCCACAAGATGATCCTCGAAATGATAAAGTACTTCACTCTTCCTAAATGATAAATGAAATCCTCATCTACTACAGACTTCGCACTTTAGGGGGCAATCTGTTACACAAAAATATCGTCACCATGATTATTTGCAGTCAGTATGGGTCTATCATCACTTGTACTGTCCTCCTAAGCAAGTCTCAGACCTCAGCTCTTCAAGTCAAGCTTTGAAAATAAGAGGAAGACATTAAAAATCAATGAAACTCTAGTTCCGCACTTTCTCTCACTGTCACCTGCGGTCCCGCACCTTCTGTTTACAAAAACTGCGGACCTGCCCGCTCTGTCCCTAAAGGTGTGGGTGCGGACCCCTGTGAAAGTCAAAAGGCGCAAGTTTTATCTTAAAAAACTCACTTTGGGTTAATTTTAGAGGATTCTAGAAGGAATTTTGACGTGGATTGTTCGCTCTGAGGTGGTTCATGCATCCCAAAAGAGAAGGAGCTAATCCCTTGATGAGAGGAGCTATCCCTTTGAAGGAGGGCTTTATCCCTTTGAAGGAGGACCTAGTAACCTCCCTCCATTGCACTATAAATTCAGGCATTGGGTTGGTTGCTGGAGAGGTTAGAAGCTGAACATTTTTGAGGGTAAATGCTGGTGAAATCAAGACTTCCTAGTTGAGCTTAAGAGGAGAGATCACATACCTTTTTGGCTTCATTGGGGAGTGAGTGAAACTTGTCAAAGTAGAGGAGACTTCTTGCTGGACCCTGGGAGGAGCTTGTACAGCGTCAAGGCACAGGTTGTAAAGTTCTTCTTCTTTTGAATTAATACAATCAAACTCATTTTTCTCAACAAGTATCTCATGTTATTTGTTTCATGGACTCCTTGACAGTTTTGTGATATTGGCTTTTCAGGTGCTATTTAATTTTTTTGCCTTGTTTGTGTTTGCAGATTCGCGACAAAGGAGCTCATTTGGATCGAAGGAGCGAGGGCATCCACAAGCTTGCGTTGGACCTAAGGTAGGCCCTAAAAACACTTGTTTGCCATTGTTTATTAAAGCATATTTAGAGAAATATAGTGTCTGGTTGGTTTGCTTGTCATTAGGTCTTCTTAAGATTCTAGGAAGGTCTATCTTGTCCGCAAGATCAACTCATTCCGTGTGACACTCCTCAAGCTTGTAAAAAATAAAGAGGTACTTGCCAGAAATGGTGGGGGAAAAGAGAGAAAAATGAACTTGTTTGCTATACTTTGTGTTTTAGAAAAGCATTTAACCACTCTTGAACACGACACTTTTTGTTCACCTGGGTTGGGAAATCCTTTGCCTAACAGTTAATCAAACCATATTGAAAGTCTTCAGCCGGTTTCTGGGTATTAGCTTTGAGTCAATTGTCACCAAACCATCTGCAGTGTCATTATGTGTTCAAGAGGTCAGTTCAAATAAACCATTCATCTGCAAAATATCTGTCATCCATGTTGACCATCCCTGATTCAGTCCTTGCCAAATATATTTCTTCAAACTTGATCTATGATTTCGTGTTGTGGGCTTGCCTATGACGGATCGCTTTCTATCGACTTCAGCTCATTATCTAGAAAGATGATCTAGAAATCGTCAGTACCTTGGAATCTGCATGCCTCAATGGTAGGTTTCTCGCCTTCGATGATAGGTTGCATCATTGACCTTTGATCAAAGGATTCTGTGACATGTTCGACATTAGCTCATCTATTCACATTTCATGGATTGTACTGAGTACTTTGAGAGCCATTGACATTACTGGTGGTTTCTCTCACACTTGTTAACAGTTCACATCATTGACTGGTAATCAAGTGGTTTCTACCATGTTTGACTTCGACACATTCATTCACATGGATAGAATCGTACTAGTTCGGGAAGCAGAAATCAAGACCCTGGATCTAGTTTCCACCATCCAGGCTGCGAGGAATTTTGTTATTCATTATACAGTGGACTATTCATAAACAGATGGCTGCGCCCATACTGTGTCTACATATGTCTATACTTGTGATGTATTACAAAATCATTCCTGTATCAGAGTAGTTTAGTTAGTTTTCTAGTCAGTTTTGATCTGAGTATGGGAATGCCTACCTCAGTGATGATATGTTCACATATATATATTTTGTATTGAATGTTTTTACAGGTTTTGACCAGGGTGTCCACAGGATGATCCTTGAAATGATAAAGTACTTCACTCTTCTTAGATGACAAATACTATCCTCATCTATTACAGACTTCGCACTTTAGGGGGCAATCTGTTGCACAAAATATTGTCACCATGACATTTTGCAATCGGTGTGAGTCTATCACCACTCATACTTTCCTCCTTTGCAAGTCTTAAACCTCAGTTCTTCATGTCAAACCTTGAAAATAAGAGAAAGCCCTTAAAAATCTCTAAAACTCTGGTTCCGCACTTTCTCTTAGCATTACCTGCGGTCCCACACCTACTGGTCATGTCCCCTGCATACCTGACTGCTCTGTCTCTGTGTAATGGGTGCGGACCCCTGTAAAAGTCAAAAAGGCGCAAGTACATTCTTAAAAACTCACTTTGAGTCATTTCTGGAAGCTTCTAGAAGGAATCTTGAGGTGGCAAGTTCGCTCCTTTAAGGTTCATGCATCCCATACCTTAAGGAGCTAACCCCTTGATGTGAGGAGCTTATCCCTTTGAAGGAGGACTCTATCCCTTCATAGGTGGACCTATAACCTCCTTCCTTTGCACTATAAAATGAAGCATTGGGCTGGTTACTAAGGAGGTTGAAAGCTAAATATTTTTGAGGTGAAATGCTGCTGGAACTTAGTCTTCCTAATTGAGCTTAAGTGAGGAAAGATTACATACCTTGTTGATCTCATTTGGAAGAGTGTGAGGCTTGTCAAAGTAGAGGAGATTCCTGTTTCGGACCCTGGGAGGAGCTTGTACAACATCAAGGCACCAAAGGTTGTAAAGTTCTTCTTTTTTCAAAGTTAATACAATCAAGTTTATTTTTCTCAATAAGCTGTGTTTTATGGTTTATTTCATGGATTCCTTGATCACCATGATGAATATGATTTATTATATTAGCTATGCAGGTGTTATTTGATGTGTGCTTGTTTGTGTTTGTAGGTTCTCAAAAGGAAACTCGTTCAGACGGTCGAAGCATGGCTGCCACAAACTAGCGTTGGACTTAAGGTAGGGTCTAAAACACCTCTTAGTTTTTATTAATAAATCGCAATATATTTAGAGAAAGGTAGATTTGCTTGTCGCTAGATATCTGTTGATACTAGGGAGATCGGTCTTGTCCGCAAGAACGATTTATCCGGCCGACACCTTGTAAGCTGCCCGTATCTACTCCTTTGCCTAATCCATAGCCTCATAAATGTAGCCCATGGCCAATTTTTCCCCATCCACCATCCTTGGCACCTTAACAAGGGGCTCAGTAATTTTCACAAGCTCTACAAACCTTTTCCAAAAATAATTGTCTAACACTTTCTTTTTGGTGTCTTTTCCATCTTGTCTATGAGCCAACCGATATTCAAACCATTCTTCAGAAGAAAACATTTTTTGCAAGTTTTTATGTTGACCATTGAGACATTGCAACGTGAGGAAGTGAGTTGCAAATCTCGTAATTGCAAGCCTAACAAGCTCTTTTCCCCCAGTGTTTTTCCTCATTAGGCTCAATACCCATGAGTGGTTGTAGATGTATTTTGTAATGCACTTGGCATGCTCTACAGTGTTTTTTACCCACTCCACTTTGCCTATGTCCTCAAGCATGAGGTCTATGCAATGTGCAACACATGGAGTCCAAAATATGGTCTTATATTTGGACTCAAGCATCTTTCCAGCAAGAACATAGTTTGAGGCATTATCGGTGATGACCTGCACAACATGTTTCTCCCCAACTTCCTGAATAATGTCATCCAAAGCTCAAATAGAAGGGTTGCATCCTTCACCTTATCAGATGCATCAACTGATCTCAAAAACATGGTTCCTTGAGGGCAAGAAACAAGGAAATTAATGATAGTGTGGTTCTTTCCATCGATCCATCCATCTGACATGATGGAACAACCTGTTTTGAGCCATGAATCTTTAAACTCAACCAAATACTCATCAATGGAAGATATCTCTTTTTGCAAAAGAGCTCCCCTCAAGTCATGCATACTAGGGCCTTTGAAGCCTTTTCCTGCAGATATAACAAATTCCCACATAGCTTGGTAATAAGGTGAGTGAGCAACACTAAATGGGATAACTTAATCATACCACCATCTAGCAATGTATTGATGAGAAGTTTCTTTGCATTGTTTTTTCCAATGTTGATCCAAAGTGGGTTGACGACTTGGCTAGGAGGAAGTGGGATTAGAAGAGGCAATGTTGGCAGAAGATGAGAAAAAACTTTGGATGTTTGTTCTCTTTGTTCCTTTTGATGGTTGGCCACAAGAAGGATGAAGATAGTGAAAGGGGTCATTGGTGGAAGGGATAGAAGTTGAGTCTTGAATCTCATAATCATCATACCCACTCTCTTTCATGGCTTCTAATAATTCCCTCTTCCTTGCAATGTCATCTTGGATGGCCTTCTCCCTAGCCTTATCCTCATAAAACTTTTCAAGCTGGGAAATATATTATGCCCTAATAGGACCTAACACTACATTTGGTGCATCACATGGCTTTACTTGGCCTCTTACCCTAGCCAAGTGTTGTTTCAATCTAAGAATCCCCCCACCTCCAATAGATTTATGGCATAATTTGCATATCATTTTTCCATCAATTACATCACAATGAGCCCATGCACTGTCCTTTCCTTTTGGAGCCATGTTTGCTTGAAATAATTACAATTTGCAAAGAAATCTACCATTTAAAAAAAAAATTGCAGCTAAGCAACATGGAAAACCAAAGCTAAATTTAGGAAAATAAATGCACATGCAAGCTACAAAATTTGATAGCATAGAACTAGAGATTTGATAGCATAGATGATAGAAGTGAGAAGTTTATAAATTTATAACACATAAAAAAATTTAATTCATGGACAACAGTCAAATGAGGAATTTTCAAGTGAAAATCCTTACCTGGAAATGCAAACTAGCTTCCTTAGCCTCCTCTTGAAGATGCCAACTCCACTGATAGCTACAAACTATCTCCAAAATAGCTCCAACTCCAACTCCAAGATGACTACTCCAACAAAAACTCAACACTCTCCAAGCTCACAAACAAACTCACAAACACTCATAAACACTCCAAATCAGATGTGTGAGACAAATGAGAGGGAGAGGGGCCTCTTAAAGGCTTGGAGAGGGTGTTTTTGGAGGGAAAGCACCCTTAGTTTCCCTCCAAAACCCCTAAACCTCATTGAGAAAGGCGTTGAGTGGGGCCTCGGTGGGCATGGCAGGTAACTGGCCGGTTTGCTACAAACCGGCCAGTTAGGACCGGTTAGGGCCAATTTCTTACCATCCAGCCTCTTAAACCGGGTTTTTGCTCCGGTTCCAACCGGTGGGCCTGCTAACCGGCCGGTTAGACCAGTAACCGGTTAGCTAGGCCGGTTTTTAAAACTATGATACAACCAGTATATTATAAATTTAATTGAAACATAGAAAAAATGTCGGTAATTGTAAATTGTGAGAAGATTGCATTTCCAAGGAGGGTCACAATCATGAATTACATGAAGATAGTGCTTCCAAGGTGGGTAAAGTGTCAAACAACCAGTAGTTGTGGTTTAAGGGTTGTTGTTTAAAAAAAAGGAATTTATTTAGCAATAAATGCAACCTAGCAAGTTTATAAATTGATTTCATAAATTTACAAATCAATTTGGAGATCCACATAAATTTACAACAAACCCATCCTTTATACGGAGATCACTAGTGTGTTGGAAAGGTACTTTATTATATTGTTTGAGGATGAAGACTCCTTCATATGGTCAAAGAACCAAATTGAAGGGGCTATACACAACAAAATTAGGTTGTATTCCAACCTTTCTTGAATTGCAATCTTAATTTGAATGGAGGTGGAAGCCACCCTAGAAGATAAGTGTTCCCCTCAAGTCAAAAGTATTCTTTTGGCTAACCTTATCAAACATAACCCTCACTTGAAATCCAAAGAAGGTCCTAGAAAGGACCTAGCTTTTCCCCTATATACCAATGCAATGAAAAATCTATTCAAACCATTCTTTTGGATTGCACTTCTACAAAAGAAGCTTCGAAGAGCCTCTTTTCTCTTACAAATAGAAAAGTAAATGGGAAGTTCCTTCATTAATTGACAATCTTAAGTTTTGTATGGTGGACATGTCAATGGTAGACCACAACTCACTTTAAGTAGTTGCCTCATGTAACATCTATATCTCCAAGGTTAAAAATAATGAGGATAAAACTTGTTTTCCCATTAAATTTTTTCAAAAATTTAAATATGTATGTGATAAAGTAAACATGTCCCCACTACTAAATCCACTAATACAAGTTGGGACTGTGACAAGAAACAAGGACACTCCTTAGGACTTCTTGGATGGTACTAGAAAAGAGAACCAAAGAAAATTGTGGAGCCAAGAGTGTGCTATACTTTTCATATGTTCATTATGTTACATTCAAATTAGGACATGGGAGAGGCTATAACAATTGAGTACAATCTAGAGCACTGATAATCCTACCTAGAATTGTTCTAGAGTGTAGAGTTACAAAGTTGTAAGTATATGGAGATTCCAAGTTATTTATTGACTAGGCAAATTGGAATGCTACTTTGAATAACATCTATCTTTTACATAATCTGGAATAGGTCACTCTTCAAATGAGAAGTGTCTCAAATATCACTTTCAAGCATATTTTTAGAGAGCATGATAAGGTTGTAGACTAGACAACACATAAGAATAGATAAATCATCTTGTAAAAGGTGATTTGGAGTTGCATACACACATAAAGGAAGGGGGTCTCCTTCAAAATCCTAGGGAATCTATCCCATAAGAATCCCCTCTATTTCTCTATTTATTATCTGATGTCACAAAATAGTATGGCATCCTTTGCTTTTCAAGGTCACATATTTTGAATCTATGTTTTCTTTTACTACTAACTTGATAGAACTTGTGCACTTTTTTATACATACCTACATTGTAGTATGACATCCTTTCCTTTTCAAGGTCACATATTTTGAATCTATGTTTTTATTGGACTACTAACATGATAGAACTTGTGCACTTTTTTATACATCCCTACATTGTTGATAGGGGTATTTTTTTTCTAGTTATAATGTTTTTGCTTGAGGACTTGTATGGACAATATGGACTTAGCACTTTTCTGCATGATATCACATATAAAATGTAAAAAAAATCTCCTTGATATAAAGTTATGAATTTTTCATTGGAAAACAAAAGTCAATTAGGAAACATTGTAGAACACCAAAGGCAATCATGATTCTAAGAAGATCCTGTTTTCAAGGTGAATATTGTGAAGATTGGGTTTCTATGGTAGTGTAAGGGGGCAATCTATCATCAATGCACCAATGGTGGTTTAAGAGTTATTGTTTGTTTATTCGTTGGATATAAACAACTAAATTGAATAAGAAACACAACCTAAGAAGTTCACAAATTGATTTGGATATGTTGAAAATCACAAGGCAATCATGAATTAGATAATATCATGTTTCCTTGGTGCGGGGCAATCATGAATTGCAACAAGATCACATTCCTAGGGTGGGCTGAAACCATGAGTTGCAAGATCACATTTCTAGAGTAATATAGGGTATCAATTAACCACTAATGGCTACATTAGGGTTGTTCTTTATGCACTAGACAAAAACAAATTTATTTAATTATAAACACGATATTTTAAGTATGCAAATCAATTTGTAAAGTTCATAAATTGATTTGGAGATGTTGAAAAGCCTCATGACAATCATGAAAAGCGATGAGATCATGTTTCTAAGATGGGAACAATCATTAAAATGATGAATATCATGGTTCCAAATATAAGAAAGGATGTCAATTGACCACTAGGGCATCAACGAAAGTTCAAGGTTTGATAATGCATTGAACAAAAAAGAATAGATTCAACAAATAAACATAATTTGGTAAGTTGACAAATTGATTTGGAAATGTTGAAAATTTGTGAGGTAATTGTGAGTTGCAAGAATATGGTGTTTGCAAGGTGGGGCACAAACATGAATTGTGAGAAGATCGTGTTTTGCTATCCATTTAGAAATGAGGGCATTATTCCTTCTTCTTAAAATTAAAACACAATCTCTTTACCATTAATGACATCACAATTAGTAGCTTTCATTTGTTGTTTATTTAATTGTCAATAGTCAAAGGTATTGGGCTACATGGAGTTCTCACATACACAAAGACAACATATAACTAATCATGTGGCTTTTTTCTATGAACTTAAAACTCCCATAGCCAAGTGTCTTAACTCAAAGGATAAGATCAAAATAAATAATCAATATTAGATCCTTTATCGTAAAATAATTATTTCAATGAGGTTTTGTTTCATTGATCATGTTAAAGAGTGTTGATTTATTAATTAGGGTTCTATTTGCATTATTTGTTGTGTCGCCTAAATGAAAAGTTATTATACAAAAGGCTAAGTACAAACTCAAGCAAATATAGAAGAAATGTTTATACCTTAATAAATCCATGATCATGTACTTTTTTACATCAAAGTCATACGGGTTTGCCACCAAGTAGCCATATTTTCTTTTAGCTTCATATGGTGGCCTCTTTACATAACCATAGCAATGAAATAATCATAATTTTGATTTTGAAATAATTTGCATGGTTGTATAACTAACCTTTAAGGTATCTTTCTTAATTTTCCATGTCATCACTTGTTTAACAAAACTAAATTGATCCTTATTTATCATACTAATAAGAGTTATGGTTTAGTTACTTAAACTTCAAGGGATACATATTTAGTTTATCTTTTGCTTGAGTAACTAATGGTTTTTACAAGATGATTCATTTATTGCATTCAGGGTGAATTTTGGGCTAAATGTTTAGTTTTCAAATTAAAATATTTTAGGCTTGCCTCTCAATAGATACATTTTCTTTTAGTTTCATATATGCTCTTTTTACACCACTAACAATTAAATTTTCACCAGTGTATTTTTGAATAAATTTGCATGGCATTATAGTTGACATCATCCAAGCTAGCTAGCTCAGTTTTCCATGCCATTTGTTCAACTAAAGTGAGATAGGGTTTGTTTTATAATATTATTAAGAAATTGATTTAATTTCTTGGTTTTCAAAGAATACATAGTCAGTGATATGAATTCAATGGTTTATCTTCATGCCAACTCACTAATGATATTTGTGATTAAATTTATTTATTTCATTCAAGGTGAAATTTGGGATAAGTGATTAGTTTCTAGGCCATTTACATTTGTATTATTTAGTCATTATTCAAGTCTATGTTATGTCACTAAATAACTTGTTAGAATCTAGGTGGGTAATTGTAAATGTGGAGTACACTAACAAATGAGGGGTCTATATTTTTTGGAAGGTAAACTTCAATGGTCATTTTTTTCTTGCCATGATTTTCATTTATCTATCATGAGGGATATTGAGGTAACTCTTTTCAAATAAATAATAGTAGCACTATCTCTCATTGTAACCAATTCAAATTCATAAACTTTGTTACACACTAGCACAAAGGAATTGAAATTTTGAATACTAACTTATAGGATCGAAAACTTTCGACCCAAACTTCCTTGCCTTAATTTCCAATTTTCTAAAAATAAACAGCTAATAGAAAAGTGAATACAAATATATTGCAATACTAAACATGAAGAATCTCTATAAATTGCTACTCTATTCACCCAAAATTTAATAGTGTGTCAATGAAGGGATTTCAAGCAAAAGAGTTGTAAGAAAATATTTTCTTTACAAGTTTCAAGAATTAATCCTTGATTCAAATTCACTTACACTTCTACTCATTTATAATTATAAATATTCAAGGTCTATAATCTTACTACAATCATTAATAAGGGGATCCAAGTCAGTGTTAGTTGGCTAAGGTCCAGATGTTTTAACTCACATCTACAATAAGTCAATGTTTATCACTAATTAGGATTAGAGTGTGTACCATTGAGACAAGGCACATTTCATATCACTAGATGCATTTCCATTTCTTGTATTTTTGCATAAGAAATAAATAATAACATTCATGTTATTATAATAAAGTGACATTAAGCTTCATTATAGCGTGTATAGACCAAATCTTTTATAATTAGAGGAAGCATTTCTCCAACTATTGTGACACCCCTTTCATTACCCCAATTTTTGTAATGTAATTAAGAACATATAATGTTAGGGTGTCAACATTGATGCTATGATGTCAAACTCTATTATATGACGTAATGTTTATTTTTACTAATAAAAATGCTAAAGTGGAAGAAAGGGCACAACCAACATATTTTGATGCCTTTGGGAGGGGGGGAACTTGACTTAAGATGAAAAATAGAACTTGGGTGAATATTTCCCTTTGATGTGATTGTTAGTCTTCCCAAGAAGCTGAAAGGTTGGGAAGATGAAGGGTCGATGTGTGATTATAAAAATTAGAGGGAGGACCATTCAAGGGTTCTTCTTCTTGGTTATTAAGCTTCTAGTTTCTGTCTTTTCTATTACTCTCTCATACATCTCTCTCTCACTTAGAAAATTTGAAGTGGAAAAAATATTAGTGACAGAACCCATAGAGGTTTAGACCTTATAACTGGTTAAGAGTTGTGAGTGATAACTTATGTGATAGGAAATGAATGTGTTGCAATGCTTTTTCTATGGATTAGATGGCTTTGAGGACTGGGAATGGTCTTGGTTGTGCATGGCACACAAAGCACTAAAGAGGGGAAGGCTAAAGGACTGCAGAGATTAGAGAAGGGATTCCTTGTGTTGTACAGACCTGCATGGTATTTTTTGCATGTGAATTTGGTGAAAGATGGAAATTTTGATCATCACATTTTCCTATGTGTGTGTGAAGGAGAATGGCCTTCACTTTTGGAGTTAAAATCTGGTCTAAATCCGAGTGTGTGAAATACCCTTGAGTTAAGCTCTCCTCAAGGCATCAAGGTCCGGCACAAGGGTGGCCAGCTGTGAGAAATTTTTTTAGCACAATTGAGTCTATGGTGGAGTAGAACACGACTCACCATACTTCAGTTTCCAATATTTTTTTGCCTGCAATAAATAAATATTTATTTTTTTGTTAATGATATTTCTAGCATAAATGGTTTAGTGGCATGCATGATTATTTAATTTCTCTTTTCAACAATTTAATATGTACATGCATTTACCCTTCAACAAATTTATCATGGTTGTAGCTATTATACTATTTGTCTGTAGCTTTTTGTCGGGTCAGGTATTGGAAACTCAACAAATAGTTTCTTTTCCATTAAGAAAAATCATTAATATATATAAGGAGAGAGAGACCCTTGGAATTCCTATTCCAATGTCTCTTCATCTTCTTATTTTCTTATTTACAATATTTTCTCAATCCTTAAGGATTAGGGTTCAACGTTCACCCCCTTAATCTGAAGGGATGTTAGTGAGTCCAAACATCATTTTAAATCTTTCAAACTTTTCTCTTCCAAGCGCTTTGGTGAAGATGTTTGCAATTTGTTCATTTGTGGAACAATGGCATAGGTGAATAGTCTTGGACTCAACATGATGTCGAATCAAATGATACTTTGTATTGATATGTTTAGTTCAATCATGGAACTTTTGATTCTTGGCCAATTTTATTGCAAAAGTATTGTCAATTAGAAGTGGAGTAAAATGCACTTGTTTCTCCTGCAAATCTTCAATAATTTTCCCAAGCCACAAAATTTCCTTTTTTGCTTCTGTAATTGCCACATATTATGCCTCTGTTGTGGAATATGTTGGAACTAATTGTTTGCATGACCTCCGGGATACTGCTCCTAATCCAAGACTCATAACATAACCTGAAGTAGATACTCCATTTTCTTCATCTCCATCAAAATATGAACCAAAGTATCCATTCAAGATGAAGTCATCCACATGTGAATACTTGAGTCCAAAGTCTTGAGTTCCCTTCAAGTACCTTAGAACTCTTTTTGCAGCAGACCAATGATCCTCACAAGGTTTTTGCATAAACCTGGAGAGGATTTCAACAACAATTGAAATGTTTGGTCTAGTAGTAATCAAGTAATTAAGACTTCCTATGAGTTTTTTGTACTTAGTTGCATCCTCAAATTCATTTCCTTCTTTCCATGTAAGATTTAAATTTTGTTCCATTGGAGTGGCTAGAGGATTGCATTAAACCATGCCAAATTTGTTCACCAAATCTCCAATGTACTTCTTTTGAGAGAGGAATATAAACTTCTGATGTTGGGTTACTTCAATACCCAGATAGTAGTGAACATATCCCAAATATGTCATCTCAAAACATTTCCTCAATTCTTTCTTTATGGATGCAATATAATTTTCATTATTCCTTGTCATCAGTAGATCATATACATACACCACAAGGTATACAACAATTTTTCCAACTTTCTTAACAAATAAAGTTGCATAATCAAGATCACAGTGTTTGAAACTTAGTTTCAAAATATACTCAATCAATTTTTCGTACCAGGCTCGTGGTGCTTGTTTGAGGCCATACAAGGATTTGATAAGCTTTCATATTTTATGCTTTTGTCCCTTCACAAAAAAATTCCTTTTGGTTGAGACATAAAAATAGTTTCTTTCATATCTCCATTCAAGAAAACAAATTTTACATCCATTTGATGGATTTTCCATCCATTCTGAGCTTCCAAGGCAAAAAGAGTCTGGAAGGTATCCCATTTTGTTGTGGGGGAAAAAGTGTCCTCATAATCAAACCCTTATTTTTGTTCATATCCTTTTTCCACAAGCCTAGATTTGTTCTTTTCAAGTGAGCCATTTTATTTATACTTATTCTTGAAGACCCACTTGCAGCTAATCGTTTTGGTTCCAAATCAAGGGTCCACCAACTTCCAAGTTCCATTCATTATCAGAGAATCATACTCTTTCTGCATTACTTCTTTCCATTCATCATGAGAAGCATCTTCTTTAAAGGAACTTGCTTTGAAATATGTAGACAAATTTAATTCATAATCATAAGAAATATCCATATCAACAGTTGAATCATAATCATCTACATCACCTCCATTCTGTCTAGTAGAACTTCTTGTTCCTGTCTTTCCAACCTTGTCGGGATGAACACTTTCAAGTGTCTTGGAGAGCCATTTTGGAGGACCTTTCTAAGATGGCCCAGGCTATTCATTTGACTGAGATGGGGTTGAATCAAGATTTATCCTTCCAATTATCTCAATCACATCACTCAAAATGTCATCTTAATCAATGGTTGGAGCTTCATGAAGGGGTGAGAGTGCTTCAGAAGGAGATTCCATAGATTGATCCAGGATAGGGATCTCCCCTTCAAGATTTGTAATCTCATTATCTGATTCCTGAAAATATTTTGCATGCCTGAATATGTCCAAGTGATCAAGTTGTCACTCACTAACATTGTCAGTCTTGGAAGATTCAAGAAAAAATACCTCTAGACAATATAAACTTCTTATTTACTTCATCATAGAGACGATATGCTTTGGAGGTATATGAGTACCCCAAGAAGATACACTTTGACTCCTTACGTCAAGTTTATTTCTTTGTTCCTTGGATATCAAGGCATAACATGTGAAACCAAAAAAACCTGAGATGCCTCACGAAAGAAATGTGGCCATACCACATTTCATAAGCAGTCTTGTTTTTTAGAGAATGAGATGGGAATATGTATTTAATATAAACTACACATAACTACATCAACCTAGAACATCAACTTAACATTTTTGGAAAACATCATTGAACGTACCATATTTAAGATTGTCTTGTTCATTCTTTCAGCTATACCATTCTGTTGAGGATTATAAGGTACAAATGTTTGATGTTGAATCCCATGTTGGCGAAGATAGTTTTCAAATTCATTTGAAGTGTATTCTTTTCCATTGTCAGTATGAATAAATCCAACACGAGACTATGTATTGTTTTCAATCCATGCATGAAAGTTTTTTAAAGTTTCAAAAGCTTCATATTTGTTTTTCAACAGATATACCCAACACATTTTGGTGTAGTCATCATAAAATTCATCATGCATGTATTTCCATTTTCAGAAGGAACATGTATAGGGCCACACAAGTCATAATGACTTAGTTCAAGTTTTCTCTGTGATTTGGAATGAGAATCATTAAATGATTGTTTGTTGTGTTTTCCTAAGATAAAAGCATCACATTTCTTAAGTTTCCTAGGAATGGTGGGCAAAATAGTAACACCATTTCTCTTCAATAAACGAAGATTTGTCATAGTTCGGATATAGCATGCCATAAGAGACTGAATGGTAGTGTACCTTCACCATATTAAGAATTGTATTCAAATTTTAGTGCACGAGCAGAGGTTCCTTGTAGCTTCAAGAGTATTTCTTCTTCTATCCTGGTCATGACAAGTGAGTTGTCTGATGCTTTTATCACCTCAACTTTTCCATCAAACATGTGAATGGAGTGCCCTTGCTGGCAGATGTGAACCAAGGACAACAAGTTTCTTTGCAACTCTAGGAGGTAGAGAACATCATGTAGAAGAAAGTCAGGGAGTCCAGGCAATTTGAGCTTGATGGTGCCAAGTCTGGATGGCTTGAGTTTTGATTTGTCTGCAAAGTAGACTACTCCATCTACATTTCCATTGAATTATTCAAAGAAGTCCTTCCAAACGGTCATGTAGCAGGTTGCTCCAGAATCAAGCAACCATGCATATTTCCACGAAACAAGGGAAGCATTAAACAAGTCTCTAGATACTCCAATATTGCAATGTGCCATAATATAATCAGCGGATTTGGGTATTTTACCCTTCCTTGGATTTAGTGATTTGCCTTTCTTTTCATTCCTTTCTTGTTTGATTGTGTCCCAAGAGAGCTTGAATGTGGAAGCATCATGTCCATTTTTGTTGTAGTGTATACAATGAAGATCAAGTCTTCCTCCTCGGTAATGTTTTCCCCCCTACCTCTATTATTCTTCTTTCCATGTCCTATTATGCCACCTATTCCTCTAGAAGAAGGTGGAAACCCATTAATCATGACCACGAAGTTTTTGGATTGAATACATGCCATGTTCCAAATGATGATTAACTGTGGCATACTTGATTTATTCAGTACCATGTTCCTAACACTTCCACTATGATTGGGTATATGTCAAGATGGAGGAGATCGCGTTGATCCTGCTGAGGAGGTCGGAAAAATGGTTATGCAACAACATGACCTTGCCTCCCGAATGCATACTGCTAGGGTTCCATTCTCTCGCGACTGCGGTTAGGTACTTTCCATCCACCCTTGGTGACAGCAGCTACCTGCTGGCCACCTTCCATTTTCTGGCACTTGGGGATACATCGATGCACTTTTCTCTGAAGTCTTGGCAACTATCGGCTAGCCCAAATATCTTGTGGATCTTCTATCGCTGTCTATCGGCTGAGATGGAGGTTGATTTGGTGGACTACTCCAAGGATCCCTACAACTCTGTTCCCATCTAGATGGTATATCCACCTCATCTTCCAGTCACTACCTCTTCGATCTCTCTGCAACTACCTACAACTCTGGCAGGTGACCCTAGGGTTTTCTCGACATCTGTTTTTTCTCACCCTTATGCTCTGGCTTAGAATTTTGTGCCACTGGTCGGACCTTCTTCTTCCTCCTTGCCAGTTTTTGGCTCACCTGACACATCATTCTTCTTGCCGAGCTCCGTCTATACTCCTCCCTCTCCGACGTCCCTTCAGTTTCTCGCCACCTGCTTGGACCCATCCATATCCACTTACCCGTTGGATCTCTTGGGTACCCCCTCCTCTGCAGTTCCTTACCCATCTAACCCTCTGGATCTGGGCCCTCTCTATGCTCACTCATTGTTACCATCTGCTCCCATCCCCCCACCTTAGGTTTCCATCCCTATCATATCTAGCTATTTCGAAGGTTCCTCCCTACCGCTTCCTGACTTGGGAGAAGGTTCTAGGGTTTTTAAAGAACATGGAACTGCCTTTGATGTCCCTGTCAATCCTCCCACTGGAAAAGTGCCCCGGTCTGTGAAGAAGTACAAGGGAATTAAGGTTGGGAACAAAAAGATTTTGTTAATCCTTGATGATAGCTTACAGATGGGAGATGTGCTCGACACCACAGACAAGGTTCTGGTTGGCCATGTTTGGGGACATTCCTATAGTGTTTTCCGTCTCAAGCAATGGATTTTGGAGATTTGGGGACAAGTGTTGGGAGATCTACCTTCGGTGGTCACCTTATCCCGCGGATGGTTTGCACTCCGCTTTCAACGCCCTAAATATGTATCTTGGGTATTATCTAAATTCTGGCACATAGAACTAGCTTCGACTTTACTTAAGAGATGGAGCCCTCTTTTTGACCCAGAACGTGAACATTTGGGGGCTGGCCCAATCTGGGTTCATCTGCCTGGTCTTCCGCTACACTTCTGGTCCGAGGACATATTCAAGTGCATCGGGAATGCACTGGGGACTTTTTTGGACTATGATAAATCCTATATTGTCACTGGAAACATGGCTATAGCACACATCTTGGTTCATCTGGATACTCATGAAGGTTTGGAGGAAAACCTAAATATATAGTGGAGGAACACTAGTCGCCTACAAATTCTTGATTATGAGGGGGTTCCCTATAGATGTCACCAATGCCATAAGATTGGACCCCTGTATAAGGATTGTCCATTGCTTGCCTCCAAATTTGCTTCTGATTCTCAACCTGATAACAATGCAGCGGATATACCATGAGGATCTCAGGATAAGAGGCCTACAAAGGCTGTTGGGCACCCCCCAAAGTCAAAAGTATAGATGCATGGCTCGAGCAAGGAACCTGTTCGCTCACCCTCTCCTCGCGTCACCAAATCACCTGTGGTCGTGACTGTCATCTCTTTGGGTAATCCTTCCTCTTCTCTCCCTCATTTTCCTCCCTCTATTTTTTATTCTCATCACACTGCATCTCAACACCTGCATTTGTTCACTCCCCCCTTATCTGCTCCCTTGTATCCTCTCCTCCCATATTCTCTGATACCCTCCCTGTCATCCCTGATGCCCCGATCACTGCACCCTCTTCTGAGACTTCAAATGATTCTCGACCGAGTCATCCATATCTCCTTCGATCCCTGGTTAAATCTTCATCAGATGATTGTTGCGGTCTTGGCATTGTTCCCCCTCCTAAAACCTCCAAACCTACCAGAGGCAAACATTCCCATATCTCAAAGGCTATTATCCAAGCTGGATTGGATGTAGCTCAAGGCAGACAACTTTCCATTGATAGGGTCCTTAGAGCTATGACCTCCCCTACCTCTGGTTCTCCATGAAGTGGTTATCCTTCAATTGTCGTGGGTTGGCTAGTCCTGCCAAAAAACTAGCCTTTAGGAGACTACTTGAACTCGAGAGGGTGGACATCATATTCCTTTAGGAAACCCTTGCTCTCATTGACCAGATCATCCCTACCCTTGAAGCCCTTGTATCTGGTTGGCACTTTCATGCTCTTGATGTCCGTGGCCGCTCTGGGGGCATTGCTTTTGGTTACAATCCTAGGGCAGTCAAGCTGCTTAATATTTGGGGGGGGGGGGGGGGGGGTGGTATTATTGGGGCAGACATCTTTTCTTCTGATCTTGGGAGGGATTTGAGACTGATCAATGTATATGGTCCCTGCATTAATCGGGTTGCTTATTGGGAAAATCTCCTCAATTCTACATATATGCAAGCAGATAACATCATCTTGGGGGGAGATCTTAATTTCTCCATTGGCCATGCAGAATCTTGGGGACACAATGCACAGGTTGATCCACTTTCTGATTCCATCAGTATCCGCTTAGAATATCATCACTTTATTGATATTCCTATGGCTTGGCCCCAACCTACCTGGCGTAATAGAAGGACTGGAGAGGTTATGCTTGCAAGAAGGCTAGACTGCTTCCTCATCAAATAAGCCCTTCTTAGATGATTATCCCTGTACAGGCAATGGGTGGGATCGGGAGGCTTATCTAACCACTCTCCAATATACCTTGAGTTTGAGAGTGTAGATTGCAAGCCAAAAGCTCCTTTTAAGTGTAGACTTGGTTCAAGGATGAGGAGTATACCAAAATGGTCACTGATTATTGGAAATCCCTCCCCCTTGTTCTCGGACAGTCACACACTGAATGTTTTGCTAAAAATATTCTCTGCCTTAAGCACAAAACAATTGATTGTGCCAAAGAAAAAAGAGTAAGGGACAATCGCCTTATTAATGATATTGAACTTGAACTTGCTAATCTGGTTGAAGTGGATGGTTGGGGATTTGAATTTGCTAAAGCAAAAGATCGCCTTATCAAACTTGAAGCAGAGAAGACCATAATTCTAAAGGACAAAGAAGAAACTTGGAGACTTAGGAGTCATGCCATTTGGTTACAATTTGGGGATGACAATACAAAGTTTTATCATAAATTTTCAAATGGTCGACGTGCCATCAATACGATCTGGAATTTGGAGGATGATACTAGACACCGAGTTCAATCATTCAATCATCTGGCCACTCTCAGTACCTATCATTTCATCTAGATCTATAAAGCTCCACAGGAAGCTACTCTCGCTGAGATTATCAAAGTGGTAGGGTTGTTTACTAGATTTGTTGATCAAGAAGCTGCAGAGGATCTCATCAAGCCAGTATCTATGGGAAAATTGGAAGGCACCCTTAAATGGTTCAAGAAATACAAGAGCCCAGGACCGGACGAATGACCGGTTGAATTTTATCTAGCTTTTTTTGAAGTGCTTGGCAATGATTTGCTTCAGGTTATTGAAGAATGTCGGGTAAGTGGCCGAATGTATGATGATTTTAACTCAACCTTCATTGCCCTTATTCCCAAATATGATTCCCCTTTGACCTTCAATGACTTTAGGCCCATCTCACTCTGCAACTGCATATATAATATCATAGCCAAAATAATTGCCAACCGCCTTAAACCTATTTTATCTGAACACATCTCTCTGGAACAATTTTCCTTCCTTAATCATCGTCAAATACATGAAGTTGTTGGCACCGCCCAGGAGGTCCTCTATTCCATCAAGATCAAGAGGCTAAAAGGTATGATCCTAAATATTGACTTAGAAAAGGCTTTTGATCATACTTGTTGGCTATACTTGAGAATGCTCTTGACTCATTTGGGCTTCCCCATAGCCTTCATCCAATGGATCATGTGTTGTATTTCCAATGTTTCTTATAGTGTTCTTATTAATGGTTCTGCCTCTTCCTTTTTTCATGCTGAACGAGGCCTTAGACAGGGTTGTCTTCTCTCCCCCCTACTTTTCTTACTGGTCATGGAAGGCTTGAGTTGGCTTATATCTGAGGATAAAAGACAGGGAAGACTACAGGGTATTAAAATCACCAACAATTGCATCCTTACCCATCTAATATTTGTTGATGATGTCCTAATCTTCCTCAATGGATCGATTGGTGACACAACTGCTTTTTCTTCTATTCTCAGAACTTTTTGCTTTGCTACTGGCATGGAATGCAATCAACATAAATCGACACTGACTGTTATTGGATGCTCCCACAATGAAACTCACACTGCTCATCAAATATTTCCCTTCACATTTCTCCCATTTGATGATGGTCTTAAATATCTTGGTTTTCGACTCAAGCCCATACAATACAAGATAGCTAACTAGATATGGCTTGTGGAAAAAATTGAAAGGCGACTGAATATCTGGCATCACAGATGGCTCTCTAGGGCTGGTCGACTCACTCTTATCAAATCTGTATTAGAAGCTACACCGGTGTACTGGATGTCCTTGGCTTGGATTCCAAGGGGAATTTTGAATAGAATACAACAACTATGTTGTAGATTCTTATGGAAAGGAAAACAAGAAGGTCATACTTATGCATGGGTTAGATGGGACCTCATTGCTCTACCAAAGAAATGGGGAGGATGGGGCATGAAAAATCTTGATGCCTTTGCAAAAGCATTAGCCGCAAAAATGGGATGGCAAGTTCTCACTACAAAGAATCTATGGACTGAGGTGGTCATTCAGAAGTATATTAGCCCTCTCCATCTCCTTGATTGGATCATGCGACCTTCATGGAACAGAACAAATATATCTATTATCTAGAGAGCGATTTTGAACTCTCTATCATATATCCGTGATGAATTAAGCTAGAGGATCAGATCTGGTAACCTGGTTCGTATTGGCATGGATCCTTGGTCTGGATGTGGGAATGCTTTCATCGCCCCCTGATCTCCCACACTTCTTGTCGAACACAGGTATCACTTGAATTTCTCAAATTGTTGATCCAGACAATTCTAATATTTTCTATCAAACTTAGAAATCTGTTGAACTATTGGGTATACCAAACATCTGGCACAACGATTAACAATCCTATGCCAGCGCACTCTCTGAATCACATCTTAGGATCACTGAGGGAGAGGATGAACTCATCTGGGCTCACTCACAGCATGGTTCCTATTCTCCTAAGGAGGGATATCCTCTCATCTACTCTACTCATAAACCCCTACTTCTGATTGGTGGTGGCACGCTCTTTGGAAGTTGAAGGCACCTCCCAGAGAAAAATTATTCATGTGGTGTATACTTCGCAATAAAGCCCCTACAAGGGACAATCTTCAGAAGCGATCATTTTTTGGACCAACCTGGTGTATCCTATGCAAACAGGCATCTAAATCCATTGAACACTTATTTCTTCTATGTCCTATTACCATCTCCTTATGGCATAATGTACTTGCAATTCTACACCTTCCCAATCGTTGGCATGGAGCTAATATTTTGGAAGCCTAGCAATCGTGGTGGTCCGCTGCACACCCAATCAAGATTAGGAACCTCCCTCTCCTGATATGTTGGTGCATTTGGCTACAAAGAAATAAACTTATATTTTTGAGCACCGCTTTGCTTTGGCCTCAAGCAACAACACATCTCATCTCTATATATAACAGTATTCCAAAGGATGATCGCCCTCACACTCCACACAATATCTTTGCTGAGATTATCGACAAGAACATCCCTTGGGCATACTTCGACGGTTCAGCACAGCAGCAAGGCTGTGGAGGGGGAGTATTCCTTCATATTGTTGAAAATCATTTTTATAAAATCCAGATGGGGTTGGGAGATGGAACTAATAACTTTGTTGAACTTATTACACTCAGACATTTTCTATATTTTGCACTTGAGAAGGGATGTCGTCGCATTCATATTTTTGGTGATTCCAAACTCATCATAAATTGGTTTAACCAACAATCTGCATGTCACGTGCACACACTCCGGAATATTTTGGATGAGACTTTGCTTCTGAAATCTCAATTTGACTATATCTCTTGTCATCACATATACAGGGAGCGCAACCAGGTTTCTAACAGATTATCCAAGGAGGCCACACACCAGCCTCGGGGGATCTGGATGATCTAGGAGTAGATAGATCATGAATTCTATAGATATTTCCATAGACCATATGATGATCAACAACATTTTGGGGCAGACATGCCCTGTTTTTTTGTTTTTTTTGTGTTTTTGTGTTTCGTTTGTTTGTTTGTTTTTTTGAGATATGATTGTGATTATAGTTTTCGCAGTTTATCCATTTATATATTTTTCATCAGACATATATCATATGTATTAACTTATTAGTCACCCAAACTAGGATAGATTTTTGACAGTATCACACAGTCAGTGGCAATAACCACCCTTACCGCATATGCTTCCAAGGAGGCTGTGCACCAGGTTTCTAATAGATTATCCAAGGAGGCCACGCACCGGCCTCGGGGGATCTGGATGATCTAGTAGTAGATAGATCAGTAATTCTATCGATATTTCTATAGACCATATGATGATCAACAACATTTTGGGGCAGACAGGCCCTTTTTTTTGTTTTTTTGTCTTTTTTTTTTTCCTTTTATTAGATATGGTTGTGATTATAATTTTCTCAGTTTATCCATGTATATATTTTTCATCAAACATATATCATATGTATTAACTTATTAGTCACCCAACCTAGGATAGATTTTTGACAGTATCACACCGTGAGTGGAAACAACCACCCTTACAACATATGCTTCCAAGCATCTACAACATGTAAAGTTTCAACATCTTAATGAAAATTGCGATTTTTCCTTGGAAAAAAAAAATAAGTACCATTTTCAGGAATTCCCTGTCGATAGAGTCATAGGCCTTAGTAAGGTCTACCTTCATCAGACAAACTCTCATTTTCCCGGACTTGATAAAATGCATTAGTTCTAAAGCAACACCAACAACGTCTTGAATATGCTTGCTCTCCAAAAACCCAAATTGTTCCTTCGAGATGAACCTCGACAAGATTGGTTTAATTCTACATGCAATCAGTTTAGAGATCAACTTATATATCGAATTACATAGTGAAATCAGTCTATAATCCATGATAGTTTTCAACTGCTCCTTTTTGGGGATCAAAACGATGAATGTCGCATTAACTGCCCCCGAAATATATCCCTAGATTCTAGATACTTCCACTGCCGCAAACAGTTCTGGCATTATCAATTCTTTGAAATGACAAAATACTTTGATCCCCCACCCATCCGGACCCAAACTTTTTACTTTTGCACATACCTATAATGTCTTTGATATCTCAGCACTTGTGTTCAGCTGACCCAAAAGATCATTGTTTGTTGCATTGAACATGTTTAGCACCAGATTGATGAATTCCATCTAAGTCGAGAAGTCATGCTCCTGTGCAGAATATTGACCTCTAAAGTGTGACACAGTTGCTTGTTCAATCAAAGATTGAGAATTATGGAGACCACCCGCTGAATCCCTAATCTTCCTTATCGTATTATGTTTCTTCTTGAGATTGAATTATGTATGGAAAAATCTAGAATTCCTGTCACCCACCTTGATCCAGATTGCTTGACTTTTCATTCTAATGTCTTCTTCCTGTGAATGCAAGATCTTATTCCTCTTTCCTTCTAATTCTATGATTAATTCCTTATACTGGACTAAAAATACATAGGATCCCCGGGGTCATTTAGAACCCCGAGTTTTTCCTTGATCTCTCTTATCTCTTTAATTTATGCCTCCTTCATCTCCTTAATCCATGTGCGTGCCTCTCTTTTCAACTTATTAAGTTTCTGACATAGAAGTGCCATCCCGTCTGGTGCATAGATATTCCCAGTCTCGTTCCAACAGATATGAACCAAATTCTAAAAAGTCTCCATCTGTAACCATTTCGGGTTGAACTTGAAAGGGTAGATCCTCCCCTTTTCCATTCCTTCCCATCGTAAAGCAATATGATGATGATCAAACATAAACGAATGAATTCAGATCTCACACCCACCAAATGGTTATGCAAAGAACATTTCATAAGAAATTGATCCAACCTCTTAGAAATGCCCTCTGCTCCTTCACGCTCATGTAGGGCCAATGGGAAATGGTACAATATGTATAAGGTCATGGGAAACCAACAAACCAAAGAAAAAATTAGTTAAGAAATCCACCCGAGATCTTTCCCCTGAAATCTCTCCTGAACCCAGAGAAAAATTGAGTTCTCCAACAATGATCAATAAGCTTAGTCCAAGAATCCTTGATCCTGAGATCCTTTCCCAGAATAATTTCTTGTCGAAATATGGTGCATAAGAATTAATTATGTGGATCCTCTAAATGGATCCCACTAGATGTCCACTGCAAATAATCCTTGCAACATATAGATAAGATTTCAGAGAAATCTTGTTGGGGTTTTGTTGTAGCGACTACAACCACCCTCCAAAATTGTGCTTTCACTTCATTTTGGAGCCTCCCTCCTTGAAATCTTAACAGCCATATTGTACTACTCAGGTACTTTTGTTTCATTTGATTTTATCTTTTTCTTAACAACTTTTTTTCACTTACTTGTTCTATCGACTAACCACAAGCTGACCCAACAACTTGGTTCACATCCGGTCTTTGTGACGTCTGGGAAAATTGCGCAATCTTAGAGGGAAGTTGCCTTACACTCAGGAATTGCGCAGAGCAGCCCGATAGCTACATTGCACTCAGAAAGTGCACAGAGCATGCAGCTGACCTTGCTCTGGAAAATTGCGCAGAGTAGGCCAACAACCTTGCTCCTAGAAATTACGCAGAGCAGGCATCCAAACCTTGCCCTGGAAAACAACGAAGACCATCCGGGTAGTGAGATGAGGCTAAAAAATTCACTGACCCAATAGGCATTCAACCTTTCTTTGGGAAATTGCACAGAACTTGAGAAGATAACCGGAGCCACTCAGCCCAGAAGCAGTGCAAAAGCTTGCCTTCAGTGGTTGTTCGTTACATGTGCCGGTAGGTTGCTCGGTTCCCTCCAGAACAACACAATTCTTCCTTGCATGCATGACAACCTTTCCTGAAAAATCAAAAAGCGAAAATAAAAAAAGCATCCCTAGATTTTATGGATATATTTTTAGCACTGGGAGTTACATGCAAATTTGATTTTAGAAACTTCCAGCCAAGTGTCACTTTTTCCTAGATTTGTGGCATGCGCGTCATAAACCCTCAATCCAACAAATCTATTTAATGGATGCCCCAGAGCCCATTCTTCACATTCTATCTCAGATCTTTGGAATTCCTGAGGCATCTAGGAACCTTCAGCACAGTCGGCATAACTTTTCCTAGTAAGTTTTTCTTTTCATGTCTTTTTGTCGCTTTTTCTGTCACTTTTGATTTCTTGGCTTGTGTGAGTGTTGTTTTCCTTTTTTTATTGAATGACCACTGGTGTTTCAATGTATTTTAACTTGTAGAAGTGTTGTTTCAAGTTTTGCATTGCATTTCCTTAGTGTCGCATGCATAACCCTGTTTATGCACTAACAGTTGTCGTTACGGCGACTCTCTTCATGAGCTTCATTGTTTTTCTATTTGACTAATTTTTGCACTTGATTGGATTGCATGTATGTCTATTCACTCAAATCTGCACCATCTTTGCAAAATCATTCAGTCCTTCTCGTTTTTAGGCTGCCCTTGGGTAGATCTGGGCTGCCTTGGCCCAAATATTGCTTCTCCCAGCATGCACTGCACATTCCCGGAAGTCAAAGCTATGCCTTGCCTCCAGGAATTACATATAGGCTTCCTGACACTGGCCCCCAGCTGTGCTCTGCGCAATTCTGGGAGACAGTGCCCAGTTCTACCCACTGGGACTGTGAAATGCGCAGTTCTAGCCAGCAACCTAACTAGACTGAACTGCACATTGTGCAGTTCTAGTCCATAGTCAGCCTCTCTGGACTACGCTCTATGTAGTTCCAATCAGTAGCAGGCCTCACTGGTAGCTGGGACTGCGCAACGTGATGTTCCAGCTGACAGTCTCCCAGCCTCTTAGAGTCAATGTTGCGCAATCTTGCCTAGCAGTCACCTAGTTTGCTGCATGATTGATTCCCGAGTTGCTTTATGTTTTTCGGCTGACATTGGCTTGCCGTGAGTGTCTTCTCTATCTCCAGGTACAACAAGTGTTGAGCAACTTCTCAGCAATACAAGTAACATGGCCTCCAAGAGAGTTGGATCAAAGGACATAGTTGAAAGAAGTACTGGAGATGTGGTTGAATAGGTGTCTATGAGCTTGCCCGTTTATGCAGACACACATCTGTTCATTGAGAAAGACATCAAGATCACATGGCAAGACATCAACACTATATTCACAAGCAATTTTGAGGAGAATCTGGAGGACCGTCATGTCTATGTCAACATTCATAAGTTAGGATTGTACAAGGTTGCATGCAGGTATCCCACATTCCCGTGCACAAACATGATCCACTGGATTGTCTCACGCACTGATCAAGAGACAATGACACTGAGCAGTGTCAGTGGAGTAGAGCTTGTTGCCTTTAGGGCGGAGGATTATTAGCAGATGTATCATTTGATGTAGCTAGTGAACAAGATGGATGCACTGTTCTACACTACCAACAACAACATGAACACAAGAGACATATTGAAGCATTGGGTAAGGGAGCCATCAAAGTTCAGGACGACACCCAACTAGATATATAAGAAAAAGACACTCAGGAAGGCTTACCAACTCTTGGTCATCTTCTCATGTCACCTGTATGGCCAAGAGAGTACAAAGACCTTCCCGCAGAGTTGGGTGGTTCTATTGGATCAGCTGGCAAGTGAAGGAAAGCCTTTCAATTGGTCCGACATGTTGGCTCTTCAGCTGAAAGTGCATGTATCGAATTCCCGAAGTCCGCCCAAGGATCAACAAGCAAGATTCTTCATGTCCGCCTACCTGCTTGATGCAATCTGTGCTCGTCAACAATTTCCTGGCATGGGTTGGGCATGGACACCTTCAGAGAATGCTGTGAACATATATTGCAAGTTTCTCTCAGAGTGTAGCTACCGAGGAGTCATGGCTAGACTATCTAACCACTTCATTTCCCCTCTGTACACGATGATCTTTGAACAAGATCCGCCTTGCATGTCCCAGGCAACAATGGAGGCATTACTGAACATTGTAGATTGGTACGCCTCACCTGATGACACCTTCATCAGGATGTGCATCGAGAAGAAGGCTCTGCATTTGTTGCTGAAGTTTGCCACGGACAAGTTGGTCATGTAGGAGGTTGCATACCACATCTCGATAGGGTTATTAGCTAGATTGCACAGGAAGAAGAAGGCATCATGGCTTATGCTTCCTTTGCGAATTGGGTTGTACGTGATCTAGAGTTTGAAAGAAGCGGATGTCGAGGTTGAGGAATTCAAGAAGTTTAAGTTCGACACCAAGAGTTTCAATCTGTACGATCCACATGGCTTATGCATGGATCATTGTACGAGAGTGTACTATCCTTAGATCCATAGGGTGTGTCATTGGCTAGAGGAAGACCCTTGGAGATATTGCTATAACTCCTCTAGGCTCAATGAACCGGTCAGCATTAGCAGCACTCAAGGCAACATCAACAACAATAGCAACAAGCAACAAACCTGTGTAAGACAAAGGCAAGAGGAATATTGCTGAAAGCGCAGAGGTAGAGCAAAGATACAAGTTTAAGGAAGATCCACTTGTTGAGAGAGTAGCTATGGAGATAGAATCAAAGAGGTGACAACGTGACAAGATAGGAGCGCAAAAAAGGAGAGATAAGCAAACAATGGAAGAGACGGAGAGGAAGTTGATTGAAGTAGAACAAAATCTCAAAGAAGAATAAGAACTATGTAGAAGAGAGAAGGAAGTGCAACAGGGATAGGAACAAGAACAATAACAAGAGGAAGTGCAAGGTGCTTAGACAACGCAAATTGTGTTGATACAGGCTAAAGACTCAGATCCACTAGCAATAGATGATGAACAAGGTGAGTAGTTGCAAGAACATGAACTTGCTCAGCAGGAAGAACCGATGGACACGAAGATGGTACAATTGGAACATGATCAGGACACTGACATCATGCCAAAAGCAGCCGAGGTCACCCCACGGGCTTCACCAGCTCCAACAATGGATCAAGTCCCAAGTGAACAAGGAGAGACCGTTCTCCTTGAGGATGATCTGGGAATAGATGTGTACAACATAGCCTTTGATGAGTCACAACACAGAGTTGTACAAGCATGTAGAGTGCACATCCCGGATGAGCATGCATCACCTGCGCACTTTGAAGAACAAGTGATTGTGTCAGATGTACAAAGACATCCAACTGCCTTGGCCGATGCTACGAAGGCTTATGCCGAAGCCATGAGCTCAAGTGTGAAGTTCTTGATAACAAAAAATGAGTGCATGGCTAAGGAATTGCAAGCAGTTAGGCAGAGAGAGGAACAATCAACAAGATCTGCTAGAGTAGAGATGAAGAAAGTGATACTTGTTGAAGTATTGACTCTTGAGATAGTCATGTGGAGATTGTATGACAGGTTCATCACCGTGCACAAGGAAGTTGTCCATATACATGGTCATCAACAACGTTGCATTAAGATAACACACATGCTCACATACATACATGCCACTATTGATCATGTACAGACATGGACAATGAGGTACAAGGGAGCCCCGCTTCACTTGCACAAGATGATGAAGCTGCATGTAGAGTTGGACAAAGCATGCATCCGAAGTCTGATTCGGAACTATGAGGAACTCTCGTCGCTCATCACCATTATTAAGGCTTCATACAGACAGTTGTTCAGGAGTTTGGATGTCATGGTGAGAAAGTACGACACCTCGTCAATTGGAACACTCACCGAAGCCAAAGAGAAGAACCAAGTCTGATTGGAGCTCGACACGTACTTTGATTAGTTGATGCACATGGCCACCAGCGAAAATTTGCAGATCAACGCAAATAACATGCAGAGATATGTCATTCATCTGGCCATGCTCAAGACTAAGCTACGCATGTTATAGGACGAGTTGGACAGAGGTTCCATATCAGTATACCCGGAAGTGACGGAGGCAAGAGTTCGTTTTCGGAAAGACATTGTCAAACAATACACTAACACCATTGTGCACTACCAAGCTTGGCATCAGTTCGTCACCAAAGATCACAGAGAGGATGTTGATGAATTGGTCTTTCCACAAACGTTTGATTCTTAGTGTTGTTTTATCTGGTTGGCTCAAGCCTATTTTTGTCCGACATGGGTATATGTGGAAAATGTATTACTATTGTAAACATGATGTAAAGTGAAATTCCAAGTGTCATTAGTGGAATGCAAACAGTCATATGTAATGTAAAGAGTTATATGTAATGAAGTTGAAGAGTCATGAGGGTAGTCCAAGAGTCAAAGAGGAATGTTAAGGGTCATTCCACCCTTTGCTATATATAGAACCTCATAACTCATAGAACAAGCTTTTGGGAGCCAAGATTTTGGCTAGGCATTGCTTAGAGAAGTCTTGGAGAGTATTGTGACGAGCCTTGGCTTCTCCACAGTGTAGAGTGAGTATATCTCTTTGGAGGAGTATACAATGTTGACTGTAACGTTTCACTATTGGGGCTAGTGGCTGTTAATGGTGTATGTATGGATGGAACTTTCACTTTATATAATATAACAATGTATATTTTTTAACTTACGCATTTGTGTATGAACTATTTTGTATACAATTGTATGGATCTGGTTGAAGTCGTGTTGTTGATTTAACCCTTCACTTTGGATTGTGGACTATTCTGCTTTCCAGCTTGTGATGTCATACAACGTGTGTGTTCCTTACAGGATGCGTACTATTACAAGCTTATAAGGGATACACTTCTTTTACCCCCTCCATGTGCTAGAACCCCCCATGCATATCACTTGACTCGCTACAAGGTCACACACTTGTTTCCGACAAAGATATCTTGCTTACCTCTGCGCACTATCGTAGTCAAGGCATAACTTTACTACCCACTGTTGGGACTGCTAATCTAAACGGTCTGAGGTCTAGTTGGGACTTCTTACTGAGGAGATCCCCTGACAAGTTGGCGGGTCCAACACTGTCAACATTTATGGCGCTAGAAGGAGGGCCAAATCAAGTTCAACGAGAGTCTATAGGGGCCTGATCAAGTTCAATGATAACCTGAAACTCAGATCGAGTTCTTAATAAACGTTAAAACATTTGCTTCTTTGCACCTCGACCTATCCACCACGTCCTACCATTCCATGCAGACACTGAGAGAATCAATAAAAAGCTTGCAAAAACCAACATTAGATGACAAATCATATCCTATGAGCGAGCTTTAGCCATATCCCACATTAGAAACTACAGGTTAAATTCTTTCGCGTGATATCATCACTAGAGAGGGATCGCAAAAAAAATCGTACTGGACCTTATTAGGCTTCATCACGCAGAAATATGTGTTTGTATTAGTTTCTTGAGTGTTGCTTTTTGTAGGTAAACAAAGTTAAATGAGGATGAAAAGCTAATGGATCTGATGTCACAATGCAGTTTATCGATCCCTATTTTATGAAAGATCCTACCTATGTAATTATTTAGTAGATGTTCCCAGAGTATGCTAAGAAACACTTCTATTGTTTCAATCCCAATAGATATTCATATCCCTAGGATAATGTCTGGTCAGCCTCATTTAATTATACTCATTTCACTTTGTGGCTGTGAGCTCTTTGCGACAACCAAATATAATTAGTGGGTGCACCAAACTATTGAAAACAAAGAAAAGTGCATGCAAATTTGAAAATGAGAAGCTACGCTCGAATCAACATGCCACGATGATCCTCCCACTCTCTCGCTCAATCATTCTCGTGGCTACCATTAATCAATGGATTGCAAGACAATAAAATTGTAGGCCTGAATAGTTATGTAGGAATTGCGTCGAGGAAAGTGCATTCCTTGTCTCAAATGCCTCTCAAAATCTCCACAGAGAGGATTTGGAGTTTCAAGGAGATGAGAAGTGCAAAAAACAATGTGTACAAACGAACAAAATTGTTGGAAAGATAAAGGAGGAAAGAGACAAATTTTACATACAAACAATAATAGGAGTTGCGACTCTTCTATTGATCAACCAAACTTGATTATTATTATGAACTCGATGAGGGGTATTTAAACCTTTTTTGACTAGCGATTTGCATAAAATAACTTCACATGCGCACAAACACACTATAAACTTGACTTTTTCCAAAATATGACTTATCTAAACTCACTTGACTTGACTCAGTTAACTGACTCTCCAAATTTAGCCAACTCTTGCATGTGGGAGTAATTACAATTTCCAACACTCCCCCTTAATTATGATTGTATGACTCAACATAACTCAAACATGACTTAACTTGAATTAACATGACTTAACTATTCTTGCTAGGCTTACAATAGAAATTGACTCAATTATCACTCAAACATGCCTACTGGTCTATGTCTTAGCTAGGCTTACAATGACTCAAAACTTTTACAATTTTGCATTTTATTTTTCTTTTCTTCCAACTTTTGTATTCTCGAAATTGCTTCATTCTCTGTTGCGTGTTATTACTGTAGGCTCCATATTTCTTTACTTGTTGTTGTTGCAATGTTTCTTTGACTTGTCTTGAATTTGTGCTGAAAAACAATATGATCATGTCTTCTACAACTTCCTCTTCAAAGATTCGTTCAACTATGGATTGTTGCCATAATATTGCATCTTCAAACTGTCTTCTTTGCTTTGCTTCTTGCACTTCATATTCCTGACTTTCTTTCTGCCATATTTCTTGATAGCAAAATCTTATCTCTTCTTGAATCCATTGTTGAACAAAGGCTTTAATGCATTCTTCCTTGTTTTTAGAAACTTCCATATCATTCTCTTCACTTTCATCATTAGGTACTGTTGCTTTTTTCCTGTAATCTACACACTCAAGATCATTATTCACCATTTCATTCAATTATTTTATTCAAGATGTCGCTTTAAGAATCACATCAATTTGTTTAATTGGTTTCTGAATCCATTGTTCAATGAGCTTCAAATCAACATCAAGCTGATTAACAACTTTGTTTTCAATTTTTTCGCCCATGCTATTCTGAACACCTGCATATTCAAAAACAATGTTAAAAACATCTTTATTATGCTCTTCAATGAGAGCTTCATGCTCTACCTCTTCCTTCTCTACCTTCTTTTCAACTTCACTGAAACTATCTTCCACTATTATGTGGTCAGTGGATATTCTCATAAAAAACTCTTCAATCACTTTATCATGTTCTTGATCATCAATAGTTGCTACAAGACATACTGCTTCATCAGTAGTTCCAAACTTTGCTTCATAACTTACTGTTACAGTGGCAGCTTCAATCTTCAATTCTCCATCAAACATGGCGCATACAATATTACCACAATCAATCCCTGTTTCAAAAAAGAAACTACACATAACATCAAAATAATGTTCATCCACACTATGGTGGGATATCCGAGCATGCATGTGCTCATTGACAATTTCAACTTCACCAAATCCATCAGCTGCGACTGGATTCACCAATGCACATCTCACTTTGTTGTCATCATCCACATGTGTTTCATCACAGTGGGATTCACCATCATCTACACCATCCATGTTACAGTGGATTCCTTGAGCATTTATATGCTCTTGCTCTACTTCACACACAAAGACTTCAACTTCTCTCTTTGCAATCTTTGTTGCATCTTCTTCATCCATATGCATGCTTGCATAATGGGTTTCAATTTTATGGTCTTGACAACCATCATCCACTTTTGAGTGGGATTCTCCAAGCTCTGTTGTCCTCTCAAAGTCTTGCTCATTTACTTTCAGATCTGCGACTGACTCAACAAATTGTGACACATCTTGCTGCTGCATGTCACTCCCCCTTGCACCAAATTCTTCTTCCAATATCTTCCATGCTTCCTTGGAAGTTGTAGTTTTTGCTACCTTGCACATAATTGTTTCATCCATTGCTTGTTGAATGAAACTCAAAGCTAGGGCATTAGTAAACATAGGAGGTGGTAGCAGATCCACACTACACCAATCAACCTCAATTTCTTCTTTGTCTTCTGCTAGACTTCTTAGTTCCTTAGCTGCGGCCTGAACCTCTCTAAACATGACAACAATCTCTGCCTCTTCTTTTCGTTTCCTTTTCTTAGTCTTCTTCAATCACGCTTTGTGACCCATGACTGTTGTCTTTCCTTTGTCTTATAGTTGCTTTCCTAATTGCATGAGGCTATCTTCCATATCACCTTCGAAAAAAATATAATTTTTAATATGCGCCCACGTAAATCACAATGTTCACCAAAAAAAATTGTCATACTTGACAAAACACCAAATAATTTTATAAATCAATAGACTTTACAAAACTATAACCTCTTTTTCCAATAAAAAAAACTTTCAACAAAACCACTTTTATAATGGATTTCAGAGATCTGTGGTTTGAGCTTTTTGAATTTTTGACCGGAGAACCCACAGTAATGGAATTTTTACACCAACGTTTCGAATCCCAAATGGGATCCATCATCAGGGTAAGAGAAAGATGATAGAAGATGATAAAAGAAGAGCCAGAAGGAAGAAATAAATACTAATGAGGGAATAATAAAGGAGCACCACAGGTCGGCTATAAAATGAAACCTAAAATTAATATTAATTTTAATAATTATAAATTAATATCAATTATTTTTATTTAATTAATTATTTAATTTTTATATTAATATCAATTATTTAATATCAATAAAACAAAAACTCTAAACTAAAACCAATATTAAAATTAATATCTAAAAGACTAAAATAAATATTAATATTAATATCAAAAATCTATATATGACCTCAACCCTATATTAATATTAAAATAAAAAAACTAAAAAACTAAAAAAGAAAAACTAGAAAATATGCTAAGGTCCAAAAAATATATATATAATATTAATATCAATAACATTTATATAACTAAAAACTAAATTAATATTACTATCTTAAAACTAATATATATTTTAATAAAAATATCATAAAACCTAATAATAATATAACAATAATATTTAAATAACCTAAGGCCTATGAAACTTTAAATTTTATAAAACTAGATCACTATAAAACCTTAATAATAGAATAACCTAGAATCTATCTAACTAACTTAATCAATAAATAAATAAATAAAAAAGAAAGTTATATCAATAAAGCCTAATCTAAATAAATTAGGAAAACTAAATAAATTAATATTTAAAATAACCTAAATTCTTTATTAAATTCTATATTTTAAAAAACCTTTTAATAAAAAATATTTATAACAAAACCTTTTAAAAAACCCTTATTTCAAGACTTTCAAGAACTTTCAAAATCCTTTAGAAATCTTTATTACTTTTGCATGTAATATGAATTCTCCCTTTAATAAAAAGGATGGTCACGTATTAAAAAAACTTCATATAAGTGAAAAAAACACACACAACCCACGTGACCTTTGAATTTTTTTTTTTATAAATTTCGTACTTAGGGGAGGGACGCCATTACCTGTGTGCCCTCCCCTCCACCTCGCCTACAGCCACGTGAACCGCATGGGGAGTCGTACGACAGGTGTCCGCCGTGGACTGCCACGTGTTGGGCACCGTGTCAAGCTTTCAAAACACGCTTCCGCACCGTCTCAAGGGTTGTTTCTGCCTCATTTCTGTGATGTGTTGTTTCCCTCTTGTTTTTCTGTTTGGGTCCGGTTGTTGGGCGAAGCCCTCCGTCGACGATGGCATGGGACGGCTCCAGTACCTGCGCGCTTCGTCCGCCATGGTTGAGCTGATGTCCGCCATTGTTTGCCGATACACGTCCATGGTTGGAACAGGGTTTCTGTCTTTCTTGTGGTTTTCCGCCTGCAATTGTTGGTCATTCTGGACCGCCGGTGGTTTAGGGTTTCCTTGGTGGTGGTTTAATTTGTGCTATTTGTTGTTTGGGGAGGAGCCAGTAGCAGTTTCAGCCAGTTCGAGGTTGAAGGTTGCATTTACAGGTAATTGCAGGTTTTTGTGTTTTTTGTTTGGTTTTTTTGTTGTCCAATTGCTAATTTCCAACTTGTTGCAGGTGTGGCGAGCTCTGGAGAAGGTGTGGCGAGCTCTGGACTTGGACATGGCTTCTATCTAGTAGGATTTCAATCCTACCAACCATTTTTGATGTGTTTTTCAACACAAAACACCTTATTGGAATTTTTGTTAACTTTGCATGGCAGGTTTTGAGGGTTTAGGGTTTTGCAAGTTAGGGGTCTAGGGTTTTGCAGGTTTCCCATCACGTTTCCCATCAGGGTTTTTGCAGGGTTTAGGGTTTTGGGCAAAATTCTAATTTTTTTAAGGGTTTAGGGTTTCTGCTGCTCCTCTTTTCAGCGGCTTACCTCCTCTTCTCTGCTGCCTGTAGCAGCCTCCCTTCCCCTAGTCCCCTACGGTACGCTTCTGTCGTGACGAGTGAATTCTACTGCGCAACAGAAGAAGGCAAGTGGGTTTCCTCCGTTCATATCTGGTTCGTAATTTGTTTATTCCAGCTAGAAAGGCGGCCTATATTATATCAGGGTATTGATTTAATGCGAATCAAACTGTATTTGTCTGCAACTAGGTTTTTTTTGGGTTGATCTTCAATTATATTCAGTCTGTTGCCTGTGCCTTGTGCATGCATTATTTTTTCATATTCTCTACAAACTTAAATTTTTCAATATTACTGGATGATGTGGTGAAAAGGAAAATCAACTTTTGTTTAATCTTGCTCTGTATAGTACTCAGATTAGATGAATTTTATTTATTTTTCCTCAGACATGGCTCATACCCAAATCCATGCATATCATGCACCAACGTTTTCACCGGGGCATAGGAGGTTTCCACCGAAAAGAGGGTCTACTACAACTTAGGGATTGTACAATTATTGTGTTACCTTGATTACTTTTTCACATCGAGGAAATCCTGGTAGCGCTATGATTTTCCAGTTTGTGATTTGATATTGGTCTCTGTCCTAGATTTTGCTGGGCAAATGGTCTGAAAAGGACAAATGGGAGAAAAACTAATTCTAGGTTAAGTGTATAGGCTAATCATCTCGAGAATTTGTGCAATTCTCAACTTAGATTCAGGACGTTTAAATCAATGGCACCATGGGTTTGTTTTGGTTGTCTGAGCGACATTGATATGGATTCAGATAATGAGTATTCCGTGGACTGTTAAATTTCAGGTGCCCATTTTGGCTTCAATAGTAGAAATTGGTATTCTGCTCAGGATTATGGCCCTGCTACTTCTACAGAAGCCAATAATTTGTTCATATCCTACTTTAGATGGTAGGTTCAGGCCTTTGTAATTGATAGTCTCATAGGCTTGCGTCAGCCGCGTATGCTCACTATTGATGGGATTTTGGATGATGGGCAACAAGGACTGTTACATTCCAGTGGACCATGTTGTCTTTAATAACCCAGAATTCAAGGGATATGATCTTGCTACTCGCTGGGCATGTGTGAAAAATAAAGTAATTGCGTTGCCCTTCCCTTCCCTCTGCTTCAGTGCCTACCTTTCTTCTTCCTCCATCTCCTTGCCACTGTCCCTTCCTCCTTCTGCCTGTTGCTGCCTTCAACCCTGTCGTCTCCTCATTTCATTAAAAATTCCCTGTGGGAATGAAACAAAAGATAAAACTGAGGCTTGTGAAAAGCCTAATTCCCAGGGTTTCCTCCATGAGTTTCTTGTGAAAAGCCTAATTCCCTCACTGTATTTACGTGACAATGGGGGCTATCTTGAGTCTTGACACAAGGGGTTATATCTCAACTGGTTGTCACTAGTTTCCTAAGTTGGCCTCTTATGTAGTATAGTTAATATTGTCTTCTTCTCTTGACAGGTAAGCCTTGAATGTGTAAGTTCATAACTACTCCATGTTGCCTTAAAGTTAACACGGTCACTTTTTCCTTCACAATGAATACTTCCCAATTTCCAAACCTATAAGGCCCTAAACATCTGATTTCCGTCAGTTCCACTTACCTTCTGCACATAGTAAATGAAATTACCCTATTCAGTGACCATTTAGACCGAACCTGATCCGATTTTGGGAGGAATTTGGTGGGGACACTGTAAATTGCAGAACATATGAATAACAGAGAAATAAAGCAAAGGTGATCTGCAGAATTGAACACAAACAATATTGCAGCGAAAATGAATCTAGATTGATAGAGAAATTGAGTACAAAAGGTATCAATCTTTGAGAAGAGATATACAACTAACCTTATTGATTCGTCAACCTTATCACAAGAGGGGAAAATTTCCATTTAGCACTATGAACAAGATAAAATGAATAGATGACGAGTTTGGATTTGGTGTGCCATTTATGTCGATGCAACACTCCTGGGAGGTTGTAGTTTAACTGTAATATGTTTTGGGAGGTTGTTTTTCAAACTTTTTAGTCAAATATTGAACAGAAAACTATTATATGTTTTGGGAGGTTGTAGTTTAACTGTTATATGTTTTGGGAGGTTGTAATTTAACTGTTATATGTTTTGGAAGCTTGTTTTTTAGACATGTTTAGTCAAATATTGAACACAGAACTTGTATATGTTTTGGGAGGTTGTAGTTTAACTGTAATATGTTTTGGGAGGTTGTAGTTTAACTGTTATATGTTTTGGGAGGTTGTAATTTAACTGTTATATGTTTTGGAAGCTTGTTTTTTAGACATGTTTAGTCAAATATTGAACACAGAACTTGTATATGTTTTGGGAGGTTGTAGTTTAACTGTAATATGTTTTGGGAGGTTGTTTTTCAGACTTGTTTAGTCAAATATTAAACAGAAGTTTGGAATGGTATCATACTTATTTGTCCAGAAGAAACTTGTTACTAGCAATCGTAATTTTTATTTATTTGTAAACTCTACACAATTTTTGAATATCTTAAGTTTCAGATGCATTAAAAATAAATTTCAAACAACATAAACTCCTCATGAATGGATTTCGAGATCCCTTGGGGGTTTTTTGATGGGGCCAGTCAAGGCCATCCTCCTCGGTGTGGAGTAAGAATTGTTCTTCACTTAAACTCCTCTCATTTCTTTTATCTCCATTATGCTCCAGGCTTTGGTTCACATATATGATATGAAGGCAGAATTTGCTTCTCATATTTTCAGGGGAATCAACACAAAGACAGATAAGTTGTCTAAGGAAGTTTTGTCCCTCCAAGGTAGAGCTTTTCTCTCATGAATTCCTGGATGGTCATTTGATTCAGGACATGTCCCTCTTTTTAGGTTTTAAATTCCTTTGTCCCTTTTGGTTTTTTAGTTTTTTGCTGTCAAAGTCATTTTACAAAGTGGTATTTAGGATATACAAGCTAGACCTCTCCTTTTTGGCTTTTTGCTGTAATTGGCCATGAATGGACCGGTATAGTAAACATATCAGCAGGATTGGTGTATGATTCAAGTTTACAGAAAAGCACTGTGAGCCACTTCCAGTTCCCTGCAGAGGATGTAACATGTATATTTCTCTTTCTGAAATATAAAGATTTTTTCTTTCCAGATTATATATATATATATATAGAAATCCAAGGAGAGAAGTTTGCAAGTTTCAAATTTATTGCACGTCTCAAATTGTGCAAGAATATTAAATGAAGATTGAGAGCAATGGTTGCAATTTGATTTCTATGTACTTTAGATGACGCGTGGATAGAACCATAATGTTGTTAGCGTTTCAAAGCAATAAAACAACCTAGGTTGTAAGCCAAAATGTTTCTGTCACAAGAAAAAGACACAATCCATCCAAAATCCACATCATAATGTGGTTACAACCAAAAACATATGACACCCCTATTCTTTATGACCCTGAGAATCTTGTAAGATTTTTACATTATAATAGACTATAGATGTTCCTTCTAAAATGGATTTTGGCTACAATGTGGCACACATTATGAAATAAAACAACCTAGGTTGTAAGCCAAAATGTTTCTGTGACAAGAAAAAGATAGAATCCATCCAAAATCCACATCATAATGTGGTTACAACCAAAAAAATATGACACCCCTATTCTTTATAGCCCTGAGAATCTTGAGTGCCAAAACTCCCCGAGTTACCTTCTTGAACCAGGTAGGTTGGCCTACCTGTCAAGGGTTGATTAGGAAATGGTTGATTGTTGCCATATGATTGACTCCAATTTGCAGCTTCCAACCATGGAGGTATTGAGTACCCATACCTCACATTTGCACTACTAACCCCTGCATTAAGTGGATGTGTGTAATGAGCATACATAGAATTGACACCAACTCTAGTAGGAAAAAGGCAAGTGGGTAAACCCTTAGTTTGATAGTGAGGCACTTGAATGTTTATGAGATCTTGGAATAATGGTGTATTATCTGCAATGGAGTCCAATGAGTTTGAAATAATCCTGGTTTCATCAACTATTCTTGTATCATTGTCAACCATATTGATCATCCCTTGTTCCTTTTCAAGCATTTGTTGTGCCTTTCTTTTTTCCTTTTCTTGTCTTGCAATTTGTTTTTGTTGGTCCTTAACTTGCCTTGCTTTATCTCTTTCAATCCTTTCATCTGCTCGACGTTGCGTTGCAACAATCCTTGCTGCCTTCTTCTCCTTGACTAGATCCTTCTTTTTCTGTTTTAATTCTTGCATTTCAAATTTCTTTTTTTTCATACTCAACTAACAGGTTTATATAGTCCTCTGAGGTGAGTAACTGTGAACTTCAGCCCAGACGAAGACTACTTGGTGCACCTTGCTTTTTTTTCATTGATACTCTCTCTACTGGTAGCTTTAGGAACCGGCCAAGTGTCTTCTCCACCCCTCCCACCTGCATGTCATTACTTGGTACTTCCCTTTCAGTATCTGATGGAACTGATTGAACTATATCATTATCTTCATTTGATGCCTCATTATGTGCTTCATCTTCTTCCATTGATCTATTGTCCACAAAAAAATGAACAATTTCACTGTTCAATTCTGCTGGTTGTGAGGGCATGTTCATGCTTTCTTCATTGGTTGCTGAGACACTATGTGCATTCATATTAATCATTGCTTCTGCTAGCCATGAAGGTGGGGTTACTTGGCTTGGCAATGTCAATTGGTCATTGTCAACTACATGTTCAACAATGTCATTAACAATATCAGCAACAGGAGTTTCATGTTCTTGAGTTGGTGGAATGATCTCCATGTTACTGCGAATTTGTTCATGGTTATATTGTGTTTCACATACAGTTTCATCATCTTCAGCATATAAGTGTCCTTAAGATAGGGAAATCATATTACCAGCTGCAACAACATCATCTTGGTCATCTACTTCTTGCACTTCAACACCTGTTTGGGCATTCCCTTCTTCCTGACCATCCACATGAAATGCTTGGCTACAACTAGTATCATGCATAAGAGCATCATAGTTCAGTGGCCAGATTCCTGTCCTCCTAAAGCCAACCTTGATATTTGATGGTGTCAAAGCCCTTTTAAAAGCTTTACTTGCTAGCTCTACTAGCTCGAACCTTTTCACCTCAACCCTAGGATTCTTTGCCATCCATGCAGCGTGCTCCGACCTGAAATAGTTCTTGAAAGGGCCAAACACACTAACATCAAGGGGTTGCAGTGTGTGAGTGGTATGAGTGGGCAATGTCAACATGTCGATGCCTAAATTGTTTTCTTCCTCAATTGTTTGTACAACCATGTGGCTCCCATGGCCATCTAATATCAATAGGTGTCTATTATTAGCCGAGATGCCACCTAGTACCGATGCAGCAAAGTGAAAAGGCCAACTTAGAAATAGTTCTTTAGTCATCCATGCATGCACCTGGTTCACAGTTCTGTATATAGTTTTTCAGTTGATTTTTACCTTTGAATAGATAAAATCCTGGGATTGAAGTACCAATTGCATTGACACAACATAAAATAGTTATCCACTCCCTACTCTTAGGAAAAATCTTTGGCACATTTCGGCTCCCTCTCTTGGCAATTACCCACATGCCACAATTCCTCCCTGCCTGTAAACCTGTTTCATCACAGTTCCATATATGGTCTGCTCCATAAGAATGTTTATCGTAAGCACTAGAAAGTGTGTCATAGAACTTTTGCACAACTGCAGGGCGCAAATTTAATGCTCTGTCTTTGTCAAGGCCCTCAGCAGTACGCAATACAAGTTCTGGATACCTTTTTTTAAACCCAAACCACCATGATTTACTAGGAAACCCATCTTTGAATGGGTTTGGCCTCCCTTGACAGATTTGAGCAACTGTGGATTTGAGTTGTATCAACTCTAGCCCATGTCCCAATTGGGCCATCTCTTTACACCACTCAACCACCTCGGCCTCCTCCTCCTCAGTCATAACTGTAAGAGGCCCTCTACGTTTTGTATGAGTCAGTCCATTTATCCAATAATGTATTGATGAGGGAGGAATATCATGTTTTTTTGCAGATGCCCGAACTGAGTATCCATTAAACTCTATGTCGTCAATTGCAACTAACATTTGTTCTTTTGTCCATCCTCTTATAGCACTGATCTTTTTAGTTGAACTTGCCCCTTGGACTGTTGTTGACGGTGGTTCTGTGGCTGATGGTGTGTTAACATCAGCTGCCGTCACATGGTCATCCTCAACAATGTTCCCTGGTGCATTGTTGACATTGACATCAGCTGTCCTGTCCTCATCAGACGATGTGCATCGCAGCTGCGCACCCCTTGTCACTCTCCTACCACTTCTCCTTGTACGAGCAGCATAACTTCCTTTTGCCATAGATGCAACAACCTGTAAAATTATTGCATGCATTTAGACATTAGAATATTTGTAAATTATGCTTTCATACAAGGCAAAAATACTTCTGCTTTATTACAAGAAATTATCAACATGTATGTTAGTATCCTTGAAAAATCAAATATACAGAATCATTTTGTTGTATGTCTTCAAAATTATCAGTGATTGTTGTTTTGATAACTTGTCTTTACACTTAAAATACCATGACTGTATTGATTGGTTTTGTTATGCATTTCCCAACAGAGCTCTTGTTCGGTTTGACTACTTAAAATATTGTTTTGTTGTTTGTTGTTTTTTTGTTGTTTTCTGTAAGTGATTGGCTGACATTGGAATATGTATTATTACAGAAGTTGAAGATTACAAATAGAGTTCATGCCTCAGCATCCCTTTCTCCAAACCTGTCCTTTGACCACATCCCTATGTTTCCACTACAGTGATGTAACTGGATGGAAATGGAAGAAAACTTAGATTTTTAGTAACAACCAAATAGGCAACCAAAAGCCAAATTATCTTGAGTTTCTAGCTTAGTCGATTTTGATTTAGATTCTGAGTCTCTCCATTAACCTTTGTTCACCTATTTACACAGTGTTTTAGCTAAGGCATAAACAAGAGAAATGTGCACATATATTTTGTTTCACTCTGTCTCATATCATTTGCTAGTGATATTGCACATGCTAGCATCATTAGAACCATGGCTATGGCCAAGGAAGAAGTTCCTTCACATTCAGTTACTCTATTGATCACAACTTGTGATGTTTTGGTTATCGGTAGTTATGTGCATAAAAAGCATTGAATCCATGCTTTCATCATGTAGAGAAAGAAATGCTCGATAATGGGGTAACTGAAATAAAGGAAAAGTTGGATCATGTTTCCAAGAAATCTTCTCAATTATACTATTTCATAGATTTGACTTCCAAAAAATCGAATTGCATTACTTCGTAGTCTCTCATTGCAAATTACAACTTTCTTTTGCCTCAGAAGATGGGCAGAAAGCTAGGAATAAGCAGGACAAAAAGCCAAGGAAAAGAGGAAGGAGTGTGACCAAAAAGCGAAAATATCCAAAGCCAGACAAACTTGATCCATGTAGCACAAAAACAAAACGATAGTCAGCACCCATAATTTGCATGACACACATAACATTGGTTTCCAGGTGATAGATCAAGATTAAAATAAAATCTTGTCCCAGGTCATTTGGAGGATAGGCAACCAAAACCCAAATTATCTTGAGTTTCTAGCTTAGTCGATTTTGATTATTACATTATGAGTCTCTCCATTGATCTTTGTTCACCAATTTACATAGTGTTTTAGCTAAGGCATAAGCAAGAGAAATGTGCACATATATTTTGTTTCACTCTGTCTCATATCATTTGCTAGTGATATTGCACATGCTAGCATCATTAGAACCATGGCTATGGCCAAGGAAGAAGTTCCTTCACATTCAGTTACTCTATTGATCACAACTTGTGATGTTTTGGTTATCGATAGTTATGTGCATAAAAAGCCTTGAATCCATGCTTTCATCATGTAGAGAAAGAAATGCTCGATAATGGGGTAACTGAAATAAAGGAAAAGTTGGATCATGTTTCCAAGAAATCTTCTCAATTATAATATTTCATAGATTTGACTTCCAAAAAATCGAATTGCATTACTTCGTAGTCTCTCATTGCAAATTACAACTTTCTTTTGCCTCATGAAGATGGGTAGAAAGCTAGGAATAAGTAGGACAAAAAGCCAAGGAAAAGAGGAAGGCCTGTGACCAAAAAGCGAAAATATCCAAAGCTAGACAAACTTGATCCATGTAGCACAAAAACAAAACGATAGTCAGCACCCATAATTTGCATGACACACATAACATTGGTTTCCAGGTGATAGATCAAGATTAAAGTAAAATCTTGTCCTATAAGAATGTTTTTGACATCCTTGGATTAAGCAAATAACGCCTTCAATTATATAAATCACAAAAAAATTTCCATATCTGAGAAAACGAATATATAGAACGTGTTCAAGAAATATACATTGGATGGGTTGGGGAACTTTTAAGATAACCTACAACAGTAACTATTTTCAAGAGCTTTATGATCTGGTGGTGGAGTTAATAAAATGTGGTCATGCATATGTTGATCATCAAACCAAGAGAAGTAAAGGAGTATAGAGAGGAAAAGATAAATTCTCCATGGAGAAATTGACCTATTGCAAAGTCTTTAATGTTGTTTTATGAAATCTAAGTACTCTATTTTCCTTACTGTATGTTTTCATCTAAATGGACAACAATATTTTCCTTACTGTATGTTTTCATCTTATAACTCGGTTCCCCTTAACAGTCTTTTCGTTACTGTCTATTTTTGTCATATCCTTGTGGTTATATCTCGGTGCTCCTTAACAGTATTTCCCTTACAGTCTGTTTTCGTTTGATCCTCCTGGTTATATATCGGCTCTTCTTAAGTAGTAGTCATTTGATTATGCTTTTCAATAAAATCTTGCGAGGCACATCAATACGTCTATAAGTATGAACATAGAAATAGAAATAGGTGAATTGTGAAATAGAACTGTAGGTTGTGTGTTTATTTTCATGAAAGTGAAACTGAATTTGTAAGAAGGTGAATTGTGAAATAGAATTGTAGGCTGTGTGTTGATTTTCATGAAAGTGAAACTGAATCTGTAAGAACTGAAACTGTAAGAACTCTGATAAATGAAAACAAAACTGTAAGAAGAATGTGTTGTAATTGATATAACTAACCTGGATATACTGGCAACTGTTTTGTGATGTTGTCTTCAAGTTTGCTGAATAGTTTGAAAGCATAAGATGCAACTTCAACAGTGGTTGAACTTCTTTTATAGTTTTTGGCACTTGAATTTAATTGGTGGACATGGATGGACATGGATTGCAATGGCTTCATTTTGAATGTGTGGTCTGGATTTAATTTGATGTGATCTAATGGTTGGGAATTTGTTATTTGTTGATCCATGTGCTTTGATCTATTTTAATGAGAAATAGAGTGAGTTGGGTGTCATTTATTGCAGTTATTGGGTTTGGGTGTCATTTATTGAACAAAGTGGGTTTAAATGTTATTGGGTTGGGTGTCATTTATTGAACATAGGGGGTTTAGTTGTTGAACAACACAGCAGTTATGGCTGACATACATTCCCTTTTATTATGTGTAGGTATGGATATTTATTTGGGATGCAAAGCTTCAGTTCTGATGAGTGGGGGTTGAAGTGACTGCTACTTTGTACTTCTGGAATAGACCATTTTGGAAGCATTTATGGTTTATCTGTTTTCTAGTTGGGTCAATATGGTTTGCATTCTTAAGTATCAAGATACTATTTATGATAGTTGTGGGCCCAGTCAATGTATGGGGAAATTTTGGACATAAATTAATACTTATTTATACTTAATGTTATTTATCTTTGTTTAAATATTGGTTGCAAAAGTCTCAATTTCTGGTGGTTTGGTGGGACCAGTACTATATCAATTACTGTCTCTGCACAACATTAAGAATCTCTCCCCTAGTCACTAAATTTTTAACTTTATGCTTCCTCACAATATTTGCACATCACCGCGGACAGGGTAGACCTGCACAGATTTCCGCCCAACGGTAAGTTTGGGACAAATTGGGCAGTTTTTGCACTAACAAAGTGCAGATTTCACACCTAACTTGGGCACGTTTAACTTTTTAATAGTATTAGGATTTTGTTTTTTTTTTACTAGGATTATTTTTTACTTTGTTTTTTCTGCTTTGATATTAATTTGTTGGAAAAATATAGAAGAAAGGACACAAATTTCAGATACAAACAATAACAAGAGCTGCACTCTTTTCTTGATCAACCAAACTTAATTATTACAATACTCTTTTATTGATCAACTAAACTTTATTATTACAATGAATCCAGTAATAGATATTTAAACTTTTCTTAAAATAACTTCACATGCACAAGCTCTAAATTCAACTTTTCCCAAAATATAATTTAACTCAAACTTACTTGACTTATTCATAAATTCTCTAAATTTAACCAATTATTACATCTAAGAGCAATTACAATTTCCAACCAATTAAAGCTAGGCTTGGATCAACACGCCACAATGATCCTCCCACTCTCGCGCTCAATCATTCTCGTGGCTACCATTAATCAAGGCATGGATTTCATTGAGGCAAGTGCATTCCCTATCTCAAATGCCTCTCAAAATCTCCACAGAGAAGATATGGAGTTTCAAGGAGATGGGAAGTGCCAAAAACGATGTGTATATGACAACGTGCTCTATGGTGCGCAACACCAAGAACTCAAAGCGCACTGTATATTTATTTTTTCATGCAAAGAGAATATGGAGGAGCAGCTTCCAAATTCTACTAGCAGCAACAACGATTATTGGATTACACCAGATCTCTAGGTCAAAGGTTCCAGAATACTCTATATATGATGTTCGCAAATTTTGTGCACTGAAATGGCGTAAAAATCCAAAGAAAAAGCTTCAATGTCTCTTAACAACTGAAGTGAAAATGCTTTTAATTTCCAGCTCAGATGCCACTGCCATTAACAACCCTGTGGTTTGCATTGTGCAGAGTTGATTCTCTGTATTCCCTTGCCTCCGCATCTCCGCTGAGGGCCGTTGAGTGTTCTAAAGAGTAACACAAATTCAATCTAATTTTCCAAAAAAGCATCATCCGTTCATCAAAAAAACAGGATTGGGCACGAATTCAATCTAATTTTCCAAAAAAAATTCTGCAGACTTTGAAAATCAGATTAGAAAAAACGATCAACTATTAAATAATCATCACACCAGCGTTGGACAATGCCTTGGTAATTTAGGTTAGGCTAAACTCGATTACGTCTATAGAAAAACCAAACCCAACAATTACGAACAAAAAATTCTAATAAAAATAACTAAGGATAGAAATTGGTCTTTTTAACTCTAAGCTCAGACAACATCACAAAAAGTGCATGGCATACAAAAACAAATCCTGCAAACGTTTTTTATTTTAACCAATCTCGAGTAAAAGGATGCTGTCGTAATTTTCTAATATATAGAACACTAAAACTTCTTCATATGGAATTTCTAAATATCTAAATACAAATATCTCATTTTCCAGCTGTAATTCTCTAAATCTATCTAAGAATATATAACACAACAAAGAATGCATTACAACAATAAACAATTTCTTAGAACAGTATTATTTTATACAATCTCGATAAGAAAGAAGCGTTCATATTTAGCTCATATATGAACACCATTGTTCAGTAGAAGCGTTCATATTTAGCTAATATATGAACACCATTGTTCATTAGAATTGCTATCGCTGACATTTTCAATAAATCGTCTTTTTCATTATTATCAAATTTCATAAACACAATATTAAATAAAGTTATATTAATATAGATTTATTTTAAATACGGATTTAATCACTAGCATACATTCATCTTAAATATAGATCTAACCACCAACATAGATCTATTTTAAATACGGATCTAACATGACTCTAAAGAGATCCAATTTCATAATTTTTATTTTGACGATGAACAGAATTACATATCATACTATGTTGTAGAATGACACTCTTGACTCAACAAAAAACAACAACTTCATTTTTACAAACCATCAAGAAAATAACATAGCTGTATATTATTCATATGGCATAGAATGACAATGAGACTCCCACTTGCACCAAACTCCAGTTAAGACCGAGTTGAGCATGAATGCACGAAAGTACACCAACATTCCACATGACTTTGGATTTCTCCCCTGATATTCTCTGTAAATCTCTCCATTGATAATAAAATTACCCAATGCCCACTTCCACCAAACCAATATTTGAAGAGCACCCCATACTCATCTTCTAAAACCCTTTCAACCAAACCAATATTTGAAGAGCACCCGGTACCCATCTTCTAAAACCCTTTATACCAAGGGTTTTGGCCACTGCACTAGCTGATACAATACGGTTATTTTTATCTCGATTACCAATTCTCCGAATATTCGGCAATCCGATATACATAGGTGCGGTCAAATTTCTGATTGCGCACATATCCATCTGATTATCAAATATTAAAAAAAAATCGACCATTAAAATAAGCTCAAGATACAATACACCCAGTCTCTACATCTATATACCAAGGGTTTTGGCTACTGCTCTACCTGATACAATACACCCCGTCTCCACATCTATAGCTTCGTTAACGCTATAGCCCCACAGTTGAAGAGCGGCTATTATGATGGAGTGTGAGGGAGATGGATTAGGTGCGAATGATATGGGAAATAGCAATCATTAGACAAGCATTGATATAAGCTTATGGTGATTGTGTGAACATAAAAGAAAGTTGAAGTTTATGTGAATCTAAATGTAAATAAAGCAATATGAGAGAATGAACAGAACTTAAGAAAACCAAAAGAGATTTTTATGGAAATTTTATAAATAAATAATAAAAAAACGAAAAGTGTATGCGAATCTAAATGTTAAAAAGCAACTCGAGAAAATGAACAAAATTGATGGGAAATAAGCTTAACGCTATGCTGGTGATGGTAAGGATACCGATGTTGTGTTGGGTTGCGGGTAACTTGGGGGAGGAATATTAACATTCTCACTAATCAAAGCCTACTAAAATTAACATTCTCATTAATCAAAGCTTACTAAAATGTAGATTCTGCTGCTTCACAAAACCCACCTTACTGGTTGTGGCGTGTAATGGTTTTTTCATCCACAAAGAGTGGAAAGTATCATTATATGTCTTTGCTTTTGATTGTAGGAAACAGGGGTTGAATGTCTGTCAACTTGAGACTAAAGAGGCTTTCACCAAAAAATGTTCCAATGCTATGGCGAACAAAAGTTAAAGCATTAAAATTAAAATTAAATTAAAATGCCAACAGTGGTCGTGATGGTTGCGACAATCAATGTGACATATCTCAGGGATCTTCAGTCTCAATTACCTTCGGATCTTAACAGATCGAATAGAGTTCATTTGGATAAGGGAAGCTCCACAACATTCGATGCGAGTTTCTTCAGCAACGTGAGAGATGGAAACATTGCTGTTGAATCAGGTCATTGGCTTCAACAATCACGCAGAATCCAAGTTGCAACTTCTAATAATCTACTCATAATTTCTCTGTTATTATGTTATAAGATTGCAGTTGTGACTGATCTCTCAAAATGCAAAGCTGCAATCTCTAACAATGTATGCATAATTTCAAGTGCAAAGAGCTTTCATTATGTAAAGGTTTCCCCCTACTTTGCATAATGACAAAGCTTTCACATAATTTATACATGTTATGTGTTCGTGATGTTATGAGGTTTGTTATTTAGCTTATTGTTCCAATAGAATAAACGCCGGTCTTGTGCAGGATTGCCGAGGAAAATTTCGAGTTTTCACTTTGCCGGCTTTCTTAGTCTGCACAATTTATTAATAATAAAAAATCAAGCGAGCCTAATTACACATAGATAATTAAATGAGGTGTGTTAAATTGCACCTGTATTAACTTCAAAAGAATTAAAATGCCTTACAATTAAAGCGTAAAAAAAAAAATACATTATTACAAATTACCACATTCAAATTACATTAATTTTGAAAGTATTAAAATTTAAATTAACTTATCAAAATTAAATCTAATTATCTTAAATATTAATTTGATATATATTTAAAATTTAAACTAATCTATATATTAATTTTTCAATTAAAATTCATATTGCATCAAAATTAAAAATCATTATTACATAGTGTGTATTATTTCAAAGCATTAAAATATCAAAACTAAAAGCATGATTTTCAAAGTATTAAAATATTAATATTAATGTATATTTTCAAAATTAACACAAATGCACATGTGTGGGATTGCAAAGGAAGTTCACTCTGTGGAGGAAGCATTCAGGCTTTCATTGTGTGGACCACCCCGCATAATCTATTAATAATAAAATAGCCATTGGTCTTGTGCGGGACTCCGGAAGAGAAATTTATTATGCGGAGGAAACTTTCAAGTTTTCATTGCGTAAACCTTCGGGGCACAATCTATGAATAATAAAAAATGACACAAGCCTAAGGTAACTATAATAATAAATGGGGTAGGTCAAATTGCAGGTGTACTAAATCCAAAAGAGTTAAAATGCATTACAATTAAAAACATTCAAAGAAAAACACATTATTACAAACTACCATATTCATTATTTGAAAGCATTTAAATTTAAATTAACATATCAAAATTAAATATAATTATCTTATCTTATATATTGATTTCGATATTTAATTTTTAAAATAACCTATTTGTTAAAACTAAAGCATGATTTTCAAAGCACTAAAATATTAATATTAACGTGTATTTTATGCAACTGTGGAATTATTCAAAATGCCCTATTATCCACATCATCACTAGCACCGCTCCTTTGTTTCCTTAACAAAAATCATTATTGTGAATTATATGAGTTGACAACCAATCATTCACATCCACAATCTAAAACAAGAAACACATCACGCACTTAAATGGTTGGCATCTAGAGTTGAGGTTACACGAAATATCTAAATTAGATTGTTATTTTTTATCAGTTAACTCATCGTTATATTCGGAGTGTGGAGAGCTTTCATTGTACATAGGTTTCTCTGCACTCAACACAATGACAAAGCTTCCACACAATTCATACATGCTTTGTTTGTTTGTGCTGCAACATTTGTTGAAAATAGTAGCGAGTAAGGTCTTCTTTGACTTGTGCCTTAGTCAAAGAGATCATAAGCAATCCTATCTTTAGCATGCATAATTTCCTATAAGTTAGGACGAGTTCCTAAAAATTAGGATGAGTTCATGAAGCAATTTAACTCATGTGAATAGTTGGAGGCTCAGTGGTTTGTCTCCTAGTGCGAGTTAGAAGTCTCAATGGTTATTTGTGGCTAGGGCGAGTTACATGAGTCATCTAGACAGTTAATTAGTCAATCACAAAGCCGAGTTCCAAAAATAAACTTGCCATATTTCGCTGATGTGAATTTCTTTTAAGGAGAGCAAAGGCACATAATTGATTAATTGTTTTGTGAGCACAAGGTTGTGAGACAAGACAATAGAGAGCATGAGTTTTGTGTGTGAGCTAGTAGAGCTAGAAAATGTGTGAAGGAGAGGCCTATACACAGAGCTTTTGCAGAGAAAATCCTTGCTAGTGTGTGCTAGGAATTAGGAGTAATTCCTAGAAGATAGGGCCACTATTACGCTCGGAAATAGGAGGCTTCCAATGAAAGGAAATAGGGGCATACCAATGCAAGGATTTAGGAGATAAGGACAGGGTTGTTGCAAGCAGGTTTAAGCTAAGTGTTAGCAGAGAGAACAACCTTATTCCCTAGTGAAACAATTTTCCTTGTAATTAATTATAGTTGCTCAACTTTGTGAATAAAAATTCTACAACTAGCATAGGGTTTTCCTAGTTGGATTCCCTAGAAAAATCCCATGTTATTGTATTGTGTGAATGTGTTTTTAATTATGTTCTATTCTACTGCAAATGAGTAGGGTGTTACAAATTTGTTAACTACAACAGTCACAGATTTCAAGGATTTTCTACATGGTATCAGAGCAAGGAACAAAATAAACACCAACACAAGTTGATTGGCACATCCTGGTGCAACATCATAAGGAGAATCTCTTTGAAATAGTCACATCCTAAAGGAACCTAGTGAAGCGGAGAAGAGCACTGGTTTTGGTTCGTTTTTCTCGTGACTGATTAGGCCGAGTTAGGCAAGAGTAGGACACGTGGAAGAGGGGCATGTTGGGCAGTGTTTCTATGCACTGGTTGTGGTGTAAATACCTTGCAAAACATGCCAAGTTTTTTTGTTTTTTTATAGGAGGGGTTGAGCCCTACTTTAGGGCTGGTTTGTGGTCTTAAAGGAGTTAGAACAACAACATATAAGAGGATAAATGATAGCACAAAAAGGAGGAATCTTTGGAGAAGGGTTTGCAAAGTTTTGAGGTAGCATATTATGGGATGACGTGGGTGTAGGATGCCTTGTTCAAAGGGATGAAAAGCTTCAGGTAATTGCACAAGGCCATGACCTAGATAAGCATAAGAAGTCTATTGGTTAAGGTATGTTGAATTCTATTCTCAAGTTGATGTTTTCCTGAGTGGATGAGATCCTATTGGACAATTGTGTGGGAAACTTAAGTACAGATTGGAGGGTTGTTAGAATTTTCCTATTGTGCCCTAAGTACAACCTCTTGTGAAGGACTACTAGGCTATTAGTGGGAAGATCTTGGAGAGCTCTCTGGGGAAGAAGGATGGCGTACCAAGGTTTAAGAGAAGATCACTGTTTAGAAGGAGCATCGAACTTCATTCCTTGGAAAGAGAGGATCATAGTTTTGGAGGATAATGTGGTGGAAGAATTTGTGAAGCATGCTATACCATCACCACAAGATCCCCAAAATTGACCCAACATACTAAGAATGATATCAAGGCAAGGAGGATTATTATAGAAGGGGTCAGAGATCATATAGTTCCTCATATCCATCAGAAGAATACAACTTATGAGGTGTTCAAAACAATTTTATATCTATATCAGAGTACCAGTGATACTAGGAAGCTTTCTCTTAAGGAGAAGCTAAGAAGTATTTAGATAAGCAAGGATGAACCCATCATCACGTATTTGTTAAAGTTCACTAAGGTATGAGATGAACTAGGTGGCGTGGGTGTGACATTACCAGAGCATTAACTTATGACTTTTGCTCTTATAAGACTTCACAAGTCTTGGTATGGGTTCTAGGATGCTGTTAGTGGCAAAGAAAATTTTCCCAGTTTGGAAAGGTTATGGATTGACTACATTCAGGAAGAGATCCAGATAGGGACCAAATATGGTAGATTGATGAAGACATACAACAAGGAGAAATTTTCCTTGGCAGGAAAGAGTAGCAAGGCTAAGGGAAAGGAGGTCCAAGGAGTGGTCGAGTCTAGCGAGAAGGGGAAGAAGAAGGATCTAAGCAAGATCAAGTGTTTCCATTGTCATGAGTTTGGACACTATGCCACTAAGTGTCCTAAGAGAAAGAAGTCCAATAAGGATCATGTAGCTGCATCAATGGAGGTAGATGCATTTTTTGCCCAATTTGAGAAATATTTCTCATTGATAGCTTGCATGGCAAGCTCAATAGAAAACAATGTTTGGTATATTGATTTAGGATCATCCTTCCACATGACCGGGAAGAAGAAGAGTTTCAACCACCTAAAGGAGAAGGGCATGCAGTTTCATATTGAGCTATGAGATGGTGTCATGTATGCAACTAGAGGAATTGGTACTATCAATTTTCAGAGGGAGTCAGGTGATCCTTTTCATCTCAAAGATGTCCTCTATGTTCGAAGATTAAAGAATAATATAGTTTCGGTAGCTACCCTTAAGGACAGGGGTTATGATGTCATCTTCAACAGAGGTAAGGCTTACCTCCAAGACTTAACTTCTAGATGTAAGAAGCAAATAACTGTAAGGAAGAATAATTTATACTTACTACAGGTTGAGATAGGTGCCTCCTTGAGAAACAAGGTAAGCAGTTCACAGAGCATAGGAGTGATGATTGAGTCAAAGGGAGTCCTTATAGCAAGAGCAGATTAGCGTACCTGAGAAGAAGCTACTCAATAGAGATCCTCAACCAATATCTTAGTTTGAGTCTAAGCTAGTTGGAAGTTGGGTTGACCAATAGGTTGATGATGAGCAGAGCCCAAGGTGAGTGGAGGAAACCACTCATTCAATGGATTCTAGTATAGGAAGAGTTCGAGCCAATTGGGCAGAGGATTTTTTTAAGAGAGATAATGAGAGAGTTGGATCTTCCAGTATCACCTTCAACTAAAGGGAGAAACAGAAGAGGTGCATAGGGTGCATGGAACTTATGACTAAAGTGATAGACTCATGGAGCATGGTGGGAAAGAATAAGTCTTTAGATCATATTTTACATAATAAAGCAAGAAAGTCTTCTAGTACAGAGGGAGCAGCTGCAACAACAAAGAACATGGTAGTGTTGGAGACAAATCCAGGTGGATGATGATCTTCCAGGATCACCTTCCTCACAAAGAGGGAGTGTTGAAAATAATAGCGAGTAAGGTCTTCTTTGACTTGATCCTTAAACAAAGAGACCACAAGAAGTCATGTCTTTAGCATGCACAAGTTCTTATAAGTTAGGATAAGTTCATAAAATTTAGGACAAGTTCCTAAAAATTAGGATGATTTCATGAATTAGTTTAACTCAAGTGAATAGTTAGAGGCTCAGTTGTTTGTCTCCTAGTGTGAGTTAGAAGTCTCAATGGTTATTTGTGGCTAGGATGAGTTACATGAGCCAGTTAGACTCAGTTAACTAGTCAATCACAATAAAGAGCTCTAAAAAAAACTTTCCAGATTTAGCTAATGTGAATTGCTTAGAAGGGGGACAAATGCACATAATTGATTCATTGTTTTGTGAGCACAAGGTTGTGAGAGAAGACAATAGAGAGCATGAGTTTTGTGTGTGAGCTAGCAAAGCTGGGAAGAGCATGAAGGAGAGGCCTATACATAGAGTTTTTGCAGAGAAAATCATTGATGGTGTGTGCTAAGAATTAGGAGTAATTCCTAGAAGATAAAGCCATTATTGCACTAGGAAATAGGAGGCTTCTAGTACAAGGAAATAGGTGCAGATCAATGCAAGGATTTAGGAGCTAAGGATAGGGTTGTTGCAAGAAAGTTTTAGCTAAGTGTTAGTAGATAGAACAACATGGTTATCTAGTGAAACAATTTCCTTGTAATTAATTCTATTTTCTCAACTTTGTCAATAAAATTCTACAACTAACAGAGGGTTTTCCCAGTTGGGTTCCCTAAAAAAATCCCATTTTATTGTATTGTGTGAATGTGTTTTTAATTATGTTCTATTCCATTGAAAATGGTAAAGAATTCTGTGTCTTGGTGTTACATATTAGTTTGAAATTTGTTCATTACAACATTTACAAAATTTCAAGGATTTTCTACATCATTAACTGGTGGTTGCTATTATTTTTATTTGTAATTGGAACATGAATATTTGAAGACTTTATAACTTTGAAATATTGAACTCACATAATTGGAAACAAATTGTTGACTCAACAATAATTTTATGACCAATTAAAAAACGATTGATATCCTCCACAAACACTCCAAACAATCTTTCCATCAATCAAATTACTCTTGATAACTACAACATTGAGAAATTATTAGTAGTAGCCGACAGGTCAATATTGCAACAAGAACAAACAAAGCGTGTATGAATTGTGTGGAAGCTTTATCATTGTGTGGAGTGTGGAGAAAACTCTACACAATGAAAGCTCTCTGCACTTCACATACAACAATGAGTTAATTTTGGTGTGTTGTGTCCAATATAAACATTACATACTAATTGTGTTAATTTTAATACATTACATACCTTAGACAATCGATTATTGCATGAAAAATAAAAAATAAACAATTTGTTCCGCATGAAAATGGAAAGATAAACAATAACGAGGGCGAACAATGAATACCTCACTACGACTGTTGTTGAGAAAAGGTCGACATTTCATAATTTGGATGAGTGACAATGAGAAAGAGATGATATATATTATAAACACTTGTAGCATCGCTAAATAAATAATTTAGTGATCCTGGAGGACTAAGCAACAAAAAATGGCATGTAAATGTTGTCCTTACCTCTGTAAAAAGGGGAATGTACCCTGCAATGCCATCATATGCCATATGTGTTTGAGGAGTATGAAATGGAAGAATTGTGTGTGGAACAATGTACTCTACAATGCCATGGCATGCCATTTGCGTTTGAGCAATATGAAATGGAAAAATTGTGTGGGTAACATGCGTATGTACATATTTCACATTGTATCGATTTGTAGCTCTATCATCACATAGCATCGTCATTTTCATTTTCATTTTCATTTTTGACTACCATTAATGTGTTAAGGCGAGAATAACGAATGTTGTGTGGAGGTGGCTTTCATTGTGCGGAGGAAACATGTGCAGAGGCAAGAGCTATGCAAAGGTGGATTTCATTGTGTAGAGTGCGGATGTGCGGAGGAAGCGTGTGCAGAGGTGGGAATAATGACAAACTATGGAGAGGATTGCAAAAACATAACATTCTTGAAAAATGACAAAAATGCGGACCCCGCATTGCCTTAATTAATTAATTAGCAGTGGAGGTAGGGACTATGCTACATTACAACTATTAATCTTGTTTTTATTTTTTCATGCCATTTTATTTTCTTATTATTCTGTTTTTTTCCCTTACACCCCATAACAACCCAAATCAAAACTACAAATTTCTTTTAAATAAAAATAAAAAATCAACTATTTTTTTATTATCTACTACTTTTTCTCGTCTACTTTCCCAATTTAAAAATAAAGGGATCACCAACAACATATGTCTAAATTTTTAAAAGGGCATAAGAATAACATTGGACAATCCCTTACTTCGTATCTGGGAAATATAAATCCCGTTTAACATATGTCAAATAATTTAAAATCCACCCATCAATGTAAACGCCACATATTCAAAATCCAACTTTCATGGAAGCTCATCTAGGGTTCCTGCAACGTTTTTCATGGAAGTCATGATTCTATTGTCTTGTTAGATAGATCCTGGATTTGGATAACACTACCTTAGAACCATATTAAATACAGATCTAACATGATCTGAGAGGGATCCAATTTCTTCAGGCGCAAACTTCTTTAGAGTGCAAATACAACGTGTAACTTTTCATTGATTAAATTGTATTTTTGACTGCTATATAGAGTATATATAGGACCAAATAAACATTTTAGTCATATTTTTTTTTCATGATATATACATACCTTTTTATTATTATAGCTGACATTATTTTTCTATTTAGAGAATAACTTATTTTTATTTTAAAGAGGCACATGTCAACTCGATGGACGAACGAAAACACTTACACATCCCCTCATATTGGGTTGTAGAATGAGCATATCGTCTCAACTAGCATAGATCCATCTTAAATACATATTTAACATAAACCCAGAGGGATCAAATTTCTTCACTCGCAAACTTCTTTAGAGTGCAAATACAATGTGTCATTTTCATTGTTTAAATTGTATTTTCAGTGCTATTTAGAGTATATATAGGACCAAATAAACATTTTAACCATATAATTTTAATTTAATTTTTATGATATATACATAATTTTTTTATTATAGTGGATATTAGTTTTCTATTTAGAGCATAATTTATTTTTGTTTTAAAGAGGCGCGTGTCAACTCAATGGAAGGACGGACAAACTTACACATCCCCTCATACTGGGCTATAGAATTAGCCTCTCAGCTCAAACAGAGTGATGATTCAAGAGGATTACATTTCTTTCTCGATGACTAGAAACCTCTATAAGTGTTTCCCAGGCCACAAACCTACTCTCACTTTTTTGTTTTATCTCTCCTTCATTTTGGTGCTTCCGCCTCTTAATGACACATTTATCTAGGGTCTGAAAAAAATCTTCGGAGCACATATTTTTAGTTGATTCTCTCAATTTAGTGGCATGTGCCTCAAGGTTTCTGAGTTTAAGTGATGGTTATTCAGGAGCACTTCTGGCGGATGCCTCCCGGTCATTAAAGGACCCTGTAAGGAAACTATGCTCTTCTGGTCTGCTTGTTAGTGGGTGCCAGACTCTGATGGATACTTCAGAGGTACCCTTAATGACAGGGAACATTTTACAGGGCCAAAGGTCAATTAGGGCCAATCAAAAGTGTGATTTGGAGGAGAAGGGACTCGCAAAAGATGTTCGGGGGAGAAAGCAAACACAAGCATGCCTAGAAAGACTATAAGGCACTCTAAGCCATGAAGGCATTAACTCTTGGGCTATATGTGAACATGGACAGAGTGGAATCTTTGTGAAAGTGAGCCTTGGTGGGAAAATTCAGTTACATTTCACTGACATGTGAGGAGATCCTATCATGGGTAAAAGAAAGTTGGAAACCCCTAGTGGGCCACACCCCGCTCATAATTATTATAGTAAATAAATGGATTCATTTCCATTTTTTTATAGGAATTTGACATGGAACTGATCCTTAGCATGCCCGAGGTCATCGGTAGAGGAACCTTGTGGCTTCATAGACGGCACCCTTTTTGGCCCATAAATGAAAAGAAAACCTGAAAAAAAAACTTGTGGGTTATGTTGCCTGGATTTCCACGGGTACTATGGTCAAAGGAGGTCTTCATAATCATTGTAGATGCCCTAGGAAAATTTGTATTTCTGGAGGAGTTCTCCTTGAGATTATTGGACAATAGGATTGTGTGGGTCCTTGTAGAGATAGATATCTATGAGGGACTTCTGGGAACACAAAAAATCATGTGGGGGGAGAAGACTATCTTGCACCACTCAACTTCTAGAAGGCATTGTTCAAGTGCTTGAACTCCGGAGGGGTGGGATACATGGTGAGAACTTGTGAGGCGCCTCTCGCTAGACTTTCAGACCACATCTTTGTAGAAAGGATGGATAATAACCATACATTATACCGCATATATCTTATATGTCTCCATCTCAGCCTCCAAAGTACCCAAGGACGCGACATTAAATTGACTTCCGAGCTGAGGCAAGAAAATTTATTGGGTCAGATTCAACTGATTCACATTCTTTGTCTCCCGAATTTTCGGATGTGAAGGAAGAATAGAAAAAAGGATCAAAATCTCAGGCAATAGATTCTGGTCTGAAACTAAGCAAGGCACTATCCACCGGGGTTTCATTAAAAAAGGAACACATGTCTACGACTACGAATGGAGACGTAATATAGAACCCTTGAAAAAATACTCCTATGGATACAATGATCAGACTTGTAAGTCTCTTCTCCCTATTGATTCCCTCATCCAATTTATTTGAATTGAAGATACTATGCTCATTGAAAATCTAGAAAGAAATGTTCTCCAAAATTCTAAACCCTCCAATTATGCTCTTCAAAAATTTCACGGTTCCACAAACTTGGATCCAAAGTTTGAAACCTTTCATTTGATCTCCACTACCTGGAGGACAAATCCCACTTAACTCTAGAAAAATAATGTTAGGAGTTCAAATGGTAATCCTTTCTCTGCTTTACTCAAAACAAACCTAGTAGATTTGTTAATTTTAGATAATAATTGTATGTCCTATGCTTAGCACAATTCACTTCAATGTTCCTTTAGCAACCCAACGACAATTTAAAATTATTTCCAGTAGCAATCACATTAAACATTAATCATATTGACAACAAATGCAGATAGAACATAGGAAAACATATGCGGAAGACAAGTGAAGACAAGAGGACACCAGATTTGGCAGATTCCAGGGAAAAACCACAATGTGGGGAAAACCCTTTGATTAAATCTTCTTATTAATATTCAATAGTTCAGCAGAGAGAGAGAGAGTACAAAAATCAAATTCACTTACCCAATAGACAGTCAAATAAAAACCCTCTCAAATTCTGCAGTCAACTGCAGTCAAACTTCAACACTAATTAGAAAGTCAATGTTGGTCAAAACAAAAACAACCCTTCTCCACTGCAACTCAGTCTTCCTTGCTCAAACTCGCCCTGAAGTCAATGCAGGTCAACATTCCCAGAAAATCTTAGTTTTAGTGCCAGTCATTGTGGCCTCTCAAAATCAGAATTTTGACATCAAAATGCAGTCAAACAAATTCAAGAACCCCTCAGTCAACACTGGTCAATGCTAGTCTAAAGTCTGAAATTTTCAGCCAGCAATCTATCCTAGAAACTCATCCTTCATCCACATTATGTATGGGAAAGAGATGATCCTTAAGCTATATGAACCAATCTGATTATGAGAGAGAATAATTGATGAGTGAGGGATGTCCAAATGAGGTGATAGGTCACTCCTATTTATACAATTTGTTGAGGGTGAAAGGACACATCTATTGGGCTTCTTGAGCCTACATTAGGCTGAGGCCAACATAAACAATTTTCACATGTGAGTGAATAAATTCAAAATTTCACTTCTGCTTGTCTGAATGAGATGATCTTTATATCAGACTTGGACCTCTCGAAAAGAGGAATCCAATGCAATAATCATCTCCATCATATGAGTTGTTCCAAGGTGGAATTTGGTCCTAGTTTCCAATTTTAACAAGCTTCCACTCCCTATAATATTACTCCTTTGACTTCCTATACATTCCCTCCTTTAACTGACTCTATCCCCATGGCGGGAAATGACTTTTTTCAAACTCTATACCCAGTTCTCTGCTACTTGCTAGACCTCCTCTCTCTCAACATACTACGAATCAATCTTCAACTCTCTCTTATAATTATACCTTAAATATGACACCCATACCAACCTTTGATGGGACCTCACATATTAATCCCTTACCATTAGATAAATTCTCCATTTTAAAATGTCACCATTAGAAAGAAGAATACTAATAAGAAATCATTGGCTTGAGAGGGAATTCCTATTATGTTATTCATGGTGGATTAAGGTTGACTCCCCCTTCGAATAAGGAAATTATTTAGAGGACTCTTAGAGTACAGTCACCCTCTAAGGCTATTCCCAAGTGATTATTTTGTAAGGGGGTTGGGGGTTCCTCCAAATTTATTTCCATCAAAGGATTGTTCAAAATTTATAAACCCTATGTTATTTTTCTTCCGGAAACTATACTTATGGGGATGAAGGATAGAGAGGCGCTCTGTCATTTATGTCCTGGGTAGTATTCTGCTGCTATGGACTATCTAGAGGTCTCCTCTCTTTATGGAATCCAAAGTATGCCTCTTTGCAGGCCTCCTCTTCTTCGATTGGAATTATTTTAAAGGGATATGTAAGGGGATTTCCTTTTCCAATCAAGTTAGTAAATTGTTACGGTCCCTATGGGGAGAGGCGGTACTTTTGGGAAAAGTTTCAGTCCAATGGACTGCTAGGAGATCCCTCTCTCCTTTTAGCAGGAGACTTAAATTTCACTGTATTCTCAGGGGAGACTTTGGGGTCTCATGCTCGTGCGGATCCTCTGACCACCTATTTTTCAGAGATGTTGTTGAAAGATAACTTCAAAGATATAACTCCATTTCCATTAGCTCCCATGTGGAGAAGTAACAGGTTGGGAATGGAAGGTATTTCCAAGCGACTTGATAGGTTTTTAATGGCAAGGAAGCTGAAAGAAAATATGGGGAGACACAATCTTGAATTGGACAAGAAAACATTTCTGGTCATCTACCACTTCTCTTAAAATTGGATTTTGAAAATCACAGGATCTTTTATCCCTTTAAATTCAACGAGACTTGGTTGCAAGATGATTCCTTTAGATCTCTAGTTATAATATGTTGGAAAAACAATGTGGTTTTAAACTTCTCCTCTTCCATGGACTCCCTTGTCAAAAAATTGAGGAAAATAAAAAAGAAGGTTGAGACTTGGGGAAAAAAGGAAGATGGAGCTTAAAGGGGATTTGCTAGATGTATAATTTCAATATAATCGCTTCTCCCAAACTTTCTCAAATTCTCTTTTTTCCAACAGATATAGTGATCTGAAATTAAAAACTTGAAGGTTTCTTGAAAAATTTTGCAAGCTAGTTTATGTCTTGTGGGAAATGGATCAATTTGCAAAAGCACATAAACTTATTGATTTTAGTTCAGTTTTTGCAGATTAAAACAAAGAAAAATAGACCATAAGCAACATCACACAAATAAAAATTTGATGATGGAGTTCACCCCTCCTGGGATACGTCTCTAGGTATAGCTTCCAATGTTGGCCCTTTATAATATATGTTCAAATCTAAAATTACATCAGTTTACATTGCTCAAATCACAAAAATAATGTTGTCATTATGTCCATAACACCCAAAAACCCCTATGTAGGCTCTTCTTGGGCTAAAAAATATTGAAAATTTTCCAAGTTAGGTCTCCTAGTTCATTTCTTTGCTATCTGTCCTGCAAAATGACAAAAATTGGCTAACCAGGAAATGAACTCATCCCTTGGCAGGTTCATCGAGCGATATTTTCACGTGTTTTTAGCGTAATTCTTACTGCAATAGGTGCAAATTGTTGGACTATTAAAACATGCCATTAAGCCTTAGAACCGATTCTTTATTCCTTTGTTTTGATCGTATGGGTTCAACGTGGCCAGGGGCACAGGAAAGAGGCCACATTCCCGCCAACACTCCACCCCTGGTTGCATTATGTGCCATGTGGACTGGGGCTAGGCCATTCACCCGCCCCGACCTCTAAGCCCTCCACCTGTGGTTATGGGTGGTTAAATGTGCCCAGGGCCAGGGATTAATGCCCTGCCCCTCCCGCTACGCCGATGTTTACACCATGATCCACACGAGCTGGGGCTGGGGAAATGTGCCTCATCCCCTCCGCCACGCCAACACAACATTAATTTAAATAAAAAGCCACCATATATTTATAACGAGCAATACATTTAGTCAAATGGTTTGGCAGTCATTTGTTAGATGTGAGGTCATGGGTTCGATTCCCCACCGAGTTGGTCAGAACCCAAACAAAATTTTCCACGAAAACCAAGGGCCATGTGGCACCTCATGATTGGCCCACCACAAAACCAAACAACCAATAAAATTGTGCCAAATATCCTCATACGACTAGGCCATGTGTCAGAGCGTGATTAGCCCACCAGTCTGCCATACATGCATAGTCACCTGTTGACATCAATGCCATGTCACCTGTATGACCTGCCCAGTCAACATCCCAGTCTACCCTACAAGTTGACTTTTTAATTGTTTGCCAAAAAAATTCAGAACATGATAGCTTTCATATACGATGTCGGATTGAGGCGATTCAAGCATCGTTGGAATCATAATAACAAGATCTACGATTATGCACTAATTTCAAGTGATTTCGAGCACTTTTATTTTTGAGCATATTTTTGATTCCCTAGATCATATAGCCCAAAAATTAAGTTACTAGGAAACCAGAAAATTGCAGATCTTAAATATGGAAGAATAGATCTAGAGACTTAAGAGTAGAGCGTCTTGGATAAAATGGTGATGCATAAATACCTTTTTTTTCACAACTATGCAAACCATATAAGGAACATAAAATCTAGCTAGGAGCTTAAGACAAAGGATGTTAAGACTGTCTATAGTCAACAAGATTTAAAGGTTGTTGTCATATCACACTTTTCCTTCCTATTTAAAGACATAGGTGCTTCGAACGTTGTCTCTCAATTTTAGATAGTCCAAAATTATCCAAAATTTTCCATTCAGGAGGATTATGATATGATTGGTAGTCTTGTCTCCTCCGAGGAGATGAAAGAGGTTTTGAATCTCTTTTCCAAAGAAAAAAATATAGGTCTGGATGGTTGGATGGTTGAACTCTTCCTTTCCTTTTTTGACATTCTGGGGCCTGATTTATGTAAAGTTATGGATGAATCTAGAAGGACTGGAAGAGTTTCCAAAGCCATAAATGCAACTCGCATACACCTCACATAGTTCTGGCTCGAAAAAGCTCCAAACCTAAGGTTGTACTTGACTTCAGGCCTATATCTTTGTGTAATTTAGTTCACAAAATCATATCCAAAGTGATATCAAACAAGATTAAGAGAATCCTTGTAGAAAAAAATGTCACTTAATCAATTCGGATTTTTGGGTGACAGACAAATTCATGATGATATTGGCATCACCCAAGAAGTAATGCATTCCATAAAAGCTAAAAATATGAAAGCCCTGATTCTTAAAATGGACCTCAACAAAGCTTTTGATAGAGTAAACTGGTCCTTCCTTAGACTAGTCTTATTACAGATCGGTTTGGGCTTGGAGGTCACCAATTGGATTATGGGTTGCGTCTCCTCTGCATATTTTTCCATCTTAATAAATGGATCTCCTTCCATATCCTTTTCCAGCTCCAGAGGTCTTAGGAAGGGGTGTCCATTGTCCCCCCTGTTTTTTTTTTCTTTTGATGGAAGGCTTGAGTCTCATTATGCTTAAAGAAAAACAGGAGGGAAACATTAAAGGTGTAAAAATCACATTCAACCAATACATCACCCACTTGCTCTTTGTGGATGATGTCCTGTTGATAGGGTTTGGTTCTGTCAAAGAATGGAAGACATTCCATAGATTTATAACTATTTTAGTTAAGCTACAAAGATGGAGATTAGTGCCACTAAAGCGCTTCTAAATCAACTTTTCATCATAATGGGATCAGTTCAGAGACTTGCTCACTCATTAATTATTTCTTGCCTTTCCAGATGGAACCCATTGAAAAAGGTTTTAAATACTTGGGATTCTTCCTAAAACCAAATGGTTACCACAGAGAGGACTGGATGTGGCTTCTCAAAAAAGTAGAAAACAAAATAACTTTATGGTGCTACAACTGATTGAGTCTTGGAGGAAGAAAGCTCCTAGTCAAATCTATTATGGAAAACATTCTAGTCTTCTGGCTATCCATTTCAAAGATTCCAAAGTCTATTCTAAACCATATTAGGCAAAATATGTTTATTTTCTTGTGGACTGGGAAAAAAATAAAGGAGGGTATTCACCTAGCCAACATGGAATCTCTATCAAGGCTAAAAAAATGGGAGGCTAGGGATTCAAGAACTTGACTTGGTTTGGAAAATCCCTAGCCCTCCAAAATTCGTGAAGGGGATGATTTGGTAAGGGGCTATGGAGCCAAGTGATAAAGGAGAAATATATTCAAGAATGTCAGTGGTGGAATGGCTCAGAGAAGCTTCAAAAAATCTTGTTCAGAGGGGTTCCATCATTTGGAAATCTCTCATCAAATCGTTTCCCATCCTATACAACTGTCTTGCCTGGAAAGTGGGTGATGATAAGGAAGTGATGTTTGGAAAAGACCCTTTAATCAACGGAGCCCGAGTGTACAAAATTCAACATATCTGATTATGTTTTTAAACTCTAAAGGTTACAAATATCTAAATCAAGTAAAATCAGTAGAATACAATCATCGGTTGACATCAACAAAGATGGGACTGTTTGGTACTTTGGATGAAGAATGGGACTCTTATATAAAGGAACCGAATAGAAATGGATTATGCATAAAAAATACAAATGACTTGCCAGTATGGAGTTGGGATATCTCTACTGGAGGAGTGAAAGAAAGACTACCCTATGAAGCTATTGCCTCCTCTATTGAAAATCTAGATTCTAGTTGGTAGAAAAACTATGTTTGGAAATGGATTGTCCCAAATAAGTAAAATGCTTCTCCTGGTTATCCATTCATAACAAAATTTTAACTTAGGAAAACCTTCAGTCAAGAGGTTTCGTAGGGTTAAATCAATGTGATATTTGCAGGCTGTAGGAAGAAACAATGGACTACGTGTTTATTAGTTGTTGCATCTCTAAGGAAATCTAGAAATCTTTGCTCCAAACCTTGGGAATTAGAGAGTGAAATCCCTAGTCCTCCTGAGAGGTTGCCCTCCTTTTCTCGGTGGAAAATCATAAATATCTCTGCACCTTACCTCTATTTCAGTTATGGGGAATTTGGAGTATCAAAAATTATGTCATTTTCAAGAATTCAAATATCAATGTGCTCCTTCATTCCTCCAATATTGTATCACAATTAAGGGAACATCCTCCAAATCAAAGCAGGAAAAAATAGAGAAGGTTTCCTTTCCCTTCCATATCTCAGGATATTTCGGTGGGCTTCTTTAACAGATCTTCACAAAATTACAAATGTGGAGGAGGAGGTCTTATTAAATTTATGGGAAACAAATCGATCCACTTCAAAATTGACTTGGGATTTGGAACCAATACAAAAGCAGAGCTTATTGTTGTTTGGGATTTGTTGTTCCTAGCCTCTCAAAAAAATATAAATGGAATTCAAATATGGGGGATTCAAAATGTATCATAGATTGGATCGCTGTCAAAGCCCACATGGAAGTTTTGAATATGGCTGATTGGAAAATTAAAATTGAGGAAATAAGGAATTTTTTTCTTGAGATTAGTTCATTCCACATTTAAAGGGAGCTAAACTTAATTGCAAACCTACAATCAAAACAAGCCCTCAATCTGGAGCTGGGCTACATCTATTTCAAAGAGAGGTTTTGAAACTCTATTTAAAGCACTCACTCGCTGCCCATAAGCTAGAAAATCTCTCAGTTTGATCTCCATTTTTTTGGACGACAAATGGTTCTCAGTCTTTAGCTCTAAATTTTGCTCAGGAAGGTTGGATTTCTTCAATCTAAAGAGTATTATTTCATACTGTTGTAGAGGCTACAACCACCCTCCAAAATTTTGGCCTGCACCAATTTCGAAGCCTCCCTTGGAGAGTTTCACTTGATGACTGCACACACTCGGGTTCACTCCGTAAACTTGAGTGAGTCTTTACATTCTCCTTGCTTGTTTATTGCACTCAAGTCTCTGAATTTTGATGTATAAGTCATGCTTGCGACCATTTTCTGAATAGGCTCAAAGTCTTTGCTTCATATGTGTTTGTTGCGTTCGCCATGAAGGCATCTATCGCACTCACACACAGAGTCATATTCACTGTCACGCAAGCATTGTCTCGATCATGATCGATCAATCATGAGTATTGTGCTTGTCGCTTGCACTGTCGGTTAATCATGTTGAACATGTGTGTCTCGATGGTTTGGTTATTTCGTTGTCAAGTCATGCGAGTGTGTGTCCGTATGATCACCTATGCATATTTTTATTGTTCACACACTTAGTCATTTTTGTTGAAGTTCTGATGACCAGACTCCTCACTGACAGCCATACCATCACCCTACTTTCAACTCGATCGACTGTCAACCAGAATAGTGTAGAAGCACCAAGATATCTCTTTCAAGCTATGCTACCTACAAGCAATTCAATTATCACTCATGCTGGCCACCCGGATAGTCGACCGACTATTCATCTCTGAAATTGTGCAGAGATGATCAGCAAGTCGGCCTCCCGGCCTTAATGCAATTTTCCTAGCCAATAGCTTTCAGCAGCAGACTGCATGTTCCCTCGAGGAATTGCAAAGTTTCTACTACAAGTGACTAAGCAACCAACTGGAATTTCCCTCTGGGAATTTTGCAAGTATGGTTGCCAGTGACTGAGCAGCCAATTGGCAGTTCCCTCTGTGAATTGTGCAGATTTGGCTGCCAACAACCAACTGGAAATTTCCTCTGATAGATGCACAGATCTGGTTACCAATGACCCCAACAACCAACTAGAAGTTCCCTCTGGGAATTGCACAGATCTGGCTACCAGTGACCCCAGCAGGAAATTGGCAATTCCCTCTGGGAATTGCGGAGTACTGCTTTCCAGCCTCCCGGGCAGTTCCCTAGAAAAATTGCGCAATCCTTGCTAGCTGGCCCTTCATGCAAGCCCAACCCATTCCTCTGGAGAATTGCACAAATTTGACTGTCCAGCCCCTGCTGACTATTCATTCCAGAAAATGCCCAGAGCATGCCTGTCCTGCCCTCCTGCATTCCAGACTGTCCCTCCCAAAATTTGTGCAATTTTGCCTCCCAGCCAAGCTAGACCTTGCAAACAGTCACTGTCGACTCAGATGGTTCGTCTCCATCCTTCAGTGACTCTTGCGTAGTTTTCATCAGCAATTGCCTAGAGCCATCATCCCACATCATAGCCCTGCTGCCTCTCCTTGTCACCTGCATCCAAATGATCATATGTCATGGTAGACTAGGGGGTTTGGGATTTGATGTCATCTCATCATGAGTGACTGTAGGTACAGGTACACCAACAAACATGTCAAGACGACGAACGAGATGAATGGAGTGCGTGCATATGGATAGCTTCACCAACGGATGAACAAATGAAGCATGTGAAGCGGACGAACGTGATGAACATGCACCTTCGCGAACAAGTGAACCTGTCAAGGCTTCCAACATGAAAGCAAGGAACAACATGCTAGAGCTTCATCAAGCGAACCAAGGACCATCAAAGACTCTGCGCACTTCGCCATGCGGAGGTGATGCTATGATACACCATGAAGACATCCATCACTCAGCAGCACTGTAGCTTGACATTCACTCCAGCAGTAGCACGAATGTACCAGCATTGTCTTTTTAAGTCATGTTGAGTCAAGTCATGAGTCATGTTGCCCACATCTCCACTAAGGGCTTGTTTGTCAATTAATGTGATGTAACGTGGAAGTCCAAGAGACCCACTTGTGAACAAGAGTCATGTAAGTTGAAAAGTCATGGAAGTCAAACAATCACGAGGGTAGTTGAACAGCCACAAGGGTCAGTTTCACCCTTGGCTATAAATACCCCCTCATTTGTACATAGAAGGACTTTTCATCTCAACTCCTCCCACATAGCCAAGAGAGTCTGTAGTATTTTCATTGAGGAGTAAGTAGTGCCTCCAACGCCCCACTGACGGGGTTAGTGATGTATGGTGTAATGATGTTTCTTGGAACTTTCACTTAATTCAGAAGCTTGTTAACAGGCCAGTACGTTTTCATACATGTATTGTATTTGTTGTAAGACTGATCTTTAACACTTGTAATGCATGTTGCTTTAACCACGTGTTCTACATATGAACTGATTCATTTGTTGTAATGCATCATCTATTAATGGAAATGTGTTGTATATGTTGCTAATGTTGTCTCGTCTGTGTTGACTGCTCTACCGGACATCAGACAGACGTTTCACATGAACCTTGTTGTAACAACCATCGCAATCGTCTCATACTGATCCATGAGTGTTGTACGTGTTATGTTACCTTGTATGTTGTGACAGCCGCATCCGAGTGGACTCCTCCGCCGGAACCTATGCATGCCCTTTGTGTTGTGTGTTTCTAGTCGAGTTGGCACTGATCCCTTTTAACTTGGAACTCACCTTCACTCTCTTCCCCTCACATTGAAAGAACCATTGACACAAGTACACTTACACTCACCAGGCACACAAACCTCACTTCCTAAAGACAAAGCAAACCACTCTCTTGTGCTGACAAGCAAGAGTTGAGGCAAATCCTTAAGACAATGGCAACCGGGCCATCATACCGGATGGGACTCCCACACCAAATAGTGTGAGGTCTAGTTGGGACTTCATACCAGGGTGATCCCCTAAATGTTGGCGGGTCCAGCACCATCAACACATACAGATATTCTTTCAAAATTAGTAGCAGAATTCATGTATCCTCTGCCATAAAAAATCTTCAAGAAATTTTGCATTTTTACTTTTTTGTTCTAAATGAGAAACTAGATAGATTGTAATTTGGTTTTTTAGTTAAAATATGTTCTCTCACAATAGCACCAATCCTCTATAGGTTCTTATTCTCTTGATAGTCGGTAAAAGGAGAAAAATATCAAATCGACATGTATTTTTTTATTCGATAGAATAAAAAAAAGTTACTTTTTTTCTCTAGAAAAAAAATACACCCAAAAAACTTATGGAGAGTAATATCTTTAGAATCCTAATTATTGTTGCATATGCTAATTTTAGTTTACATATATATAAATAATTGTTCCTTAATTTAAAGTCTACTAAAAATTATCAACCAACCAAGAGTAACTATGTCTAACAACATCATAAATGGTTGGACTGATTTTATCTTCTCCATACAAGTTTACAAGAATTGAACGGAGATATCAGAAACCTTAAAAAGCTGGAAGTATTTAGGGTGGAAGTCCCTTTCTTGAATAGTTTTCCATGTTATATAGGTTTTTTTTCAAGGAAAGAAATCATCTTCCCTCTCAATCTAAGAGCTAGAGATAGGAGTGGGGCTCATACTAGGCCAAACCACATGTATACTCACTGAAGAGTTCACAAGGTTTGAAGCCATTACAACAATATGTATTGGACGATGAGTTATCCAACCTAGTATGGAAGATGTTGTAATGTCCTATCCTAATCTTGTTATGCAAACATTTTGGCTTAGTCAAATTACATAAAATTTAAAATTAAAATAAATAAATAAATAAATAAAATTAATAATTAAAATAAAATTGAGGTAAAATAGTCAAATTTTCATGTACTTCTCCCATTCTATTCTCTTTCAACTCTTCCTTGATTTTCTCCACTCTTAACTCCCAAGATAATGGGGTGATTCAAATTTTCAACTAAGCCTAATTTACAAAATATACAAAACATAACAACACCTCAAGTTGGTCATCCAAGCCTAACAACCAAATTATTGTTAAGATATTACAAAACATATCAAATTATCATCCATTCCTAATAGAGATAATCATGATTATTCAGAGGAAGAGATAGGTGCAGGATCTCTGGCACTCGAACCAAGAGGAGCATCATTGTGTAAGTGGCATTGTAAGTGTGTTTCCACACGACCTAGACTTGAATCAACCCTATCTATAGTGAAGCACTAGTTCCATAACATCCTCTTGATTTCCTTCGATGATGCAAATACATTATAGATTTCTACTTGTTTGTCCTTCAAAACTAGGCCAAGTAGAGTCGTCATCTCTCGATGAAGGGCCACTGAGTTTAGATATTGTTTCTTTCATCCCTTGGTGTGCCCAGGGTTGGGCACCCAACAAGAAACCTCACCCATGATCTCAAAATAAGAAAAATATTCTCTTTGCTCTTGTATTTAGTTAACCTTTAATGTCAAACTTTATTTTATTGTTGCCCCCATACCATCTCTTTGTTCTTGTCTTTGGTTAAACTTTAAGTGACATTGTAAGTGTCTTTCCATGTGAGCCAGTCTTAAATCAAGCCTATCTATAGTGAAGCTCTGGTTCCATAACATCCTCTTGATGTCCTGTAGTGATGCAATTACATTATAGATTTCTACTTGTTTATCCTTCAAAACCAGGCCAACTAGAGTCTTCGTCTGCCGGTGAAGGGCCACCAAGTTTAGATATTATTTCTTCCGTCCCTTGGTATGCCCAAGATTGGGCACCCAACAAGAAACCTCATCCATGATCTCAGAATCATAGAAATATTGTCTCTTTGCATTTGACTTTGGTTAAGCTTTAACGTTAAACTTTATTTTATTGTTGTCCCCAAACCATCTCTTTGTTCTTGTCTTTGGTTAAACTTTACGTGGCACTGTAAGTGTCTTTCCACATGAGCCAATGTTAAATCAAGCCTTTCTATTGTGAAGCACTGGTTCCATAACATCCTCTTGATGTCATTTAGTGTTGCAAATACATTATAGATTTCTACTTGTTTATCCTTCAAAACAAGGCCAAGCAGAGTCTTCATATGCCAGTGAAGGGCCACCGAGTTTAGATATTGTTTCTTCCATCCCCTGGTATGCCTAGGGCAGGGCACCCAGCAAGAAGCCTCATCCATGATCTAGAAATCAGAGAAAGATTGTCTCTTCGCTCTTGTCTTTGGTTCACCTTTAACATTAAACTTTATTTTATTGTTGCTCCCACATTGTCTCTATGTTCTTGTCTTTGGTTAAATTTTAACTAAAAAATTTATTTTGTTGCCCACCTCACTCCTCCTCCTCCTCTTCCTTTTTTATTCTATTACATTGCATTAATATCCTTTCATGTCCTCTTTCATTCAATTAATTTTGATTTTTATACATTAATTTATTATAATACATTAAATATTAATGTACTATAATAGTAATTAATGTATTTTAATAATCATTCAATGCACCTTCATTTATTATAATGATTATTAATTAATCCTAACCTTATTTAGAATCTCATAATTTATTTAGTTCTATCATCATTTTTATATTTCCTTCTGCTCTTTATATCATATTCACTTTTTATACATTATTAGTCTTCATAATATATTAATCTTATTATTCATTAAGATACAATAATTAAATAATTATTAACAATTAATCTTTAATTATTACATTAGCTTATAGTATTATAAGCCTCCCCTTCTCTTCCAACTTTGAGGGTTTCTTTTTAATTTTTTGCTCCCTTGTTTTGTAAGTGTGTCCAATGACCATCAATTATAATTCTAATTGACACTATGTTAAAGGGTCTATCTAAATGACATTGTTTATCGAGGTCACAATTTTGTTTGGAAAATTATTTTTCGCTGGAATCCAAATACTTTTTTTTCAAAAAATCTGACCAAAAAAGTGTTTTGATCATTTTTTGATGGTGGAAATGGATTCAACACCATCAGAAACCCCCCTAAAACACCTAAAATCCTGAAACTTGATGACTATAACCAAATTTCTCAAATTTTCTATCAATTTTTTGCCAAAATCACGTCAAAATTTCCACAATCCTCTTTATACTGCTCTTATATAAAAAGCTTAGATAAAAGTTTAAAAATTTGTTGTTCATTAATAACTAGAAAAAATGTACTCAAACATGGATGGATGTAATGAAACAACTATGCATTTCACCATAGAAATCAATGAGTTGTCTAGCCTATTGAGGTTACCATGCATAAGGAGCCGATGATGCATAGCTCTAAATGGAGCAACATAAAGGAAGGGATGCAGTGGAGTGCGTTCCCAAACAACCTCATCGGAGATGTGAGGTCTTGAAAGGCTGATAAGTGTTGAGACTTTGAGTCCATTGAAGGAAACATTTGTGGTAGGTTACACATATGGCACCATGATAGAGTACTACAACACAAATACGGTAGAGGACAACTGCACGCTTAGATGTGGATGTATGATGTCAATTCAACATGAATTCACGTATACCAACAACAACAAATAACCAACCTACCATAGGGCATTTAATGCCCCTATAGTGGTTGGTTCACATACATTCTCCATACCCTAATTTGAAAGACCATGCGGATTCAACGATATGACCCATACAACTACATCATGCTATGACGAGCCACCTCCGGTGTCACCGCCAGCAAGAGACAATAGGAATGCAAGGTTATATCACCAGACCATAGGAATTCAAAGATATACGATACAAACATGATACCGTGTACATGCTCCTTTTGAATTTTAAGTTTGAGTTTGACAACCCCACTCGAAATTTGAAATTTGAATTTATATTTACTGCTCAGCCAATGTTTTATTGCAGTTGTTGCATTCGAATAACTATGTGATGCCATTTTGGTGGGGAATGAATTCGTCATGGATATCCTCAAACGTCACAGAAATGCGCTGAGCGACGATGTTTAATTCACAGCCGAACATATGCATTCAATTTAGGGTTGCAACAATAGGGTTCGTCGGCGGATTCAACATTTAAGATCTGCAAGGATCCCAACAACAAATTAGGGCGCGGTGTAGAAATTCCCACCTGTAGATCACCTGATAATGCAATATACTAAAGCAAAATACTTGATCTACTTCTACAAACAATTATGCGGAAGCTTAATCGAATTGAGCAAGATCAATTGAACACATATAACTGATAAGAAGAAATCAATCACACATAACACAGAAGATATAACCAGGGGAAAGCCTAAGCATAAAACCCCAACTCTGTATTATCATACAAGTGGAAATCTTGTCCAAGTTACAAAAAGAATCAGCTCAAAAGCTATCCTGCTCTCTCTGTAATCAAACAATGAAGCTCATAGACTGAATAGACAAGTATATATCCTCCTCATGTCCTCCAAGCCCCAATTTCTTTGCGCAATTTTTCTTAGGGTCCAGTGAATCCACATGTATGAATTGGCCTCATCACACTCACTGAACAAGAAGAAGTAACAATGCAATTCTCTTGGAAAGAAATCCTTCTGCATGCAAGGAATATTCACCAAGGAATATCCTAGAAACTGATAGTACATTGTCCCTCCATCTGATCTCAACTGGGTCTCTGTCTGAATTGACATGCATGAGTTATTCATGAGAGAATATTCAATTATCTGAAGTGCAGCAGTTATATGCAAGCATGCATTAACTAACTGAACTCACATTAATTTAAACAAACTGTTTAAATCAATCTAACTGGACTTGACTCAGTTAACTGAGCCAACTAATTACAACTCAAATTAGAACTCATCCTTATCTCTTTAACTAATAGATAAATTCCTCAATTAATAGAGAAACTGTTGCATGTCCTCACATAGACTTCATGTTTTACTTTTCACAACTAATTAACTCATGGTGAATTAATTAATTAATTTTCAAACAACTGTTAAGTTCAAATTCGAATTTTACTTCCTATTTTAGTACAGGGACTGAATAAAATTGGAATCCTGAACTGCTAAAAATAGCATTCCATTTTTCATTCCATGTTGCTCAATCTAGCACTCGTACTCAAACTGCTATTTATAGCAGTGCTATTTTTAGCACTTCTATTTTTAGCATTTCTTGTTGCTATTTTCAACACTCCCTCTCAACAAGAAAGGCATTCAACTCGAACCTGATCCTATACCTTTGGAATGTTCTGCATGCAACACTTCTCCCAAGTGTGGTTGCTCCAGCAACTCTAGAACAAAAAACTCCCCACTGACCTCTCTGTTGGGCTAGAAACATACTCTGACGCTGAAGCTCTACTTACTGCTGACCAGTGCTCCCTCTCTGACCTCTAAGCTGCTGCAACTCTCCATGCATCTCGTACCGTTGCACACCTCTCTGTGCCATCCTGCATTGGTGCAACACTCCTGTGCCTCCCGCATTGTCGCAGCCTGCTAGCTCTACATAGTCCTGGGACTCTTGCACTGTAGCTCTCTCTACCACTCCATCCGCATCTGTCTCTACCCACTCAGTTAGTCTTGCTACTCCTCATTGGGGCTCCTGTAGCAAAGTCGAATCAAAGAGGTTGGGTACCTCAAGGATCCTGCCCCTATTCCAGCCTTCTTGGGACGATCTCTCCACATCGCCCCACCTCCTACCTGGAGGTATGCATGCATGTGATCCCTCTACCCACCTGGCTCGAAATTTCCCCCTACTAGGGGTCTCTGCATGAGTAGATGTCTCTACTCAATCTCCTCTCAGCTTCTATAGTTGTGGCTGCTCCAAAACCTCCTAAAGCTGCTTCACTAATCGTGGCTCCTCCACAATCATCTGAGACTTCTTCTGGCGCTGCATGTTGAGAGGTAATGTACTCTCCCTATCAACCACCAAGTCTCCATCAGTTTCCTTGCTCCTCAAGGCTTTGCATGCATCTTAAACCTCAAGAGCATACAAGTTCTTGACCCATGAACTGATCTGCTTCACCTGTCTAGTGATGATGTGTCTAAGGAAAACCTTTCCCTCACTGAAGACTACATCATAGCCTCTGTCTTCCAGCATCGCGTTCAACACCAAATTTCTCTTAAGTCATGGTACATACTTCACATCGGTCAAGGTAATGCGAGCTCCATGCTCCCTCTGAAAAACAACCATGCCTACACCTGAGACACTATACTTTTCATCATTACCCATTGCTATGAGTATCTGGAGATCTTTCTATTCAGCCATGTTATTAGTGCATCTAAAATTCAATCTGTATGCATATCCTTCAGCATGATCATTTTCCATATTATGTATCCAAATCCCTGCCCCCGCTCCTAGTTTATTGACTGATCCATCAAACTCCAAGTACCAAAGGATTTCTTGATTATAGCTAGTATCAGGGGTCTTAGAAATTTGCTTACTAAGGAGATTTGGATTTTCAGTTTCATGTGGTTTCCCTTGTGTGTCTGTTATATCATTGGTCACAGAAATTTCTTGAATCTGAATAGTGGATTATTTATTTATGAAATTTTTATGTTCTAAAGCTAAAACCTTGTCATCAATTGGAGGGTAAATTTTAGCATTGTATAGGATGAAGGAGTCCATATCAGAATGCATGGAATAGATGGGAAAATTCTGGGGTTTCTCCTGACTGCTGACCACATATTTCATCAAAGTTTCTCGGTACAATCTCTTTGGCTGGCCAAATACTGAAATGGTAGCATAGGACATGTCCAACTGTAAAGATCCCTGGAGCTTTGCACCCCAAGATCTAGACAACAACATGCCATATTTTGGTGGAATATCAGCTACCACTACATCCATTAAAATTGTCTTGGCAGGGTATTGAACTAGTGATACACACAAATCTTTGATCAATCCTAGACATCTGACCTGGCTTGAATCAAAAGAGAACAAGTCTTTGTATGGCCTGGTGATATCTAGGTCCAACTTTTCCATTACAGATTTGGGCATTAAATTATGGGAAGCTCTAGAATCAAACATTGCATTGTGCAGTATTTTGTCATGAATATTCAGACTTACATAGAAAGGAGGAACCCCTCCATCTACTGATTTGTCGTTTACTTCAGGGCCAAAAATTAATTCTGGTTGGTCATCAAGGACATTTACTGCATCTCTGTTTTCTGAAATTTGAAGTGATCTACTGATTTGTTCTCTATAGACATTGTGTTTAGCCAATTCTGCCAATGGAATTGCTATCTTTAATTTGCCTATTTCGGTCTCAGGGTTGAAAGGTTTTTCTGCTTGAATTTTTTTCATTTCAGGCAGTGAGATTTTCTTTTTTTCTGCTGTTTTTTCAATGCTTTTTCCTTTATCAGGAGTAGTGTTATGGGCTGAAGTTGCTTCTGTGTCAATTTCTGGGGGTTCTCCCACAATTTCTTTGGAAGGAACGGAAGCTGAAGAAGGTTTATTAGGTTGTTGATCATCTGAAACATCTTCAACTGTTGGACTGTTTGAGTTGGGAATTGCTTTAGGATGAGTTTTTATAAGAGGGTTCTTGATTTTGGCTTTGGTAGGTTGCTTAGTTTCTCTCTGTTTATTGTCATCGGGGACATCTATTCTCCTACTTCTTAGATTGTATTGTTTGTGAACTTCATAGATGGCAGTGTCATATCCTTCCCTAAAATCAAATGATTCACCTAATTGGATTTGAAACTGATTAAGAGTGTGAGCGTCTTGGTCTTCTTGGGTTAAGAAAATTTGTTGTTCACTATTAAGCCCCATTAAGTTAATTTGAGTGTCTTCTGTTGGTTCAATAGAAGTTGAAGCTTCAACATAGTTTTCTTGGAATGGAGGTATAATTTTTTGGTCAGGGCTAGCCTTTGCAGTATTGGGATTCTGATTTTTTTATGAAATTTGGGTTTCTTCCAGTGTTGCTCGGTTGACCATCCCAAGGGGATTTTCTCTCAATTGTTTCTACTCTATCACCAAGTCTTTCCATTCCTTTAATGATAGCATCTAATTTCTGCTTGAATGCAGAAGGTTCTTCTTTAATGGGTATCCTCCTTTCAGCTCTAGCTCGAGCTCGTTTGGAAATCAGGTTGGCCTCCACACTGACAGTTATACTTTGCATGTCTTCTAGGCTTTGAGGAGCTCTTTTCTTAAGCTGGTATGCCATGTCAGAGTCAAATGCATCAGGGAATTTGATCAAGGCCAAGTCGGGTGGAGGCCTAAGATTCTGAGGAATAGCACTGTATACATTGTTAAATCTGGTGCAGTAATCTTGAACAGTTTCTTACGGACCTCTTTTTAGGTTTTCATATTCTGATAAAATGTGGAGAGGATTTTTTTTCTTTTCCCGTCTGTTTAGGAAAGTCTGATAAAGAGCTTCAGGATCATTGATAGTGTTTGCAGGGAGTGCTCTAAACCAGGTTCTAACATCTCCAGTTAAGCTTTGGACAAAAACTTTCATTCTTACATCATCATCATCAACCTCATAGTTCTCAAAATAATCCATCATTTTCTTAGTGTGTTGTTGAGCTGTGTAAGTACCAGTACCATCAAAATAGGTGATTTTGCTTTGATAATCTCGAGGCATAGCCCCTGGATTAGCAAGTAATTGCAGGGGAGCATATCGGTTTGCCATATTTGCAGAGATAAGGGTAACAGCTGAAAGAACATGGATACTAGTTGAAATATGTGCTATGGATGGGGGAGTGGAAAAGATGGGTTGAAGTGTTGATGGTGAACTAGGAGAAGAAACAGTAGTGGCAGAAAGGACTGGTACTTTTCCAAGAGTAAGCTCAGATTGGATGAGGTTCTACTGGCTTCTAAGGTTCTTAGGAATCAGATTAGGATTCTGAAATACAGGTGGGGGATTTGGATCTGGATTTGATCTAGTGTAACAGATCTTCTTCTTTGGAGCCAGCTTCTAAATATATTTTGGTTTTTCTTGGAATATTTGAAGGATACAACTTTAACAGTGTCTTGTAGGAAGTGTTTAAATATGGGAGATTTAAATTTTCCTAAAGATCTAATGAAATAGGTAACTAATCAAGTATTTGAGACAACTGTTCAAAGCCTAAAACTAGACTGGAGATAGACTGAAGCAGCTTTTATTTACTCCTGCAATTGCATAGCAAAAGAAGTTTCAAAGGCTACCTGGCTAACTTTAGGCTCCAACTGTAGTTTTTAAAAGAAATTAAACAGCAGCAACAAACAATTATTCAGATCCCCAGCGGAGTCGCCAATGATGTTATCACTCAGGTTGTTCCCAAAAGTTGTAAGAAAGGAAATACGGCCGAGATAACCATAGACCAAGCTTTTAGATACAGATTCTAGCCAATCTGCATCCAGAGAGGGCTCTCTCTTTATGATTTAGCTTTTTTTTTTATGTATATTAGGCTAATTATGAAGTGCAAAGGTTTGTTTTGAGTTTTGGTTGGAAGGATGGGGACTCAATAGAACAGTGAGGCAAAACTGAAACATTTCAGTCCATTGGGCATGATGGAGTCAAAGAAGGATGACTTCCTGGGTTAGGTTTCTTATCAGGGGATTTATTACAGAGCAAGGTACTCAAATATGGAACAATTTATAGGCTGAAATCTGATGGAATGGAGTCAATGGGTGAAGGGCAATTAAGAATCCTTCATCATGTTGACAGAGGGAAAATGGATGATTACTGCCAAGGAGCAATTAAGAATTCCTTAGATAATATTCAAGATGAAAGAACCAGGGGAAACAGAAGCAATTAAGAATTCACTGTTTATGCTAATTCTGAAAAAAAAAAAAGAAGAAGAAGAAGAAGAAGAAAAAGAAGAAAGAAAGAAAGAAAGAAAAAAAGACATTAATAATAATAAAGATTGAACACAGAGTGTAAATAACCAAATTCTGAGTTATTATTTTTCTCTATTATTTAGATCATGAAACATAGATGATATAATAAGCACAGAAACTGTAAAACACAAGTTAGAAGGGACTTACTGATCCATAAAACGATTCAAGAATTCTGCAACATGGTCCTTAGCATCAAATCTTCATCTAGTGAGCAAGACAAAATGGTTCCAACAGCCTTTTATTCCAAAAAACTGTTCAGTATTACAGTCAAAACTATGAACATCCACCACCAACCAACCCCAAATACTTCGTCTAGGGGGGTATTTATACAAAATGTCAAGATATTATGCAAAATATCTGATAGAAATAAATATCTCCTGACAATTAATGTTTCTTTTACACAGATAGAGACAGACAGTCTCGAAAACAGGGAGATAATAAATAGATGCAATGAATTCATGCTGCGCTGGTTGATCCGTCTTTATGAAGCATACTGGAGGTAGGTGCTGTAAGTCGGTTTCCCAACTATCTTCCACTGATCCTCTGTGCTGATTTTCTACTTTGGCTGGACTTTCTTTAATGCTGATATGATACACTTTGATTTGCAGGTTCGTGATTTATTTATGTTCTGCGCATTATAATAGATGGTGCACAATTTTGATTTGATCAAAGATAAATTTATAGGATCTCTAGCATGCTCTGCCACCACTCTGGTCCTGGTATTTTATGTCTCTGTAGCTTCCTTAAAGTCTCGTCAGTCTATGTGTACCCGAAGAAGTTAGGAGGGATGGTGAACAGATGCTTCACCTCATGCTCTATGTAAAATAGATTTTCCAGGCTGTCATAAAGGGACTGGCCAGATGGAAGTGCTTTTTCTCCTGAAGTACTTGAAGATGCATTAGCTTGATTGACAACAAATGTATTTAATTCATGTATATAGTCCTTGTGCTTCATCAAACGATCATTATCTCCCAAAGGACTTGGCAAACCCTTTTGATTTAGGACTGTAAATTTGTCTGTAAAAGAACCAATTTCTACCTACATGTCCTGGCATCTTCTGTCCAAGTTTTGCATTAGAGTTCTCATGGTTAGAACTCTATTGATTTCCAAAATGGTACCTGTTCTATCTCTAATATCCAGTGCTTCTGATTCTTCACTAGTTTTGGTATTCAAAAAATGTATTAGCCTGTTAGCTTGCTCAGGCATTTGTCCCAATAAGGCTTTGGTTTTCTGAATCTCCACTTGGGCTACTTTTATCAACTCAATCTGTTCATAAATGGTCTGAATAGACCTCCATACACCACTAAGTGATTGAATGATGTTGGTCCACAAAATTCCTCTGATTTCCGCCAGAGGTTTATGCAGAGAGAGATCCTTTTTTAAGGCTCTTACCTTGTTTTCCAATGCTTTGACTTCCCTTGTTTTCTCTGCCACATTCATATTGGACTTATCATAGCTTTGCTCAATCTTTGCCAATTTTTCTTTGACTTGCTTCAATTCAAATACTTGGAGTTTCAACTCCTCCATGGCTTTTATTAATTGCTCTGTGGTCATCATTGTGCTGCTGCCTGGTGCTGTTGCTGTTGCTGAGGTACCTGTGATGATTTCTGCAGTTGATGCTGGGACAGTGGAAGGTACTGCTGTTATGACTGTGGAAGGGGCAGTTGTGACCGTTGGAGCTACTTCAGGTGGCTGGGAGGTCGACACTCCCTGCTTTTCTTGTAATGCTTTCTCCAATGCCTGCTCTGTCTCACTTAATCTCTCATTTAACCTCATGAGCAGGTCCATCATGTCCTCTTCAGATTTTTGTTGCACTACGTCTGCTGTTTGTGGATGCATAGAAGGAGGCATTTTGAGCTGTTTTCTTAGGGCAACAATGTCCTCTTCCTTTTTCCTTATTAGTGCTTTTATGCCCTTGGCATCTTTGGGATCATGTCCCAGCTCAATGATAATATCTTCCAAGGACTTAATCCTGTTGTCCTTTGCCAGAGAAGAAGCTTTCTCTAAATCTAGCTGAGCAGAGGTGTTCTCCAATGAGTTTTGCAATTTATGAGCCAACATTGCTTTGTCAGCTAGTGTAGAATACACCATATCTCCTGTCTGTTTGTGCAACTCAATCTGGTCTATTAGATGAATATCTTTGGCCAAGACCTCCAGATTTGTCTTGATATAATCAACTGCCGATTGGGGTTGCTGCACCTTGGGCTTGAAATAGCTCATGATAATTTTGCCCTCCTTTATGTCATAGGCTGACATCAATCTTTGCTATTTTTTGTGGGCCATCTTAAGATATTGGTCATAAATTTGCAGCCTTAGTGGATCATTTCTAGCCTTTATTTCTGTGAATGTTCTTTTAACATTAGAGGTCTGCTTGCTTGGTGGCCTTGTGGATGAAACTTCTACACTGTGCTGCATTTCCAGCTCTTGCCTATGTGAGCTAGTTGATGTGTCTATCACTGGGGAGGTCTGTGGGCTGGTTGCCCTCTCACCTCTTAGGCTTTCTATTGTTTCTTCAATGATTTCCTCTTCAGATAGAGGATTCAGTCTTTGCCTTTTAGCACCTAGCTGTTCTGCTGGTCCACTGATGGGTGTGGCCTCTTCTCTGTCCCTTTTCTTGCCTTTTTCCTCATTTAGAGGAGTCTGTAATGCTGGTATCTCTAGTGCTTTGGTCTGTACTGGAGGAATTTGCTCCTGCTGATCAGTCATTTCTTGCTGCTCTATGCCTGCCACTTCCTTGCCCTTTGAAGAACCTGAAACTGGTGTGCTGGCCTCTTGTATAGGTTGCTGTGAAGTCCCAGCAGAAGATGTACCTACTCTGGTTTGTTGAGGCAGTTTGAAAGATACCTGTCCAAAAGAGTCCAGGTCAAGGGTATTTTCTAAATCTTTCATAGCTTGTTCCATCTTTTCTTGCCGAGTAAGTTCTTCTATTAATGTACCCTCTATCCACTCATCCTGATTAGCATATTGTTCTACTTGAGGGATCCTATGATGTAGGTAAGTTGACAACTGGTTTTTTACTTTTCTGTCACTTATAAAGCTATTTGGGTCATATGGCACCAACCAGAAGCTTTTCTTCAATTTAAGGTCTTCCCCTAATATTTTATCAAAATCTTCCCATGCTTCCCTTTTGTTAATGATAAAGGGGCCTAATTGGTTTCTTATTCTCAGCTAAGCCTTTTTCTTCACATTGAAAAAGTGAGTTAAATATGCATTGATAAGTTCCTTGAAATACTCCAATGTAAACAATCTCATAGGCACATATTTGGGCAGCTTATAAGGGCACAGTTCATAGCCATATATCCTGATTTCAATGTGATCCTGGTAAAAGTACCAGTCACCTATCCTGTAGTTCTTGGAGAGCTATAAAATCTTCCTTATGTCACCAGAGAGCCTAGGAGGAGGAGCTCCTATTAATAGAGTGGAGGCTGGATGTATAAACAGGTCAATGAATTCACAGTAGGTATAAGGGGATTCACTAATTCTGTGGAAGACCGAGGTCCAAAAGATCACAGACCTCTTTTCTCCTTTGGAATCCAATTTCCTGATGGGAAATATAAAAATGTTTGGGTGATAATACAACAACAAATGGTATATGAAAGTTGTGTATTTAAACACTCCTCTTTCCAAGTTCATAAATTGGGTATGGATTTTGTCAGCAATGAAAGAGGCGTAGTCATACTTAATAGCAGGGGGCTATCCTAGAGTAAAGGTGGATAACAGAACCAAGACCATCTCATCCACATATTCATTGGACCTGAATCCAAAGATCACTGGTATCATGTCAAGAATAATTCTTCCAGTCTCATTGAATGAGACATATAAATAAGGAGGTGGGCCTTGGGGCTGGCAATCTGATCTCATGAATAACTTAGCAATTCGGGCTATTTCTACAGTAGACAGTTGAGAGCCTTGCTCCAACAAATATCCCATGGAAAGAGGAGCAAGAGGCTGAACTGGAAGGAAGTGCAACATTTCATTGATAGACTCAGCAGTTATGTAAAAGAGAACAGTTTGTGATGGAGTCATAAATGCTTTACTGACAGGGTCATAATTGGCACAGCAATGGCGAACAATATCTGGGAACACATTGACTGGGGGAAGGTAATACCCGGGGAGATTGGATTCGCATATTCCATAGACATCAGAGTTGTTCAAATGACTGTTTCTGATTAGGCAGAAAGTATGAAGATGATTTTGGCAACCAATCGGGTCTTTTATTTGGAAATCTCTGTCGGCCAAGGGTAAATGATGCTGGTCTGTATGAGGTGCATTGAGGGGCGCTACATTGAGGGCCACAGGGGCTTCCATTTTTCAATTCTCTGTGTTTTTAACTGGAGGTTGAATTTCTGTGGAAAAAAGGACAAAAGAGCAGTTCTAAATGGGCTGGTATGGCAATTATGGACTGCTTGAGTTTGAATTTGGCTCTTAAAGGTATAATTTGCAGAGGAAACTGAAAATACAGGTTCGGGAGGTGGGACGGGGTAAATACCTGTATTTATGGAGGCGAACCAGTGTAATTGGCAGGTTGACTGAGGAGTTGAGTAGCGAGAGGTTGGTCTTTGCTTTGCCGGGTGGCGGACTGGAGGTTCTACAGCGGCTGGACGTAATTTTGCATGCAACAGTCTTGCGAAAACAACGAATTAAAATGAATGAAAATGACAATTTTCACGGGTTTTTAAACAAAAATTGGCTTCGCAGGGATTTTTGGCGCTTTTCAGTCAGATGACGTCATCAGGACGTGATGCTTTGTCGTGACGCGGGGTACGGAATGCTGATGTGGAGGTGACATGGCAATGACGTCAGCGGGCGGGGTTAGCGGGAGGGCAGTAAGCGGTATTGGCCCGCACCGCTTATGCGCTAAGGTGGTTTCGGGTGGAGGGGCTGCGAGCATGGCGAGAGGGCGTCGCGTGTCCCAGGTACGGCAGTAATACCACCGGCTCCCCGGGCGGTAAATATCGGCAGCGGAGGGCCTTGCGATATAATCGTGAGCCATTGGATGCGCGGGCCCAGATCCAACGGCTGGAGGAGGTCTGAGGTGGCTAAGGGTTACGGCGCAGGGACCCACGTATATAAACAATGATTTAAATATATCAGGGTGGGTTTGATTGGTTGTCACGGTGTTTAAACTGTTAATTAACCAGATGTTAATTAACCTTGAATATTTGCGCGCGGGGAGGGTTATTATATGGTTCCAGATGAACCTATAATTCCTTTGTAAACCGAAATATGGCCGTAATCGACCGGGGGCAGGATTATTATACATAGGGGGTTTTATTATAAAGATATATTAATATGGGGGAAGGGGAATTTGTAAGGGATTTATATAATAGTGTTAGCAGTTAATATGGGTTTGTGAAGGGTAGGCGCCAAGTTATGAAGTTCAACAACTTAGGCTTAAGAGAAAACAGAGGTTTTACACAAGAAATGTGGCTTCTTTGCTTAAAGCAAGATTGTTGTTTTACTCAAGCTTTTTCATGAAATGGGGTAATTTAGGAGTATTGAGCAGATCTCAATATCCTTGAGGGGAGGTTAGTAAGTGTTTTTAGGAAGAAGTGTGAAGGGAAGTTAGACATGCATCACTTGATTTGTAGCCAAACAATTTCCATTGTACTTATGATATCAAATAAGATGAACATCTTGAGAAACAAAAGTTAATCATAAGCATGCTTCTGCAACACCAAAACTGCCTACCCAGCCTATTACCTAACATTTTTTCTTCCTCTTACATGGGTGCACTTGGACTAGCAAACCCTTACAAATTTTCTTTTTCTTTTCATGGGAATCTTATGTAAGTTTGCCCTTATTTCTTCCAAGGGCTCAGATTTAACAGTTGAGATCCTTTGCTTCTCTACCTAACTATTTATTTGCCAAGCTTGAACTATTTGGACAGATTTTATTCTCTATCTCTAAAACAAGAAATTCAAACAGGAACTGGCCAAGATTAAGCTGTTTGGCCATCCATCAACTGTGGCAAGAGTCAACAAACTACACACAATGAGATTCTTTGCAAAAATAGACTAGTAGTGGCATTTTGGACTAGCACACTTTTCTGGTCCTTTTCTTTGGGGTTCATTTCTTTTCTTTTTCTCTTGACCATTTCATTCTTTTTACCCTTTGATCTTTCTTTTAGGGCATACCCTCTTTTGATTTTTTAAGCTTTTTGATCTTTTCAAAATATGGAACCTTTGCAGCAGGGAAAGGATGAACATATTTGGGATTTTACCATTCAATCATGAAATATGACACCTATTGGTATATGAGCATAACACGTTCTCACCATTAATGGGAGTGATATTGTACCTCATTTATCTTTTAGATAACACCCAGATCTAATTGCTTTTGCCTTGGTATGGAACCCATAAGTGTGACCAGTCTATAGAAAAGTACCCATTCAACTTGCTAGACCAGTCTTTGCTGAGCAGTAAGCCATATGCTTTCGGTATGTCCACAATGAAAATGTTGATGCACTGGTGAACTTGACCGTCATGAGATAACTGGATGATCACATCCCGGAGTTCACCAATGGCTGGTAAGCATTTTTTCTTGAGTTGGATGAATTATGCAAATGTCTTGCTCCATTGCGCATTGATCTTCTTGGCGATGGAGAGTGGCATGGCGTTGGATGATGCGCATGATGCGCTAGAGTCAACCAAACAGTTGTGAACATTGCAGCTAAAGATTTCGAATGAAAGCAAGAATGGAGGGAAAATAGAGTTTGCTTCTTCCATCTGGAGTGCATTGAGAAAAATTGTTAGTGAACCGGGACATCTGCTTGCTCCCTTGCTAGTAAAGGCTACAATGTCTACAAATGTTTGCCCTAGTGTGGGTAGCAGAATATCTCACTGACTTTGAATCTTAGATAAATCGAACAAAGAGATGTTTTTGTGAGTTTTCTTCATGTCTTCCACAATTTTGTAGTCAAGAACGAGTAGACTCGCCGAGATGTCTGAGGTTAGACTCGTGTTCGTACTGTTCGGCGAAGTTTTTTGCAGTTTATTGCTCATGGATGTACTCTTGTTCACTGTTGTCTTCCCAGGCTTACTTTGTGTTTTCTGCTTTTGGATGAATGGTGGATCAACCCTCCTCAATAGTTCAAGCTTTTCTCCCATCTCCCCAAATGTAGGGGGAGCCCCTTCACTTTTGAGATTGTATCGACCATTTTGCTTTTGGGGCTACTTCCCGGTGTTCGTTTTTTGCGCTTCTTGTGAGCACTGATACATGTTGATCACCTACCCAGTGCTAGGTGCCTCATCAGGTGCAACATCTTCATCATCATCTGTGTCTATTGTCTAGCATTGCGCACTGCTTACGACATTTCATGAGCAATTGCATACTGAGTCCGCAACTCGTTTCCATTCCGAACAAGTCCCTTCCGAGTGATCATCTTCATGGAATGAGAAAAAATTGTAGTTCACGCACAGTTCTGAGAGGAACAATGAGTTGGAGCTCTGCACAATTTTAGCCGGGAAGCGATTGCTGCCTGGTGACATGATTCTGTTATGTTGTCTGGGAGGTTGATTACTCAAAGATGTGTCGATCATTTGTTGTTTCAGCTTAGACACCTCTGTTGTCAAGTTGTTGACAAGATGAGTAAGGGTTTCAATGTCACTTGCTTCCTTGTCTTTACCCTTGGTCACCGCAACTTGGGGCTTATTACTTGCATCTCTAGAGCCCTTTGCTAGTTCATCATCCTTGATGACTCCAATCGCGTGCCAGTATTTCTCCACAGCGATTGCCTCATTGCACTTTTCTAATAAAGTTGGTTTTGTAGCTCGCTCGACGAATTGCGCAATATTGGTTGGAAGTGCAGACGTATAGTAGTCGACAATGATGGAGTCATGAGGTTTCGTGTCTGCTGCAAACTTTGTCAGTATGCACAAAATCTCTTATTGAAATATTTTACCTTTTCTTTCGACTCCATCTTCAGACTGCCCAACTCTTTTAGCCACATGGTCGGGGTCTTGTCATCAACAATTTTTTCCAAAAACATCCGTTTGAACATACCCCAGTTATGGATGGAGTTGACAGGAAGGTTGTGATACCATATTGTTGTGCGGCCATCCAAGGTACACATAAACAATCTGCATGCAACATCATTGTACCATACCTCGAGTGTCTGCAACTGTAATTAGAAGTTGTCCAAGTGACCTTCTGCCTTCACTGTTCTTTCAGGGTCATACTTAGTGAGAATTCTCTCTGAACGCTTTGGCATCCTGTGAAAAGCACCCGAGAGGGTCAATGGTCCCTAAGTCATCCATTCCAATTTTTGTTCAGCCATGTCTTCTTCTTCTTCGTCATCCTCCTCTTCTTCAGAATCTAACGGTTCTAGCTCTGAGCTTGTTGGTTCATCTCCACCTCCGTATCCTCTGATGCCTTCCTCTCCAAGTCTTGTGCTAGAGTCTAAGCCTAAGATCATGAGGGTGTCTCGTTCTCCTTGTCGAAAGGTTGGAGGTTCCTCTCTATTCTCAACAGCTTCTTCTAGACCTTCAAGTGTGGAAACAACGACTTCTTCCACCGATGATTCAACAACTCATGTGGGGGTGGTCTTTGGCTTCCTTGATGCGTATGGAAGATCTTGTATTCCTGGGATAAGTACAACTGCTTTGGAAAAATTATGGGTGATGGGACGGACATAGCAAAGGTGTTGATATGAATTTTCTTGTTCACGTCTGGGAGGCGAGGAGTAACTAACTTCAGATTCGTGCATAGGTGAGAGGGAGTGTGAGTTACTCCTTGACCAGATGATTGATGAGTGGGGGTGAGAGGACATTCAACCATGAACAACTGGAAGCCCTCCTTCTAGCACTATAAATGTTGATGGTGTTGGATCCACCAACATTCAGGGGATCTCCCCAGTATGAAGACGCAACTAGACCTCACACTATTTGGTGTAGGAGTCTCATTTGATATGATGGCTTGTTGCCATTATCTTAAATATTTTCCTTAGCTCTTGTTTTTTAGAACATGAGAGTGGTTTGCTTTGCCTTCAAACAATGAGGTTTGCGTGCCCAGTGAATCCTTAGTGTTACCTGTGTCAAGGTTCTTTCACCGCAGAGGGAGAGGGTGGGAGTGAGTATCAAGTCAAAAGGGAATAATCCCAACTTTGTTAGAGACACACAACACAACAAGACATGCATAGCTTCCAGCGGAGTAGTCCACACAGATGCGATAGTCATAGACACACAGTGAACGTGTAGCACATACAACACCCAGTGGAATAGTCCACGCGAGTGTGATAGTCGTTATAACAAGTTTATGAGAATGGTTTTGTCGAGTGTTCGGCAGAATAATCCACACAGGCGAGATAACGTTAACAACTTATACAACAGATTTTCGAAAGCATATGTATTAGAACAACCGAAATAGTTCAACTGTCTTAATACAGGATAAAGCAACATGCATTACAAGCATCCAAAGAATAGTCTTACAAACGAATACAATACATGTGTGAAAACGTGTTGGCATGTTATCAGGCTTATGAATTAAGTGAAAGTTCCAAGACACATTGGTACACCATTACATCACTAACCCCGATAGTGGGGCATTGGAGCCACTGCTTGCTCCTCAAAGAAAATACTACAAACTCTCAAGGCTATGTGGAAGGTGCCAACGTGAAAAGTCCTTTGCATGTACAAATGAGGGGTATATATATCCAAGGGTGAAACTGACCCTTTTAACTATTCGACTTCCCTCATGACTGTTTGAATTACATGACTCTTCAACTTTACACGTGGGTCTCTTGGAATTCCACATTACATTATATTGATTAAAACAGTATGGCCCAGAGTAGTGATGTCGCCGAGATGACTCATGACATGACTCAACACAATAGAGATGGTATGTTCATGATAGTGGTGGTTTCCATGTCGAGCTGCAGTGCTACTAAGTGATGAATGTTCTCTTGGTGTATCATAGTTTCACCTCCTCATGGCAAGGTGTGTGGAGTCTTTGATGGTCTTGGTGTTCGCTTGATGTTGCACGTGCATGTATCTCCTTCACTTGTACCTGGCATGCTCCATGTGTTCATCTGTTTGCGAACAAGTCTCATAGCATGTGCTCCTCGTTCATCCTGTTCATCGTCGCACCATGTCTCATCCATTTACCTGTATCTGCAATCACTCACGATGAGACGACATCAAATCCAGAAATCTCCTAGTCTACCATGATGCATTATTTTCCGCTTTCGGGTGCAGGTGACCAGGAGAGAGGACAAGGTTCTAAAACTGCACAAAGCATATTTCAGGCCGGGATTCGAGCTCCGGGCACTATCGAGGAAAATCGCGTAGAGGTCACTGGGAGGCTGAGATGGGAAGTCCGGATCACCAGTGGCTGTCTGTGAGATCTGGCTCTGTTGAACGACATATTTGCACAATTTTTCCAGGGGGACAGTGCAGGTAGCAGAGAGGACACTAGCAGTGAAAACTACATATATTCTCTGGGGAGGCTAGCAGCGAGCTGTAGGAGCTTGCTGGGAAAAAATGCACAGAGCAGGGAGGCTGCCCTGCAGGACATATCTATGTAGTTTCTGGGCTGAGCGGGGTGTCGGGCAATTGGAGGACAACCCATGAAAACTGTTCAGTTTTTAGGAGGAGTAGCAGGTCGGCTGATAGGGTGATTGGCTGACAGAACTCGTCAAATTTCAAGGACAATGCAGTGACAGGCAGTGGGTGCCTTCATGTCTGCGCAATTGCTTCATTCAGTGGAGGTGCGCATGCTAGCAGCTTCTAAATTATTTTTTGGAGTGAAGCTCAGGGTCACTTCTCGGTCAAACTCTATTGTTGACCAGCTGGAGGCTTGATAGATTTTCTTGTGGGAAACACAAATTGAGATGGCTTGCTGAGCAACTTTTGTGCTATTCTGGGTGAAAGTCAGTCGGGTCGACTCCAGGATTGCACAGTGTAGACTACCTGGGAGGCAGCATCAATCTCTGTGCAATTCTGGGCAACAATACATGATCATTGAGAGCTGAGACTACGCGGTGTAGCTCAGCGGAGGTCCAACTATTAGAGGGTGGTCTGGTCGACAACGTTTTCAGCAAAATGGCTGTGTGTGAGTGAGTGAACTTGTGCATGTATGACCTTGCAAACATACACTCAACATGACTTGACGATAAGACACCTCGAACCATCAAGACAACATCCACTCAGTGTCACTAACCGATGGGTGCGAGCGAGAAGCGCGACACTTGAGATAGATCGTTGAACGACCACGACGACACTTGCACGATATTGCATACAACTTCGTGTGTAAGTGCAACAGATGCTTACATAGCGAATACAACTTATACACACGAAGACGTATTTTGTGCATAGCCAGAACACGACTGCAAGCATGACATTGTGACCAACATGCTAAAATATGTTCGTGAACAGTCAAGCGAGGAGGGTGCAAAAGACTTAACATGAGTTCATGGGATGAGCCTGAGTGCTTGCAAACTTCATGGAAAACCAAAGGAAGGATCTGAAATTGGATGCAGGCCAAAATTTTGGAGGGTGTTACAGCCGCTACAACACTTCCTTACTAACATCTATGCATACAACAAATGATTTCTTTGGATTTGAAACCTTTAATACAGGTGCAGTGGTAAGTAGATGTTTCAATTGTTCAAAGCTCTATTGACATTCAACGGTCCACCAGAAATTCCTTCCCTTCTTTTGTAGCAAAGTCATGGGAAAGGCGATTTTTGAAAATCCTTCAATGAACCTATGATAATACCTAGCTAGGCCCAAGAAGGACCTAATATCAGCGACATTCTTTGGAGTATTCCACTCCATAATTGTCTTAATCTTCTCCGGGTCTACTGCTATACCTTCTACTGATATAACATGACCAAGATATTATATCTTACTTTCATAAAAATCACACTTGCTGTACTTAGCATATAGCTGACTGTCCCGTAAGGTTTGCAACACAATTTTGAGATGCTTTTCGTGCTCCTCTCGATTCTTAGAGTAAATCAATATGTCATAAATGAAAATCAACACAAACTTATCTAAGTATGCTGAAAAATACTGTTCATCAGACTCCTAAATGTCGCAGGGGCATTCGTAAGACAAAAAGGTAGCACTACGAACTCATAATAACCATAACGAGTTCAAAAAGCAGTTTTACAAATGTCTTCTTCCTTAATCCTTATTTGATGATATCCGAATCATAAGTCAATCTTGGAGAACACGCATGCTCCCCAAACTTTATCGAATAAATCATCAACTTGAGGTAAAGGATATTTATTTTTACCATTTAATTTATTCAACTAACAATAATCAATACATAACCTTAGGGTCCCATCCTTCTTTTGTACAAACAATACAAGAGCTCCCCAAGGAGATACACTAGGACAAATGTACCCTTTATCAAGTAGTTCCTAAAGTTTCATTTTGAGTTTAGTTAGTTTGGGTATGCTCATTTGATAAGGATTTCTGGAAACATGAGTTGCACCCTGAACTAACTCTACTGTGAAGTCAATATCTCGCTTGGGTGGTAGCCTGGGTATGGATTTAGGAAACACATCAATGAAATCTTGGATGACTGGAATGTCTTCAAGAGAAGTCGTCTTGTTCTTAGAATTTGTATATCCCACCTGTACAACATAAATTTGTAAACCTTTTCTGATACATTTTCCAGCTAGTTAGCAATAATTGGGCGTAACTTAACATTTTTCTTAATTCCTTGAATTTCCTTTCTTTTCACTGATTTAGTGAGGTAGCTAACAACTTTTCCCTTACAATCTACCAAAGACTAGTGACCTTCCAACCAATCCATCCCTATTAGTACATCATATGATCCCAATGGAAGTACTTTCAAATTAATATAAATTTGTTGTCCTAAGATATCTACAGGGCATTTTTTTTATGTTTTTGCAACTACCCTCCGCTTAGCCCCTATAGCGAATTGAACTAGCCAAGGTTTTTGAAATTTACTACTTTGCAATTGGAATTCTTCTACAATCTTAGGACTAACATAGCTTAAGTTAGCACCTGGGTCAAACAAACTAGAGACAGGTTGATTAGTGATCATACCTTCACATCCAATCATGGCGGGATGATATTCTGCTTGATGGTCATCTAGTGCGGCATTAATCCTATGCATGATCTTTGCCACCTCCCCAACCATAGAGGCTTCTTGCATGTTCGAAAGCTGCTCTGTTCTTGCTCCATGTGGACAATTTTTGCAATAATGGGGTTCTCCTCACCCCCAACATTGTAGAGGTAGTTTTTGCTGCTTGTCATTAGTAGGGTTATTAACTACCTCGGTCTGCCAACTTTCAGTAGGTGTTGGAACCTTTGGTTGATTCTTTATTGAAAATTTATTAAAGGTTCTTAACTGTAAATTCCTTCCATTGGCAATTTTTGTCTGTCTATTTGGGGGAAAATTTCTTCCCCTCTGATTCAATCCTCCTTTCAAACCTTCATTTTTCTGTTTCATTCGCTGATAACAGATGCGGGTTTATTGCACATCGTCATCCATTATTTTGGATAATCAAATTCCAGCTTTTCCTTCATGAAATTTGGTAGACTATTAATGAAACGTTGAATCTTGGCTTTCTCTTCCTACATATATGGTACATATCACAATAAAGAGGTAAATCATTTTACATATTCATCCATAGTTAAGGCTCCCAGCCTTAAATCATGGAATTCCTTCACTTTTTCATCATAATAGCGCTCTGTCAAATATTTATCTTTGAAATGCTTCTAAAATTCTTTCCATGTGACCTGTTGTTCGTCAATTTTTCTTACAGTTTTTATTTCTTCCCACCATAGGGTGGCCTTATTTCTTAGTTGATAAAATGCCAACCGAGCCTTCAAATTATTGTTATATTCATAGATCTGAAAATATTTATTCATATCTATTAACCAATCTTTCGTCGCTTCTTCAGTTTCACCTTCAAAAGTTGGGGGTTTTATCTTTTTAAATTCCCCTTGTAATTCATTTTTCTATCTTTTTTACTTTTGTTGCTCAGAGACATTATCAGAATATCCTTCGTCATCATCATGTCCTTCCTCTGATTCAACATTATCTTCCCTTTGATGGAAGGTTGCGGTCTTTTTTTCGTTACCAGCGCTGGGGTTTGGTCCACGTTGATTTTGTCGATCAGACAAGATTTTCATAATTATTTATTGTTCTTGTCATAATCTCTCATTTTCAATTCTTAAATTAGTCATCTCAGCACGTAACTTTGCACAGTTTTAAGGAAGAATTGTCCTGGCGAGACTCTTCTCCCAATTGTATCCACATCTCTAGATTGGTCCCTACATACATTGTATCTGACTGACTTGGCGGTCTGGATCCCCTCTGCATTCTGTCCTTGGGACTTTCTGCCTCTCTCTCTCTCTGTTTGTCTTCAATCATTCACACACGATTCCACTTAGTTTTTTTTCCCATAAGCCTCAATGTTGTACAGCTGGGCTCTAATACCATATGTAACATGTAAGCATTCAAATAATACAAAAAAAAAAATTATTTATTGCCATTTACTACTTTCAAACCATACATAATATACGAGATACAATGATTAATTCCATATCCCTACCACAAACATAATATGAATGGTTAAGGTTAATGATTTTTAATATTTTATCACCCCCCTCCCTAGGCCATTTAATTCATTAAATGTCATTGGAGGAGTCAACTGCCACCCAACTCATGCATTTAACGCTGGGTATACCTTCCAGATCATTCCTGCGCAGGTGGAGGGTTGTCCATCGTCGATCATACCAATGTCAATCCGATGCATGGACCACAACCAGTGTTAATGTGGTAATCATCTACCTTCCCCATCCAGCCACTCACGACATTCTAGGACTAGTTACTCTAGTGGATAGGCTTTGCAGCGCCGAGCGTTTGACAAGGTGAGGTTTTTGAGCTCTAATGGTTTTATATGGATATGGCACCCACCATGATAGGGTACCTCACTTCCATTGATGTTGCTTTTCCATCTTTGCAGTTTGAAGAAGGGTTTGGATTCCCTATTGATCGTTCTTCCTCCTTAATATGGCAACCCTGCTATAATAGAGCTTCAACTTCTTCTTCTATAGGCTATGCAACTATGGTGTTGTTTAGTGATGACTCGAAAGAGGCGCTTTTATAGGTAGGGGTTTTTACCCAGGTCAGTTTACCTTCTTTAAAGGAACATAAGTTTATTACCATCACTTACCCTTGTCACGTTTAATGATCGAGGTCCTCATTGTTTCTACTGTCGGGCCTTCGACCACAGGTAAATTTTTCACGATTTCTGCCTTTAAGTATTGTTCATTACTTTTGTTTTAACAACCCAATGAGGGGTTTATCACTCGAACCCGTCTAACCCTCAACATTCTTTTTCTACATGTAAACGAGGATTCTCATTGTTCTCTCTTCGCATAAATGAAATCAAGGCAACCATAACACCTGGTTTCATGCTCTTGTTTCAGATTGGTCCGCTCTTGTGGCTCTAATCTTTCCTGAGTCTGGTTGCATTTTGATTAGGTCGTTCTACAGTTTTCTTTTCTTGTAGGGTTTTTCCTTCTAGCAAAACCCCAAACGATAGTTGAGTTTGTACTACTTTTATTCCAGGGTTAAATACCCTTTAGAGCCTATGGCAGATTTGATATTATCATATTATTTTCACGTTCTTTTGAGTTCACGATGTTCAGAATCGAACCGGGATTGTTATATTTGCTATGTGCATAGAGACTGTTTATGAAATTACTTTGGAAATGGTTCCATACTTATTTTTGTTAAACAACTGTGATCTGGATGTGGGTTGCACTCCGTAACTTGACTGCGCAGTTTCATTGAAGTTAATCATTTAACTTATTCAAAGAGGGATTTTGCCACCTCCTGCAGTTTTTGTGTCTATGTGATCCTTAACTTAAAATAGATGTTGCAATTTCAATGTAATTACTACTTTTATATTTTCCAAATTTATTATATGTGTGAAGAAATATTTGCATAACCATATACGTATGTGGGCTTGGATTATGGTGTAGAAGATAGTTTTCCTTCCTTTAATGTCTATTAAAGTAACATAAAGAATTGTTCTAAACAACTTCCTTGAATTAATTTTATAAGTAAGCAGTTGTATAATGCTATGGTTATTTGTTCCCTTATACTGTAATAATTAGGTCTTATTCAAGGTTGATGTACTCAAGTTTATGCAGAAAGAAAATTAAAGAGTTGTTGTTTGAATGAATTATATAATTCTCTACTACAGTAATTGATTCCTTTATTCTGTACTATTCAGGTCTTTTCATGTTTTCTGCAATTAAATCTGTACAGAAAGACAATGAAGAGTTTTCATCTGAGTGCATAATAAACTTATCTTTGTTGTCTTTTGGCCTTGTTAGTTTCTTTCCTCCTTTCTGTAATCTTGTGTCATTGCTGGAAGATCTCCCCACGCGGCCTCGAGTCTAGCATATCGAGACCCTCCCCTGAGCTCTTCCCCTCCAGACAATATTTATGAACCCTGTGTTCAATTTGGGTATCTTGAAACATCAAGACTAATAGTCCAACCTCAAGTCACATACCCTCATCGATTCTCTCCAGATCTCCCACTGGTTTATATCACTCTCAAGAAGTTTTTGGTGGTAGCATTCTGCCTTTAACCCAATCTATTACTTTCCTCTTTCCAATTCTCCAGCCCCCTAGGCCTTCCTCGAATTCTTCTTTTGAGGAAAAAGGTGTGTAACCACCTTAACTATCTCAAGAAGTTTAACAATTGTTTTCTTGTTCTTGAATACTTTAATTCTTATTATGTATTATTCATAAATAGTTTTGGCCGACTAAACCATAGTTCTTTAGTGTTTCCATTGAACATATAATGATAAAAGCACAAAAGTAAAGTAAAAGTAAAAGTAAAAGTAGTAGAATAATTTAATTCTTCATGTAACGTGGGGTGCTACACACAATATGGAAGCAAGCAGAGAGATGCAGGTGGGAGAAAGACGAGGAAAGGTGGGTGGTTTAGGTTATACAATATTTCAAATTTGAAATTAGATATCATTTTTGTGATTCAACTGCGTTAAGTAAGTCATTCAAACGTATGACCATTTCCATGAGAGGTAGTCGTAAAGTGACTAATTTCTCATGATTTTTGAATAGTTCACTTAGCACTCATTGCATCGGGTGATGCTCACAGGGGTGAAGAAGTGGGATTGAAACTAGTGAAATGTGGAGAACGAATCACATAGCATCAATCATCACTTCCGGGGCTTGCACCCGGTAACCAGGACTTCCCAGGAGGTCACCCATCCCAGAACTCCTCTGGCTCAAGCGCGCTTAACTGTGGAGTTTTTCCCCACAATCAAACCCACTTAGCTTGCTACCCCATTTGCAAAACCTTAGCAAGTATTGTGCCTCATGAACCATTCAAGTAGAGATCCCTTGACAGTATAAAAAAGAATGGTAACCAGGACTTCCCAGGAGGTCACCCATCCCAGAACTCCTCTGAAAAAGTATAAAAAAGAATGGTAACCAGGACTTCCCAGGAGTGATGATTGATGCTATGTGATTCGTTCTCCACATTTCACTAGTTTCAATCCCACTTCTTCACCCCTGTGAGCATCACCCGATGCAATGAGTGCTAAGTGAACTATTCAAAAATCATGAGAAATTAGTCACTTTACAACTACCTCTCATGGAAATGGTCATACGTTTGAATGACTTACTTAACGCAGTTGAATCCCAAAAATGATATCTAATATAATGCACTGCGTAAATCCCCCATACTTAAATTTGAAATTGTTGGATAGTGTCACGTTCACGCAATGATTTAATTGTGTCGTCCAATAGGACATTGGCGGTGGGCACCATTGTCAGACCTCGGGAACTATCAACTCACGAGAGATGCAAACTGGAATCGGAAAGATGAGCTGTCCAAAAATCCAAAAAACTCGTAATTTTCGCCATCAACATGCTATGTATGGACATGCTTCTCTTACCACGGCATTTGGTATTGTCTTGTAATATCTTAGAAGCATTAAATAATGGATAGCATGGAAAATAAGGCTTGCCAAACTTGATCAGGGCAGATAGGGTGCTAATTTTCGATCCATATTGGAATCGTTAAACTGACATGTAGGCAAGGGAGTGTGCTTGGCGTATAGGTCATATCTAAGATGTGATTGTTTACAGATTAATTACCCGTGGAACAATTGAGGAGAAAGTTTACCATAGACAGATTTACAAGCATTTCCTGACCAATAAGATCCTAAGTTTACCATAGACAGATTTACAAGCATTTCCTGACCAATAAGATCCTCAAGAACCCTTGACAATGAAGGTTCTTTAAATCTAGAGACATGCAGGATCTTTTCACTCTACAAGATGACCTAGGTCAAGAAAAAACATAGACATCTAGCATTTTCAGTGAATTGGCTAGAGAAATCAAGTTAGATGATCAATACGAACATTACATACGAGCAATATCTTCTGTTTGTGGACAAAGTGAAAACACTTCAACTCATAGCAAGCGTGATGGAGGCCGAGACAAAGATATGCCTAGAAGTAAAGGGAAAGAAAAGGTTGAATCTAAAGAAGAGGCCTCAAATAAGGATAAATCTGATATGTTAAAATTCCTGTTGGGTAATGGAATTCATAGCATTACGAATCACGATGCAATTCTTGAGAAGATGAAGCTTGATGATGAAGCTTCCCTAGTTTCACAAAGAGCAGTTGAAGCTTTAGGACAATCACAGATGCTCAGACAGGAAGATAACATATCAATCTGACATGAACAGGAAGGTTTGGTGCAGTTGGAGCTCTAGCAAATGTAAGGAGGAGATTTGGATCAAAAATAAATTCCCAATTGGTTTCTCGTTCTACTGAATATTCCAGGATCAATGGAGCAAGTACATCCCATGGTTCGAGAGCAGGTCTTGCCAGAGCCTCCTTGGGGAAGGCCTTGAGTTCTGGTAATCTTCTTGCGCGGATACAGGGTAATTAAGAATGTGCTATAGGTGCAAGGATAGAGTTCCAAACAGTATTTGGAGCAACCCCTAGACTGGTGAATGGATCTGAAAGGCCACGTGGAAGCAGCAGGCGTACTACCAGTGGCTTTCCTCCTCTATCTATTCAATTAGAGATTTTTTATTTTTTTTCAAGAGGAAAAAAACACTTATTTTCATTATAAAATAAAAGAGGAAGTATTGGTGAATGGATTTGAAAGGCCACCTGGAAGCAGTGGGCCTAGAACTAGCAGCTTTCCTCTTGTATCTATTCAACCTGAGTTTTTTGTTTTTTGTTTTTTTTTTTTTAAAGAAAAAAAAAACACTTATTTTCATTATAAAATAAAAGAAGAAGTACAATATCATATATCTCAAATTCCATGGTATTCTTCTATCAACCCAAATACATTAAACCAACCATATAATTAACCTATCTTCTGTCTTTTTATCTTCTATGAAACTCTGCATATCTTGTCTTCCATCACCTTTGGAAGTCCATGTTTTTCCATTTTATACTCTTTGTTCCATATTATTCTTCTAGATTCAAAAATTGGTTACATCTTCTTTTGGTATCCAAACAAAAAGAGAGCATAGAAATCTTTTACAAAAAGAGATATTGTCATTTTAAGTTTTGACATAGACCCAAAAAAAAAGAAAAACCAGAAATATGGTTACATAAAAGTGATATTGTCATCCTTGATCTTGACATGGTTTTCAAAAACTGCATAAAAGATCTTACAAGGAACCATTTTTATACCTTTTGGACAAAAGGTCAACATTTGAATTTTGTTCTTTGTATACATGATCGAATGGGATGTGTTGGAAGAAATTTACCATTATTCTAATATGATTCATCCAATTGGATAAGATGGGCGGACTCCACTGAAGTGTACGGTCAACAAAAATTGTTGAGCATTTTAACGACAAAGTTCTTTCAAAAGATATGGCTTTGTTCAAGAAACTTTTGAAAGAAATTGTTGTATTGAGAAAAGAAAGTGGAGACGGTGAGTGGGTATTAAAACCAGACTACCAGCTTGACAAATTTGGTGCTGGTTGATATTGTGAGTGTTTCAGGAGTTCTTCAAGTTACAGTTTCTAGTCTTTTAGTCTCATAAGTCATGGGGAAGTAATGCTGTGGAATTTTATTTTATTTTAAAATCAATGAACACGATTCAATATTCGCTCAATATGCTTAGTCTTATTATTAGATCTATGGCTGTAATTTATGGGAGCGCTCTCCTCCCAGGCGTTACAAGTTAAAAAAATAAAATATTGAATATTGAAATTGATATTATCTTTCGAGACATATAGACATATGATATTATCTTTCAAAGCATATGATAGGAAAAAGTCGCACTCAATTTGAAAACTCCACTCAAAATCGAGTGTGCCGCACATTTTTGAATTAGATACCAAAAGCGCGCGATATTTAATCAAATATGTAATTTTTAAATTTATTCTCTTTATTATTGGTGAGACCAGTTGATCAATAAACCAAAGGATTTGTGAACATGCTGCCGCGATGAAGCACGGAAGGTCTTGTTTTTCCGTTTTGGCAGAACATGCGGAGAAAACCAATCATCACATATGCATTGAAGAGGCTAAGGTCATTGCTAGTATTGACCATTTTCATCAAAGTAAATTTAGGGAGGTCTTAGAAATTGAAAAGAGGCCTGTTAATTTGAATAGAGATGGTGGCTAGAGTATCAGCGAATGTTAGATTCCCGCTCTTTCTTCCTATATATATATTAATTTAACAATATTGTTTATAATATTTTTATTTTATTACTAATTAATTTTAGAATAATATTTGTTAATCCATCCAACTATATAGTTTATGATATTCTAAAATTAGTAATAAAATTAGATGGTGATTGAGTGCTTTGTTAAGGCACTCCTTGATGTGAAGTCACTGGTTCAATTCCCGATCAAAGTGATATATTGGACATGATGAAGATGCAATCCTTTCAAACTTATATTATAACTACTTGGTTTATAATATTATTTTATTAAAATACTAATTATTAATAATATTATTACCAATTTTTTTTATAATATTAATAAAAATTTAATTCAATAATATTTTTATTAATTTAAATTCTTTAGTTAGATTCCTTTACTCTTTTTGGTCAAAACCTATTTACTAATTTATGCCTTTAGTCAAACTAGCTGTTGGTCCCAAATGGTTAGTTATCAGCTCTCTACATCTATTTATTGCATTGCCTAGATTTGGTTCCTCATCTTGTTTTAAAGATGAACCACACTAGCTGGTTCGAAACGCGTCGACGAGTTTATCTCTTATGTGATTTTTTACCGAAAAATGTTGTTATAATTTAAAAAATAACTCACGAAGATACCAATCGTCATTCGATAAAAGTGAAACTAATAAATAAATAAATTCAAAGTTAGTCAAGAACGATAATTAATGAAATAAAAGTGGAAACAATTAATTAAATAAATTGAATGTTGATCATGACGGTTAAATTTTTAATTTTTAATTATAATTTTCTTTAATATATTTTTAAGCGTTAAACAATAAATTAGTATTATATTTAATTTTGTAATAATTTTTATTTTGATTTAATATTTCAAATAATTAAAAACAATATTGTTTGTTTTCTCATTCACATAAGTTCAATTCCAAGAACTTAAAGAGTAGATGTAACTATATCATTCTTATTGGTATATTTAACTTGCCACATATTAGATAAAGAACAACCAAACAAGTTTTATTTATCAAATTAACAATTTATCAAATTAACAAATAACAAATTTATTAGGATTAATATTTTTTTTATCATAATTTTAAATTAATTATTATATTAATATTTTAAAAATATGTTATCATGTATAAAATAATAACATTTTTACAATCAACAGAGAAAGGAAAAAACAATTACTGAAAGAAAAACTATAAAATTCTAATTCAGAAAATATTGACAAACCTAGGATTTGTTGTTATAAACCTAATGAATTTATATTATAAACCCAAGGATCAATATTAAGAACTCTTGGGATTAATATTATATATCCAAAAAATTAATAAACCCACAAGATTATTAATATTATAACCCAAGGGATTAATAAACCCAAAAGATTATTGATATTAAAAACCTAAGGAATTAATACTATAGACCCAAGGGATTAATATTATAAACCAACGGTTTGATAAACCCAAGGGATTAATAAAACTTAGGAATTTTTAATACTATAAACTTAATGGATACATAAACCTAAGGGATTAATATTATAAACCGAGGGGATAAATGTGGTTCACTATTTTAGGGTTTATAAATTTATACATTAACACTTGTTAACTATGGTTGAATATTGTTGACATGGTCAGCTATTTTCAACATGGGCATCATAGTCAACAATAGTCAACATGACTACCATGGTGAACCACACTTACCTCAAGAATAATGGTATGTCTATAAGTGACCTATAGTTGGTCATGGTCTATCATGGTTGACCATGGAGGATTAAAGTGGATAACTAGGGTTAACAATATTAATCACAAGGTTTATAATAATACTCCTAGGGTATATAGCCCTAGGGTTTAATACCTTAAACTTATTGTTTATAATAATAATCTTATGGTTTATTATAATGAGTTTCACAATGTTATGGCTTTGTATTAGGGTTTAATATTATTATTATTATTATCCATTACTATCCAATTTCAATGTCACGACCAAGCCATACACCAAATTTGTGTATGAGACCCCTTTTTTGTGGGACAAGGGACCCACCTTTGCGCATTGATTTGAATGTTAAGTCTATGAAGACATACATACTCTACCCCCCTCTGGTTTTGAACCTGTGACCTCTGAAGAAACACATACTCTTGACCATTAGGCCCACTCAAGCTATATATTATGACATTGGAATGGAACACAAATCTATCCAATGTTGCGACAAACATTGTCATAATGCAATAATCAATTTGATAACCACTGTTACATTAATCCCTTGAGTTTATAATTATTATTATTATTATTATTTTTTTTTCTTTTCTTTTCTGCGTAAATACTAATTCTATTAAAAAAGAGAAAAATATGTACATGGAGGTCGAAACCTCAAAGGGGGCAGAGGCCAGCCCTTAGCCAGAGATTCTGAGACATACATATCCTGCTATCTGCCCTTTCAGGATTAAAAGACTTCAAAACATGATTTGTTAGACCCTGACGCACAAAAAATAATTCTGTTCTGAGTCTAACACAGCATTACTATCGCCTGCAATGGCTTTATTGATAAACATTCTGTCATACCCGCCATGGACAAAAAAGCAAAACAAAACTCGCCAAACCAAGAGTTGTTGCTGCAGATCAAGAACAGGTTGGCTCGCACCGATACCAAACGAGAACTGAGACCAGACCCATAACCAGAGACCCAAAACATAGACACATAGCATAAAATCAAACAGAGCAAAGGCAAGAGTGCCACCCGTCGGCAATGAACCAGCATCATTCGGCATGTTGCGGAGAGTCGGGTGCATCCTTGTCCACCTGGCTGGACGAGGCAATCCAAGTGACGAATCCAGTGTCTTCATTCCCTTCATTACCACCTTCTGGAGGAATTACTAGGTTTAGGATGCTGCCTGCATGATGAACCGGTCCACAAGCAAGGACCTCGCGCTGAGTCGAATCTGCCGGATGCGGAGGCGCCTCAGGAACAGTGCTATCTTCCTGCATGTTGTCTTCATTAAACACGACCCCAGCCATCTCCCCCTGAAGGACACTGTCATCCTGAGATTGAGAGGTGGTGGTGTGGGCTGAGCTGCTGGGATTGTCCTCCTCCTCAGCAAGAATAACAGTGATACTAGCAGACAATACTGGCCTGTTGAGTCTGCTATGGAAGGTGAAGCGGGTTGTTTGAAAGGAATTGTGCGGGAGAGGCCCAGCATGGCCAGAGGGCGGAGAGGACGGGGAGGCCGAAGCAATGGGGATTACGTTCTGAGGAGCAGAATGAGAGGCTCTGCCTCTATTTCCAGTATTGCCTCCTCGGCGAGAGACTCCTCGACGGCGAGGCATCCTCGAATTGTCTGAACAACCAAGAAAGGGAAAATGGCAGAGCTGACGGGGGAGGGACTGAGCACAGAGGAACCAGGCGATACAGAAAACCCAGGCGTGCTTCCAGACTACCTGAGCGAGACAGGGGTGCGGGAAGAAAATCGGGCGGAGGTGAAAAGAACCAAGAGCAATGGCGTGAACCAAACACCAGGCCATGAATAAAACCTTGAGCATGAACTCTCGAGCCAGGCGCACATTAAAGACGATCTGTGCGACCATCATTCCGTCCTGCATCCAAATAAATTCGCATGCCATTGAGATCTACAGTCTTCGTCCGCGAGCCAGGTGCAGGGACAGCTGCCTGCAATGAGAGAGCCTTCATAAATGCATCGCATTAACACCCGCATCCGGGTTCCTTGAGTTTATAATATTATTAATCCCTTGAGTTTATAATATTAATCCCTTGGGTTTATAATATTAATTCTTTGAGTTTATTATTTTAATAATCCCTTCAGTCTATTAATTCTTTGGGTTTATAATATTAATCTCTAACATGTATAATAATATATTAGGGTTTATAATATTAATCTTTTTTTTTGATATATTAATATTACAAGTTATAATATTAATCTTAGGGTTTACTATCAATCCTAGGGTGTATAATGCCTTGGGTTTATAACCCCTTAGGTTTATAATATTATTCCTTAAGCAATTAATATAAAACCTAAATGTTAAGGTTTTATATCAAAGTTTATAATATTCAGGTTTTTAATGTTGGGTTTATAATATTAGAGTTTAATATTAGGTTTATAATTTATACAAAACATTGCATTGTTACATTACTACAACCACATTAATAAATGTAGTTGACATAAACTGATAGGCATATATAAATTGCATGCACAACCACATTAGTAAATGTGGCTGAAATACACAACATTAATTGTTTAAATTTAATATTAGTATTGATAATAATAATAATTATATTAGAAAATATTATTATTATTATATCGTAATACTTTATAATATTAGGCTTTAATAATAGGGTTTATAATATTAATATTAGTGTGGATAATATTAATCATGGGGTTTGCTATTAGTTCTAGAGTTTATAATTTTAATCAATCTGACAATCTTAGTGTTTATAATAATAAGCGTAGGGTTTAATGTATTGAATTTTATAATGTTAGGGTTTTATATTGAGGTTTTAAATTGTGACATTACAAAATTAGCGTTTAATATATTTAGAAGTCTATCCAATGTCGCATTATGACAAACATTTTTTTTTTCTCGGTAAAAACTAAGTCTATTAAGAAAATGTATAATACAGCCAGAAGTTACATCCAAGAGAAGCTAGAACACAGGCAGCTGGAAAGGATATGCTATCCACCTCGGCTCCTAGAAGAAGAGAGAAGAGAGAAGAGCTGAGCATGAAGTAACTAGAAGAACAGAGGAGCAGAAGCCAATCATAGGATTTTACCCAACATGGGAAGAGTCAACTATGCGGCATTTTTTCCCTTTCTTTTTGCCTACTTTGACCCATTCAGGAGGGGACTGCTGAGCTGGCATGATTTGCAAACTGAGCTGGGCAGACTGAGAGATTTCCTTGTCTGAATCCGAGGTAGAGAATTCATGATTTCTTTTCTGAGAAATTGGCTGGACTGACAAATTTTCAGGCTCAGCCGAGGGCGGATCCTGTGCCATCTTTGCTACCTCTCCTTCCTCATTCTCCTCCTCTTCATCTGAGCTGAAATCAAAATCGTCCATGGGGGGAGGGTCATGCGGCTTCCAGCTTTTGGATTTCTTCTTAGGGTTGGCTTTCTTCTTTTGGGCGGGTATTGAAGGACAAGAGCTCTGAAGGTGCCCTGTGTGGTGGCAGTTGCGGCAGCGGAAAGCTGTGTTCTCGTAATCCAGGTTCTGAGTCCAATGGAAGTCTCCAATTTTGAGATTGATCTTGTCAGGGAGACCTTTGCTCATGTCTATTTCTGCACAGATTCTGGCATAGGTATATAAACCCTTTTCCCCTCTAGAAGTGTCTGTGTCTAGGAAGCGGCCTAGGGAGTTGCCGATCCCTTGGAATACAGCGAAGTGCCATAGATGCGCCGGGAGATTAGGAAGTCTGACCCAGATTGGGAGCTTGGTGATGATTGTTGTAGATGGATCGAAGTCTGGGAACCAGGGGGTGAGGAATAAACCTGCTAAGCCCCAAAACCTTGGCCCTGCTTTTAAGGCTTTTTGGTAGTCCTCCTCAAAAGCAAACACTGTAATAAAAAATCCCTTTGAGCATAACAGAACCTGACAATTGTTGGTCCGGTTAGAGTGAATCCACTGGTAGAGATCTGCTGTGCATGGCCATAGCCCATTGAACCTGCAAATAATGCCATGCTCTGCATACTTTTGGGTTTGCTCATCCAGTGTTGGGTGTATTATTTCAATGGAGGGGGTTTCCTCCAGTTTGTCCACCAGAAAAGGTTTGGGAGCCTGAGCTGGTGGCACTGTTTTCTCCTGCTTCTGTGCATGGACAACATCTTTGTATGAAAATGCCTTGGCTGAAGAAGACTGTCCTACAGCTCCCCCTCTCAAACGAAGGGCAAGAATAATGGAGGCATTTCTCTTAATGCTGTAAAAAGAAAGGGGGTAGAGATCCTCGAGTTGTTTACCTTCGTGTAGGAGTCGTTGAGCTGCAGAGGGTATCCCCAGCTTGAGTTCCAGAGCATGTTTGAGGTTCTGCACTAAATCCGATGAGCTCACCCACTGTAGCCGGGTTTTGCCCGAGATGAGCCTGATTTGGATCTGAAATGAGGCAGAGAGGTCAGAGATTCGCATTCCCCTGCAGATTTGAGATGAGAGGACGCAGGGGCTCTGAAGGGCTGTCTTTCCCTGAATTTGCTGCAGGGGCTTGTGAAGAGATAATGCGGGCATCCTGACGTCATTGTGCTTGTTGTTGCCTTCTACCTCAAAGGGGTTCCGATTACTCCATCCAGGCAGATCCAGGGAGCAAGAGGAGTTCTGACGATAAGAAGCAGCGTATTCTTCCAGAGTAGAATGTGTCCTTCTAAGAACCCCCGCATGAGGAGAACCAGAAATAAAATCTGTGTGTTCACCCTTGGCTGATGCGTTTTCAAACTGAAGGGGGCGGCAGGTGTGTGAAGCAACATCCGAGGGCCGAAAGCTGGCAGCCCCAAAGTCCCAAGCAGAGCATATAAGAGTGCTGGGGGCACTCAGAGGAGATTGGAGGGCGAGCTGTTCACCGATGACTGAGGAAACCTGCGTTCCATGATTAAAGCACACATTACCATCATTTGCTAGGTCGAGCAGGAGCCCAAGAACGGCCGAAGGTTGGGAGCCGAGAGCGGCCGAAGGCATGGAGGCGGCGGCAAGTCTGCTGTGGTTCCTCGGGGGAACCTGCGATCCGTGATTAAGGCATGCATTACTGTTATTCTCCATGCCAAGGCGAAGCCCGAAAGCTGCCGAAGGCAGGGAGCCGAGAGCGGCCAAAGGCATGGAGGCGGCGGTTGGATTGCTAGGGTTCCTTGAGCTCATCACAGTCTCGGCTCTCAGAGAGAGTCAATTCAGATATTTTAGTTCTGACTAGGAATAATATTACCTTAAACCGCATTATGACAAACATTGTCGTAGTGTGATAATTAATTTGAAAATCATTATCTCAATGTTACATTATAATGCAATTTATTCAACATCGTATTGTGACATGCAAAATTAGGTTTTAATATATTAATCTTAGGGTTTATAATATTAATCTCAGGGTTCACAATATTAATCCTGGGATTTATAATATTTATTCTAGGGTTTAAAATATTAATGTTAGGTTTTAAAATATTAATCTTAGGGTTTATATTTCTAGAGTTTAGTATATTATTAATCTTAGGGTTTATATTCCTAGGGTTTAGTATATTAAACTTAGGGTTTACAATCTTAATGTGTATATTATTAATTTTAAGGTTTATTATATTGGGTTTTATAATGTTAGGGTTTTATATTGTGAAATTACATAATTAGTGTTTAATATACTTAGAAATCTATCCAACATCATATTTTGACAAACATTGTCGCAATGCGATAATCAATTTGACAATCATTGTTGCAATGCTACATTGCAATGAAATTTATTTAATGTCACATTGCAATACTAAAAAATCAGGGTTTAATATATTAAACTTACATTTTAAAATCCTAGGTTTTATAATATTAATCGTATGGTTTATAATATTAATACTAGGGTTCATAATCCCTAGGGTTTATAATATTAGTAATTAAGCAAAGTCTTTCGGTAGAAATCACATAAGAGAAATTTTTGGCCAAGACATTTCGAACCAACAAGTGTGGTTCATCATCTGGTCCTGATGATGAACCACACTTGTTGGTTCGAAACGCGTCGGCCAAAAATTTCTCTTATGTGATTTCTACCGAAAGACTTTACTTAATTCATTATGGATCATAGAAGCTTGAATACAGAAAATATTAGCAATGTTTATAATATTAATAATCTCTTGGGTTTATTAATCCGTTGGGTTTTAAATATTAATATTACGGTTTATAATTGCTTGGTTTATAATCATATGGTTTATAATATTAATCTTAGGGTTATCACTTGAGTTTATAATATTTATCCTAGGCTTTAATATTATTCCCATGAGTTTATAATCCCTTGGGTTTATAATATCAATAATCCTTTGGTTTATTAATCCCTTGTGTTTATAATGTTACAAAATTAATGTTTAATATATTTAGAAATATATCTAATGTCACATTGTGACAAATATTGTCACAATGTGACGATTAATTTGAAAATCATTGCCCTGATGTTACATTACAATGCGATTTATTCAATGTCGCATTGTGACATTAAAAAATTAGGGTTTAATATATAAATATTATGGTTTATAATATTAATCATGAGTTTAATATTAATCTTAGGGTTTAAAATATTAATCCTATGATTTATAACATTAATATTAGTGTTTATATTCCTAGGGTTTAGTATATTAAACTTAGGGTTTACAATATTAGTGTGTGTAATATTAATCTTAGGGTTTGTTATATTGGGTTTTATAATGTTAGGACTTTATATTAGGGTTTTATATTGTGAAATTACATAATTAATGTTTAATATATATAGAAATATATCCAACATCGTATTTTGACAAACATTGTCGCAATGTGGCAATCATTGTCGTAATGTTACATTACATTGGAATTTATTCAATGTCACATTGCGACATTACAAAATCAGGGTTTAATATATTAAACTTAGATTTTAAAATCTTAGGGTTTATAATATTAATCTCATGGTTTATAATATTAATCAGTCTGACAATCATTGTTGCAATGTTTATAATATTAATAATCCCTTGGGTTTATTAATCTGTTGCGTTTATAATATTAATGTTACAGTTTATAATCTTAAGGTTTATAATCATAGGGTTGTAACAATCGTGGGTTAAAAATCCATGTAATAAAGTTAATAAATGCAAAATAATAACCAAGGTCATGGGACACATATTCCAAGCTGAATGTTGGGCAAAAACATAGTGATGGAGATCATTGGTGATTAATTAATGACTATGGAAATTGACAAAGGATTTGGAAAGGCGTGAGGCATTTATTGGCATTTACTTATGAAAATAATGGAAATTAGGAGAAAAAGAAGATGAAAGGTCACATATTGCATGTGAGGAGGAAAATGAAGGAAAATAATGGAAATTGAAGAAAATAGAGGCTTCATTAATAAAAAGGTTTATGAAGATCAATTCATAGTTTTTTGTCAATTTTATCTTGGATCTCTCTATCTATTCTTTATCTTTCATACTCTTGCACACTTATAGGTTTCTTAGAGAACTCTTGGAGCATCCTGGCATACTTTGGATTTGGAGCAAGAAGGCAATGAAAGAGAAGGAAAGCACATGGGAACATCAGGATCAACAACTACAGTGGGTTTTTCTTGCAAGTAGCGAGTTGCATGTATGATTTCCTTGCTAGTTTTGACATGCATGGCATATGAATGTGGTTATTTGGTTATGATATGTCATTGGCATGGAGGATTGACTGGATTGACAGTGGTTTTGCTTAACCTTTCCATTTCCTGGATAACTATAGTGTTATGGGTTTTACCTTTTGTTTTTATGGTTGGTGCTCATGTTCTTTATGGCTATGTGTTGAGTTATTAGTTCCTGGGGCCCTGGTTGGACAAATGCTTTGTAAGCCCTATAACAACTTGGGTTGAGTTACTAGTCCTGGAAGCCTTGGTTGGACAAATGCTCTGGAGCCCTTGGTGGGTTAATTTATTAGTATTGGAAGCCTTGGTTGGACAAATGATCTAGAACCCGACGAAAATTATGGGTTGAGGTACTAGTCCTGGAAGTTGGGTTGGAACAAATGCTCTGGATCCCTAGATAGCTTGGATAGAGACCAATATGGTGATGGTTACTAATGTCCGACCGTGAGGTGGAATCACCGGTTGAGAGTTGAAGTGGTTTGGCCTTTGGAAGCCTTGGTTTGGTTTTCTTGGTTTATTCCATGAGATCCCACATTCATGCTTGGAATATGGCACGAGGGTGATTGGCTAAAAGAAATATTTGGTTTAGCCCAATCTATGGTCGGGTGGTATGTGGAAGTCCTTGACTTGGTTAGATTTCCATATGTTAATAAGAGTTATTTTCCTCTTGTGTTCTATGTGTAAATGTACTTGTTATTATGTGGCTATGATAAATGTTCTATTATTGATGTTTATATGGTTATATGTCGGTTACAAGCATGGTTAATGACGAATTTGAGTTATGGCTCACATCGTGTTTTGGTTAGTAGATGAAATGTTAATGAATGAATGACCTAATAGATGATAATGTAGTTATTGTGAGAGGGCATCAGACGTTATCACTGATTCTCAAATAAGTATGAGCTCCCTATATTCAGATGTGTATTTATGACTTGTACATTACATGTTCATGATGTGTTTGATGAAATTTTTGTCATGGATAGACCTAGTTAGGTCAAGTTCTTGTATAATTTTTGTATGAAAGGCGTTATATTGGTGTAATTCATTGTTTTGGAAAGTTTTATGAAGTTATGGTTAGTGGTATGGAGACTAGCTGAAAAAGTGGCTTAAATATCATAGTCGCTGGCACATAAGTGGGTGAAAAAGTATGCAGTCGCATGGAGGCCTTGTGGTGAGAGCGGCTAGAGGGTTATAGTCACATGGAGATATTTTCATGGGAGCGATTAGGAGTCTAGTTCAGTTAAAAATCAAGTTAACTCAGGGGTTGGGCACCTGGAGTGGTTGGTTAGCCTCTGGGGGTCCTAGAGCTCCTAAGGAAGGTTGGTTTGGATTTGTTTTGTTGATTCCACTTCCTTAACTATACTTGGGGAGTTGAGTCATATCATAGTAACTATTTGTCACATATTTACCCTAGTGGACCAGTTATATTGCATAAATGTGGGAGGAGGGTGTTATAGGGTGGTATCAGAGTGGGTTCCGTTCTCTTTGCTTGATGTCTGGCTTTCATTCTCTTTGGGTGATATTTGATACCACAAAGTCGTATCAGAGCATGGTTCAACCCTTGGACTGGATGGGCAAAATGTGTTTGTCATGTATGCATAGTATCGGTCATCATTGCAGTTGTGTTGCCATGAATACATTTCAATTGTATATGTATTGCTTATGCATGCATGTTGTATTTATGTTTGTCATGCATGCATTATACCTAGTCAGTGTTATAGTTGTGACATCTTGCATGGTAACTAGGATAATGATTGAGATGATGTCAATTTATTTATGTGATTTTATATATATACATGTATCATGATAATCTGGTTGATCTTGTAAACAAGATATCCTCCCCTAAACTACACTGAGGTATGTTGGTATGCTTATGTTTGGATTATCTCACATGATGTCATTACAGGTAGAAGATCAAGATGAATAGACAAATGGTAGACTAAAGTTCACGAGACCCTCCTTATCGATCAAATGAGCAGCATGGTGATGGGTACTCCCCTGATATAACATACACTTTGAGAAGTTTGAAGGCAGAAATAAGAAGTTGTAAAGCAGATAATGACCAAATCATTCAGTTAGAAGAGAGACTTTCCAGGGCGCATGAGAAAAAAGCATAGGTCAATGCAATTATCCTTCAAATTTTGTGAGACTTGCAGAGATAGGGACCACTTAGGATCAGTCATGGACAAAAGGACAAGACTAATGGAGAATATGGTAGCAAATCTCATTATGGGCATATGTCATATAGAGATGACACGGTCAGAGATGACAAATTCTTTGATACACCTAATAGAAGAGGCAATGGGCATGGGATTTACTGTAGTTCTGGTTCAGACTGGTACCATGGTCATCATCGTTATCATCCTTATAGGAGGGGTGATAGGGGATATTTGTCGGATGAGTTCAAGAAAGCAAAGCCACCTACATTCGACGGAGAAATGAAGAAGTCACAAGATGTAGAAGTGTGGTTACTTGGGATGAATAAGTTCTTTCAGTTGAATGATTATTAGAGAACATGAAGGCAAGGATAGCTACATTCAATATTAAAGTTAAATCAGAAATTTGGTGGGAAGATGTAAAGAATGTCAGGGGCATTCGGGAAGAGGAGTTGACTTGGAGTGAGATTGAAAGAATTTTTAGGAAGAAGTATCTATTTGAGAGATACTATGATGATGGGGCAAAGGATTTCTATGTGTTGAAGATGGGATCCATAACTGTTGAGGAGTATACTAGCAGGTTCTTGGAGTTATTGAAGTATGTGCCTTATCTTAAGGAGGAGAATGTGAATATTCAGAGATTCACCAATGGGTTGCCAGTAGAATTCAAATACATAATTAAGTTTGACGAGCCTAGATCATCAGAGGAATCCATCATAAAGTTAAAGCATTATTATGAGAAATCGAAGCACAGATCTGAGACTAAGTAGGATTGGAAAGGAAATGAGAAGAATAAAGGAAAATGGGATAAGACGTGAACTAGACCTTAGGACATGGGTAACAAAGAGAATAAAACACCGCCTAAGAAGTTCAATGTATCTGACAAAGGATATGAATCTCAGTCTGGGGAGAAGAACTAGGGTGACGACAAAAATCCTTTACAATGTTGTGCTTATGGCAAGGATCATAACCAGAGAGATTGCTCGCAGCATCAGGTGGAAAATCGCAGATCTACAATGCTCAGGAGGCACAGACAGTGGGGGATATTGGAAAAAGTATTCCTTGGATTCATGCAGTGTTGGATAACATGCAGGAGGATCACTAGGAATATATTGTTGATATGGATGATAAGATTTGTGATCAAGTTGTTTCTATTTTGATTGACCCTGGGTCTAATTACAATTATGTTAACCCTCACTTGGTGGATAAGTGTGGTTTGAATAAGAATTACATGCAGAATCTTGGTTAGTGCAATTGGTTACAAGTACAAAGAAAATAGTTCATCATTAGGTAAGAGCTTGAGAATTTGAGTTGAATGGTATGCCTACATCAACGCATTTGAATGTGCTTCCATTGGGATCGTACAATACATTGTTGGTTATGGATTGGTTGTATATTAATAGAACCAAAGTAGATTTTTATGACAAGGCTATTGAATGATTGGACGACAATGGAGAACAAAGAATCTTGCAGGGTAAGAACAAGGCACATCAGTTAGAATGGTTACAACTATGTAGGCAAGACACAATCGTAGGAAATGGTGTTTGTTATTTGCAGTACATATTTCCAGTGATAAAGGTAAGGATGTTGAGGATGCAGAAGTCTTGAACAGGTACCCACTTCTACAAGAGTTTTAGGATCTATTTCCCACAGATATTCTAGAGTTATCGCCTAACAGGGAAATGGACTTTTCTATTAAGTTGGTACTAGGAGCAGCACCAACATCAAAGACACCTTACAGGATGAGCACTCCAGAGTTAGTAGAATTGAAGTTGTAGTTGAATGAAATGCTTGACAAGGGATACATTAGGCTAAGTGTGTCACCTTGGGGTGCACTAGTGTTGTTTACGAAGAAGAATGATAGTAATCTCAAGTTATGTATTGATTACAAGTAGTTAAATAAGATAACAATTAGGAATAGGTACCCTTTGTTGAGGATTGATGACTTGTTTGACTAGTTGAAGGGAGAAGCAATGTTCTCAAGATTGATTTGTGATCAAGATACCATCGGGTATGCATCAAAGAAGAGTATATTTACAAGACTTCTTTGGGTACTAGGTATGGGAATTATGAGTTTGTTATAGTTCCTTTTGGTTTGACTAATGCTCCAGCTACTTTTATGTGCTTAATGAATAGTGTATTGTGTCCTTATCTAGACAAGTTTGTTATTGAATTCTTTGATGATATATTGATATATTCTAAGCATGAGGAAGAGCATGTCGAACACTTGGAAACAATGTTAAGACTGCTAAGAGAGCATAAGTTGTATACTAAGCTTAGTAATTGTAGTTTCTTTCAAACAAAGGTAAATTACTTGGGGCATGTTGTCTCCAAGGAAGGCATAAAAGTAGACCTAGAAAAGATAAAAGTTGTTATGGAATAGGAAACTCCTAGGAATGTGGATGAGGTTAGATCATTCATGGGGTTAGCAGGTTAGTATAGGAGGTTCATCAAGAATTTCTCACAGATTACTTATCCTATTACATCATTACAAAGGAAATGTAAGAAATTTGAATGGACAGAGGAATGTGAAGCAAGTTTTGAGTAATTGAACCAGTCGTTGACAAATGCTCCAATGCTAAATTTCATAGATTCAGATAAAGAGTTTGTCGTGTGTACAAATGCTTGCAAGGGAGGACTTGGTGGAGTCCTAATGATGGAAGGACACGTGGTGTGTTATGAATCAAGGAAACTAAATGAGCACGAGCATAATTATGTGACACATGATCTTGAGTTGGAAACGATCATTCATGCATTGAATATGTGGAGGCATTATCTTCTTGGAAGGAGGCTTTTATTAATGAGTGGTCATAGTGGATTGAGATACTTGTTTGACCAACCGAATCTGAATCAGTGAATTTGACTTCGAAATCAGGTACATCATTAGGGCAAAGAGAACATGGTTGCATATGCACTTAGCAAAAGAGTACAAGTAAATCACATAGCAGCTATGAGTTCATATGCGACATATTTATAGGATCAGATCTTACAGGAAAGACAACAGGATGATAGGTATATGGAGCTTAGGCATAGGTTATAACAACAGGGTAAAGGTAAACAAGATGTGGAATATCATCTCATAGTGGATGGTTCGAGTAGATTTAGGGACAGGATCTATGTGCCAGACAACAGTGAAATCAAGAAGCTTATCTTGAGGGAATTTCATGTCAAGTTGTATTTAGGTCATCCAGGGTATCAAAAGACATTGACAATTGTGAAGAAGTTCTATTATTGTCTAAATCTGAAGAAAGAAGTGGCAGAGTTTGTGGCTAGATTCTTGGATTGTCAGCATGTAAAAACAAAGTGTAAGCATCCAGGTGGATTACTACAGCCGATTCTGATTCCAGAGTGGAAATGGGGGGTCATTTCCATGGATTTTATTACAGTTTTGCCAAGGACATATAGATAACATGATTTTATTATGGTCGTGGTTAATAGATTGACTAAGGTAGCACACTTCTTTCTAGTGAAGCTTACTTATTCATATAATGATGTGGCACAAGTCTTCATCAGAGATATAGTGAGGTTGCATGGTGTACTGAGGAAGATTGTATGAAAAAAGGATGCTATGTTCACTTATAGGTTTTGAAAAGAGTTATTTGTAGGTTTGGGTACAAAGTTAGCCTTCAAAACAACTTATCATCCGTAGGTAGATGGACAAACAGAGAGGGTCAACATAATTTTATAGGACATGTTGAGAATGTATGTTATGCATCAGCAGCGGAAGTGGGAAGAGTATCTTCCAAGAGTTGAGTTTGCTTACAACAATGGGTATCAGGAGTCACTAAGGATGAGTCTGTTTGAGGCACTCTATGGGCGGAGTTGTAATAGTACTATCAGTTGGATTGATCCAATGAGCAAGGTATTGATAGCATTGGACATGTTGGCAGAGATGGAAGAGGAAATGCAGGTTATCAAGAAGAGTCTAAAGGCAACACAGGATAGGAAGAAAACTTATGCAGATCAGCACAGGGCATTTAAGGAGTTTTAAGTTGGGTCACATGTGTATTTGCACATCAAGACCAATAAGATCCCCTTGAGGATTGGGTCATGTGCGAAGCTAGCACCTCATTATTATGGACCTTTCGAGATCCTTGAGAGGTTTGGACTAGTGGACTACATGCACTCTCCCTGTTAGTGTGAAAATTCCTGGAAGGTGTACCAAAAATACTTCACTTAAGTCACTAGGACCCTAACAACAAGTTGATGGTTGTTGTCATTCTAGATCTACAATACAAATGGAAAATTTGCAGTAAAAGAAAACAATATCCAAAACAAATAGCAGCAAAATAATGTATCCAGAATAATAACCCAATTGGAAAGACAATTTTAAATGAATAAATATTTATTGATAACACCTGGTGAAGGAGATCTACAGATTGGTCTATAAGTCCCCCTCCATGGGATGGGTCCTTTGATATCCTTGATGCTTTAGAAATAGAATTCCCTCTCTCAATCGTGTGAAAAAATCCAAACAAAGTGAAGAACTCAAATGGGAGCTCAAGAAAATGACAATAATGTTGACGATGATAATGATCATGGTGAGGAATGAATGAAAAACCCTCTTTATATAGCAAAGCATGGAGTTAATCTCGAAAATGGAGAATAATAAAATATTATTGACCAAATTTAGATCTAACTACTTGGAATACTTTATTATATTTATTGGAGAGGGAAAAGGAATTTAAAATGGTTAAATTCCTTTATTTAGAAATAATTAACAAATAAAATGATTTATTAATTATTTCACGAGAAACAAGAAAGATGTGAAATCAAAATAATTATTAAATAGTAATTTAATAATTATTCTTATAACAAAAATAAGGAAATTTAAATAAATAATGATTCATTTAAATCTTCCTAAGGGATTTAGTCAAATGTGACAAGGAATAATTATTAAATAATGATTTAATAATAATTCCTAGAGAAAAGTAAATAAATAATGGTTTATCTAATTATTCTCATGGGGTTTTTTCATTTAAATCAGAAAATAACTTAATAAAAGTGGTTTACTAAGTTATTTTCCATAGTGAAAGTGATTTTACTATGGTAAAATTAAATCGTATTTTGATCCACCTAGTTAGAAATGGCTAGGTGATTATTTTTTGGTGATAACACACTGCCCCCACATGTATGAGTGTTAGGAGAAAATTTTATGATCGAAATACGTTGTAGATTACACTTCCACAAGACACCAAAAGGGGAGTCAGAGAGAGAGAGAGAGATATGAAGCAAGTCAAGGATGGAAAAATAATGGAGGGGGAGAGACCTACAATACTGATAGAAGTCTTCTTTTATGTGGTAGTACGTGATCTCAAATGAGCCGAGAGAGACATACCGATACCCGGCGAGATAACTAAGTACAAAGAATAATGGTAAGCCTAACAATGTGGGACTGAGCTGTAAAGTACACGATACATGTTACATGATACACTGGCATCAATGGGCCAGAAAATAATACAACGGGCCCCATATACATAATGCACTGTGCCTCGAAAAAACATAGGCTAGGACTAAATACAATAATATCTAAGTACATGAGATACAATGCCCCTCAAACTGACATGGGGAGGTGGGATCACAACCAAGGAAGCCTTGCTGAATAGGAAAGGGCTCTGAATATTTGAATGGATCATATGGAGGAGTCATGCATGCTATGGGCACTACAAGCGGCAGAAACCAAACCCATCAAATCTACGGAACTGCATCAGAGGTTGGATCAACATCTGTGGTCATCCGGGCATGTGGGAGGCTACCTAAAGGGCCACCCCCTAATGAGATCTGAAACATCTCACCCACACCTAGGAATGGCTGGGACAATCGTCTGGATCACTGAACCATCAAGTGTACGAATCTCAATCATGCGATAAGGAGTTGATGTCGAGCATGTAAGAAACAACTAAGTCAAAGGGAAATAATGAGTCCCTTTCCCTGATTCAAGGCATCGAACAAATATGGAAGTTGGAACCAAGGTACACCACCCTCTGGACCACTCTTCTAGAATAAACGTGCCGAGGTCGACAAAAGAGAGCTCGCCAGAGTTAAGGCAACGAGGAATCCTCAACAAAGGCATGAGGGAATATAACAAAGTGATTGATGGACGGACACCAGGGATGATGATAGAAGGAAACATGATGGATGGAACACTGGCGACTTCCCTTGTCAGAGCATAATAAAAATTGTTGACCTAGTAGCGACTGACTCACATCAAGAGGGGATGGTCAATGACTCAAACGAGAGTTTGACAAAGACAGAGAAGAAGGACTAGAGGCCAAATATAAGTATACTAGAAGAAATGTGGAATGATGACCAATGAAACACTGTAACGAGACATAATGTGGACTCAAAACAAACTCCATAAGTACAAGGGTGACACATCTCAAATGCTCTAAAGAAGGGTGACTCGATGATGCTGCCACATGGGGGAGGCCCGGTGGGGACCATAAAAAATTGAGTAAATGATGGTTACTCATGACGAAAATTGACATAAGAGTTAACTAGTGCAAAGGTAAAGTGGTACTAGAGAACAGGTGGCTTAAATGAAGAGATTCAATTTTAAAGGGCAGCAAAGTGAAACTTCATGGAAATAATGGATTTTGGATGAAGTGTCAAATTACCAAAACAAGGAGAGACCTATTATAGAACTTAGTGAGATATTTTCAACGATGTTGATGGTTCGTCAAATGGAGCTACGATTTGGTCGCAATGGGCGATGGAAAAAAAACTAAGGTTTTTCCTATAAAAGAGCTTTTTGCCTCCAAATCCAATTCATTTGCATAGTGAGCTATGGAGAATTTGGAGAGGAGGAGAAGGCCCTAAATCTTGTGGAGATCGTAACGAGAAAACTAAACATCAGAATCAGGATCTGCGAGTTGGAGGTAGGTGGCCTAACCATACTCATCAATTTCAGTGGTTTAGATTTTCAGATTAGGTCCTCAGTTTTTGCTGGGAGACCCCTACCTTCCCTTACGGTCGTAGCGCACTATTTGGGGCCAGATCTACGCTCTAGAGCACAGAAATGGGGCCCACAAGTGCATTCAGCGCAATTTTTTAAGCAAAAATTGCACTCTGGACTGAGAGGGTGGGCAAGACTGTGGTATATTGGTAACTAAGGTTAAGTGCATCCATGACTGTCTTTTGTATTATGAACTGACAAAACTTAGTGGTGTCTTGCAGGTATGGCAGAGTTAAAGATATCATGGCAAGAAAGAGATTTTGATACCCTTCGCGCTGAGATTCAGGGGAATCAAGCAGTGAGAGGGATATTGGCATGATGTGGTGTGCTAAAGTTCTTGGAGAACCCAATAATGAGGGTTGGTGAGCCCTTGCTATCAAGGATAGTGAGCTATTGGGATCCGGATCAGGAGGCCTTTGTAGTGCAAGGGCACCAGATCAAGCTCACGATCTAGGATATATAGTTTTTGACTGGACTTCCCCCCTTGGGGGTGGTAGGGGAGATACAACTAGTGTTGCCTCATGGGAGGCATATTGAGGAGTTTGTTGAGCATCATTGTATACGAGGTAGTCATGCAACAAGAAAGATTATCTGAATTGATGACTTGGAGAGATTGGAGACATGAGCTATAGCCGCAACGATGCTATGAATTTGTGGTAGCCATTCCTTCCACCATATCACTAGAGGGCAGATGATGCTGGTGGAGAGTGTTTTGGGAGGGACCTATTATGGGTGGGCCTAGATGTTACTATCGTCATTGAAATGACAATTGACACTATGCAAAAGGGGGACTAGTTATATTTGTTCATTTGGTACAGTCTTATGCTCAATCTTCTTTGAGAATATCCCCACTATATGACCTCATGTTCAAATCTGTGATGGGGACTCACAGGAGCCCAGGATGCATCGCTAGGGGTAGCTACTGAGATGAGGAGGTGGAGGGGGAGTCGTAGAGTGTTCTGACCTAAGTTTTTTGTTCATTCAGACCATATGTTGCTATACATAGATGGCTATCCATATAGTGGCATTAACTATCAGGGGGATCCTGAATTACCACTTCCACCAGGACGAGTATGGGGCTCAGATTGTAAGTGAAAGTTGTTATATATTTGGTGCATTTATCATTTAAGAAATATATGTATATGGCACTGATTTCTAAACTTTTTGATATGCAGATATAGCACTGGTGAGGCCGACATGATATGTAGGGCGAGCCGCAACACTTTGGGTTGTAGATCAGGGTGGAACCTCATCACGACAGAGGTTGGATGACAGGAATTCGCTGAAGGATCTCTGACGTAGATACAACATACTATTGACTGGGATGCCGGAGCACATATGGCATGTTCTAGACGATCGATACATAGATGAGTGCACAGGTCTTCCCCCAAAGCGACGGGGAACCACGCGGTGCCTTTCGATGGCTGGTCAGGCAGTACGGGATCTACGGGCTGGTGGGATGGAGTCATTGGCTTAGGAATCTCCAGATGATAGTGATGAGACATAGGGACATGTGGGTCCCCATTTTTATTTTTTGATAACATGCGAGTGGGCATGTCGGATATATATATATCTATGATTATGCATATTTTTGTGTGACGATTGTGATTGACCATTTGTTTTATGGATGCCTGCTTACATGTGATAAATTCCAATTTAGAATGTTATTAGTAATGGTATCTACGTAGTGATTTTAAGTTCTAGGCACATGATGAATGAAATGGATTCAAATTCACGCATAAAAAGCTTAACTCATAGATATTTTCTAAATAGGATAGGATTATGAATAGATAAACGCCATTCAATTGCATGACAAGTAGCAAGGAATCTAGACAAACATGAAGGTGAAGGATGTGATGATCAAGGGAATCGACTAACAAACCTATCACTGCATCATATTCAACCTGGTTATTGGTGGCAGGTCCAATGCAAATGTCGTTGGAGTGGACTAACGAATGCATGGGGTAAAAATGGCCCAAGCTGTCGAGGCAAGATTCCTGGTGAAGCGACTCACACCATCAGCAAAAACCAATATAAGGTGTGGATGATGGATCCATCTGAAAGACACAAGAAGATAATGTGTAAGAAAGTGGGGGATGCAAGCTACCTAAATGCAAGAAGAAAGACAGAGATACATGCACTTCGATGGGAAATGATATGGGTAAAATTTCTTGAGGTAGAGCGCATTTCAAGGATTAGGAAGGATTTGGCCCTTTGGATCCTCTAATAGGTATGCCCCCTTGCCTAAACACTTATGGATGATATAAGGTGCTAGCCATAAAGGTTCAAACTTTCCACGTCGTAGGACATCATGAGCTTGGTCATACACGAGAACAAGGTTGCCTTCATGGAAGGTACGAGGGTGGACTTTATAGTCATACTGAGATTTGGTACGTTTCTTTGCCGCTTCAGTGGTTTGCAATGCAACACGATAGTATTCGAACGTCGCTTAAGCATGATGAGTCATTGTTCTAAGTGTTGGGTGTTTGGGAGGAGTTCGACAACAAGGTGAAGGGAAGGGATTTCACACTCAATTAGTAAAACTTCCTCCTCTCCAAAAATGAGATGGAAAGGAGTGAACCCAGTGGAAGTCTTGAAAAAAGTTCTATAGGTCCAGAAAGCGGGGAAGAGCATTAAATGCTAGTTGGTCTTATGTTTATTCACCGTCCACTGAAGCATAGTCTTGAGGATCTTATTGATAACTTCAACTTGGCAATTTCCTTAGGGATAATAAGACGACGAATATTGGTGTTCAAATCCCAACATAGAGGATAGCTCGCACCATATCTCATCTTCAAAGTGTTGGCCATGGTCGAAGACCAATTATTTCAGAACCCCAAATTCAGTGATAATATGGTTAAAAAAGAAGAGGGCAGCAGTAGCCGCGGTATTAGTGAACGTTGGCATGGCTTCAGCCCATTTGGTAAAATAGTCGAAAGCCACGATAATATACTTGTGGTTATTAGCGGATGGGGGTCGACACTCCATAAAGTCAATAGCCCATTTATAGAAAGGACCAGCTGCGACAACTGGATGGAGGGGAGAGGTGGAGCTCTCACCTTAGGGGTGTATAACTGACAATTGGGACAGTGTTTGACTACCACAATGCAGTCACTGAAGAGAGAAGGCCAAAAGTACCTAGCACACATGATTTTATGGGTAGTAGCCATTTTGAAGAGGTGGCCACCACAAGCGCCACCATGGCAGGCATTAAGCACTTGCTCAACTTCAGGATGGGTGAGACAACGATGAAGAGAAGTATCGACACTGCGATGATAGAGATCATCACCAATGAGGAGGTAGACGGGGGCTTGATGCCAAATCCGTTAACGATCATCATTATTGAGTTGGGGGGTAAATTTCTGGGTTAGAAGATATGGGAGGATGTCTCCATACCATGGGTCATAAGAGGTTATAGCGAGCAAGTGTTTGTCCAGGAGATCGTCATTAACTAACGAATCATGCGCACCAGTGGGGAGTTCAGAAATAAGTTCGGCAAGGTCCAAACCTTTATTACTTTTGGGGGTAACAATATCAAGATCGCATTCTTGGAGGATGACAATCCAACAGGAATACTTCCCACTGATGATCCTTCGAATTAGTAGGAAAGCCATTGGGTTGGATTTTGTCACTACTTTAGTGGTACGAGTGAGGATGTAATGGCGAAGTTTCTGGACGGAGAACATGACAACCAATGCTAGCTTTTCTTCATGTGAATAGGACATAGGGGGTTTGTTGAGGTTCTTACTGACATAATAGATGACATGTTCTATTCTTGTTGAATCTTCATGTATTAGGACCCCAACAATCGAGTAGGTGGATGCAGAGATGTATAGGATGAAATCCATTTCAAAGTTTGGTGGACTAATCAAGGGAGCAGAAGTTAGAGCACATTTTAGGGCATCGAAAGACTGTTGAGCTTGGTCATCCCATACAAATGGAATGGTAGATCTAAGGAGTCTGAGGAACCCATGAGTCATTGTGGCATAATCAGGGATGAATCGATGAAGGAAGTTAGCCTTGCCTTGAAGGCTTTGTAGCTGGCAGAGGGTATGAAGAGGGTGGGGGGGGGGGGAGTTCAAGGATGGCTTGAAATTTTAAAGGATTAAGAGTAATACCATCCTTGGAAATGATGAAGCCCAATAGGTGGATGAAAGGGACGCAAAAGACACACTTTAGGGGATTAAGGTGAATGTTATACTTGCGACATCGTAAGAATACAGTTCACAAATCATGGAGGTGTTGCGACCGGAGTCTAGAACGAGCAGTGAGGTCATCGAGATACGCAAGGATAATGTGGGACAAGTCATGAAAGAAATAGGACATGGCCCATTGAAAAGTGGCCCCAACATTCTTTAAGTCGAATGACATGACCCTATAAGAAAAGGTTCCCCACGGACTAGTGAAAGCGATTTTTAACTGATTGGCATCCCGGATACGATCTGATTGTACCCATAGAATCCATCCATAAAGGAAAGAATCTCATGCCCCGCACACTCATCAATGAAGGGTGTGGGAAATATGTCTTTGGGATAAGCTTTGTTCAAATCACAAAAGTCAGTGCAAACACGGATGGTGCCTTGTTTTTTAAGAATGGGAACTGGATTAGACACCCATGTGGTGTATTCAATAGGATAGATGAAGCTAACCTGCTTGAGCTTATCAATTTTGGCTTTGATGGCATCGTGCTTGGAAGGGTGAATAGGTTGTTGCTTTTGATGGACATGTATGGCATCAGGCCAAGTGTCGATATGATGTTCGACAACGACGAGATAAATTATGGGCATTTTAGAGTAGGACCGGGTGAAAACATCACGAACTTCCTTGGAGAGCTTGGTGTAAGCCTCAATTTCTTCCGGGGTGCAAGGTCCCCCCGAGAAAATGTTTTCTTCAACCCCTGGTTTATTTGAAATGTTGATTTTTATGGTGGGGGAAATGTTGGACATATTCCCTTCTTCGAAAGTACCAGGCGTAGGAATGGGATTTTTGAACTAGTCAACTTCACCATGGATGAAGTCTTTGGATTCCATAGCATATTGGTCATGGGTCTGCTGCGGGAGGAAGTATGCACGATGGTGCCTATCATCACAAGGATAGTTCAGAGTTGTCATGGCTTCCATGATGTCTTCATCAAAGTGGAAGATGGGCGGACTAGAGGAAGAAAGACCACATGATGTCAAAGAGCTACTCGAAGCATCTTCATGAGAAATGAGGTTCACATACGCATCGTCATGACTAGGAGACATATGACTAGTAGAGGGGACATCTACCAATGTTGAGACCGATGTGTCTGCTGAAGGAGGTTCAACAAAATCACGAGAGGATATATCTAGGGAGTTCTTAGGGAGTGATCTCATGAATGATGATAGGTAGAGAATGGGAGCAGAACTGTCCATCATCTCGACATCAGAGGAAGGGATCACGATGGGTGGTTGGGAAACCTCCTATTCTGGAGTAAAGGTGGGACCAAATTTTTCAGGTAAAGGAGAAGTGGGATCATTACAAGCGACCTCTGTTTCGTGAAGTAATTGAAATGTATCACAAAAATATTCAAGGCGGGGACAATTGTAGGAATAATGGTCGTAATTATCGTACAAAGCACAAGGGTGGTTTGTTCGTAACGAGCGGATTCTCTTAGCCAATTCAGGAAAGGTTACTTGGACCTTGGGGATGTTAGGATTGGGAAAGGTATCAGTGACAACCTCTTTAATGTGAGGGAGTTCAGGACAATTATTGGTGGCATGACCAACAACATCACACAAAGCACAAGGAGGAAGAGGCTTTGGGGGCTTAGGGGCAGCTAGAGTTGCTAGGGGAGCCTTGTCTTGAGATCCCTTCTTTTGGGCTTTGACCCCCTAATAAGGTGATTAGTATTTAGCTTAAAAATCATAGTGCTCAAAATCGCTCAAAACATAAACGACTGTGTCTCTCTAGGTGATACGATCCCAATGCAACTCGTTTCACTAAAGACGAAGCTCGTATGAGGAAGATATTGCGTTTTGTCCACTTTTCCAAATAGAGGAATTTTGAAACAACAAAAAAAGGTACAGTTAGTGCACAGTCAGTTGTCCGTACTGTTGACATGGCAGGTCAAGGTTGGTCAATGGCTAATGGGATCTCGCCAAGTGGTGCGTTGTGGTTGGTTTGTAGTGTGGTGAGTTGGCTTCATTTTATTGGTTGGAAGAAGGACCAATGGAGGGGACATGTGGAAAGCCGAAGGTCGCCACATGTCCCTCCCAAAAGATCGGATATTATCAGCACGTAGTGGCAAAATTATTAGCAAGTTGGCGGAGTTGAACCCGCGACCTCGCCTGTACAAACTCAATGACTTACCGTTACACCCGTGCCTTTGGTTGTTAATAGTATATGGTTGCCGATTATATTTATTGTGATAGTCGTTGTGGTTTGGGGGGAGGAGAGGGCCAGCCCCCTCCCATGTGACCACTATCACATAACCGTTAAGCCAATGGTTAACATAATCACGCGTAATTAGCGCTAAACTTCAGTTTAATATTAATAAACATGCTTATACTAATTAACTATGGATTAATTAAGTTGGAAGAGTAATTGGCGGATCCCCTAAATTTGGCGCTAACTCCAGATTTAGTGGATTTAACTGGAGTTCCTCCAATTTAGTGGAGAATTCTTAGGAGAAATTGAAGCAGCCATAACTTTTGCAAATTTCGACCAAATTGGGATCAGGAAAAGGCATTCTTAGATGATTTTGATGTTCTGAGCACATTGAAGTAGGTTTCAGGAGTAGTAGAGCATTGTAAACAACACTTTTTCCATTTTGAGATAATACAAAGGCCCAAGCCACGGAAGTTAGACCAAGGAGATGTAGCCCGAGAGGGGTGAACTCCTTCATAAAAACACTGTGTTAAGTGTTCATTTTGATGGTTTGTTGTACATTTGTTTGCTATTGTTCAACACTTTACTTACATGATATTTTTCTAATGAATTTGACATAAAACTTGACAAAAATTTACCTGTTCATTCATAAACACCATAAAGGAAACCTATGCACATGAAGCAAATGATAATAAATTATTTTTTATTTCGAAGTTGAAATTAGCACAGCAAAACTAACATTCAACAATAGATCAAGTTGGTATTAGAGGAAAGGTTATTTGCTTGATTTCTTGAGTTTTGTGCAAGTAGGGTTTTAATGGTTGAAAATTTGTGATGCTTACAAGGTTAAAGTTTCAGAGAGGATAAGGGAAACTATTGGTTGCAAATCCTGAGGTAATGCCCAAAATAAGGAGAGCCACAACGCCACAATCTCCACCCAAAGTTTCAATCCCAATTGCACTTGAAGCACCTCAAGTTTTACCTTTAGTTGAGATTGAGGAGGTACAGGCAGTACCAGAAGATGAGATTGAATCAAAAGCCATCATGTCTGGAGCAAGAGAGACTGGAGGTATTTCAGAAGAGGAAGCATTCAAGAAAGCTTTCTATGACTTAACTGACATGGTTAGAGTCCTCTATGAAGAGAGGAATACTAGAATGGCTAGAGAGAGTTCTAAGTCCCCACATGGAGAGGGAAGCTCAAAAGATAAAAAGGATGAAAAGAAGGATTCAAAGGGTAATGGAGGAAAGCCTTCTCCATATCCACCGCCTTCATCATCTTCCTCATCATCCTCATCATCCTCATCATCCTCATCATCTCAAACAACATCATCTTCCACTTCCACCACAAAAACTGTTCATACTCATTCAAAAACCCCAAAAGAAAAAACTCCCTTACTCAAATTGGACATTAAGTTTGAACTTCCCATGTACAATGGTGAGGTGAATGTAGAAAAGTTAGACAATTGGATTCGACAATTGGAGGTTTATTGCAGAATTCAGAACCTTCAAGAAGATGACATAAAAATCTAGTTGGCTTCATTGAGGCTAGAAGGAGTAACACTAGTTTGGTGGGAAGCAAAGACTCAAGAGGAAATGCAAATTCATGGTAAGATATCCATTTCTTGGGTTGAATTTGTTTCTTCAATTAAAATAAAGTTTTATCCTTTAGCCTATATGCAAAAATCCATTATGAGTTGGCAAAATTTTAGGCAACTCAAGGGCCAAACAATTCAAGACTATACCCAGGAGTTTAGGAAAAGGGCTTTATTGTTAGGAGTAAACTTGAATTCCCAAGATACTCTCTTGAAATATATTGGGGGTTTACATTCCTATCTAAAACACATTATCCTTATGTTCAATACAAGCAATTTATATGAGGTATGTGTGCAAGCCACGCACCTTGAAGCAAGAGGAAAGAACATTCAGGAAGAGGGTAGTAAGAAGAAGCCATTCAAGAGTAAGGAGAAAGAGAAGGGTGGAAAATGGAAAGGAAAGAAGAATGAAAGTGTAAAGAAATAAGGGGAGAAAACTATATGACAACATTGTTCCAAAGCGGGGCATGATGAAACCCACTGTTGGAAATTACATCCCAAACTAAGGCCTAAGAAACCAAACAATAAGGGGAAACAAAAGATGACTGCTACCACACAACATGATCTTGGATCCGATTCTGGTGATGAGACCAAGATTTCAGCCATGGTCACAAAAGGAAAAGAAGCTATTGCAAGCATTAGTTCCTCACATAGTCATAACAACACTCCAAATGAAGAATCAAGGATAGATTTGTTCCATGTAAGGGTAATTTCAAATCATACAAAGATTGATGCATTATTTGATAGTGGGTCACAATCGAACTTAATTTCAGAAGACTTGGTCAAAAATCTTAACCTTGAAATTGTACCTCATCATAAGCCATATCCCTTGGGTTGGATAATCAATAATGCAAATTTACAGGTCACAAGGAAATGCTTATTCGGGTTTTCCATTACTAAATAATTCATTGATGAAGTTGAGTTAGATGTAGTTCCACTTGACATCTCAGGAATCATTTTGGGAAGCCCATATTTGTATGATAGGAAAGAGGTATTTTATTGCCATGAGAACAAATAACAGTTGCTCAAGGATGGAGTAGAGTATATAGTACGGGACCATCACAAAAAGTTAAACATTTCTTTGGTTAATGCAAGGCAGATGAAGAGGCTAGTAAATGCAAGTAAAAATTTTGTGCTTCTCATGATCAAGAAAAATAATGATATTGGTTATGAATCTTTTGAAGGTAGTGATGATAAGTTAAAATCTGATTTGTTTGATGTGGTAAGCGAGCATGGCGAGATGTTTCAGGAACCAGAGGGGTTACCTCCCAAGAGGGGAATTCAGAATGAGATACGGCTGCAGCAGGATGTTCCACTTCCAAACATTGGCATGTATCGCATGTCAATCATGGAGAGCATGGAAATCAAGAAGAAAATTAAAGAATTTCTGAACAAAGGTGTCATACGCCCATCTACTTTGCCATGTGGTTCACTCATTGTTTTGGTGCCAAACAAGGACGTGACTTGCTGCATGTGTGTGGATTTCCGTGCACTGAATAAAATAACGGTGAAGAATTGTTATCCACTCCCAAGAATTGATGATTTTCTTGATCAATTGAGGTATGAAAAGTATTTCACTAAGTTAGACTTACGAAGTGGTTATCATCAAGTTAGAATAGTTGAAGAGTACATTTGGAAAACCGCATTTAAAACTAAACAAGGATTGTTTGAGTGGCTTGTTATGCCTTTCGGTCTTACGAATGCTCCAGCTACTTTCGTAAGAATTATGAATGATGTATTGAGACCATTTCTAGATGACTTTGTCATTGTTTACTTAGCTGATATTCTGATATTCAACAAATCTAGAGATGAACATGTCATGCATGTGAACAAAGTATTTGATGTCTTGAGAAAAGAACAGTTGTTTTTAAATATGTCAAAGTGTGAATTTGGCAAGACTTCTTTAGTGTATTTGGGACACATTGTTAGAGGAGGTGAGTTGAAGATATACCCCTCTAAGGTTGAGGTCATTGTGAATTGGCCCAAGCCCAATACTGTTACAGAGGTAAGAATTTTTCTAGGGGCAACACAATATTGGATGAAATTTATTGCTAATTTTTATTCCATTGCAATTCCACTACATGCATTGACTAGTGTCAAGAAAGTCTTCCATTGGGGAGATGTACAGAATAAAGCATTTGATGCTTTAAAACAAAAGATCAGTTTAGCACTAGCATTGGTTCTTCCAGATCTTAGACAGCTATTTGAGATTCAAACGGATGCTAGTGATTACACCATGGGAGCAGTTCTTACGCAGCATGGTAAGTCCATTTCATTTCATTCTAAAAATTTTAATGGTGTTGTGACTAACTATCCCACTTATGAAAAAGAACTTTACACATTGGTACAAAGTGTTAAAAAATGTAAACACTACTTGATGGGGAAGGAGACCATTATCCATACCGACCATCAACCATTGCAGTACTTACAATCACAGTCAAAGTTGCAGCAATCACGACACTTCAGATGGATGCGTTTTCTACAACAGTTTTATTTCATTATCAAATACAAAAAGGGAATGTACAATAAGGTAGTTGATATGCTTTCTAGGCCTATTGTAAATTCATTTATTATACTCAAGCATAATTCTGTTTTATATGAAAGTTACATTGAGCAATATACATATGATAATGACTTTAATATGTGTATGTAAGCTTGAGGCAAGGAAACCAAATTGAAGAATTAGATTACCATGTACATAACAGTTTGTTGTATCACTTGGAAAAGTTATCTATTCCACAAGGAGAAAAAAACATTATCATAATGGAGGCACGCACTTCATTGATTGTTGGAAACTTTGGTGTAGGCAATATAGTAGCGAATCTCCAAAGGTATTGTTATTGGCCACACATGTTTGATAATGTATCTCATTTCATTAGAGGATGTTCTTTGTGTGCAACAAGTAAGCCTAGCAATAGGAAACTAGGATTGTACACTCCACTTTTGATACCTTCACGTCCATAGGAGAGTATCTCAATGGATTTTGTAGGAGGTTTTCCATTGTCAAGGAAAGGTCATGATTACTTGTATGTAGTTGTAGATAGGTTTAGCAAGATGTGTATTCTAACGCCATGTAAAAAGCAAATTACAGCTGAAAAAACAACTCATCATTTCTTTCAAAATATTTGGGTTCATTTTGGGCTTCCTACTTCCATTGTAAGTGATTAAGATTCTCAATTTGTTGGGAATTTTTTGTCAAATTTGTGAGACATGATGGACACTAAGTTGAAGAAGAGTACAACCTTTCATCCGCAACAAATGGACAAACAGATGCATTACATACAACATGCATACAACAAGGTAAAGCATTCTTCCACAAACACATCGCCATTTGAGGCATGTTTTGGGTACTTTCCAAGATCGCCATTGGACTTCATATTTGATAAATATGTCTCCATCGATGGTCATAACGAAATTGATAAGGCAAGGAAGTTCATTGAGAAAATTCATTTGATACATCACACAGTGCAAGAACAACTTGAAAAAAGTCAAAGCAGCTACAAGGAAAGGCATGACAAACACCGTGTCGATCATAAATTTGAAGTTGGAAACGAAGTTTGGTTATATATTAGAAAAAAGAGACTTCAAGGGGAAGGTAAAAAGCTGAAGCCAATTTGTTATGATCCTTTTAAAATTCTGGAAAATATTGGTAACAATGCATTTAAGCTAGATTTGCCTCCTTATATGCAAATATACTTTGTTGTTAATGTTGAGAATTTGAGATTGTCTGAGCCTCCTTTGATTGATGATAAAGGAGAGCATGTTAAACTGCCATCAGTAGATGATTTCTTGTCAAAATATATTGATGAACTTCAGCAAGATATCATACTTGACAGAAGAACCAGAAAGTCAAAGAGAGGGAATGTTGAATACCTTCAAGTGGATGTTGGGTCCCTATAATACTAGTGATTACCCCATTACTATTGTAGTTATACCCCTTATTTATATTGTTGTGCCCCTATTACCCCCATATTGTTATTTCTGTGCCCCATAGAATCCCTCTATTGTTATTTTTGTGGCTTTATATTATTATTGTTAGGTCGGCTGGATTATATTGTGACTCCTTAGACTCCTATATATAGAAAGGAGGTTTTGTCATTTGTATCATCCAAGAATTGTTCATTTATGTAATGTAAAGGAGGTTGCCCCCTCGAAGAGGCTGAATTCTAAGGCGTTGATCTATCTTTTCTATCTTTTCTTGAGCTGGTTTCATAACATTTGGTATCAGAGCTTTGGATTCTAGGGTTTCGCTGCTCCAAACAGGTCATCGTGGCATTTTCGCTATAACTTTTTTCTGTGACGTTTCAGAAGTCGAAAAAAAAACCCATTTGAGAAGAAATTGCGCTGAACCTTGGGTCCGAATTTCAGAGCTTTTCGCGCGATATTTGCGGAGATATGATCTGAGGAAGTTGGTCTTTTTGCAGACTCCTGAATTACATTCAAAACAGGTGACCTGGGGAAAATCGTCATAACTTTCTCTCTGGGGATCGGATTGAAATTTCGTAAGAAGGTACAGAAAGAGGACGGACTGTAGTTTCTTGTGTGTGTGTTTCAGATTCAAAGGTTGAAACAGTGACTCGTGGCACGTCGTACAAGTTCGCTCTACTGAACCAGTCTAAAAGCAAGTCACTGTGGGAGATTTCACATAACTCTTCCTTGGAGAATCCAATTTGGCTCAGACTTGTGGCATTGGAAAGAGGACACAGAAGGCTACTACAGGTATCAATTTCAGAACTGGATGATCCGAAATTACAGAGATACATCAGATTCAATATCAGGCTTCTATAAAGTGAAAAAAGGTGTGTAGTTTTTTTTTTTTTTGTGTAAGCTTGGTTTAACGGAATTCAAAGGGCATAGTAAAGCATTATTATCGGTAACTGATGCCCCGAGGAAAGAAAATGCAAACACCTAGTAAGGAACCTGAAAGCTCTAGCATGACTCATGAAGAAGAGGAAGAAATGCTACATGATATATCAAAATTACAAGAACAAGTGCAACAAATGTCACGCTCACAAAAGCTAACAGAAGCTAAGATAAGTGGCGTGGAATCTAAGATAAATGGTGTGGAATCTAAGATAAAGGGCATGGAAGCTAAGATGGAGGATTCGATGGCAGATTTGAAGATAGATTTGAAGACAGACATGGAAGAATTGAAGAAGTTGCTACAAGAAAGGGTCACTAATGGTGAAAAGGTAGTAAAGGAAACTCATGATGAGAACAAAAGAAATGTTAATCATGATTCCATAGACGCTAATGTTGGATCGAAGAATCACCATATTCCAAAAATCGATATGAGGAAGTTTGATGGCAAGGATCCCGCCACATGGATATTACAGATGGAGCAATTCTTCGATCTCAATAATGTGCAAAACACACAAAAGGTACGTATGGCAACTGTATATTTGGAACCAAATCAGTTTGTATGGTATCAATGGCTTTGCTCTCGTAAACAATTTATCACTTGGGCAATTTTTACGGAAGAATTGATAGCACATTATGAAGATACAAAAAGCAACACTTTTTTTAGCCAATTGATAAGTCTCAAACAAAAGGGTTCAATAATGGAGCACATTGAGGAGTTCCAAAAATTGAACATAAGGGTAAAAGATATTCCAGAGGAGCATAGGATTGATGTGTTCATAGGGTCTTTAAAGGATAATATCCAACATGATGTTCGCCTTTGGGAACCTGATTCATTAGAGAAGGCATTCAGGTTAGCAAGAAAAATGGAAAGCAAAATTATGGCAACCAGGAAGCATACCACTCACAACTATAAAGACGGAAGTGTTGTTGCCCCTAGTCTTCCACAACCTATAAGGTTGACACCACAACAATTGGAAGAAAAAAGAGCAAAAGGGCTTTGTTACAGTTGTGATAGCAAATACACTAAAGGTCATAAGTGTGCTGAGAAGAAATTATTCTACATAGATTGTGAAGAGGAAGAAGAAAAGGAGCAAGAAAGGTCAAAAGAAGAAGATATACTCCAGGAACAAAGCCTAGATGAAGAACAAATAAATCCGACCATATCTTGTAATGCATTGGCGGGAATTACCACTCCTCAAACCATCAAGATAGAAGGACAAATCAAGAAGAAAAAGGTAATAGTGTTGATTGATTCAGGAAGCACCCACAATTTTATTCATTGTAGGGTAGCAAAAGAATTGAATTGCTTCCTATATCCAGCACCAGAGTGTCAAGTGATGATTGCAAATGGAGGAACAATAAATTGCTCTGGAAAGTGCCATAATATCAAGCTATCCATGGGAGAATATGTATTGACTAGCCCAATGCTTTCCATTCCAATGGGAGGTGCTGATGTTGTACTAGGAGTCCAATGGCTACAATCCTTGGGTACAATAGCTTTTAATTTTCAAGAACTTTTCATCAAATTTTCTACGGAAGGAAAGGAAGTTGAATTAAGGGGTATTGCAGGGAAACCAGGAAAGATAATCAGCTCTAATGGCATGACAAAGCTTCTAAAAAAGGAGCAAAGAGGTGTAATTGCACAATTATGTTCGCTAGATGTTTCCACATTGGAATCATCTATTTCTCCAGATCTCCAAAAAGTCCTGGACAATCATTCCAAGGTATTTGAGACTCCCAAAGGTCTCCCACCTATGCGTGATCATGATCATGCTATTCATCTGATTCCAGGAAGTGTTCCTCCAAACATCAGGCCGTACAGATATCCCTATGTCCAAAAAAGTGAAATTGAACGTATGGTTGCAGAAATGCTAGAGGCTGGTATAATTCAACCGAGTCAAAGTTCTTTCTCAGCTCCAGTAGTATTGGTGCACAAGAAGGATGGATCATGGCGCATGTGTCCGGATTATAGGGAGCTCAACAAGCTCACTATTAAAGATAAGTTCCCCATTCCTGTCATTGATGAATTACTGGATGAATTGCATGGATCAATTTACTTCACCAAGTTGGATCTTCGTTCGGGATATCATCAAATCAGAATGAAGATTGAAGACATTCCGAAAACGGCATTTAGAACTCATGAGGGTCATTATGAATTTTTGGTCATGCCTTTTGGCCTTACCAATGCACCTTCAACATTTCAAGGTTTGATGAATTCAATTTTCAAACCATTCCTTAGAAAATTTGTGTTAGTATTTTTTGATGATATACTAATCTACAGCAAGTCTTGGAAGGATCATGTTGAACATGTTGACAGGGTGCTACAACTATTGGAGGAGAAACAATTATATGCAAAAAGATCCAAATGTTTCTTTGGAGTCCAGGAGGTGGAATATTTGGGTCATATTGTATCTCATGAAGGAGTTAAGGTAGACCCTAGCAAAATTAAAGCCATTAAGGAATGGAAAATCCCCACATCCATAAAGCATCTGCGAGGATTTCTTGGGTTGACAGGGTATTATCGCAAGTTTGTTAAGAATTATGGGAGAATAGCAGCACCTCTAACAACATTATTGAAGAAAGATTCATTTTCATGGACTCCGGAAGCAACAAAGGCCTTTGAACATCTTAAAGAGGCAATGTGCCAAGCACCGGTCTTAGCTACACCGGACTTCACAAAAACCTTTATTGTGGAATGTGATGCTTCAGGAAATGGAATTGGTGCTGTTCTAATGCAAGATGAAAGACCCATTGCTTTTGAAAGTCGTCCAATCAAGGGAAAGTTTTTAAGCAAAGCTATTTATGAGAAGGAAATGTTGGCAATACTCCATGCACTTAAGAAATGGCGACCCTACCTAATGGGAAGACACTTCAAGGTAAAAACGGATCATGATAGCCTTAAATACTTTTTAGAACAAAGATTATCCTCTGAAGAGCAACAAAAGTGGGTCACAAAGATGTTGGGTTATGACTTTGAAATCATCTACAAAAAAGGGAAGCAAAATGTGGTGGCAGATGCACTCTCAAGAAAGGATGAGGATGTGGAAGCATTGTTGTGTGCCATTTCTATTATCCAACCAGATTGGATAAACGAAGCAAGGGAGGAATGGAAGAATGACGAAGAAGTGTGGGCACTTATTCGAAAGCTACAACAAGATTCCAGTACTTCTGATACATTTAGCTGGCAAAATGATTCGTTATGGTACAAAGATCGCTTATACCTCTGTAAGAATTCCCAGCTAAAACAAAAGATTCTTATGGAATTGCACACTTCTCCCTTAGGAGGGCACTCAGGATTTTTAAAAACTTACCACAGGGTTAAGAAGGAATTTTTTTGGGATGGCCTTAAATCAGATATTCAAAAGTTTGTGGCGGAATGTTTGGTTTGCCAACAAAATAAAGTTGAAACAATTAAGACACCGGGTCTATTACAACCTTTATCCATTCCAAGCCAACGTTGGGAGGAGGTTTCAATGGATTTTATCACAGGTTTACCCAAGTCTGAGGGAAAGAGTGTCATCATGGTGGTAGTTGACAGACTTACCAAGTATGCACACTTTTGTGCATTATCACATCCATTTAAAGCCAGTACAGTTTCTACTGCATTTATGGAAACAGTTCAAAAGCTACATGGAAACCCAAAGATTATTGTAAGTGACAGAGATCCCATTTTCACTGGAAATTTTTGGACAGAATTATTTTCTTGTCTTGGTACTCAGTTAGCTCATAGCTCATCTTATCATCCTCAATCTGATGGGCAAACTGAGATAGTAAACAAATGTTTGGAAGGATATCTTCGTTGCTTTGTATCTGATAAACAGACACAATGGGTCAAATGGTTGCCTCTGGCTGAATGGTGGTATAACACTTCCTTCCATACAGCAACAAAAATGACCCCATTTATGGCACTTTATGGGTATCAACCACCATCCATCACATCATATTTAAGAGAAAATTCTAAGGTTCAGGCAGTGGAACATCACATCGAACATCAACAACAAGTCCTCCAACTCTTAAAGGATAACCTCGTGTTGGCACAAAATAGAATGAAACAACAGGCAGATCAACATCGCAGTGAAAGAAGTTTTGATGTAGGTGATTGGGTATTCCTACGGCTACAACCATATAAGCAAATGTCCCTAAAGCAAGCTAAGAAGGATAATAAATTATCACCAAAGTATTATGGTCCGTACAAGGTGTTGCAAAAGATTGGTACTATGGCATACAAATTGGAGCTTCCTGCAGCTTCTCGATTGCACCCAGTTTTCCATGTTTCATGTTTAAAGAAGGTTATAGGTGACAAGCTCCCAATTCAAACAATATTGCCAGAACTTGACGAGGAAGGAAAAATTATATTGGAACCGGAAGCAGTCACAGAAACAAGAACTCGACAGCTACGAAATCGATCAATTTCAGAGTATCTTATCAAGTGGAAGAACTTATCCGCTGAAGATTCCACATGGGAGGATGAGAATTTTATGCAGAAGTATCCAGAACTACTCAAGCGTTGAGGACAACACTTTTTTGAAGGAGAGGGGCATGTTGGGTCCCTATAATACTAGTGATTACCCCATTACTATTGTAGTTATACCCCTTATTTATATTGTTGTGCCCCTATTACCCCCATATTGTTATTTTTGTGCCCCATAGAATCCCTCTATTGTTATTTTTGTGGCTTTATATTATTATTGTTAGGTCGGCTGGATTATATTGTGACTCCTTAGACTTCTATATATAGAAAGGAGGTTTTGTCATTTGTATCATCCAAGAATTGTTCATTTATGTAATGTAAAGGAGGTTGCCCCCTCGAAGAGGCTGAATTCTAAGGCGTTGATCTATCTTTTCTATCTTTTCTTGAGCTGGTTTCATAACAGACTCAAGGGACAAAATCCTTCTAAGGCCAAATGGATGTAGATCGCGAAGGTGAGGGAGCTGTACCCTCACCTGCTGAAAAATTGATAGTATCTTTTTGGGTCCAAAAGGCTTCTAGTGGGGCGGAATGATCAGGTGATCAATATCTAGCTCAAAAATCAAAGTTCTCATAATCGCTCAAAACCTGAACGACCACGTCATTCTCGGTGATATGATCCCCACACAACTTGTTTCAATCAAAACGGAGCTCGTATGAGGAAGGTATTGCGTTATGTCCACTTTTCAAAATAGAGGAATTTTGCAAAAAAAGGTACAGTCACTGCATAGTCAGCAGTCTGTACTGATGACATGGCAGGTGATTGGGCAGATCAAGGTTGGTCAATGGCTAATGGGATCTCGCGAAGTAGCGCGTTGTGGTTGTTCTGCAGTGTGGTGATTTGGCTTCATTTTATTGGTTGGAAGAAGGACCAATGAGGAGGGGACATGTGGCAAGCCCGGAGGCCACCACATGTCCCTCCCCAAAGGTCGGATATTATCAGCGCGCAGTGGAAAATTTATTGGCAGGTCGGCGAAGTCGAACCTACGACCTAGCCTATACAAACTCAACGAATTACCGTTACACCTGCGCCTTTGGTTCTTAAAAGTATATGGTTGCTGATTATATTTATTGTGATAGTTGTTACAATTTGGGGGAAGGAGAGGGCCAGCCCGTGAGCCAGCCCCCTCCCATGTGACCATTATGGCATAATCGCCAAGGCAATAGTTAACATAACCGCGTGCAATTAGCACTAAACTACAGTTTAATATTAATAAACATGCTTTTCCTAATTAACTACAGATTAATTAAGTTGGCGGAGTAATAGTGATCCGGATTTAAACAGGAACGCAATAAAATACAGAGATAACCATAAAGACAGATATGCAGTGGAAATAATACCTCAATTCATTACTGTAAAATACTGAAATATGCTTACAAACAGAAATGGAAATAAACCAGCTAGGGCGATGGTAGTTTATCTCTGAGAAGAGATGTGGTGGCTACATGCCTCTAAATTGTCTTACAATGAGGCTCGAAGGCCTATTTATTGTTGAGAAACAATGGAAAACCCTTCACATTCCAAAACCTAACCCTAGAAGATGAAACGCCAAATTGTGGGCCCTGTTTTTGGGTAAGTTGGTACATCAACTTCCCGGGGTCGCGAATTGGTCGTACTATCTCCGTTTGATGTGCATGATAGCCCGTTGGAAAGATCTCTCCGAGGACTACGACGGAAAAGACGATTTTTATCGAAAAAATCTCTGGCGGTGGATTTCCCAAAAAACGTCGTTTAGGGCCTCAAAACGGCTCCGGAAGTTTAGGACCCAAAAAACTGCTAAAAATAGTAAACTGTGCTATAATTAAGGAAACTGAAAAAAACTGTAAGAAGCATTAGAGGGGATCCAAGTGGAATTAGCAGGTGGCCACCAATATCCACCTGGATCAAATAGGTAGAACCCTTACATTCAAAGCTAACTCCAAATTTAGCGGAGTTAACTGGAGTTCCTCGAGTTTTAGTGGAGAATTCCTAGGAGAAATTGAAGAAGCCATAAATCTTTCAAATTTCGACCAAAATGGGATCAGGAAAAGGAATTATTAGATGATTTTGATGTTCTAAGCACATTGAAGCAGGTTTTAGGAGTAGTAGAGCATTGTAAACATCACTTTTTCCATTTTGAGTTAATACAAAGGCCCAAGCCATGTAAGCTGGACCAAGGAGATGTAGCCCAAGAGGGGTGAGCTCCTTCATCAAAACATTGTGTTAAGTGTTCATTTTGATGGTTTGTTTTACATTTGTTTGTTGTTGTTCAACACTTTACTTACATGCTATTTTGCTCATGAATTTGACATAAAACTTGACAAAAATTTACCTATTCATTCACAAACACCATAAAGGAAACCTATGCACATGAAGAAAATGATAAGAAATTGTTTTTAATTCTGAAGTTGAAATTAGCACAGCAAAACTAAAATTCAATAACAGATCACCCCCTCGCCAGATGCTTTCACAGTAGGAGTAGGCTCTTGCTGAGGTTGTTGTGGAACTGAAGCAAAGGTAGGGGTAGGAACAACCAGTTGGACCAGGGTCAAAGCGGTGTAAGGTTTCAACTGATGAGGTGGAGTGTTTACAGGGGGATCAATGTACCAGACTAGGATCCATAGGGTGATATTAGGTAGACTCAATGTAGCCATGACAAGTGTAGAATAAACTCTGGGAGGTGGAAACAAGGACGGTATCTGACCAAAAGGGTCAAAGCGGTGTAAGGTTTCAATTGATGAGGTGGAATGTTTACATGGTGATCAATGTACCAGACTAGGATCTCTAGGGTGATATTGGGTAGACTCAATGTAGCCATGACAGGTGTAGAATAAACTCCAGGAGGTGGAAACAAGGACGGTATCTGACCAAAAGGGTAATGACCTAGAGGAACAACTCCTACATGGTTAAGGGTTGGGGGGACGGATCCGGGTGGAAAACGATTAGGAGAGACACAAGCAAAAGGAGGTGGTCCTTGAGGAGTTGTACTGTTAGGTGTGGTTGATTCAGGCACAATAGGTTAGGAAGGTATAGACTATTATGAAGGCATAGCGGCCCGTTTGTGGGCAGCCCACGATGCTTGGAGCATGCAAACACTCGATGAGCTAGGCTCATAAGGAGTAGGTGGGGGGCCATAGTAAGCACCAAGTAAAGAGGAATCTTTATAGACTCCTGGAGAAACAAAAAAAGATGGTCTTATTGTCAGCCATAGAAGAAATGTTGGTCTGAGGCGAAGTCTGGGCTTTTGGATTGTAATATGTCAATCGATTGATGGTGACGATCTTTTCATTGTGGGGAAAGCACATCTTTCGGTGAATTGCAAATGCGACAATTGACATGGCATAAGTATAACTACTACCCAAAAGGATGTTATATTCAAGGGGAGCATCAATGACTTCGATGTCAATATAGATGGTCTTGCCAGCAATTATGACTGGGAAGTTGTGATATAAGCCAAGGGGCTGTGAGGGGTGACCATCCCATGCACGCAAAGTGATGGTGGATGGAGATAGGTCAGGGGAACCAAGTTGTTTCCAAACACTGGTGACCATCACATAGGTGGATGCGCCTTCGTCAATGATACACCACTGGACAATGGCATTTCGAATGGAGACTGGAATTTGGAAAGCAATGAATGAAGGTAAAGGAGGGTTTGTCATACTGACGCGAAAGAGTCTAGAGGTTGACTTGTTCGGTGTTTACCTCATCAAGATAATATGATAATCATGGTGACTAGATGGAGGAGTTGGTTGAGTAGCCTGACCTTGCGAAGGTTGGGCAGCTATATACCCTTGGTGAGGAAAAGGGTTGGTAAGCACAATGGGTTGAGATGAAGCAGGAGGGGGAGGAGGAGCGGAGGGTTGCGATCCTCGAGAAGCTACTTGAGCTTCCCATGCTTGGCGCATCTGAGGTAACAGGGGACACTCATGAGTATAATTACCATAGCCTCCAGAACAAGCACAAGTTTTGTTCGTATGAAGACCCTTGTTCTTCTTGGGTTGACCGCCCTGTTGTTGGGTTGCGGGGTTAGGTGGAGGACCCTGAGGGGCATTGGGTGGAGCACCCTGGTTGCCTTGATTACCTTGAGGCTGTTGGTTCCTATTACCCTTCCCCTTGTTCCTTTTCTTGGGATTTAGGGGATTGGGACCACTCTGTTGAGCATACACTTGTCCTTGTGGAGGAGGTGCTTGTTGCAACGGAGGGGGAGCAGGCATGGGGGGTTGGGGCATTGGTGCCGAAGGAGATGGAGCACTAGGCTATATGTACGGATAATATGGATATGGGGAAACATTGGTATAAGCAGGTGGTGCAACAGTTGGCCCTGGCATCGGTTGATGTGGATGGGGATATGCATATGGTGTGCTAGGACCTGGATAAGGAGTGTCCTGATAAGGATTGGGGGAGGGATAATTGTACATGGGACTGGTCCCTCCCTGAGGTTGACCATAACTAATATGAGAAGGAGCATATGGTTGGGGGTGTGAAAGAGTTCCAACAATTCCATCCGCGAATGAGATGCCCTCGATGCATTAGCAGCACCAGGTCGAGGCAGATCGGGGATGACAGTGTAAACGTAACCTGACTGGGCATAAATCAGGTCAAATTTGAGAGCTATTTGGAGAGCTTCTTCCTTGGATTGAGGAAAGTGAGAAGTGACATATTTCGCAATGGGGGCCAACAACAATATAAGAAACCAATCCATATAGACTCGGTCTTCAAAGTCAGGAGCTCAACAGACGCTCCTCCTTCTACGCCATTCTTGAACATGGTCAGAAAGGCGAGTGGCAGAAGTTTGACGGAATGAAGTCAAAAGTTCAGTACTGGTATCATAACAGAGAGGTAACTAGAAATATGAAAGAAAGGTTGTGGAAAGAGTCGCTAAAGTGGAATGGGTTGCCCTAGGCTGGTCTACATACCACTTCGCAGCAACTCTAGTGAGCATGCATTGGAACAACTGAAGATGAATGGAGTCGTCAGTAATAGAATTGGATGAACACCACATATGAAAGGAGCGAACATGATTGGTTGGGTCTTCTCCAGGATTACCCTCAAACTTCAAGATGTCTAAAGGGAGTTTTGTAGGCATTGTTGGCCATGTGGGATCGTGGAGAAGGGGATCATTGATAAGTTGGTTAAAATCTGGGAGACTTAGACCAATGAAAAAAGGAAGTAAAGGAGTCAGAGTGACCACACCGGTTGAGGTTCCACTAATGGGGGTACCCTGGTTGGCACCTGGGTTACCGCCCTGGGTTCCTGCACTTGCATTGGTGGCTGACATGATGGTGGTATGAGGATGAGAGGACGTGGAATCAAAGGATCAGTTAGCAAAATCAGAATCAGAATCAGAATGATGACTCGATGGAGGACTAGGCGTATGAACTCACCCCTGACAGGGAGGAGTGATATGGCCTAATGGGAACTGAGGGAGAAGCCCTCGAATTCGATGCGACAAACACCTTGGAGGAGCTATGATGTTTAGAAGAGATAATGATAGGAATACAAGAGAAACAAACAAAAAGAAAACACCTAGTGGTATGAGGATGAGGGGATGCAGAATCAAAGGATGAATCAACAGAATTAGAATCAGAATCAGAATGATGACTCGATGGAGGACTGGGCATATGAACTCGCCCCCAACGAGGAGGAGTGATATGGCCAAATGGGAACTAAGGGTGAAGCCCTCAAATTCGATGCCACAAATTCCTTGGAGGTACTATGATGTCTAGAAGAGATAATTATAGGAAGAAAAGAGCAACAAACAACAAGCAAACACCTAGTGCAGTGGTGCCAAGTGTAAAGTAACTATTTTAATGATGTTACTCTAATGCAAGAAAACACATACTATCAAATAAAAAAGAACCCTAGCCTATAGATGATATGAATCCTCAAACAATCTTAAATCTACTATTTCATATGTCCTTCCAAAGAACTTCTTACTTGACAGAATCTCACCCCCGTAAGCAGATATTGCTAGAAAAAGGTGGGGTAGAGGACCAATTGCTTCCCACAGCCAGTCTTATAAGGTGTTTTCCTAAGATTGGTCACTACAATTACCTTCGTCCCATGGGGGTGGTTGAGTCTTGAGCTTCTTGGTAGTCAGCCACCGCACTAAATTCCCTGCCACAACTTGGGTAGCCCCGAGGAGAACTACTTGCAAAATGATCTAGCCTAAACCACTATGAATCAGGTTTCTGACGCACTATGACTTTGACCGTGGGATGGTGAAGGATTTTAAGCTCCCTAATATGACAATTTCTATGTCTTAATGAAAAGTGACCGATGGGTGTTATTGGAATCTTATCCCACCGACCCTACACCTACACCACAAAGATTGTTTGGCCTTGATGCCCAAGTGGGTTTAATCTATGTGTGTTGATTTATTAAGGTATAGTGTTTAATGTCTTGGCTTGGCGGTGTTAACCAAGCTCTCATTCGCTTAAGATGCGAGTGTGTGTAAAGGATGTGTCAAGTGGATGACTTAATTAAGCGTGTTTCATCATGCCATATGGTACTGAAAGTAAAATGCTGAAGTAATGTAAACGAATTTGAAATGACAGAAAATTAAACATTCAATCAAGCATACACAACCCCACCCACAAGGGATACTAAGCAACTAAGCAAGAGAAGGAAAACAGGCTACTCAAAGACACATAAAGAGGCCAACAAGATCTAATGTCAAGGGATTGGGATCTAAAGGCCCTAAGCTGTTGAAAATGGTGCAAACAAACAACAAAAATCAGAGGTGAAAATTGTTGTAAAGGACATGTATGAAGCTCTAAGACCTAGGATGCTCAAGGGGATCCTAAGGGGGAAAAGGAAAACCCAAAATATAAAGTGATAAAAGGTAAAATAAACCTATCCAATGGATCTGAAAAGTAATGGATCAGATCTGAAAAACAAAGGCTAAAAATGTTGAAAACCCTAGACTCCTCACTCAGCAAATGTCTTCCTAACAATGTGGAGGAGTACTCTAAACCCTAGGGGGCTATTTCCTTCCTAAAAGAGACAAAAAAAGTGGATCTAGGCCTAAGGGAGACTAATTAACACAGTTGAAAAACCCAAACCAGTCTGTAGACAACACTTTCGGAAAAACTGTAAAAAAATTGAAAATTTTTCAGAAAAGTTGGAGAGCACAGGTACTGACCTGTTTTCAGAGCTAGCACAGTTTCTAGGATAAAAAGTGCACTCTAGAGCACACTAAAGAGGTAAAAGGGTGCACTCCTCTCCTGGGAGTTTCAGTCAGAAAATCTCAAACAAATGTTGCCATCTCCTACTCGGTTGGTACCAACCTATGAAAAAGACCAAAAACCCTTCAGAATCTAAAAATTTGACAAAATAGGGTTTTAAAATGGAAATAAAAATTGAGAGGCCTAAAAAATGGCTGAAGAAACCCTAAAATTTATGAAACTTCAGTCACCCAAGAACATGGTTATTAAACTAGTGGAGTCGCCATTTGTTAGTGTAAAAGTTTCTAAAAGGTGTACCAAAAATACTTCACTTAAGTCACTAGGTGACAAGTGACCCTAACAACAAGTTGATGGTTGTTGTCGTTTTAGATCTGCAATACAAATGGTAAATCTACAGTAAAAAAAAACAAGATCCAAAACAAATAGCAGCAAAATAATGTATCCAGAATAATAACCCAATTGGAAAGACAATTTTAAATGAATAAATCTTTATTGATAACACCTGGTGAAGGAGATCTACAGATTGGTCTGTAAGTCCCCCTCTGTGGGATGGGTCCTTTGATATCCTTGATGCTTTAGAAATAGAATTCCCTCTCTCAATCATGTGAAAAAACCCAAACAAAGTGAAGAACTCAAATGGGAGCTCAAGAAAATGACGATAATGTTGACGATGATAATGATCATGGTGAGGAATGAATGAAAAACCCTCTTTATATAGCAAAACATGGAGTTAATCTCGAAAATGGAGAATAATAAAATATTATTGACCAAATTCAGATCTAACTACTTGGAATACTTTATTATATTTATTGGAGAGGGAAAAAGAATTTAAAATGGTTAAATTCATTTATTTAGAAATAATTAGCAAATAAAATGATTTATTAACTATTTCACGAGAAACAAGAACAGTGTGAAATCAAAATAATTATTAAATAGTGATTTAATAATTATTCTAATAACAAAAATAAGGAAATTTAAATAAATAAAGATTTATTTAGATCTTCCTAAGGGATTTAGTCAAACGTGACAAAGAATAATTATTAAATAACGATTTAATAATAATTCCTAGAGAAAATTAAATAAATAATGATTTATGTAATTATTCTCATGGGGTTTTTTATTTAAATCATAAAATAACTTAATAAAAGTGGTTTACTAATTCATTTTCCACAGTGAAAGTGATTTTACTATGGTAAAATTAAATCCACATAGTGTATTTTGATCCACCTAGTTAGAAATGGCTAGGTGATCATTTTTTGGTGATAACAGCCTCCGATAGCGAAAGTCCATGATGTTTTCCATGTGTCATTACCTAAGAAGTATGTTAAAGATGTTGACTCTGTGATTGTCTGGTCTGTATTGCAGGTGGAACCGGAAGGAGAATTCCAGCTGGAACCTCAGTGCATTTTTCATAAAAAGATGCTCATGCTTCGGAACCAAGCAATTGAGCAGGTTAAAGTGTAGTGGAAGCAATTTGGGCCCAATGAAGCTACATGAAAGATGGTTGATCAGATGTGGGCTATGTATCCTTCATTATTTGTTAGTGGAGTAAGATGAGTTTTGGTATATGTACATATTTATATATGGTTGTGATTGTAAATACCGCAATGAGTTGTGTTATAAATCTCCAATAAGCAGTATGATGTTAATGATATGTTGATTTTGTTTTCCACAATATGATATGATGTAAATGTTGCATCGAGCTGTGTTATAAATTTCCATGGGAAGCATGTGTTTTTTTGGTTTATAAGTGTCATTAAACATAGAGGACAATGTTCCCCTAAGGAGTAAGGGTTTGTAATATCCCCGGGTTAAAAATCCATGTAATAAAGTTAATAAAGGAAAAATAATAACCAAGGTCATGGGACACATATTCCAAGTTGAATGTTGGGAAAAACCATAGTGATGGGCATCATTGGTGATTAATTAATGGCTACGGAAATTCGCAAAGGAATTGGCAAAGGCTTTGGAAAGGCATGAGGCATTTATTTATGAAAATAATGGAAATTAGGAGAAAAGGAAGATGAAAGGTCACAAGTTGAATGTGAGGAGAAAAATGAAGGAAAATAATGAAAATTGAAGAAAATAGAGGCCTCATTAATAAAAAGGATTTTGAGGATCATTTCATAGCTTTTTGTTAGTTTTAGCTTGGAGATATCTCTCTATTCTATCTATTTCATACTCTTGCACACTTAGAGTTTCCTTGGAGAAATCTTGGAGCATTGTGACATACTTTTGATTTGGATCAAGAAGGTAAAGTAAGAGCAAGAAATCACAAGAGAACATCAGGATCAACAGCTACAACAGGTTTTGCTTGCAGGTATTGAGTTGCATGTATGATTTCCTTGATAGTTTTGACATGTATGGCATATGCATGTGGTTATTTGGTTATGATCTGTCATTGGCATGGAGGATTTCCCAAATTGTCAATTTTTTTGCCCAACATTTCTATTTCCTATATAGCCATGGCGTTGTGGGTTTTATCTTTTGTTTTCTGTTTGGTGCTCATGTTCCTTATGGTTATGAGTTGAGTTATTAGTTCTTGGAGCCTTGGTTGGACAAACACTATTGAAGCCCTACAACAGTGTGGGTTGAGTTACAATTCCTGGAATCCTTGGTTGGACAAATGCTTTAGAGCCATTGTTGGGTTAAGTTATTAGTCCTGGAAGCCTTGGTTGGACAAACGCTCTGTAGCCCAATGGTAGTTGTGGGTTGAGTTACTAGTCCTAGAAATCAGGTTGGAACAAATGACCTAGAGCCCTAGACAACTTAGATAGAGACCAATCTGGTGATGGTTAGTGATGTTAGACCGTGAGGTAGAATAATTAGTTGAGGGTTGAGGTGGTTTGGCCTCTAGAAGCCCCGATTTGGTTTTCTTGGTTTATTCCATGCGATCCCACATTCATGTTTGGAATATGGCATGGGAGTGATTAGCTGAAAGAAATATTTGGTTCAACCCAATATAAGGTTAGGTGGTACGTGGAAGTCCATGACTTGGTTGGCTTTTCATATGTTAATAAGATCTATTTTCCTCTTGTTTTCTATGTGTAAATGTACTTGTTATTATGTGGCTATGATGGTTGTTCTATTATTGATTTTTATCTAGTTATATGTTGGTTACAAGCATGTTTAATGACATATTGAGTTATGGCTATCATCATGTTTTGGTTAGTAGATGAAATGTTAATGAATGAATGACCTAATAAATGATAATGCAACTATTGTGAGAGGGAATTAGACCTTATTGATGATTCTCAAATAAGTATAAGCTCCCTATGTTAAGATGTGTATTTATGACCTGTACATTAAATGATCATGATGTGTTTGATGAAATGTCTATCATGGATAGGCCTGGTTATGTCAATTTCTTGTCTAAGTTTTGTATGAAAGACTTTGTCTTGGTGTCATTCATTGTTCTAGAAAGTTTTATCAAGTTATGGGCAGTGGTCTAGAGACTAGCCAGAAAAAGTAGATTAAATATTGCAGTCGTTGGCACATAAGTGGGTGAAAAAGTATGCAATCGCATGGAGGCCTTGTTGTGAGAGTGACTGGAGGGTTACAGTCATATGGAGGGATTTTCATGGGAGTGATTGAGGGTTTAGTTCAGTTAAAAAGCAAGTTAACTCAAGGATTGGGAACCTAGAGTGGTTGGTTAACCCCTAGGGGTATTGTAGCTCCTGAGGAAGGTCGATTTGGTTTTGGTTTGTCGATTCGACTTCCTTAGCTGTACTTGGGGATTTGAATCATATCATAGTAACTCTTCGTCACATATTTACTCCAGTGGACTAAATAGCATGGGTAAATGTTGAAGGAGGGTGTTACATGTTTATAATATTAATCCTAAGCATTAATATTATTCACTTGGGTTTATAATATCAATAATTTTTTGGTTTATCAAACTTGTAGGTTTATAAAGTTACAAGATTAGGGTTTAGTATATTTAGAAATATATATGATGTCTTATTGTGACAAATATTGTCATTGTGTGACAATTAATTTGAAAATCGTTTTCACAATATTACATTACAATGCAATTTATTCAATGTCACATTGTGACATTACAAAATTAGGGTTTAATACATTAATATTAGGGTTTAAAATATCAATTCCAGAGTTTAACACTAATCTTAGGGTTTAAAATATTAACGATGTGGTTTATAATATTAATATGAGGGTTTATATTCCTAAGGTTTATTATATTAAACTTAGGGTTACAATCTTAGTGTGTGTAATATTAATCTTAGGTTTGATATATTAATTTAAGGGTTTATAATATTAATCTTAGGGTTTAAAATATTAATCCGTTGGGTTTATAATATTAATGATCCCTTGGGTTTATTAATTCCTTAGGCTTATAATATTAATCCTAAGAGTTTATAATATAAAACCCTAAGGGATTAACATAAAACTTAAATGTTCAGGTTTTAGAATGTTAGGTTTTCATATTAGGGTTAATATTATGGCATTGGAATGCTACAAAAATCTATCCAATGTTGCATTGTGACAAACTTTGTTTCAATACAGTCATTATCACAATGTTACATTATATTGCAATTTATTCAACGTCACATTCTTAAATTACAAAACTGGTGTTTAATATTAGATTTTTAATATTAAGGATTTTTAATATTGAGGCTTGGTATTGGGTTTATAATTTATAATGTTAGGATTATAATATTAATCATAACATTTATATTCATAGGGTTTATTATTAATCATATGCTTTATAATATTAATCCCTTGTCTTTATAATACTAATAATTTCTTGAATTTATTAATCCTTTGGGCTTATAATATTAATATTAGGGTTTATAATATTAAGATTTATAATCATAAAGTTTATAATATTAATCCTAGGGTTTATAATTCCTTGTGTTTATATTATTAATCCTAGGGTTATAATCCCTTGGGTTTAGTATAGTAATCCTATGATTTAATATTATTCTCTTTGGTTTATAATATTAATCACTTGGGTTTATAATATCAATATTCCATTGGGTTTATCATTTCGTTGAGTTTATAATACTATTAATCCCTTGGGTTCATTATTCGTTTGAATTTATACTAGGGTTTATAATGCCTTTGCTTTATATTATTAATCCTAGGGTTTATAATTCTTTGGGTTTATAATATTAATCACTTCCGTCTATAATATCAATAATCTCTTGGGTTTAACAATTCACTGAGTTTATAATATTATTAATCCCCTAGATTCATTAATAGTTTGGGTTTATAATATTAATCCCTTGGATTTTTAATCCATGGGGTTTATAATATTGATCCCCCGGGTTTAGTAATCCCTTGGGTTTATAATATCAATCTCTTGAGTTTATAATATTAATAATTCATTAGGTTCATTAATTCCTTGGGCTTTTAATATTAATCTCTTGGGTTTATAATATTAATCCCTTAGGTTTTTAATCCATATGGTTTATAATATTAATCCCTTAGGTTTATTGATTACTTGTGTTCATAATCTCTAGGGTTTATAATATTAATCCCTTATTTTTATAATATTAATAATTCATTGGGTTTATCAATCCCTTCGCTTTGTAATATTAATACCTTGGATTTATTAAGCCCTTTGGTTTTTAATATTAATTCCTTGGGTTTTTTATCCATTTGATTTTTAATATGAATAATTCTTTGGGTTTATAATATTCATCCCATGGGTTTATACTATCAATCCATTTGGTTTATAATATTGATCCCTTTACAAACAATATAATCGCTAGGATTTAAAATCCCTTTGGTTTATAATATTAACCTCAATCATTTATAATGTTAATCCCTTGGGTTTATTTATCCCTTCAATTTATAATATTGATAATACAACGAGTTTATTAATCCCTTGAGTTTATAATATTAATCCCTTGTTTTTATTAATAATATTAATAAATGTGGATTTAGCAAACCCTTCAAATTCTCCATTTGTTTATAATATTAATCCCTAGGTTTTATAATATTAATGCATTGGGTTTATTAATCCTTTGGGTTTAAAAAATTAATCCCTTAAATTTTCATCCCTAGGGTTTATAATATTGATCCGTTGGGTTTATAATAATAATCTCTTGGTTTTATTATAATAAAACAATATTAGGTTGATATTATAAACCATATTTATTATTATTATTATTATGGATTTAGCAGGACTTTCCAATTCTCCATCTGTTTCTAAAATTAATTCCTTGGATTTTTAATCCCTAGGGTTTATAATATTAATACCTTGGGTTTATTACTCCATTTGGGTTTAAAATATTAATATTTTTTGTTTTTAATCCCTTGTGTCAAGACTCCAAGTTGGGTAGATGTGCGACGGTTGCTTGTGTTGATCGATTCAGGTGGAAAACGTGTGATGAGACGACTTGGAGGGTGTTCAGTTAAGTGCAACGGGTGGACACACTTATAGCGGATGCTCCCATGTTGGGCAAGAGCCCGCCTATCGCAACCAACGACCAGTGGAAGAAGTGCGACGAGCATGTGACCGACAAGAAGTGTGACGGGCGAATGTGCGACAAGATGGCGTGTTGGGCGAAGGGTGCGTCGAGCGACCTGAGTTGGGCGCCCGGGTGGGCACGCGCCCGAGGTAGTCAACATGGACGAGTTGGGGACCATGTGCGCGACTGAAGTGACAAGTCAGGTGAATGGGTGAGGTCGACCTGAGATGGTAACTTATAGGTAGTGACATGGATATTATTTGGGTTGGGCCAATCATACGACAGTGGGTAGTCCGACCCATACTTTGACATGGAGCCAACCTTTGGTATGGACGAAAGGTCACGACGGTTGAAGTGCCATGACCAAGTGGCACTCATATATATTGGAGGTAATGCGATGACATTCAAACCATCGAACTTGACTTGACATCGCATAACATAAGTGTGAAGTAAGGAGAGCAGAGTAAAGGTGATATAAGGAGGGTTGCAGAACAAGAGGGCTGAGGATAGGTCGAGTAGCAAGCAAGCCGGGTTGGGTCTTGGTGCAGAATAGTTGCAGGCCAAGTTGGGTATTGGGTAGGCAGGTCGCGTTGTGTGTGGACCATGCGCCCACACCAACGGTTGGGTTGTTGAACGATGGAATGTATAGGCAGTTCCAGCGGAGGTAGTGCTGTGATAAGTGCAGATCGTAGACAGAATTAAGCGGACAACACGATAGTGTTAACCGATAGCTGAACGATGCGGGTGAACGACAGACGAAGGTCCAAACAAGTGCCAAAGTATTGTGTCGAAGACAATATTGGGGTTTCCTGTTGTATAGTGCGGGCAGGGCAATGACAAACTGTACGAATTCAATGTAAAACTTGTATTTTGTAAAACACTGAATTGTTATATATTATTATTGGGCAGAGTTTACAGGAGTTACCTCTCCCAAGTATGTATGGGCGTACTTATGATGTTGATTTGATTTTCGCTACATATTGATAAAAGATAATTGAGGAAGATAAATTGTTGATAAGTTATTCCATTGCATTATTGTGAACACTTGTTTGGAAAATTGACTAAGTGTTGAAATAAACGTAGACCGTGTACTCAATTATTGGTGAAAAGGAAAAGTATGGTGGTCTCGCACTGGCCTATGTGTGGTTGGAAGACTACCACCGGAATAGCGGCGTGACACCTTGGGTTTATTAATCCCTTGGATTTATTATAATTATAATTATTATATTAATATTATTATGGTGGTTATTATTATTATTAATAATTATTTATTAATTATAATTAATTATAGTTATTATTATTATTAACTATTTATTTATTATTATATTAATTTATTTTATTATTATTATTATTAATTATAATTCATAATAATAACCATAATTATGCTACTATTATAATAATAATAATTTATTATTATTATTATATATTGATCATCAATAATAATAATAAATCTATACTATAAATGTCTATTGATTTATTTTAATCACATTTACTAATGTTGTAATTGTGCATGTAATTTATATATGTATATCAACCAACCACATTTAATAATATCATTGTGCTAATAATACTATTACAAAATAAAAGGAAGTATTCTACAAGGGATAAAAGCCATAAAAAGAAGGGCCACTACAAATATATCCCAAAAACCCATTATTATACTCCTTCTGACATCCACCTGCATACATCTAAGCAAGAAAAATGGAACGAAATTACTTGCTGGTTGTGTGGCCAGACTGGACATACAGCTTCAAGATGTCCCCAAGGCGAAGAATCAAAGCTTAATAAGGGAAAAAAGACAGTTGTTTATGCTCAAAAGGCTAAACAGGTTAAGAAAGAGCATTCAGGCCCAAGCTTTTGTCTGAGATGTAAATCAAAGACCCATGCTACAGAAAGGTGCCCAAATCTTATTATCAAAGACTCAGCTCAACAGCACCAATTAGAGGAATCGTCTCTTGATTCTTTTAGCACTTCAGAAGAAGAATTTCAAGTTAATATGGGCCAGTATACTGATTCTGAATCATCTGAATGTTCTTGCTATAATTCAGAAGAATGTGCATGTCATATATTTTATGAAGATGACTCTGAATTTTTGTACAGTTCCAGCGAAGAAGAAGAAGAAAGAACAAAGCTTCCTAAAGAAAAAGTCCTAATGGCATCTGCTGAAGAAGAGGCAGAAATGAAGATTTTATCACATATTAGGACAATGGAAGAAGGACCCATGAAGAACCGCCTGATAGAAGCATTCACAGATCAGCTTAAATCAAAAGCCTCAAAAGAATCAGGTAAGAGACCTTTGTTTGTCGATGCATCCTATGAAAGGAACACTAAGTCTTTCCAAATGCATCACCAGAAACCAGGGAAAGTAAGATCCCTGACTTTGGGAGAAGTGAGTGGTGAAATTCACCAACTCAAAGCAGAGATTTCTGCAATCAAAGCTCAAATTGCAGAAATTAAGAAAGGCAAGGACATTCAAGAAGAAAAAAAGAAGAATCCTGGAACACAACAGCCCATAGCCAAGAAATTCAAGTTGCTGAAGGAAGGTCAGACCCAAATTTTGGCTTTCAAGATATGAGATTGTTTACCATCACATATCAGCAACATCATGTCAAGGTAAAAATCTGTATCCAAGGCCAGATATTTTTCATGACTGCATTATTAGATTCTGGTGCAGATATTAATATTCTTAATGTCAGAAATGTTCCAGCAAAATATTGGGTCTCTGCTGAAAGAGAAGTTGTAGGCCTAGGAAATAAGAAACTCAAATATGAAATTCCTAGAGCTTCACTATGTTTTGATACCCACTGTGTATACATGAAATTTGCCATAGCAGACATCCCTGTTGATTGTATATTAGGGAATGTCTTTTTAGCTGCAGTAGAACCTCATGGGTCAGCCAGGTTGAAAGGAAGCAAAGCTGGTTATTTTATTTCTGTACCCACATCTAAAGGTAGAAGAAAAAGAATTGAGCTTCCTTATGTTTCAACCCCAAGAGTTTCTACAATGGTTCAAGCCATGCAGAAATTAGACAAAGCAGAATCTTTGCTATTAGATCTTAAAGATCTAAAAAGCACATTGAGAGTAGAAGAACAGCTGAAACAACCTCAAATTAAAAGAAAAATCCAAGAATTGAAAGAAAAGATAGAAGAAAAATGTTGTTCAGAAGAACCAAATGCTTTTTGGCACAAAAAGCAACATACCATTAAGTTGCCCTATAAAGAAGGATATACAGGAAAGCCCTGTAAAAGCAGAGCAATCCCTATGAGCCAAGAATACAGAAAACTATGCCAAAAAGAAATCCAGCAATTGCTCAACAGAGGATTGATCAGAGAATCCACTAGCCCCTGGAATTGCTATGGATTCTATGTAAACAAAAGAGCTGAACAAATTAGAGGTATCCCTAGACTTGTGATAAATTACAAGCCTCTAAATTCAGTTTTGGCCGATGATACTTATCCCATTCCACATAAAGGAGATTTGATCAGGAGAATTGCAGGAGCCAAAATATTTTCAAAATTTGATTTAAAAGCAGGATTTTGGCAAGTTGCCATTGATGAGGGAGATAAGTTCAAAACTGCGTTTAGTATTCCTGCAGGGCACTATGAATGGAATGTCATGCCTTTTGCTCTTAAAAATGCTCCTTCAAAGTTTCAAAAGGTCATGGATGATATTTTCAAGCCATATTTTGATTGGCTACTTGTATATATTGATGATGTTTTAATTTTTTCCAAAAATATTGATGATCACTTCAAACATGTAAATATTTTCATGAAGTTGGTCAAGAAAAATGGGCTTGTGCTTAGCAAAAAGAAAATAGAAGTATTTCAGACTTCTATAAAGTTCTTAGGCCACCAGATTTCCAATGGACAAATCTCTCTGCAACAACATGCCATTGACTTTGCAGACAAATTTCCAGATGTCTTAAAAGACAAGACACAACTGCAAAGGTTCCTTGGCTGCCTAAATTATGTAAGCAGCTTTTATCAAGACTGTGCCAGTGACAGAAAAGTTCTCAATAAGCGGCTTGGCAAAAATCCCCCTCAATGGTCAGACGCCCATACTAGAGCAGTGCAAGAAATCAAAGCAAAGGTAAAGTCTTTGCCTATACTGTATATAGCAGATGATGAGGCATTCAAGATAGTTGAATCTGACGCCAGTGACATAGGCTGGGGTGGGATTCTAAAACAAAAGGTTGACAAGGAAGAACAAGTGGTACAGTTTGCCTCAGGAGTATGGAATCCAGCAGAACAGAATTACTCTGTTATTGAAAGAGAAGTGAAAGCTGCATGGAATTGCATCAGCAAGTTTGCAGTATATCTAATAAACAAACATTTTCTTCTCAGAACAGATGCGTCAGCAATGAAGAAAGTCCTATCCAAGGACATCAAGAAACCAGAAGAAGCAAAGTTTGCCAGATGGCAGGCGCTCTTTGCAAATTTTGATTTTTCCATTGAGCACATCAAAGGAGAGGAAAATTGTCTTCCTGACTTTCTCAGCAGGGAATACCTTGAACAAAACACAGCACATATCATGATGATTATTACTGAGTGGGACCAGCACCAAAAACAAGAAGTCTTGAGAACCATTCCAGATAATCAAGACTGGGATACATACAGGGACAACTGGAGACCCACATGGCAATTAAGGAACACAAAAGTCCTTGATGCCAACTTGCAGCCTCACACTGATCTACAACACTATGTACCTGAAAGAATGGTGTACCCAAAGGGCAGAAAATGGATCCATGATATGATGTATGACAAAGCAAAAGCAGATGCTAGAACAGCAAGAAGGGCCCTGGAAACAAATTTTCATGACATTGGAGGTATCTGGCACCATGGAGGTCGTGACACAGGAATCTATGAAAGCTATTATTGCATCTACCGAACCAGAGACTTGTGGATCAACCAACCCCAAGTCCAACCATGTGCTCGATGGCCCAGAAATGATCCCAAAGTAATGTTCCCTGACACAGTTTATGATTTTTCAGATTATAAAAAGCTGTGGTGGGACTTCATGAATATTGATGACAGAGAAGAAACCCATTACACAAAGTTGAAATTCAGTACAATGGCAGCATCCCAGAAAAATCTACAATGTGAATGGTTTCAGAATTGGTGGACAGATTACGGAGTGAACAGAACAGCCATGGACCCAGTATATCATGAAGGATATGAAAGAAAATACTGTTACAGATGTTTTGAGTACAACATCGGGGAATGTTTTCATCGCATATACAACACAGTCAAAGAAATGACAGCCCAAGAGTGGGATCCTTTTCACATGACAAATTATTCCCTCCAGGAATACATGAGAGAGCACTTAGAATGGTATGTCCTAACCAAAGTCCAGCATCAAATCATATTGGGTAAACCCATGATAGTCCGAAGGATTTATACAAAGGCATGTGATGATCTACTTTATAAAAGAAACAGATTCCCTGATCTGACTGTATTTTGATTACGTACCAGTCACAAGGGCTTAATTGTGACCAGAGTTCCCGTGGGCTTTACTATTTAAAAGCTTCCACAGTGTAAATATTCTTATCTAGTCTTTTCCCGTGGGCTTTTTGTACAAAAGTATCCACTGTGTAGATAGCCATAATGTCCGAATCTACTTTACAGACTATATCTCATGCGTTACCCGAAAGCAATTATTCGGTCTGTTTTAAGGACCCGAATATTTGTGCGGACGTCGCTCTGATAAAGACTGAAAAGAAATGATTCTTTAAGCTTTAAGTCATTTCTGTCCGACCAACAGTAATGTTTGTCCCCCCTTCTCATCCTATATAAGAAGGGTAAGGTTCATTTGTTGGGCATCGGCATTTGAAGAGCCTTGTGTGTGTGTTTGAGTCGAGTGTTCTCCTGCTCTGCATCTGCGGACATCCAGTCTGATCATCTTGCAACACGAGAAATCACTCAAAGTCCTTAGTTGGTTTGAGAAGCCTGTGTATCAGTGTGCTCGGCACTGATAAGAACCTAAAGTGGCCGAACCATTAGAAGAGTCAAGTGTTTGGGTGTTAAGTCTGATTCTGAGACAGAGCCTATACCTCGCCAGAAGCTTCCGGTAGTAACTTGCTTAATTTTGAGCTGTGAAAAGTCCGGTAAATGCGAGATTAGTCTATCTCTGTATAGAATCCATTTCTATAAAAGCTCTGTGAGCATCCTGTAAGAATTTTCTCCATTCTGAAATAAAATGAGTATGTCATTCTGTTATTGAGTACCTCTGTGCATTTAAAAGTCCGCTGTGGTAGAAGTTTTCTCTGTGCTTTCATCCCAAGTTCGCAGGAAGTTCGCGAAAAGATCGAAGGGACACCAAGGCCATTTGAAGGCGTGGACGCGTTGTTGAGGTCGTGAGAGTGTGAAAGATCCAAGTAGGTTCACCACTGGTTCATCAGGAGTTGGCTACCAGAGAAATACGAAGAGACACAGAGAAAGAGCAAGCTCGTGACAGGAGCCCCTGCTTGAAATTGGTATCAGAGCCAGTAACGTCTGGTTCTAAAGGTTGGTACTCAGATCCATATTGTTTTAAGTAAGAATGGAGCCATTCAGAAAGTCTGTTTCTTATCGAGATCTTGAAGAAGATGATTCCCATTCAGAAGAAAATCCTCTTAAAGAAATGTTTGAAAATAGTTCAAGTAGAACCTTAAACTCTGCAGAACTTACTTATGAAGAATTTCAGCCTTCTGCAAGATGGGCTTTACCAGATATAACACCCTCTGAAGTCTATAGTGATTTAGCTCCTTTCCATCTAATTGCTGCATCTAGAATTAGCATTAAAGAGTCTGTTAGTCAAGTCCAGGAGAACTCTGAGAGTATTCAGACAATACCACTGCTAAATCCGCAGGCCTTACAAGCAGAAGCAAAAAGGTTAAAGACAAATTATCTACATCTTGGTTGCATTCGGGTTGGCATCAATCCTTTGGTCCATAAAGGATTAAAAACATTTGTGCTTGCTACTGTTAGAGACCTAACGCACAACAGATATACAGATTCAATAATCGGTGGAATTGTAGCCCCTTTGTCTGATGGCCCTGTATACTTTGATTGTTTCCCAAACTTTTCCATATATGTGTTTGATGAAACCATTAAAGATATCTTACAGCTGCAAATCCATACTACGGGTTTTGATATGAAGAGAAAGAGGAACAATATAGCCATCCAGACCAAAGCCTGTTTCAGACATACCAACACTTTATGGCCAGCAATCCGTCATACTCCCAGTCGAGATTCCAAATCAAGTGTGGTAGTCAAAACTGACCCAAAGAACCAAAAAATTGAACATCTATTGATAAAATGGGAAGATCTGCAATTCCCTGAACATTGGGTTGTAAATTACTCCAGGCCACAAATTCCCCGAAATATCACTTCTGCCAACATAACTGAAAATGCTTCCAATGCAGTCATATCCTTTCCTCGCAGGTCAACTATTGATCGGAGAAGAATATACGCTGCTTGTAAAACATCCAAATACTACAGAGATCCTTCCACTGTTGATACCGCCTGTTCATCATCATCCTTTTCTTCTTGTAAACATCCACAGCTTTTCGAATTAGCTCAGCTTGTTAATTTTTCTTCTTTAGAAGTAAAATGTCCAGATTGTACAAATGTCGTAAATCTGCTGACCCTAGCCGAACAGAATGTTCATCTGCACCATAATCCTCGCACTGGTGTTGCTCCTCCATCCACTTCTATCAGCTCATGCCCGAATCCTAAATGTTCTGATATTCCTTTCCCACATGAGCCTGAGCCCGATTCAGATCATGTTCTCATGATCCATTCAATAGAAGAAGAAGACCCTAGGCTTACTCAGATGATTTGCTTAATGAGACCAGCAAAGCCAAGGTATGGGTTGGGGAAACTTGAACAATCAGAACTGATTCCAGAATGCAGATTCAAACAGATTCCTTCTGACTGTAAAAAGCCTGCAGTCATGGAAATGCATAAGTTTTTTGCACTTATGGATGGATGCTTAAAATCACAAATCAGTTCTAAATGGATGAAAGAAATGTTGAATTGGGATTTGTATACAAATCCTCAAGCAGATGAATTTGACCAAGGATATACCCCAGATCAGAAAAGAAAGTTGGCAACAGACTGGAAACACTATATGGAAGTAAATAGTGTTTGGATATCCTTCTACTCATGGAAAGATAAAATTGCTCCTATAAATGTTTTAACTGGTGCTATTTCTAGCAGTATGACTGATAAGCATGGATGGACTGCAATTGATGGATCCACAGTTGAAACCCCTACTACTTTTCCCCCATATAAAGTAATCATCTTGGGAGAAAAAACAAATGCAGCCAAAGCCATCCCCCTGGTTCAAAAAGATGATAATGCCTTAGGAATTGATGGTAGAATTCAAAAGGCTAGTGAACAGTTAAATTGGACCAATACTGCTCTAAAGGGTCTAGAAATGAATATGGCTAAAGCAGAAGATGTAAAGAAGCAAGTAGATATTGTACAGTCTTCTCTCAATTGTGTAAATTCTTGTTTGAATAATTTACAATTTGATTCCAGCATGACTTGTTCTTACACCAAGGAATCATTGAATAAGATTGAAGAAATAGGAGAAAACTTAGTTGGACATATTGATGTAACTAAGACACTCCTTACTGGCTTAAATGAGAAATTTGAAAGGATGCAGGTCACAAAAGTTGAAAAGCCAGTTCCAAATTCTTTCCTGGTAAAAAGAAATATAAAGATTGAGAATCCAATAAGGAATGTACAGAAATTCCCTCTGCTGTTCCCCAAAGAAACTATCTCAAAGACTGATGAGTCTGAACACATCAGTATTGCTTCCTTATTCAGGGAACCAGAAACAGAAAAACAAAAATCTCAGGAAACACAAATCCTCCCAATCTATGAGCCTCTTGAACATAGATTTTCCAGATATTCTGCTCCTGACATTGAAGGGAAGGGAAAATTGCCTGAAGCACATACTTTCTTCCCTGATTCCCACAGAGAATGGAACATAGACAACATGAGCATTGGCCAAATTCGCCAGATGATTGATTTAATGTATACTGAATATAAACTCATGTGTCTTAGAGGAAAATCAGAGGTAGATGCTTGCAGAACCATCATCCAATGTTTTACAAGTACTCTTCTCAGATGGTGGGAAACTGAATCTTCTCCTAAACTTATTGAGACCATGGAAGCAGAAGTGCTCAAGGATGAAAAAGGAGATGTTATTCATAATCCTGATGGTACTGTAATAAGCAATATGATTGGTGCGCTAACATCAATGATTCTAGAACATTGGTGTGGCTGTGAGACAGAAATTGCCAACAAACATGAGGTCATTTTGATGAACCTCAAATGTCATAAGATGTCTCAATTTGATGATTTCCATAGAGATTGGATGCAGCGAATCTATGAGGTGAAAGATTCCAAAAACTTGCTCTGGAAGCAGGTATATCTAGCTGCTCTACCCTCTAGATTTGTTGACTATATTAGATTGCAAGAAATTTTTCAGTTACCTTTTGAGTCTTATACATGGGGAGAAATTTATTCCCTTATTACAAAGACACTGGTAAGTCTTTGTACCAGCTCGAAGGTAAACAAGTCTTTGGAAAAACTGTCCAGACTGCCAGATAGAAAGTCCATTTGCAGCAAATATGGACTGACAATAGATGACCCATTGGTCAAAAAGAGAAAGTCTAGGAAGAGGGCCAAAAGAGAATTCAAAGAGACTTTCTACAAAAATCGAAGGGATTATCCAAAAAATAAAAGGAAGTATTCTACAAGGGATAAAAGCCATAAAAAGAAGGGCCACTACAAATATATCCCAAAAACCCATTATTATACTCCTTCTGACATCCACCTGCATACATCCAAGCAAGAAAAATGGAACAAAATTACTTGCTGGTTGTGTGGCCAGACTGGACATACAGCTTCAAGATGTCCCCAAGGCGAAGAATCAAAGCTTAATAAGGGAAAAAAGACAGCTGTTTATGCTCAAAAGGCTAAACAGGTTAAGAAAGAGCATTCAGGCCCAAGCTTTTGTCTGAGATGTAAATCAAAGACCCATGCTACAGAAAGGTGCCCAAATCTTATTATCAAAGACTCAGCTCAACAGCACCAATTAGAGGAATCGTCTCTTGATTCTTTTAGCACTTCAGAAGAAGAATTTCAAGTTAATATGGGCCAGTATACTGATTCTGAATCATCTGAATGTTCTTGCTATAATTCAGAAGAATGTGCATGTCATATATTTTATGAAGATGACTCTGAATTTTTGTACAGTTCCAGCGAAGAAGAAGAAGAAAGAACAAAGCTTCCTAAAGAAAAAGTCCTAATGGCATCTGCTGAAGAAGAGGCAGAAATGAAGATTTTATCACATATTAGGACAATGGAAGAAGGACCCATGAAGAACCGCCTGATAGAAGCATTCACAGATCAGCTTAAATCAAAAGCCTCAAAAGAATCAGGTAAGAGACCTTTGTTTGTCGATGCATCCTATGAAAGGAACACTAAGTCTTTCCAAATGCATCACCAGAAACCAGGGAAAGTAAGATCCCTGACTTTGGGAGAAGTGAGTGGTGAAATTCACCAACTCAAAGCAGAGATTTCTGCAATCAAAGCTCAAATTGCAGAAATTAAGAAAGGCAAGGACATTCAAGAAGAAAAAGAAGAAGAATCCTGGAACACAACAGCCCATAGCCAAGAAATTCAAGTTGCTGAAGGAAGGTCAGACCCAAATTTTGGCTTTCAAGATATGAGATTGTTTACCATCACATATCAGCAACATCATGTCAAGGTAAAAATCTGTATCCAAGGCCAGATATTTTTCATGACTGCATTATTAGATTCTGGTGCAGATATTAATATTCTTAATGTCAGAAATGTTCCAGCAAAATATTGGGTCTCTGCTGAAAGAGAAGTTGTAGGCCTAGGAAATAAGAAACTCAAATATGAAATTCCTAGAGCTTCACTATGTTTTGATACCCACTGTGTATACATGAAATTTGCCATAGCAGACATCCCTGTTGATTGTATATTAGGGAATGTCTTTTTAGCTGCAGTAGAACCTCATGGGTCAGCCAGGTTGAAAGGAAGTAAAGCTGGTTATTTTATTTCTGTACCCACATCTAAAGGTAGAAGAAAAAGAATTGAGCTTCCTTATGTTTCAACCCCAAGAGTTTCTACAATGGTTCAAGCCATGCAGAAATTAGACAAAGCAGAATCTTTGCTATTAGATCTTAAAGATCTAAAAAGCACATTGAGAGTAGAAGAACAGCTGAAACAACCTCAAATTAAAAGAAAAATCCAAGAATTGAAAGAAAAGATAGAAGAAAAATGTTGTTCAGAAGAACCAAATGCTTTTTGGCACAAAAAGCAACATACCATTAAGTTGCCCTATAAAGAAGGATATACAGGAAAGCCCTGTAAAAGCAGAGCAATCCCTATGAGCCAAGAATACAGAAAACTATGCCAAAAAGAAATCCAGCAATTGCTCAACAGAGGATTGATCAGAGAATCCACTAGCCCCTGGAATTGCTATGGATTCTATGTAAACAAAAGAGCTGAACAAATTAGAGGTATCCCTAGACTTGTGATAAATTACAAGCCTCTAAATTCAGTTTTGGCCGATGATACTTATCCCATTCCACATAAAGGAGATTTGATCAGGAGAATTGCAGGAGCCAAAATATTTTCAAAATTTGATTTAAAAGCAGGATTTTGGCAAGTTGCCATTGATGAGGGAGATAAGTTCAAAACTGCGTTTAGTATTCCTGCAGGGCACTATGAATGGAATGTCATGCCTTTTGCTCTTAAAAATGCTCCTTCAAAGTTTCAAAAGGTCATGGATGATATTTTCAAGCCATATTTTGATTGGCTACTTGTATATATTGATGATGTTTTAATTTTTTCCAAAAATATTGATGATCACTTCAAACATGTAAATATTTTCATGAAGTTGGTCAAGAAAAATGGGCTTGTGCTTAACAAAAAGAAAATAGAAGTATTTCAGACTTCTATAAAGTTCTTAGGCCACCAGATTTCCAATGGACAAATCTCTCTGCAACAACATGCCATTGACTTTGCAGACAAATTTCCAGATGTCTTAAAAGACAAGACACAACTGCAAAGGTTCCTTGGCTGCCTAAATTATGTAAGCAGCTTTTATCAAGACTGTGCCAGTGACAAAAAAGTTCTCAATAAGCGGCTTGGCAAAAATCCCCCTCAATGGTCAGACGCCCATACTAGAGCAGTGCAAGAAATCAAAGCAAAGGTAAAGTCTTTGCCTATACTGTATATAGCAGATGATGAGGCATTCAAGATAGTTGAATCTGACGCCAGTGACATAGGCTGGGGTGGGATTCTAAAACAAAAGGTTGACAAGGAAGAACAAGTGGTACAGTTTGCCTCAGGAGTATGGAATCCAGCAGAACAGAATTACTCTGTTATTGAAAGAGAAGTGAAAGCTGCATGGAATTGCATCAGCAAGTTTGCAGTATATCTAATAAACAAACATTTTCTTCTCAGAACAGATGCGTCAGCAATGAAGAAAGTCCTATCCAAGGACATCAAGAAACCAGAAGAAGCAAAGTTTGCCAGATGGCAGGCGCTCTTTGCAAATTTTGATTTTTCCATTGAGCACATCAAAGGAGAGGAAAATTGTCTTCCTGACTTTCTCAGCAGGGAATACCTTGAACAAAACACAGCACATATCATGATGATTATTACTGAGTGGGACCAGCACCAAAAACAAGAAGTCTTGAGAACCATTCCAGATAATCAAGACTGGGATACATACAGGGACAACTGGAGACCCACATGGCAATTAAGGAACACAAAAGTCCTTGATGCCAACTTGCAGCCTCACACTGATCTACAACACTATGTACCTGAAAGAAAGGTGTACCCAAAGGGCAGAAAATGGATCCATGATATGATGTATGACAAAGCAAAAGCAGATGCTAGAACAGCAAGAAGGGCCCTGGAAACAAATTTTCATGACATTGGAGGTATCTGGCACCATGGAGGTCGTGACACAGGAATCTATGAAAGCTATTATTGCATCTACCGAACCAGAGACTTGTGGATCAACCAACCCCAAGTCCAACCATGTGCTCGATGGCCCAGAAATGATCCCAAAGTAATGTTTCCTGACACAGTTTATGATTTTTCAGATTATAAAAAGCTGTGGTGGGACTTCATGAATATTGATGACAGAGAAGAAACCCATTACACAAAGTTGAAATTCAGTACAATGGCAGCATCCCAGAAAAATCTACAATGTGAATGGTTTCAGAATTGGTGGACAGATTACGGAGTGAACAGAACAGCCATGGACCCAGTATATCATGAAGGATATGAAAGAAAATACTGTTACAGATGTTTTGAGTACAACATCGGGGAATGTTTTCATCGCATATACAACACAGTCAAAGAAATGACAGCCCAAGAGTGGGATCCTTTTCACATGACAAATTATTCCCTCCAGGAATACATGAGAGAGCACTTAGAATGGTATGTCCTAACCAAAGTCCAGCATCAAATCATACTGGGTAAACCCATGATAGTCCGAAGGATTTATACAAAGGCATGTGATGATCTACTTTATAAAAGAAACAGATTCCCTGATCTGACTGTATTTTGATTACGTACCAGTCACAAGGGCTTAATTGTGACCAGAGTTCCCGTGGGCTTTACTGTTTAAAAGCTTCCACAGTGTAAATATTCTTATCTAGTCTTTTCCCGTGGGCTTTTTGTACAAAAGTATCCACTGTGTAGATAGCCATAATGTCCGAATCTACTTTACAGACTATATCTCATGCGTTACCCGAAAGCAATTATTCGGTCTGTTTTAAGGACCCGAATATTTGTGCGGACGTCGCTCTGATAAAGACTGAAAAGAAATGATTCTTTAAGCTTTAAGTCATTTCTGTCCGACCAACAGTAATGTTTGTCCCCCCTTCTCATCCTATATAAGAAGGGTAAGGTTCATTTGTTGGGCATCGGCATTTGAAGAGTCTTGTGTGTGTGTTTGAGTCGAGTGTTCTCCTGCTCTGCATCTGCGGACATCCAGTCTGATCTGCTTGCAACACGAGAAATCACTCAAAGTCCTTAGTTGGTTTGAGAAGCCTGCGTATCAGTGTGCTCGGCACTGATAAGAACCTAAAGTGGCCGAACCATTAGAAGAGTCAAGTGTTTGGGTGTTAAGTCTGATTCTGAGACAAAGCCTATACCTCGCCAGAAGCTTCCGGTAGTAACTTGCTTAATTTTGAGCTGTGAAAAGTCCGGTAAATGCGAGATTAGTCTATCTCTGTATAGAATCCATTTCTATAAAAGCTCTGTGAGCATCCTGTAAGAATTTTCTCCATTCTGAAATAAAATGAGTATGCCATTCTGTTATTGAGTACCTCTGTGCATTTAAAAGTCCGCTGTGGTAGAAGTTTTCTCTGTGCTTTCATCCCAAGTTCGCAGGAAGTTCGCGAAAAGATCGAAGGGACACCAAGGCCATTTGAAGGCGTGGACGCGTTGTTGAGGTCGTGAGAGTGTGAAAGATCCAAGTAGGTTCACCACTGGTTCATCAGGAGTTGGCTACCAGAGAAATACGAAGAGACACAGAGAAAGAGCAAGCTCGTGACAGGAGCCCCTGCTTGAAATTGGTATCAGAGCCAGTAACGTCTGGTTCTAAAGGTTGGTACTCAGATCCATATTGTTTTAAGTAAGAATGGAGCCATTCAGAAAGTCTGTTTCTTATCGAGATCTTGAAGAAGATGATTCCCATTCAGAAGAAAATCCTCTTAAAGAAATGTTTGAAAATAGTTCAAGTAGAACCTTAAACTCTGCAGAACTTACTTATGAGGAATTTCAGCCTTCTGCAAGATGGGCTTTACCAGATATAACACCCTCTGAAGTCTATAGTGATTTAGCTCCTTTCCATCTAATTGCTACATCTAGAATTAGCATTAAAGAGTCTGTTAGTCAAGTCCAGGAGAACTCTGAGAGTATTCAGACAATACCACTGCTAAATCCGCAGGCCTTACAAGCAGAAGCAAAAAGGTTAAAGACAAATTATCTACATCTTGGTTGCATTCGGGTTGGCATCAATCCTTTGGTCCATAAAGGATTAAAAACATTTGTGCTTGCTACTGTTAGAGACCTAACGCACAACAGATATACAGATTCAATAATCGGTGGAATTGTAGCCCCTTTGTCTGATGGCCCTGTATACTTTGATTGTTTCCCAAACTTTTCCATATATGTGTTTGATGAAACCATTAAAGATATCTTACAGCTGCAAATCCATACTACGGGTTTTGATATGAAGAGAAAGAGGAACAATATAGCCATCCAGACCAAAGCCTGTTTCAGACATACCAACACTTTATGGCCTGCAATCCGTCATACTCCCAGTCGAGATTCCAAATCAAGTGTGGTAGTCAAAACTGACCCAAAGAACCAAAAAATTGAACATCTATTGATAAAATGGGAAGATCTGCAATTCCCTGAACATTTGGTTGTAAATTACTCCAGGCCACAAATTCCCCGAAATATCACTTCTGCCAACATAACTGAAAATGCTTCCAATGCAGTCATATCCTCTCCTCGCAGGTCAACTATTGATCGGAGAAGAATAGACGCTGCTTGTAAAACATCCAAATACTACAGAGATCCTTCCACTGTTGATACCCCCTGTTCATCATCATCCTTTTCTTCTTGTAAACATCCACAACTTTTCGAATTAGCTCAGCTTGTTAATTTTTCTTCTTTAGAAGTAAAATGTCCAGATTGTACAAATGTCGTAAATCTGCTGACCCTAGCCGAACAGAATGTTCATCTGCACCATAATCCTCGCACTGGTGTTGCTCCTCCATCCACTTCTATCAGCTCATGCCCGAATCCTAAATGTTCTGATATTCCTTTCCCACATGAGCCTGAGCCCGATTCAGATCATGTTCTCATGATCCATTCAATAGAAGAAGAAGACCCTAGGCTTACTCAGATGATTTGCTTAATGAGACCAGCAAAGCCAAGGTATGGGTTGGGGAAACTTGAACAATCAGAACTGATTCCAGAATGCAGATTCAAACAGATTCCTTCTGACTGTAAAAAGCCTGCAGTCATGGAAATGCATAAGTTTTTTGCACTTATGGATGGATGCTTAAAATCACAAATCAGTTCTAAATGGATGAAAGAAATGTTGAATTGGGATTTGTATACAAATCCTCAAGCAGATGAATTTGACCAAGGATATACCCCAGATCAGAAAAGAAAGTTGGCAACAGACTGGAAACACTATATGGAAGTAAATAGTGTTTGGATATCCTTCTACTCATGGAAAGATAAAATTGCTCCTATAAATGTTTTAACTGGTGCTATTTCTAGCAGTATGACTGATAAGCTTGGATGGACTGCAATTGATGGATCCACAGTTGAAACCCCTACTACTTTTCCCCCATATAAAGGAATCATCTTGGGAGAAAAAACAAATGCAGCCAAAGCCATCCCCCTGGTTCAAAAAGATGATAATGCCTTAGGAATTGATGGTAGAATTCAAAAGGCTAGTGAACAGTTAAATTGGACCAATACTGCTCTAAAGGGTCTAGAAATGAATATGGCTAAAGCAGAAGATGTAAAGAAGCAAGTAGATATTGTACAGCCTTCTCTCAATTGTGTAAATTCTTGTTTGAATAATTTACAATTTGATTCCAGCATGACTTGTTCTTACACCAAGGAATCATTGAATAAGATTGAAGAAATAGGAGAAAACTTAGTTGGACATATTGATGTAACTAAGACACTCCTTACTGGCTTAAATGAGAAATTTGAAAGGATGCAGGTCACAAAAGTTGAAAAGCCAGTTCCAAATTCTTTCCTGGTAAAAAGAAATATAAAGATTGAGAATCCAATAAGGAATGTACAGAAATTCCCTCTGCTGTTCCCCAAAGAAACTATCTCAAAGACTGATGAGTCTGAACACATCAGTATTGCTTCCTTATTCAGGGAACCAGAAACAGAAAAACAAAAATCTCAGGAAACACAAATCCTCCCAATCTATGAGCCTCTTGAACATAGATTTTCCAGATATTCTGCTCCTGACATTGAAGGGAAGGGAAAATTGCCTGAAGCACATACTTTCTTCCCTGATTCCCACAGAGAATGGAACATAGACAACATGAGCATTGGCCAAATTCGCCAGATGATTGATTTAATGTATACTGAATATAAACTCATGTGTCTTAGAGGAAAATCAGAGGTAGATGCTTGCAGAACCATCATCCAATGTTTTACAGGTACTCTTCTCAGATGGTGGGAAACTGAATCTTCTCCTAAACTTATTGAGACCATGGAAGCAGAAGTGCTCAAGGATGAAAAAGGAGATGTTATTCATAATCCTGATGGTACTGTAATAAGCAATATGATTGGTGCGCTAACATCAATGATTCTAGAACATTGGTGTGGCTGTGAGACAGAAATTGCCAACAAACATGAGGTCATTTTGATGAACCTCAAATGTCATAAGATGTCTCAATTTGATGATTTCCATAGAGATTGGATGCAGCGAATCTATGAGGTGAAAGATTCCAAAAACTTGCTCTGGAAGCAGGTATATCTAGCTGCTCTACCCTCTAGATTTGTTGACTATATTAGATTGCAAGAAATTTTTCAGTTACCTTTTGAGTCTTATACATGGGGAGAAATTTATTCCCTTATTACAAAGACACTGGTAAGTCTTTGTACCAGCTCGAAGGTAAACAAGTCTTTGGAAAAACTGTCCAGACTGCCAGATAGAAAGTCCATTTGCAGCAAATATGGACTGACAATAGATGACCCATTGGTCAAAAAGAGAAAGTCTAGGAAGAGGGCCAAAAGAGAATTCAAAGAGACTTTCTACAAAAATCGAAGGGATTATCCAAAAAATAAAAGGAAGTATTCTACAAGGGATAAAAGCCATAAAAAGAAGGGCCACTACAAATATATCCCAAAAACCCATTATTATACTCCTTCTGACATCCACCTGCATACATCCAAGCAAGAAAAATGGAACGAAATTACTTGCTGGTTGTGTGGCCAGACTGGACATACAGCTTCAAGATGTCCCCAAGGCGAAGAATCAAAGCTTAATAAGGGAAAAAAGACAGCTGTTTATGCTCAAAAGGCTAAACAGGTTAAGAAAGAGCATTCAGGCCCAAGCTTTTGTCTGAGATGTAAATCAAAGACCCATGCTATAGAAAGGTGCCCAAATCTTATTATCAAAGACTCAGCTCAATAGCACCAATTAGAGGAATCGTATCTTGATTCTTTTAGCACTTCAGAAGAAGAATTTCAAGTTAATATGGGCCAGTATACTGATTCTGAATCATCTGAATGTTCTTGCTATAATTCAGAAGAATGTGCATGTCATATATTTTATGAAGATGACTCTGAATTTTTGTACAGTTCCAGCGAAGAAGAAGAAGAAAGAACAAAGCTTCCTAAAGAAAAAGTCCTAATGGCATCTGCTGAAGAAGAGGCAGAAACGAAGATTTTATCACATATTAGGACAATGGAAGAAGGACCCATGAAGAACCGCCTGATAGAAGCATTCACAGATCAGCTTAAATCAAAAGCCTCAAAAGAATCAGGTAAGAGACCTTTGTTTGTCGATGCATCCTATGAAAGGAACACTAAGTCTTTCCAAATGCATCACCAGAAACCAGGGAAAGTAAGATCCCTGACTTTGGGAGAAGTGAGTGGTGAAATTCACCAACTCAAAGCAGAGATTTCTGCAATCAAAGCTCAAATTGCAGAAATTAAGAAAGGCAAGGACATTCAAGAAGAAAAAGAAGAAGAATCCTGGAACACAACAGCCCATAGCCAAGAAATTCAAGTTGCTGAAGGAAGGTCAGACCCAAATTTTGGCTTTCAAGATATGAGATTGTTTACCATCACATATCAGCAACATCATGTCAAGGTAAAAATCTGTATCCAAGGCCAGATATTTTTCATGACTACATTATTAGATTCTGGTGCAGATATTAATATTCTTAATGTCAGAAATGTTCCAGCAAAATATTGGGTCTCTGCTGAAAGAGAAGTTGTAGGCCTAGGAAATAAGAAACTCAAATATGAAATTCCTAGAGCTTCACTATGTTTTGATACCCACTGTGTATACATGAAATTTGCCATAGCAGACATCCCTGTTGATTATATATTAGGGAATGTCTTTTTAGCTGCAGTAGAACCTCATGGGTCAGCCAGGTTGAAAGGAAGCAAAGCTGGTTATTTTATTTCTGTACCCACATCTAAAGGTAGAAGAAAAAGAATTGAGCTTCCTTATGTTTCAACCCCAAGAGTTTCTACAATGGTTCAAGCCATGCAGAAATTAGACAAAGCAGAATCTTTGCTATTAGATCTTAAAGATCGAAAAAGCACATTGAGAGTAGAAGAACAGCTGAAACAACCTCAAATTAAAAGAAAAATCCAAGAATTGAAAGAAAAGATAGAAGAAAAATGTTGTTCAGAAGAACCAAATGCTTTTTTTCACAAAAAGCAACATACCATTAAGTTGCCCTATAAAGAAGGATATACAGGAAAGCCCTGTAAAAGCAGAGCAATCCCTATGAGCCAAGAATACAGAAAACTATGCCAAAAAGAAATCCAGCAATTGCTCAACAGAGGATTGATCAGAGAATCCACTAGCCCCTGGAATTGCTATGGATTCTATGTAAACAAAAGAGCTGAACAAATTAGAGGTATCCCTAGACTTGTGATAAATTACAAGCCTCTAAATTCAGTTTTGGCCGATGATACTTATCCCATTCCACATAAAGGAGATTTGATCAGGAGAATTGCAGGAGCCAAAATATTTTCAAAATTTGATTTAAAAGCAGGATTTTGGCAAGTTGCCATTGATGAGGGAGATAAGTTCAAAACTGCGTTTAGTATTCCTGCAGGGCACTATGAATGGAATGTCATGCCTTTTGGTCTTAAAAATGCTCCTTCAAAGTTTCAAAAGGTCATGGATGATATTTTCAAGCCATATTTTGATTGGCTACTTGTATATATTGATGATGTTTTAATTTTTTCCAAAAATATTGATGATCACTTCAAACATGTAAATATTTTCATGAAGTTGGTCAAGAAAAATGGGCTTGTGCTTAACAAAAAGAAAATAGAAGTATTTCAGACTTCTATAAAGTTCTTAGGCCACCAGATTTCCAATGGACAAATCTCTCTGCAACAACATGCCATTGACTTTGCAGACAAATTTCCAGATGTCTTAAAAGACAAGACACAACTGCAAAGGTTCCTTGGCTGCCTAAATTATGTAAGCAGCTTTTATCAAGACTGTGCCAGTGACAGAAAAGTTCTCAATAAGCGGCTTGGCAAAAATCCCCCTCAATGGTCAGACACCCATACTAGAGCAGTGCAAGAAATCAAAGCGAAGGTAAAGTCTTTGCCTATACTGTATATAGCAGATGATGAGGCATTCAAGATAGTTGAATTTGACGCCAGTGACATAGGCTGGGGTGGGATTCTAAAACAAAAGGTTGACAAGGAAGAACAAGTGGTACAGTTTGCCTCAGGAGTATGGAATCCAGCAGAACAGAATTACTCTGTTATTGAAAGAGAAGTGAAAGCTGCATGGAATTGCATCAGCAAGTTTGCAGTATATCTAATAAACAAACATTTTCTTCTCAGAACAGATGTGTCAGCAATGAAGAAAGTCCTATCCAAGGACATCAAGAAACCAGAAGAAGCAAAGTTTGCCAGATGGCAGGCGCTCTTTGCAAATTTTGATTTTTCCATTGAGCACATCAAAGGAGAGGAAAATTGTCTTCCTGACTTTCTCAGCAGGGAATACCTTGAACAAAACACAGCACATATCATGATGATTATTACTGAGTGGGACCAGCACCAAAAACAAGAAGTCTTGAGAACCATTCCAGATAATCAAGACTGGGATACATACAGGGACAACTGGAGACCCACATGGCAATTAAGGAACACAAAAGTCCTTGATGCCAACTTGCAGCCTCACACTGATCTACAACACTATGTACCTGAAAGAAAGGTGTACCCAAAGGGCAGAAAATGGATCCATGATATGATGTATGACAAAGCAAAAGCAGATGCTAGAACAGCAAGAAGGGCCCTGGAAACAAATTTTCATGACATTGGAGGTATCTGGCACCATGGAGGTCGTGACACAGGAATCTATGAAAGCTATTATTGCATCTACCGAACCAGAGACTTGTGGATCAACCAACCCCAAGTCCAACCATGTGCTCAATGGCCCAGAAATGATCCCAAAGTAATGTTCCCTGACACAGTTTATGATTTTTCAGATTATAAAAAGCTGTGGTGGGACTTCATGAATATTGATGACAGAGAAGAAACCCATTACACAAAGTTGAAATTCAGTACAATGGCAGCATCCCAGAAAAATCTACAATGTGAATGGTTTCAGAATTGGTGGACAGATTACGGAGTGAACAGAACAGCCATGGACCCAGTATATCATGAAGGATATGAAAGAAAATACTGTTACAGATGTTTTGAGTACAACATCGGGGAATGTTTTCATCGCATATACAACACAGTCAAAGAAATGACAGCCCAAGAGTGGGATCCTTTTCACATGACAAATTATTCCCTCCAGGAATACATGAGAGAGCACTTAGAATGGTGTGTCCTAACCAAAGTCCAGCATCAAATCATACTGGGTAAACCCATGATAGTCCGAAGGATTTATACAAAGGCATGTGATGATCTACTTTATAAAAGAAACAGATTCCCTGATCTGACTGTATTTTGATTACGTACCAGTCACAAGGGCTTAATTGTGACCAGAGTTCCCGTGGGCTTTACTGTTTAAAAGATTCCACAGTGTAAATATTCTTATCTAGTCTTTTCCCGTGGGCTTTTTGTACAAAAGTATCCACTGTGTAGAAAACCCGTAGTATGGATTTGCAGCTGTAAGATATCTTTAATGGTTTCATCAAACACATATATGGAAAAGTTTGGGAAACAATCAAAGTATACAGGGCCATCAGACAAAGGGGCTACAATTCCACCGATTATTGAATCTGTATATCTGTTGTGCGTTAGGTCTCTAACAGTAGCAAGCACAAATGTTTTTAATCCTTTATGGACCAAAGGATTGATGCCAACCCGAATGCAACCAAGATGTAGATAATTTGTCTTTAACCTTTTTGCTTCTGCTTGTAAGGCCTGCGGATTTAGCAGTGGTATTGTCTGAATACTCTCAGAGTTCTCCTGGACTTGACTAACAGACTCTTTAATGCTAATTCTAGATGCAACAATTAGATGGAAAGGAGCTAAATCACTATAGACTTCAGAGGGTGTTATATCTGGTAAAGCCCATCTTGCAGAAGGCTGAAATTCCTCATAAGTAAGTTCTGCAGAGTTTAAGGTTCTACTTGAACTATTTTCAAACATTTCTTTAAGAGGATTTTCTTCTGAATGGGAATCATCTTCTTCAAGATCTCGATAAGAAACAGACTTTCTGAATGGCTCCATTCTTACTTAAAACAATATGGATCTGAGTACCAACCTTTAGAACCAGACGTTACTGTCTCTGATACCAATTTCAAGCAGGGGCTCCTGTCACGAGCTTGCTCTTTCTCTGTGTCTCTTCGTATTTCTCTGGTAGCCAACTCCTGATGAACCAGTGGTGAACCTACTTGGATCTTTCACACTCTCACGACCTCAACAACGCGTCCACGCCTTCAAATGGCCTTGGTGTCCCTTCGATCTTTTCGCGAACTTCCTGCGAACTTGGGATGAAAGCACAGAGAAAACTTCTACCACAGCGGACTTTTAAATGCACAGAGGTACTCAATAACAGAATGGCATACTCATTTTATTTCAGAATGGAGAAAATTCTTACAGGATGCTCACAGAGCTTTTATAGAAATGGATTCTATACAGAGATAGACTAATCTCGCATTTACCGGACTTTTCACAGCTCAAAATTAAGCAAGTTACTACCGGAAGCTTCTGGCGAGGTATAGGCTCTGTCTCAGAATCAGACTTAACACCCAAACACTTGACTCTTCTAATGGTTCGGCCACTTTAGGTTCTTATCAGTGCCGAGCACACTGATACGCAGGCTTCTCAAACCAACTAAGGACTTTGAGCGATTTCTCGTGTTGCAAGCAGATCAGACTGGATGTCCGCAGATGCAGAGCAGGAGAACACTCGACTCAAACACACACACAAGACTCTTCAAATGCCGATGCCCAACAAATGAACCTTACCCTTCTTATATAGGATGAGAAGGGGGGACAAACATTACTGTTGGTCGGACAGAAATGACTTAAAGCTTAAAGAATCATTTCTTTTCAGTCTTTATCAGAGCGACGTCCGCACAAATATTCGGGTCCTTAAAACAGACCGAATAATTGCTTTCGGGTAACGCATGAGATATAGTCTGTAAAGTAGATTCGGACATTATGGCTATCTACACAGTGGATACTTTTGTACAAAAAGCCCACGGGAAAAGACTAGATAAGAATATTTACACTGTGGAAGCTTTTAAACAGTAAAGCCCACGGGAACTCTGGTCACAATTAAGCCCTTATGACTGGTACGTAATCAAAATACAGTCAGATCAGGGAATCTGTTTCTTTTATAAAGTAGATCATCACATGCCTTTGTATAAATCCTTCGGACTATCATGGGTTTACCCAGTATGATTTGATGCTGGACTTTGGTTAGGACATACCATTCTAAGTGCTCTCTCATGTATTCCTAGAGGGAATAATTTGTCATGTGAAAAGGATCCCACTCTTGGGCTGTCATTTCTTTGACTGTGTTGTATATGCGATGAAAACATTCCCCGATGTTGTACTCAAAACATCTGTAACAGTATTTTCTTTCATATCCTTCATGATATACTGGGTCCATGGCTGTTCTGTTCACTCCGTAATCTATCCACCAATTCTGAAACCATTCACATTGTAGATTTTTCTGGGATGCTGCCATTGTACTGAATTTCAACTTTGTGTAATGGGTTTCTTCTCTGTCATCAATATTCATGAAGTCCCACCACAACTTTTTATAATCTGAAAAATCATAAACTGTGTCAGGGAACATTACTTTGGGATCATTTCTGGGCCATCGAGCACATGGTTGGACTTGGGGTTGGTTGATCCACAAGTCTCTGGTTCGGTAGATGCAATAATAGCTTTCATAGATTCCTGTGTCACGACCTCCATGGTGCCAGATACCTCCAATGTCATGAAAATTTGTTTCCAGGGCCCTTCTTGCTGTTCTAGCATCTGCTTTTGCTTTGTCATACATCATATCATGGATCCATTTTCTGCCCTTTGGGTACACCTTTCTTTCAGGTACATAGTGTTGTAGATCAGTGTGAGGCTGCAAGTTGGCATCAAGGACTTTTGTGTTCCTTAATTGCCATGTGGGTCTCCAGTTGTCCCTGTATGTATCCCAGTCTTGATTATCTGGAATGGTTCTCAAGACTTCTTGTTTTTGGTGCTGGTCCCACTCAGTAATAATCATCATGATATGTGCTGTGTTTTGTTCAAGGTATTCCCTGCTGAGAAAGTCAGGACGACAATTTTCCTCTCCTTTGATGTGCTCAATGGAAAAATCAAAATTTGCAAAGAGCGCCTGCCATCTGGCAAACTTTGCTTCTTCTGGTTTCTTGATGTCCTTGGATAGGACTTTCTTCATTGCTGACGCATCTGTTCTGAGAAGAAAATGTTTGTTTATTAGATATACTGCAAACTTGCTGATGCAATTCCATGCAGCTTTCACTTCTCTTTCAATAACAGAGTAATTCTGTTCTGCTGGATTCCATACTCCTGAGGCAAACTGTACCACTTGTTCTTCCTTGTCAACCTTTTGTTTTAGAATCCCACCCCAGCCTATGTCACTGGCGTCAGATTCAACTATCTTGAATGCCTCATCATCTGCTATATACAGTATAGGCAAAGACTTTACCTTTGCTTTGATTTCTTGCACTGCTCTAGTATGGGCGTCTGACCATTGAGGGGGATTTTTGCCAAGCCGCTTATTGAGAACTTTTCTGTCACTGGCACAGTCTTGATAAAAGCTGCTTACATAATTTAGGCAGCCAAGGAACCTTTGCAGTTGTGTCTTGTCTTTTAAGACATCTGGAAATTTGTCTGCAAAGTCAATGGCATGTTGTTGCAGAGAGATTTGTCCATTGGAAATCTGGTGGCCTAAGAACTTTATAGAAGTCTGAAATACTTCTATTTTCTTTTTGCTAAGCACAAGCCCATTTTTCTTGACCAACTTCATGAAAATATTTACATGTTTGAAGTGATCATCAATATTTTTGGAAAAAATTAAAACATCATCAATATATACAAGTAGCCAATCAAAATATGGCTTGAAAATATCATCCATGACCTTTTGAAACTTTGAAGGAGCATTTTTAAGAGCAAAAGGCATGACATTCCATTCATAGTGCCCTGCAGGAATACTAAACGCAGTTTTGAACTTATCTCCCTCATCAATGGCAACTTGCCAAAATCCTGCTTTTAAATCAAATTTTGAAAATATTTTGGCTCCTGCAATTCTCCTGATCAAATCTCCTTTATGTGGAATGGGATAAGTATCATCGGCCAAAACTGAATTTAGAGGCTTGTAATTTATCACAAGTCTAGGGATACCTCTAATTTGTTCAGCTCTTTTGTTTACATAGAATCCATAGCAATTCCAGGGGCTAGTGGATTCTCTGATCAATCCTCTGTTGAGCAACTGCTGGATTTCTTTTTGGCATAGTTTTCTGTATTCTTGGCTCATAGGGATTGCTCTGCTTTTACAGGGCTTTCCTGTATATCCTTCTTTATAGGGCAACTTAATGGTATGTTGCTTTTTGTGCCAAAAAGCATTTGGTTCTTCTGAACAACATTTTTCTTCTATCTTTTCTTTCAATTCTTGGATTTTTCTTTTAATTTGAGGTTGTTTCAGCTGTTCTTCTACTCTCAATGTGCTTTTTAGATCTTTAAGATCTAATAGCAAAGATTCTGCTTTGTCTAATTTCTGCATGGCTTGAACCATTGTAGAAACTCTTGGGGTTGAAACATAAGGAAGCTCAATTCTTTTTCTTCTACCTTTAGATGTGGGTACAGAAATAAAATAACCAGCTTTGCTTCCTTTCAACCTGGCTGACCCATGAGGTTCTACTGCAGCTAAAAAGACATTCCCTAATATACAATCAACAGGGATGTCTGCTATGGCAAATTTCATGTATACACAGTGGGTATCAAAACATAGTGAAGCTTTAGGAATTTCATATTTGAGTTTCTTATTTCCTAGGCCTACAACTTCTCTTTCAACAGAGACCCAATATTTTGCTGGAACATTTCTGACATTAAGAATATTAATATCTGCACCAGAATCTAATAATGCAGTCATGAAAAATATCTGGCCTTGGATACAGATTTTTACCTTGACATGATGTTGCTGATATGTGATGGTAAACAATCTCATATCTTGAAAGCCAAAATTTGGGTCTGACCTTCCTTCAGCAACTTGAATTTCTTGGCTATGGGCTGTTGTGTTCCAGGATTCTTCTTCTTTTTCTTCTTGAATGTCCTTGCCTTTCTTAATTTCTGCAATTTGAGCTTTGATTGCAGAAATCTCTGCTTTGAGTTGGTGAATTTCACCACTCACTTCTCCCAAAGTCAGGGATCTTACTTTCCCTGGTTTCTGGTGATGCATTTGGAAAGACTTAGTGTTCCTTTCATAGGATGCATCGACAAACAAAGGTCTCTTACCTGATTCTTTTGAGGCTTTTGATTTAAGCTGATCTGTGAATGCTTCTATCAGGCGGTTCTTCATGGGTCCTTCTTCCATTGTCCTAATATGTGATAAAATCTTCATTTCTGCCTCTTCTTCAGCAGATGCCATTAGGACTTTTTCTTTAGGAAGCTTTGTTCTTTCTTCTTCTTCTTCGCTGGAACTGTACAAAAATTCAGAGTCATCTTCATAAAATATATGACATGCACATTCTTCTGAATTATAGCAAGAACATTCAGATGATTCAGAATCAGTACACTGGCCCATATTAACTTGAAATTCTTCTTCTGAAGCGCTAAAAGAATCAAGAGACGATTCCTCTAATTGGTGCTGTTGAGCTGAGTCTTTGATAATAAGATTTGGGCACCTTTCTGTAGCATGGGTCTTTGATTTACATCTCAGACAAAAGCTTGGGCCTGAATGCTCTTTCTTAACCTGTTTAGCCTTTTGAGCATAAACAGCTGTCTTTTTTCCCTTATTAAGCTTTGATTCTTCGCCTTGGGGACATCTTGAAGCTGTATACTATTACAAAATTAAGAACTTTTGTGATTCAACTAAATCTTTTTTCATTGTAATAAAATATAAATATTTTCCAATAAGAAAAGTTTTGGAATCCATTTTCAAATCGGCTAGAAGATAAATTGGAAATTCGTGTTCACGTTTGGAATACTTACATTAAATCTTTTTGATAAACCTTTTCTTAATTGATTTTGTAATTAATTTTGAGAAATTTAAACTTTGTTATTTTAAAATGAATCAGGGCCAATTCGGCTTCTATTATTAACTTTTACATTTCTAAGCAAATTCAAAATAAAAGCATGAAAAAAACATTGTATTAAATTTCCCTCGTTCATCCGTAACCATAGGACTGCGTACACGCAAAGAAAGCATTTGAGTTGTAGCGTTGGCATACTTTGTATGGATTCGACAAAAGTTTGTATCATATAAACTTATGCAGTCAAAGTTTTTCTTGCAAATAAAAAAAAATGCAAATCTAACATTAATCTTAGGGCTTTATATTTTTAGGTTATTAGAGTTAGAGTTTACAATATTAGTGTTTAATATTAATTTTAGCTTTCACATATTAATATTAAAGTTTAATATATTAAGTTTTATAATGTTAGGGTTTAATGTTACAATATTGTAAAATTAGGGTTTAATATTTTTAGAATATGTCTAACGTCATATTATGATAAAATTTGTCGCAATGTAATAATTAATTTGACAATCATTATCGCAGTGTTATATTACAATGCAATTTATTCAATGTTGTGTTGCAACATCATAAAATTAGGGTTTAATACATTAATCATAGGGTTTATAATATTAATCCTAAGGTTTAATATTAATCTTAGGGTTTATAATATTAATCGTATGGTTTATATTCTTAGTGTTTAGTATAATAAACTTAGGGTTTACAATCTTAGCGTGTGTAATATTAATCTTAGGGTTTATTATATTGGGTTTTATAGTACGGTCTAATATTGTGAAATTACATAATTAGTGTTGAATATATTTATAAATATATCGAATGTCGTATTTTGACAAACATTGTTGCAATGTGACAATTAATTTGACAACAACTGTCACAATGTTACATTATAATGGAATGTATTCAACATCACATTGCGGCATTACAAAATCTTGGTTTAATATATTAAACTTAAATTTTAAAATCTTAGAGTTTATAATATTAATCTTATGGTTTATAATATTGATCCTAGGATTTATAATATCAATCAATGTGACAATCATTGTCGCAATGTTTATAATATTAATAATCTCTTGCGTTTATTAATCTGTTGGACTTATAATATTAATATTACAGTTTATAATCCTCAGGTTTATAATCATAGGGTTTATAATATTTATCATGAGGTTATAATCCCGTGGGTTTAGAATATTAATTCTAAGCTTTAATATTATTCCCTTGGAGTTATAATATTAATCCTAAGGGTTTATAATCTAAAACCCTAAGGGATTAATATAAAACCTAAATGTTAGGGTTTTAGAATGTTAGGTTTCTATATTAGAGTTAACATTGTTGCATTGTAATGCTATAAAAATTTATCCAATGTTGCATTGTGAAAAATTTTGTCTCAATACGACAACTAATTTGACAATCATTATTGCAATGTTATATTACATTGTAATTTATTCAACATCACATTGTTACATTACAAAATTGGTGTTTAATATTATGTTTATAATATTAGGGATTTCTAATATTAAGTTTATAATACTGAGGTTCAGTATTGGGTTTATAATTTATAATATTAATTTTTGCGTTTATATACATAGGGTTTATTATTAATCCCATGGTTTATAATATTAATAATATTAATTCCTTATGTTTATAATACTAATAATTCTTTGGGTTTATAATATTTATATTAGGGTTTATAATCATAGAGTTTATAATATTAATCCTAAAGTTTATAATGCCTTGTGTTTATATTATTAATCCTAGGGTTTAATATTATTCCCTTTGGTTTATAATATCAATAATCTCTTGCATTTATCAATTTGTTGAGTTTATAATATTATTAATCCATTGGGCTCATTAATCGTTTGAATTTATACTAGGGTTTATAATGCCTCGAATTTATATTATTAATCCTAGGGTTTATAATTCTTTGGGTTTAAAATAGTAATCCTAGGGTTTAATATTATTCTCCTAAGTTTATAATATTAATCACTTGGGTCTATAATATCAATAATTTCTTGGATTTATCAATCCATTGAGTTTATAATATTATTAATCCCTTGGGTTTACTAATACTTTGGGTTTATAATAGTAATCCCTTGGGTTTATAATATTAATCCGTTGTATTTATAATATTAATAATTCTTTGGGTTCATTAATGCCTTGGGTTTCTTAATCCCTTGGGTTTGTAATAATATTCTCTTGCGTTTTTAATCCATAAGGTTTATAATATGAATATCTTGGGTTTATTGATTGTTTGTGTTTATAATCCTTCGGTTTATAATATTAATCCTTTGGTTTTATAATATTAATAATTCTTTGGGTTTATCAATCCCTCCGATTTGTAATATTAATCTCTTGGGTTTATTAATCCCTTTGGTTTTTAATATTAATCCCTTGGGGTTTTAATTCATTTGGTTTTAAATATGAATAATCCTTGCGGTTTATTAAACCCTTAGGTTTATAGTATGAATCCATTTGGTTTATAATATTGATCCCTTTACAAACAATATAAGCACTAGGATTTATACTCTCTTAGGTTTAAAATCCCTTAGGTTTATAATATTAATATGAAACTTTTATAATGTTAATCTCTTGGGTTTATTTATCCCTTTGGTTTATAATATTGATAATCCAATGGGTTTATTAATTCGTTGAATTTATAATATTAATCTTATGGGTTTATTAATAATATTAATAAACGTGGATTTAACATACTCTTCCAATTCTCCATTGGTTTCTAATATTAATCCCTTGGATTTAAAATATTAATCTCTTGAGTTTATTATTATTATTATTATTAAAGTATATTATGTTGATATTATAAACCATATTTATTATTATTATTATTAATGACGATTTAGCATACAATTTATTATAATATTATTAATCCATTGGGTTCATTAATCGTTTGATTTATACTAGGGTTTATAATGCCTCGAATTTATATTATTAATCCTAGGGTTTATTATTCCTTGGGTTTTATAATATTAATCACTTGGGTCTATAATATCAATAATTTCTTGAGTTTATCAATCCGTTGAGTTTATAATATTATTAATCCCTTAGGTTTATTAATACTTTGGGTTTATAGTAGTAATCCCTTGGGTTTTTAATCTCTACGGTTTATAATATTAATCCCTTGGGTTTATAATATTAATATCTTGGGTTTGTTGATTGTTTGTGTTTATAATCCTAGGATTTATAATTTTAATCTGTTGTATTTATAATATTAATAATTCTTTGGGCTCATTAATGCCTTGGGTTTTTTAATCCTTTGGGTTTATAATAATATTCTCTTGTGTCTTTAATCCATAGGGTTTATAATATTAATCTCTTGGGTTTATTGATTGCTTGTGTTTATAATCCTAGGGTTTATAATATTAGCCCTTTGGTTTTATAATATTAATAATTTTTTGGGCTTATCAATCCCTCTGATTTGTACCATTAATCTCTTGGGTTTATTAATCCCTTTGGTTTTTAATATTAATCCCTTGGGGTTTTTATTCATTTGGTTTTAAATATGAATAATCCCTGTGGTTTATTAAACCCTTGGGTTTACAGTATGAATCCATTTGGTTTATAATATTGATCCCTTTACAAACAATAAAAGCACTAGGATTTATACTCCCTTAGGTTTATAATATTAATATGAAGCTTTTATAATGTTAATCCTTTGGGTTTACATATCCCTTTGGTTTATAATATTGATAATCCAATAGGTTTATTAATTTGTTGAATTTATAATATTAATCCTATGAGTTTATTAATAATATTAATAAATGTGGATTTAACATATTCTTTCAATTCTCCATTGGTTTCTAATATTAATCCCTTGGGTTTAAAATATTAATCCCTTAGATTTTCAATGCCTAGGGTTTATAATATTGATCCCTTGGGTTTATTAATCTCTTGGGTTTATAATATTAATCTCTTGAATTTATTATTATTATTATTAAAATAATAAAACAATATTAGGTTGATATTATAAACCATATTTATTATTATTATTAATGACGATTTAGCATACGATTTATTATAATATTATTAATCCATTCATTAATCTTTTGAATTTATACTAGGGTTTATAATGCCTTGAATTTATAATAATAATCCTAGGGTTTAATATTATTATCCTGGGTTTATAATATTAATCACGTGGATCTATAATATCAATAATTTCTTGGGTTTATCAATCCGTTGAGTTTATAATATTATTAATCCCTTGGGTTTATTAATACTTTGGGTTTATAATAGTAATCACTTGGGTTTTTAATCTCTATTGTTTATAATATTAATCCCTTGGGTTTATAATATTAATCTGTTGTTTTTATAATATTAGTAATTCTTTGGGTTCATTAATGCCTTGGGTTTCTTAATCCCTTGAGCTTATAATAATATTCTCTTGTGTTTTTAATCCATAAGGTTTATAATATTAATCTCTTGGGTTTATTGATTGTTTGTGTTTATAATCCTAGGGTTTATAATATTAATCTGTTGTATTTATAATATTAATAATTCTTTGGGTTCATTAATGCCTTGGGTTTCTTAATCCCTTGGGTTTATAATAATATTCTCTTATGTTTTTAATCTATAGGGTTTATAATATTAATCTCTTGGATTTATTGATTGTTTGTTTTTATAATTCTAGGGTTTATAATATTAATCCTTTGGTTTTATAATATTAATAATTCTTTGGGTTTATCAATCCCTCTGATTTGTAATATTAATCTCTTGGGTTTATTAATCCCTTTGGTTTTTAATATTAATCCCTTGGGGTTTTAATTCATTTGGTTTTAAATATGAATAATTCCTGCAGCTTATTAAGCTTTTGGATTTATAGCATGAATCCATTTCGTTTATAATATTGATCCCTTTACAAACAATATAAGCACTAGGATTTATACTCCCTTAGGTTATAATATTAATATAAAGCTTTTATAATGTTAATCCCTTGGGTTTATTTATCCCTTTGGTTTATAATATTGATAATCCAATGGGTTTATTAATTTGTTGAATTTATAATATTAATTTTATGGGTTTATTAATAATATTAATAAATGTGGATTTAACATAGTCTTCCAATTCTCCATTGGTTTCTAATATTAATCCCTTGGGTTTAAAATATTAATCCCTTAAATTTTTAATCCCTAGGATTTATACTATTAATCCCTTGGGTTATTAACCTCTTGGGTTTATAATATTAATCTCGAGTTTATTATTATTATTATTAAGATAATAAAACAATATCAGGTTGATATTATAAACCATATTTATTATTATTATTATTAATGTCGATTTAGCATACCCTTCCAATTCTCCATTTGTTGCTAATTTTTCTTTTCTTTTTTGTAAGCTCGGTAGGACCTTTCATTCATTCATTTTTCAAAAAAACAGGTTACATACATGAGAGATGTTACGTGGCCTCAACCCACCCATTAGGAAACCAGGTATGTTGGCCATCAGACTGCATTGTATGCCATCCAAAATATTAGAATCTTAATTCTGTCATACAAAGCCTTATAGGACTGAATGGCTATAAACACGTTTACACCTAACATACTAACATAAGTACTACTAACCCACATATACATCATCAAAATAAACAAAAAAAAATGTTGCTAGTTATTACTCATCAGATGACTCCACCAGGGTAGGGTCATAGCACTAGAACTTAGTAATTCTAATTGGGGAAGGCATGAAATGTGCTTTTCAATGCAACCAAAATGAAGATTCTACCGCTGAATTTGAAATTGGATAAGTTGAAATTCTTTCTAAATTTCTTGGAAACAAGGATCAAACTTAACGGAACCTGTAGAATTCATAATAGCTCGGGCCACAATACTCTTCAACATCCAGTAGAGGTGAATTGTTTGTTTATACTGTGTGAGCTGAACTCGGGTATAGTTTGGATCTGGAACCAAGAGACACCAAACTCAATCTGCACTTCATTCTCAGCATGCTGGTTGTATTCCGCCTCCCATGACGAAATCATTTTTTTTTACCTGGGTTGGAGTACCTGTGTTATATGCTTGGGTTGCGACATTAATAAGTTGAGCATCAGACTTTCTACCACTTATCCTCGGTGGTTATGTAAAGGAGGAACCCCGCCCACCTCTGTTCCCATCCTTTCGACTGCGACCCTGACTCCGATTTCTCGATGTACCAACACTCGAAGAAGGTCGAGGCATATATATAAAGCACCAATCCAACAAAGTATACCCTTCCACCCAAAGCGACCAAGCCACAGTCTATGAACAGACCAACTGCGTGCAGGGTGAGTGAAAACCCAAATTAAAATAACCTTACACAAATTCAACAGAAAAGAGCAAGAAGCAAACTACATTAGGCCTGAGCCATAAGTAAACGCAACAGGTTGAGAAGGCCAACCACCAATGCCATTCGTGACAAATGACCAGCACCCCATGCTCATTTGGTTCAATAAACATATAAAACCCAAAGATAATTTGTCGCCTTAGAAGAGAGGTGCCACATACCAGCTCCTTGAGCCAACGACCATGGAGAAACCCACCATAACCATGAAAAACCATAGAAGAATTATAGGAGACTTTCTCGTTCTAGTTCAACAAATCATAAAGAAAACCATTACCATCGGGCAGACAATCCTTCCACAAAAGACAACTGACCCAAATTTTTCCATACATTCCCATTTGAAGCAATAGAATACCATATAAGACAGACACCAACATAGAAACAATAGACTCAACATAAAAAGTAACCACAGAAACTTGCTCGCTTGTCAAGCAGTCAATTCTAGTTCGTTCAATACGCAATTTGCAGGAGGGGTCAACAAACTTGCAGGAGACATTCACAAATAGATCAGGCCGCAGACGGGGAGAGGAGAAAAGAATAAGAACATACCCGACTACACTCGCCATGAACCTAAGGTCGGTGACGTCCCAAGAGTAGAGCCTCCTAACCGAGCTTACCGCCAGAAGAAATAACACCAAGAACCTCTGCTTACCCCATGAAACCAGGCTCTAGCAAAAAAACAAATGCATGAATGGGGCTACGAGCCCTCACCACCTAGAGATTATGAACCCTGCACTGGATCACTCCAACATTAATCTCACTCATGCGATCTTCCACCCCACCGTCTTAGTCTCCCATGTAAGGCCCTGGGTTGGGCCGCCCTTCCACGCTGCCACACATCATCTCATCGATGTCTAGAGTTCTGAGAGGGATGATGATCTGTCTCGCACCCCGATCGAGGATCTGTTTCTAAAATTATTCCCTTGGGTTTTTGTTGGCTTAGTGAGTCCTGACCCAAGTTTAGAGTTAAGTTTGTTAAACAAATCCCTACACTACTGGCCCTTACGGCATCAATCCGCGGAGCGCGGACTGAAGTCTCACCTAAAGCAGTATGGGGGGATGCTGGAACCAAGTTTCGGCACCCATAAATGATTATGATGTCATTTTATACCCTAAACCTTCCTTCGTGCAAATCGATAAGCCCTTGATGCTTATCGATATAACTTCCTTTTACCAACCTCTAGACCTTCGCGAAGGTCGACGTCTGTCTTTCGCAGACCCTAAATAGGTGAATCAACCACTTATGCGCCTCTGTAATTACCCTTAGTTCTGAATTTACCTAGATCGGCTTAAATGTTTGATAATTTTAACATGCATTAAGATATTCTTCGCGTAAATAGATATTATTACTTGTGTTCTTCTAACAATGTAAAATATACATAATCATGCATCAATACAGTATTAAACCATAAGCTCATTATTCATCATAACATAGATGCATTCACTCATAACAGAAGTAAATGGACAAAACACAAATATTTCCAGAATAATCTCTTTATTGATACTTCAGATTTGCTTACAGACTCAAGACTACACTGCACACTCAGCTGCAGGGGTCCGCACACTCAGCTGCAGAATCTACTCTAGGCCTCTGCGCACATAGCTGTAGAACCTCTCTTCTACTCTAAGACTCTTCGCTCTCCACTTTCAATGACCCATTACATTCATCATCATCACCTATCAACTATTAACTATCTTAGACTCTCTAAGTCTCTCCTTTTTATACAATCCATGGGTAGGGCTATACAAGCCGTCACAACTTACATAAAAAAGGGGAAAATCCCTTTATGGTACTTTACAACTACACTCTCTATGACCACAACTTGCGGAGACTTTACATTTTACATAATAAAAACTTGGGTTTTTGCCCCAAAATTGACTGCAGGGGACCCTGTCCCAACAGGCCCCAAAACAAATATCGTGACTCGCCCGCAAGTCACTCTTCTGGCATAGAGATCTTACTGTGGAGACCTCTCGGCTCGACCTACGCCACTGCTACCTCAGTCATGCTCTGCGTGGCTACCTGCTTGATCTGCTCGACCAATTGCTCGGTTGTTGGTCCTACACTGTCTTCCTTTACCTTCTATTGTGTCCTTTGTAGGCTTGCCAACTTCTCCTCAATGGCGGAAGAGATAACATAGGCTTCGTCCAGCCAAGGCCCCAATCTAGCCTTGAGGACCACCTCTTTCCGTTGCGCTGCCTCTACCTGCTTGAGCAACTGCTTTGCCTCATGCAGCTTAGCCAATCGTTGTGATATAGCAATGGTGTGCGTCGTCGCTCTTGCTTCGTCATATTGTTGCTGCAATTCCTGGGCCTCTGTGTTCAACCTTTGTAGGTTAGGATCCTCTTGCAGAGTCGTAACGACCTCCATAGGCTTCTCAAAGAGTGCAGTGCAATATGCTACTGCGACATCTACTGTCGCGACCGCATATTTTACAACTGCCTCACGTTGTTCTCTGACCTCTGGTGGAGTTGAAGATTGTGACTTCAACTCAATCTCTATGATTTTAAGGTTCAGTTCAAATTTAACCTTGGCCATCTCTATCTTCGCATCGTGCACACCTGTAGCCAACTTCCTAATCTTGGCCTCCACAAGTGCTTCTCCTGGGATATGCAGCTCTGGAACGTTTCTACATGCCTCGGCTACCACTGTTGCAGTGTGCTCATTCTTCTCCTGCACCTTCTTCCATGCTTCTAGCGTCGCTATCTTCTTAACGAATATCTGTTCGTTGTTGACTTTCTGCTCACTGATCATGCTCAGTGCGTGCTGCTCTTAGGCATGAAGCTCTGCAATCGCACTTGCTTGCAGCGCGGCCAAATTCAGACCAATATTCTTTAGAATGCTGACAGTAGCCTTGTCAGTGTCCACCTCCGCGCTCAGAGCTCCATCCGGTAGCGCGAATGCTTGAAGATCCAAGGATCGAATCAACTCTACTGCTTGAGTGGTTCCCGGCGCCAAACTAGTTGATGTCGCACTGCTCTGCCCTGCACCTGCCTATAGTGGAATTGTTTGGATCTGCAGATCACGCAAACCCGCTTGTATAGCGACCAAAACTTGCTTTTGCTGCTGTTCAAACTGTTGTAGTAGTTCCGCGGTCGTATCCCTTACCTTATCTCCAATATCATCCAAGTCACCCTCCGTCAAGGTGATTGGATCGAGCGATGATTTGGAGGCTTTGGTCTTCTTTCGTTGTCCCTCCTTTTCTTGTTCCCTATGTCGCTTTACGTGAAAATGAGTGCTCTCCAAATCTCCGCCACCCTGTTCCGACTGTTCTTCTTCCTCCATTTGGGGCGAAGGAGATTTCTGACTTCTGTCAGAGCCACGCTCTTCCTACTCTGCTTACTCCTTTGCGACACGCTCCGCTTCTGCGCGGGCCTTATCCTCAGTCTCCTTCTTTCTCTTTTTCACCAACTACTAAACCTTCAGTCGAGTTGCCTCCTTTTTCCCATTCTTTTCCTGAACTACCATGGGGCTTACGCAATCAAACTCCTCCACTGGTTCAATTATACTTGTTGCCAACAACTTGTCCAACTCCAGGCAGACCTTTTCCTTGTACTTAGGGTTAAGGCGATATGGCCTCTGCTTCACAGGCTTTGCATCTGGTTTCAACGTTATCTTCATCACTCCTAAATCGCCTATTATCCCCTTCAAGTCTGAAAACTTTGTAGGGAACAAATCCTGGTATTCGCGGAGCAACTCAGCGACCTTATCCACCGTAGCATCATCCCAGTAGTCCCCTATCTTCGCAAACTTCGGCTCCACCTCTGTTCCAATGTTCACTTGTCTAGTTTTTAGTGGCACGGTGATATCTGGGTTCTCTATCTGCAACCCCTCAACTTCGCAGTGACCTTACGCCTCTGGGATATTAATGTTCCTGAGATCCTTGTCTTCTTCTTCAGCAGTCACATTGTAGCACTCCAACGCATGGCTTATCTGGGTGGTCCAATCTGGTTGAATCAAATCCAAAGGATCCCACAGGATTTTGTAAATCGTTGTCTTGACCTCCTGCAGCGCTTCATCAATGCACTCGAATCCATCCTCAAAGTTGAATGTCATTAAGAATACCTGTCTCAAAATTTCCCATTCGTATAAGTGTCATGGTGGAGCTCTGTCTCCAAGTACCAGTTCATCGGTATTACATCCAAAGTATGACAGAACAAATGCACCCACTTAGGTTGCAGTTCCTCTCCATAAGCATCGGTCCATTTTTCTAAGTGATCACACGGATCACTCCTCCCATCATATTTTTTTGGCAATCGCACTTCCGAGCGACCAAACCACAATCACATCATTTTTCTATATTCGTGCCACCCATCAAAGTTGTCTTTATGCGTACCCCACCATCTTGCAGGCGTAGCGCGCAGCGCCAAGTCCAAGGCTTGGAAGTGATGCTTCTTAGACACTTCCCTCTCAAATGCATCGAAAAATTTATCAATGTAATTTAAACCATCATAATAAGGCAAACTTCTTACCTCAGATGATACGTAGCGCAACGATTTAGTCATCATATTACAGCGTAGTGTAGACACTTCGTGTAATCGATTTTTCCAATGTTCCAACTCCTCATATGAATCTGATGTGCAGGATCTTTTGTGGTCCCATGCAATACATCCATCAGCTATTGGATTCACCCAATATTGATCTCGCGTTGTTATCTTATAAATCTGGTCCAAATTATTGTCACTTTCATAATCACAAACTAGTTTAGTATAGCGTGGTCCTTCTGCAGGGTCCAAAGATACTATTACGCGAAGCGATTTCCTCTCAAATGACATTGTCCGCTTCTTCAAATTGATCACCCCATTCATGTCAATAGCCCAATTGATCCCAAGGAGCGTGGGGTAGGGATTGTTTTCATCGAAAATCTCTATCACTTCGAAATTAGCCAATGCGCTCGCGCCTTCAATATCTACTATCACTCCATGAAACCTTCCCATGGGGATAGTCTTTTGTTGATTCGCCATTCTCAATTGAATTGGAGACCACTGCAGCGCAAGTCTCCCAATTCTCTCCCATGTCTGCTTAGGCAAAACATTCGCATCTGACCCAAGATCTAGAATAACTTAGTCCATTTCATATTCGCCTATTTGCGCAGTGAGCCTCATCTCACGTCCTGTTCTTGCCTTATGCTTACCAATTTTCCTAACCACAAACGATCCATCAAGAGAATTTTATTTACCAGCACATTTATTGATCAACTCCTATAATCCTTTCATGACCTTGCTATTGCGTAGCAGCTTCATACAGGTCTCTAGAAAGGTAGTAAGCATGGATGGGTCCATTTCTTCAGACAGTTTATCCTGGCTTCTTGAGGTAGAGGCCTCAACGAAGCTTTTCATCGCCTCCATAAAAGTTTCTTTTGCACGCTCCAAATCAAACCCAATCTCCCTTTCTGGAGCTTTGCGGATCCATGCACTTTCTTCTAGCTGTTTTCCCTTATCTTCGCTATTTGTCATACCACTTTGCAGCACAATATTGACAATAGGATCCTCTTCGCGGGGTTCAGCCCTCATCATCTCCAGGTTCTTGGTAGGTTGTTGAGGCTGCGTTCCCTTTTCATGCATATTAGCTATGAGTACAGGGCAGTCTTCGGTCGCGTGGTCAAACTGAGTACAGTATCGGCCCGACAAGCGTGTCGGGTTTTACACTTGTGCGTAGTGTCCTGGTCCTCAAAAATTGTAGTAAATAATTTTCCCCTGACCTCTTGCAGGTCCTCCTCCACCTCAGCCTCGTTTGTGACCCTGATATCCTCCGCACGCTCCCCCAACGCCTTGATCTGGAGGCCGAGTTTCTGTCTGCATTCGATACATAGGCGTTCTATCCATCATCAACTCATAGCTATGGCAGTTGCACTCATCGTGACCTACTGATTTGCAGAAGTTGCAGAAGAGTTGTTACGGTGTCTGTACAAATTTCTGCAGCAAGTGACAATTGTCGGTCACATGTTTTCCAGCTACTTAACAAATAGCACATCACAACACGGGCCCTGCACTTGGCCCGACTTGAGCTTCCGGCCTTAGAGGCATCGCCCCCCCCTCCTGCAACATAATTCGCGAAGACAGGGCAATGGTCTTTATCATGCCCATGACTCTTACATTTCAAACACCAAACTTATTCATGCACCTTTGGCTTAGCCGCTCTATCTTTCTTCAAACTTTGGAATTCTATGCAAATATTTTGCCACTCCGCATGAATCTGCTAAACTCCCAAAGAAACATCTTGAATCGGTATCTCATGCAATCTCATCGCAATCTCCAGTGCTTCAGCGTGGGTCCCAATCTTTTGCTGTGATAAAGTAACCCTTAAATGATGCAAGAGCGAAGCCACAAACCATTCATGGTGCTGCGCATCCGTAAGATTCATGTTAGCTTTGCGGATCTTGCATTTCAATCTCTAATCCAGCTCCTAGGGTGTCTTGCTAGGCTTCATCGTGATTTCCTTAAATCCCACAATTGATTGCGCTTCTAACTTGGGTCTACTAAATTCCTTATTCAGCACAGTCTGAATGTCTTCCAGCGCAACTATCGGGTTATCAGTGCAGTACTTAATGTACCACATTAGTGCGCGTTCTTGTAAAGCAATGACCAACGTTGCTTTCTTCATCTGATCATTTGTAATGTTCTAGGCTTCCCATATAACCTTCGCAACGAACCAAAATTGGTCTAGGTCCTCATTTCCCAAGCCCTTGAAAATGGGCAACTTTACTGAATTCGCCATATTGAACAGCGGCGGAGGTGGTGGCGGTGTGGGCGAAGGTGTATGCCATGGAGGCGAGGATGGAGGTGGTGTGGATGGATGAGGTATTCGTGGGAACCCTTGCCTTATTAACTTGACAACACTCTGCGATGAGGCCTATGCTGCTCCTTCGTCATCACTTAGAGGAGGCCCAATCAACGGGCTATTTTCAGGGCCTATTCTTCCTCTATCCCTAAAGATCTTTCCACTTCGCATAGCTTCAAATATCAAGGTAATCACATTACCCGCTTTCCACATAAGAGAATTTTAATCCAAGTATTCAAAGATCTTAAATACTTACCCCATAGTCCCTTGAAGAAGCATTGCTTTGCTTCATTATAGCTGACCGAGGTATCGAACGCGAACTCTGTCACAAATCCTCCTTTGACGCGATCAAGCCAGTGATCGACAACGCACACGATCTTGTCTTCAGAGGCTTCCAGTCTTCGTACTAGCTCCAGGGTCCACACTATTGGATCGTCAAGTCTCCACCTTCCTTGGCCGTCTGCCAATTTCACTATCCACTCATATAGTTCGATCGGGAAGGAAGAGAATGAAATTTCGTGTATCTCAGTGTACAGATACATGTCTAACCACTATTATTTCATCAATCATGGATTTCTGTTTTCTTACGCTGCGAATTCGTGGATCTTCCTATCCAACCAATCTTCAATTTGCTTCTTAGTTGGATTCCAGTGATATGACATCACACATCTCTTTATGCAGATCTCGGTCCCGAAAACGGAACCATTTGTTGGCTTAGTAGGTCCTGACCCAGGTTCAGAGTTAAGTTTGCCAAACAAATCCCTACACGACTGGCCCTTTTGGCATCAATCCGTGGAGCATTGACTGAAGTCTCACTCAAAGCAGTATGGAGGGATGCTGGAACCAAGTTTCCGCACCCAAAGTTAATTATGATGTCATTTTATGCCCTAAACCTTTCTTTGCGCAGATCGATAAGCCCTTGAGGCTTATCGATATAACTTCCTTTTACCAACCTTTGGACCTTCGCGAAGGTCGACGACTGTCTTTCGTAGACCCTAAACAGGGGAATCAACCACTTACTTGCCTCTGTAATTACCCTTAGTTCTAAATTTACCGAGATCGAATTAAGTGTATGATAACTTTAACATGCATTAAGATATTCTTCGCGTAAGCAGATATTATTACTTGCGTTCTTCTAACAGTGTAAAATATACAGAATCGCGCATCAATACAATATTAAATCATAAGCTCATTATTCATCATAACATAGATGTATTCATTCATAACAGAAGTAAATGGACAAAACACAGATATTTCTAGAATAATCTCTTTATTGATACTTCAGATTTGCTTACAGACTCAAGACAACCTTGCACACTCAGCTGCAGGGGTTTGTGCATTCAGCTGCGGACTCTACTCTAGGCCTCTACGCACACAGCTACAGAGTCTCTCTTCCACTCTAAGACTCTTCGCTTTCCACTTTCAATGACCCATTACATTTGTCATTATCACCTATCAACTATTAACTATCTTAGACTCTCTAAGATTCTCCTTTTTATACAATCCTATGGGCTGCGGACCATGGGTAGGTCTATACAAGCTGACACAACTTACATAAAAGAAGAGAAAATCCATTTATGACATTTTACATCTACGTGTTCCGCGACCACAACTTGCGGAGACTTTTGCCCCAAAATTGACCGCAGAGGACCCTGTCCCAACAGTTTCTAATATTAATTCCTTAAGTTTTGATTCCCTAGGATTTATAATATTAATACGTTGGCTTTATTAGTCCCTTTAAGTTTAAAATATTAATCACTTTTATTTTTAATCCCCTTGGTTTATAACATTGATCCGTTGGGTTTATTAATCCTTTATAATATTAATCTCTTGAGTTTAATATTAATATTAATAATTAATATTATTATTATGACAATTATTTCTATTATTGATTAATTAATTATTAACTAGTTCATTATAGTTAATAATAATTATAATTATAATATAATAATAATAATAATTACTAATATTAATATTAAATTTATATTATTAATTTATTGGTGTATTTCAACCATATTTATTAATGTAAATGTGCATGTAATTTATATATGTTTATTGAACTATATCAACTTCATTTATTAATGTGATTATGCTAATAATACTCTTGCAAAATTGAAATCTCTAATAAATATTTTTTGTTTTAGTAAAATATAAATATTTTACAATAATTTCATTTAAAATTTATTCTTAAAATGTCTAGAAGATAAATTAGGCATCCGTGATTGGAAGAAGTAGAAGACAAGGTTGTAGACCAGATGCAGTCTACAAAGGTACTTATATCAGATTTAGTTGAAAAATTTGATAAGTTACATATATCTAAATCTGAAAAACCAGTGCTTGCTTCCTTCTTGAGAAAAAGGAATATACATATCCAGAATCCTGTCAAGCCAGTTGACAGATTTCCTCATTTATTTCCTAAAGAAAATCCAAAAGAAGCTTCTTAGTCTTTAGCAGAATCTTCAGAAGAAAAGACTAATCCTCCAGAACAAATTTCTATTGCTTCTTTATTCAGAGAACCAGAATCCCAGATACTCCCTATCTATGAGCCTCTAGAAAGCCAGTTCAGCAGATATGCTACTCCTGATTTGAGTGGGAAGGGAAAAGTTCCAAAAACACACACTTTCTTTCCAGACTCTCATAGAGAATGGAATATAGATAATCTAAGTGTGGGTCAAATAAGACAAATGATAGATATGATGTTTACTGAATACAAGCTCATGTGCCTTAGAGGGAAAAATGAAATTGAAGCTTGTAAAACCATCATTCAATGTTTCACTAGAACACTCCTACGATGGTGGGAGATTGAATCATCTCCAACCTTACTTGATAAAATGGAGAAAGAATTGCTTAAGGATGAAGTTGGAGACATTATCCACAATTTTGATGGCACACCACAAAATAATATGATTGGAGCCCTCACCTCCATGATCCTTGAACATTGGTGTGGATCTGAGACAGAGATTGCAGACAAGCATGAAGTTATTTTAATGAACCTTAAGTGCAATAAGATGTCTCAGTATGAAGACTTTCATAGAGATTGGATGCAACGCATCTATGAGGTGAAAGACTCTAAGAATCTCCTTTGGAAACAAGTATACCTTGCAGCCCTTCCTTCTAGATTTGTAGATTTTATCAGACTGCAAGAAGTTTTTCAATTACCATTTGAATCGTATACTTGGGAAGAAATTTATTCCATTATTACTAAAGCTTTGCTCAGTCTGTGTACTAATTCTAAAGTGAATAAATCTTTAGAAAAGCTTTCAAGGTTGCCTGACAGTAAGTCCATTTGTAGCAAATATGGCTTGAACATTGATGATCCTCTTGTCAAAAGAAGAAAAGCCAGAAGAAAGGCAAAGAAAGCAAAGAAACAGACTACCAGAGAAGACAGAAGAAAAAGGAAGGCCCCATCAAGGCCTCGCAAGGGATACTATAAATATGTCCCTAAGACCCATTATTATAAGCCTTCGGACATCCATCTCCATAGCTCTAAACAGGAGAAATGGAATAAATTAACCTGTTGGTTGTGTGGCAAAACTGGCCATACTTCGAATAAATGTCTAATTGGCGAAGAATCAAAGAAAAACATAGGCAAGAAATCTCAGCCTCAAAATGTACAAAGAAAAGCTGTTAAAAAAGAATCTTCCATGTTGTGTATGAAATGTGGTTCAAGAAGCCACAGAACAGATCATTGTCCCAATATTGTAATCAGAGAACAAGCACAACAACAATGGCTTGAAGATTCATCCACTGAATCTTGCAGTTCCTCTTCTTACAATTCATCAGTTGAAGAACTTAATACTCATATTCAGCCATGTTTCTGTTCAGATTCAGATGATTGCCAATGTCATTACTCTACTGACTATGATTCTGATTATTCTAGTGATCCTACAGATAATGAATCACCAGCAATACAACAGAAACAACACAAAGAAAAAGTGCTAATGGCCCAGACTGAAGAAGATGAACTTAAAATTCTTGCACAAATACGTGCTATGGAAGGAGAGATGAAAAACAGACTTCTTGAAGCCTTTCTTGATCAGTTACACTCTTCAAGTTCTTCCAAAGGCAGCTCAAAGAAGCCGCTTTTTGTGGATGCCTCCTATGAGCGAAATACAAAATATTTTCAACGACATCAGCAGCAGGACAAAGTTCGCTCACTCACTTTGGGGGAGGTAAGTAGAGAAATTCACTATCTCAAAAAAGAAATCTCTACTCTAAAGTCCCAAGTAGAACAGCTAGAGAAAGGAAAACAACCTCTAGCACAAAATACTTCTGCATACACTTGGCATGATGCACCAGTTTCCAGTGAGTCAAAAGTTGAAATTTTTGAGGGAAAAAGAGATCTTGCATCAGGTTTTAAAGAAATGAGAATTCTAGCAATAGAATACCAACAACATCATGTTCTTGTAGACATCTGTATACAAAATGAAATGTTTTCTTTAACTGCACTGATAGATTCAGGTGCAGATGTAAATATTCTAAATACTAAAGTCATTCCAGCCAAGTACTGGGTTTCAGCAAATCGAAAAGTCATAGGGTTGGGAAACAAGACACTCAAATACGAAGTCCCTAAGGCTTCCTTATGCTTTGACCGACATTGCATAAAGCTGAAGTTTGCAGTAGCAGACATTCCTGTTGACTGTATATTAGGAAATGTCTTCTTAGTTGCTGTAGAGCCCCATGGATCAATCAGATTTAAAGGAAATAGAGCTGGATACTTTATCATTGTTCCTACATCAGATGGCAACTCCAAAAGGATTGAAATGCCATGTGTCAAATCCCAGGGTATCCACCATGGTCCAAGCAGTGAAAGAATTGGACAAGACAAAGTCAAAATTAATAGACCTCAAAGATCTAAAATCTACTATTCAGGTAGAAGAAGAACTGAAAAATCGTTTAAATCAGAAAAAGGTTTCTGACCTCAGAAGAAAAATTGAAGAAGAATGTTGCTTTGAGGAACCAAATGCTTTCTGGCATAGGAAGCAGCATTCTGTTGAATTGCCATACAAATCAGAGTATGTAAGAAAACCCTGTAAAAGCAGGGCTATTCCTATGAACAAAGAATATAGAGAATTGTGTGAAAAAGAAATCAGACAATTGCTGGATAAGAAGTTAATTAGAGAATCTGACAGCCCTTGGAATTGTTATGGTTTCTATGTGAATAAAAGATCTAAACAGATTAGAGGTATTCCCAGACTGGTCATAAACTACAAACCTCTCAATTTTGTTTTAGCAGATAACACTTATCCTATACCACATAAAGGAGATCTTCTAAGTAGAATTGCTGGAGCAAAGATCTTTTCCAAATTTGATCTTAAATCAGGATTCTGGCAAGTCGCCATTGCAGAAGAGGATAAGTTTAAAACAACATTCAGCATACCAGCAGGACACTATGAATGGAACGTCATGCCTTTTGGATTGAAACATGCTCCATCAAAGTTTCAAAAAGTCATGGACTCTATTTTCAAACCTTATTTTGACTGGTTGCTTGTGTACATAGATGATATTCTTATTTTTTCTAAGAATGTACATGACCACTTTAAACATATACAGACTTTTATACAGGTTGTCAAGAGGAATGGCCTAGTCCTAAGCAAGAAGAAGATTGAATTGTTTCAAACTTCTATTAAATTCCTTGGTCATACTATTCAAAAAGGCCAAATAACTCTACAAAAGCATGCCTTGGAATTTGCAGACAAGTTTCCAGATAAAATTACTGACAAAACCCAGCTTCAGAGATTTCTTGGTTGTTTGAACTACGTCAACAATTTTTACCAGGACTATGCTAAGGACCGGAGCCTACTTAACCAAAGGCTAAAGAAAGATCCTTCACCTTGGACAGATGAGCATACAAATGCAGTTAGAAACATAAAAGCCAAGGTAAAGTTACTCCCTATATTATATATTGCTGATGACAATGCTTCTAAAATAGTTCACTTGACATATGTGAGCGGACATGTTTTGGAATATTTACATTAAATCTTTTTGATAAATCTGGTGTTGAAGAACTCCTTTTTGTAATTAATTTCGAAAAATTTTAACTTCGTTATTTTAAGACGAATTAGGGCCAAAGGACTTCTGTTCTTAACTTCTACATTTTTAAGCAAATTCAAAATGAAAGTATGAAAACAACGCTGTATTAAATTTCGCTCGTTCATCCGTAACCATAAGACTGCGTACACACAAAGAAAGCATTTGAGCTGTAGCGTTGCCATACTTTGTATGGATTCGACAAAAGTTTGTATCATATAAAATTATGCAGTCAGAATTTTTGTCAAAGTTTTCCTTGCATATAAAACAAAATGCTAATCGAACCTGATCTAAACCGAAGGACAATGTGATGCAATCACTGAATCCAACATGGATTTCATGGAAACTTCCAATCAACCAAACTCAGCATTTGCAGCTATGAGTCTTGATTTTCTATAGTTTGTGGACATGGGTTTTGCTGATTTTTTTCCCTGGGATTATCTCAATTCCATTCTCTGGAATGCTTTGACAAGCTATATATGGAGAGAGAGAGTCGACATTTAATCGCTGTTTGAGGGCGTTAATATAGAGGCGCTGCTTGATCTCCTAGAATACTCCTGAATGAACTTGGAAAAGGCAGAGTTTTTGTTCTCCAGCAACTTCAATGGGGTATCATATTCTAGAATCCTTCCTGTTGAAGTAACGAATAACCATTAGCTGCAACAGATCTTGATCAGAGCCATGAGGCCTGGCCTAGATCAATTGGGTATTGAAACAAATAGCATATAAGCCCATGAAACAAATATATAAGACTACCTTCGCTGAGTACTAGAACCAGATCGCTGTCAATTACAGAATGGATTCTGTGAGCCACGGTGATAACAGTGCAATTTGCAAACTCTGCACGAATTATACGCTGTATAGCACCGTCGGTTGCAGTGTCCACAGAGGCTGTAGCTTCGTCAAGCACTAGGATGCGACTTCGTTTGAGCAGGGCTCGTCCCAGGCACACCAGCTGCCGTTGGCCAACACTCCAGTTTTCTCCATTTTCAACCACTACATTCAATAAACACTAGGAATTTTGTAAGCATTGTAGAGATATTATGTTGTACCCTGGCTGGCTTACCCAATTTTTTTTATGTATATAGTTATTTGGATTTTTCAGAGGCTGCATTGGTCTGATGTGTCAAGTTAAAATGGATTTTTAACAGTTTTATCTTACTAGCCCACATGGTAAATAAGTGGATTTGAATCTCAAACGAGACTTCATATCACTGCCATTGCCAATTGAGCTCTGCCCCCTGGGGACAATGTGCTTTTAACGGTGTTATTCTACTAGTCAATACCCATTTAAACTAGGATTTGATATACACTTCAAGGTTGGGATGTAGAGGTTGCAATTGCATTACTCTATTTACACAAATGGTTGACGAAACAAATATTGGAACTGCAGATATGCATCCTTCAGCTTCGCAACCTCAAGCTGCGCATCGGAGTGGGTTTAGATTAGTGTCCAGATTCGGTGCATGCAATGCACCATCTAAATTCAATGTGCTGTTAGCCAGTCACAGAAAGAGTTGAAGGATCTCTACACCCTTAGCCGGGACCTCACTTTTTATCTGTGCAACAATCTAGGACGTTTGTTATGATTCCCCTTGATACATTGGAATTATCTGTTGAGAATCAACAGTACTTGCCACAGTGTACAATATAGATTAGCAGATATCCTGAATTTGATCCAAACATTCTTGAGCATGTAAAATGATGCAAGATACCTGTTGAATTTAGTTTTCCTTCCTTTGCCCGTATTATCTGTCCCAGTTGGCATTTATCTAAAGCCTGAGAAAGCATTGGCAAGCAAACAAGCTACGTGTTAAACATCTTTCAGTAACGGCTTTCTTTTGTTACAAAATATACCCAATGCTTCATGGCAGCTTATCACCTAGAACTACTGGGAAAACAATAACATATCCTTACAAAAAGGTGGTTTTCATAAAATGCTTATAAACGACAGCTAAGATTCAATTCAAATGAGTGCTTGGGGTTGGGAATGCTTACCTGCCAGATCTCAAGATCCGAGTGTTCTTCAAGTGGATCAAGATTAGCTCGCATTGTTCCTTCAAACATTGCCGGTTCTTGAGGGATGATGCTTAATTTGGATCTGATGTCATGTAGTCCTATTGAGCAGATATCCAGGCCATCGATAGTAATCTTTCCTTCTGTTGGCTCTACAAGCCTAAAGAGAGCTTGAATGAGAGTAGATTTGCCACCTCCTGTGCGCCCAACAACTCCAATCTTTTGTCTTCCAGGGAATGTGCATGTGAGTTTTTTCAACACAAATGGTAAGTGTTTGTCATAGCGGACCTGAGAGCCCCCAAAACAGTGTTAAATTTCAAGTGCACGGGACTGGATGCAAAAACAGGTATGACTTCTTATCGAGTATTACATGCATGCAGTGCTTATTTGAAGTTCTTTAATGGACGTTATCTAGAAAGCTATTTTACCCTGGTCCCTGTGACACATTCCAGAATCTGCATAGAAGAAAGTCTTTAATATTTATATCTACATATGCTAAATTCTTATATCTATTTATTCATTCATTTTGCATGATGCATCTATGCATTTCTATTGTGACTGAAAGTAGGATGCTAAGAATTTTGTGGCTAGTTTGCTAGTCATGGGGACTTTGTGTTAGAACTCATAGGTATATTGCAGAAGAATACAACAGATACAAGCAGAGTTGGTGGTGTTAAGAAACGCTGTCATAGCATTAACACAGAACATATCAACATAGCATAAATATTGTCATGATACTTCAACATATAGATTGGTCCAAGTGATCATCTATTTTTACTTGAGCATGTAACCAATCTCCCTTAAACTAGTTTTGATTTGTTCAACTTTGATCGCCCACAACAACCGCAAAGCAGTTAGACAATCTGGATTTCCTAGCTCATTTTGCATCCAGTCAGTGACAGTGGACTTAGTTGGGACCACTTTAGTCGGCTTGATCCACCCAATCAAAATCTGGCAGTGAGTCAGTCCACTGCTCAGTGGATCCACCAATTGACAGCAAAATACACCAACTGACATCCAAGAATTGTGTTTAATCACAAATTTCAACACCCTCTGCAACACAACTTCTTTGACGATTTAGGTGGTGGCATTATCTCAACACCTTCACTTAATGACAGATTCCTGGAGTCCGATCATAGACTGGAGCCTAACGAACTTCTGTTTTGTCATTGATTTCATAAAAATAACAGTTATCTGATCATTAGTGCTGCAATAAACAATAATTATTACATTCTCTTGTTCCAACCATTTGAGGTAATGTGCATGAAACTTAGCATACTTAATCTTGCTATGTACAATGAGTCTTTGTGTCACTTGTGTTGTACTCTTATTGAGACAATACACTGCAGTCATTTCCTTACAAGGAAACCCAAGCTCTCCCATCAAGTGGTGAATCCAAACTGCATCAGTTCCAACTTCCAACATTTACTGTTTGTTTGTATTCAGCTTTAGCAATCAACAAGGAAACAACTTGTGTCTTTTACATCACTAAACAATCAAACCAGATCTGAGATGAAACACGTATCCAGAAGTCGACTTTCGGTCGTCTCCATTACCAGCCCAATCAGAATTTGTATGACTGACCAACTGATTTAAATTTTGTCTGAAATACTTAATGTGAAATTGATATTTACCTTTTTACATGACCAAACAATCGGACTAGATCTGAGATGATTAAAAGTTTGGCTGGAATTGTAATGCCAAGCTGATATGTACCTTTGATATAGTGAACAGTTCCCTTTGCAGCCTTCAGATGGCCCTCCTTCAAATCATGCATGAACCTAGAGATCATTTAACATCAAAGGCAATATCAAGTCCAGTATGAATTAAATTAATAAGACTGCCAAGATGTTGGCTGTACACAGCAGTGTCAACTTTTGGAGAACTGCATTCCTTAGTCAGTGTAATTCTCGACCGAAATGAGGTAGAACAAGGCTTACATTCAGAGCATAGTTTGGTTGCGAAACAAAGATACCATCATCCAACCACATCACTTGGATGCTAAGAAAGAAATGCAAAAGGCCTTAGTTGGTCATTTCAAAGTTATCTTTCAGTTTTGGTTTTAGACCAAAAATTGAGTCACCATTATTATTTCAAGTAATTATCAAATCTTCCACATAAATCACGATCAATAGAACTACATCCTTTACATGAAGCAAATAAATATTGTGATTTGATTCACAATGGTTGAACCATGTCCAAGAAAGAAGTGATCACTTTTCTTATACCATTCCCCAGGCTTTCATTTTCAAGCCATAAAAGGACAGTTTCAGTTTGCAGACAAGATTGCCATTCTGCATGAAAATAGGTGGGTTCGCCGTATAGATCTCCTCATTAAGATCCCCATTAAGAAGACTCTCTTCATGTCCATTTGATGTAGCTTTCAACCAAAATTTGTAGCTAGAGCAAGATCAATTTAGACATAATTCATCTTGGCCACATGAGTAAAAGTTTGTGTAGTCAATACTTTCTTCTTGAGAGAAACCCTTTATGTTGCGATTTGTAGCTTGGGAGGTACTCCGTACCCTAGGACGTTTTGGAGGAATGGGCACACAAGTATGGCTTGTGGGCTTAGAACCCAAGCATGTGGGCTTTGAAGTTTGAACCCAAGCTTGGGCTTTTGTACCCAAGGTGTTGGGGCAAAAACCATGAGGAAAATTTAATATGTGAGTGATGGAGATGATAGAGGACCCCGAGAGGAACCGGAGGCATTGAAAATCATCGAAATCCAAGGTCTACAAAGCAAGATATGAATTTTTGAAGTTATGGTGTGGGCATTGTGGCACAAAGGTCGGCCTAGCTGTTAGGAGGCCATATGACAGTTGTACAAGCCCAAATGGTTAGTTCCTTGGAGCCACATGAGTTAGTATAAAAAGAGCTCATGTGTGGAGACATTTGATCACATCAAAGAGCATCGAATTCTCAAGTAAGATTTTTGTTTTGGCCGCAGGAAGGGAAGGACTCCAAGCAAAGGTGAGGAGGAGTAGGTGGCATCTCTTCTAGACTGTCTTGGAGATCCGAGTTGCACAGGCAGGAGGCTGAAGTCTGGTAGGGCAAATCTGAGCAGAAATAAGGAAGGTTTTCACTATGGATAGGCCGAGTTTTTCTTGTGTCAAGTGCAGGCAGGAGCAAGGACTGTTTTGGGAGCCGAGTTGCATTGTAGGTTTCCCACAATAGGGTCGAGTGTCCTTGTGACATTTGTGCAAGTAGGAAGGGAAATTGTGAAGGTCTTCATGTGTTTTTGCAGATGGAAGATATGCCCTAGACAGGGCTGAGCAAGTGCAGATAGAGGCCGAAGTTATTAGGTGAAGCCTGGGCAGTTTTTATGGTGTGTCAAGTGTGGAACAAACCTCAAAAGGGAAGGCTGCATTTCTGGTTTACTTGAGCAGAAGGATCGTAGTCTTTTACCTTCCTAGATCAGGGAGTCGAGAGGCCTAATTGGGGTGTAGTTTACCTTTAGAAGGCAGCAAGGGAAGGCGAGATTATGATTGAGGTTTACCATAGTTGAGTAGAAGTGTTTGGAAGAATAAGGATAGGGTTGTTAAGCATTATTGGAAGCCCTAACCAGGAGTAGAAACCTACAATAGTACCACACTAGCCCTAGAGGTATGTTTTGAAGTTCGTTTGCTAGGTGGATGTAGTCCAGGATGGACAGTTGATTGGTTGTTTTGGTATTGGGCATTTGAGATCTGTTGGAGGGTAGCGTGAAAGTGCCCAAGTTGGAGTCCTATGAGCAACACTTTGATGGACAAAAGTAGTTGCTAGAGTGGCAGTTGTTGAACATCTTAAGCCTGTTTGGGAGGGCAACATGTAGGTGTTCAAGTGAGCCCTAAGTACAAGACAAAGAAGGACTTATGGACTACTAGAATGATCCAGGTGGATGTTGGTGGCCACCCGCCTATTCCACTTGGATCCCCACGACAACCTCTTTCAGTTTTTCAGTTTCCTTAATTGTAGCACAATTTACTATTTTTAGCAATTTTTCGGGTCCTGAACTTCTGGAGCCGTTTTGAGGCCCTAAATGACGTTTTTTTGGTTGTAGTCCTCTGAGAGAACTTTCCAACAAGAAACATAAACTTTTAACTTAGTCGAACAGATCCCTAGATCAACTCTGCATTCCTCAACACTTGAGTCTATGGACTAAAGTTCTCCTGAAGCCATTTCCACTCGTCTGAAATCGTTTTGCTTGCAGGCTACCAACCACATCTATTCAATGCATATGATGAAATGAAAATATCAATCACACCACCAGTATCAAATAAGATTTTGAGTTTTATGTCGTTAATAATACCCGAGGATTCTACTATAGTGCACTGATGTGCTTCTTGGTTGTTGTTGACTACTGCATGGATTCTATGATTGCCTTGGGTATTTGATGATGGTTCTTTTCCTGCTCTATGCATTACATTTGACGAGGCTTCCGAAAAATCACGCTGAAAGTGCAGTCCTCCACATCCCCAACAATTAACCTCGGATGGTCCCCTTGAGTTCGTATTGTAAGTTTCTAGAGAAGGAACTTCGTCCTCCTGTGCTACTTCCTCTCACGTTTCTTCCTCTATTAGCAGTTCCTCGAGATTTCCATGGACTTGTGTTTGATGATTCAATAGCTATAGTATTAACTATCATGGGAGCTTTTGCTCCTACTCCTCTTGGAGTGAATCTATTACCATAAGGAGGTGGCCGCGAGCTACTTCCCCTGACTAAGTTTCGGGGAGTCTTTCCTGGAAATCTTGGCTGTGACGGTTTTGTCGGCCTGATATCCCTTTTTATCCCCAGATGCTCCTCTGCATAACGGCCACATTCAACTGCCTCGACTACTGATGATGGATTCCACATCCTAACCATGGCCCTGATTCGAGGATTTAATCCATATATGAAGCGCTCAACTTGACGTTCGTCAGTATCTAGATAATGAATATATTTCACAATCTCCATAAACCTTATCTCATATTCCTCCACTGTTTTGTTACCTTGGACTAGCGTATGAAAGGACCCAACTTGCTGCTCTTGAAAGTAAGGTGGCAAGTATTTAGAGCGGAATCTTTCCTCAAATAACTCTCAGGGAACATTATCTGCTGTGAGGTGTAATTGTTTTTCCAAATTTCCCCTTCAAATCAAGGCACTTTCCTTTCACTGAAAGATGACAATCTTTGTCTTGGAGGTAGAAGAGTACTCTCTTAGCGCAAAACATTTGTTCATTCCTTCTAGCCATGCTTCGGCACATTCTCTAGCTCGTCCTCCTGAAAATTCTGGGAGTTTGATCTTTTGCAGCTCCCTAGAAATATCTTCCTTCAGTTGTCTATAATCAAACCCTTGGGCTCCCCTGGGTTTCTTTCCTCAAGTTGAGGTTGCTCTTCCTTGGTATTAGCTATTGGCAACCCTTTTAATGTTTCCAAGATGGCTTCCAATGAGTGCATTATAACGGTTAACTCAGGTGCTGAAGCGGTTGGCATTGATGATGGTCTCGGTGGTGGTGATGGCGATGGCGATGACGATGGTGGTGGCGTTAGCAATGGCAATGCTACCCGGCGTCCGCGTCGGCGTCATTGATATGTATTTACCATCACAACTTTTCCTAGACATATAATAAGATTATAAAAATTTGAGGTATAATTTAGATTTAATATATATAATTTCGTAAATTCAAGCTCACATACGGGTATAGTTTTTCTTTTTTTGCAATTTTTACCTGCAGGCATGTCTTACTGGTATCGAGGTCAAGGGAGGTGGCGTCGCTACCTCCTTGTCCTAATGCATGGTGTGCTATCCTGATGCGTAATAATTCTTGGCAAAATGCATGGGTCTTCAAAGACCATAGTATCACTTTGTAATATTTTCCTATCATTTTCTAGTCCTAAATGTGGTTATGGACACATCCTTAAAACCTGGTAAAACAAGTGCCAATAATCAAATATTTATAGTAACCATATTTTTAATTAATTATATCTTATCTTATCTTATCTTACAAAATATTTATTTTTGAATTTTCAAATCTCAAATATTCCTAATTGTAAGATCTATATATAAGTAAATTTATTATTATTATTATTAATTTTTATTAGTAAAAAAATTAAACGTTCTAGTTGATAAACAAATGAATTTTCCTGATGTGCCACCCTATCGAGGATTATTAAGTTTAATCCTTTTTATAAGCTTTAAAAAAAGATAAAAAATAAAATAAAACATATACGCATTGTTTTCAACATCAATTTCAATAAATAAAATATTAAAATATGAAAAATAATCTACATATTACATCTAAATCAAAATCCAAACTTAAACTAAAATATTATTAAGGAAACTTATGAAAAATAACATTATTTAGATATTGAAAACATACATTTTCTTAAAATCGTCTTACTATATAAACTTGTATGTGGGTAGAGACATGATGAAGCAAAATAACAAATGGTTTAGTAAATGGGGTATTTGCTTGAACACATATCCCATAAACAACAAAGAGAGAAAAGCTTTTGTTATGGAAAAGTTCCACAAGCGTACTTGGGATAAGGAGCTAGGAAGAAAGAAAAATTACTATATTGAAGTGTTTAATCCCACTCATAATCATCAACCAAAAGCATACATAGAGGCCAATATCTTTTGGAGAGCCAAAATTCTTATTGCTCAGTTAAGGACTAATTCTCATCAACTCCATTGTGAAACATGGCGCTGGAAAAGGCCAAAGGAAGTGTGGGAGGAAAGAGTATGCATTTTTTGTTCTTCCAGAAAAGTGGAAACAGAAAAACATTTCATTTTAGAATGTGAGGCCTTCAAAGACAATAGGGAAAGTTATGCAGATATGTTGGCAGCTAGCTCTTGGGATAATCTATTTAGCGAGGTGTTTGTCGAGAAGCTGGGAGAATTTATTTTGAAGCTTCACAGGAAAAGGGCCGAATACATCAAGTAGATGAAGAAACAATTTGTCCCATAAACTATCTTTAACTTTGTGAACGTTAAAATAATTTATTCTTCTTCTATAAAACGAAAACACAAAATTCTTTCAGATTTCCAAAAGGACCGACTAATATCAATATATAATAAAAAGCTATTAAATTATTTCCATGAGGAACGAACACCATTGTCAATATTGAGAGAAATGGGATACTTCATAGAAAGAAGAGATGTTCCCATATTCACACCATGCAGCGACATGATGTATGGGGATGATGTATTAGTATTCCTAAATGAAACTATAGGAAATGGAAGTCACTCTGGCCAGGGATAAAGAACAAATGATATGGTAGAATGTGCTAACCCTGCAAATTAAGGAGGTTTGCGAAGAAATTGACGGCTCAGATTAATGGTCGGGTACTCTGATCCGATGGTCAAGGTTAGCTCATTGCTTTAAGCGGGTAGTGTCCGTCTTCTGACAAACACATCAGCTGTGCTTTTCTATAGCACACTATCTTGACAAAATGTCTATTTATAGGCCCGATGGGTAGAAAGACGCCCGATTTAAATGAATTACAAGATATTTTATTATATATAATTTTTTTATATTGGGCACACAAGGGACCGATACATCGAGAGATGAGCTTATGTTCTACTTACAGACAACTTAATTGTTGTGTATCGCCACATAACTCTGACTGCCCTGTTTTCCTTTTAAGCAATTGACAATTCTCTGTTCTGCTATCCTAAGCTTGTGACGACAGTATGATAGAAAATTTGCTTGGAACCGACCCTGATTTTGTACTGGATCTAAAGGTAGCCGCAAACCTAAAATTTAACTAGGCTTTTAAGTTTTTACAGTGTATTCGAGCCCCTAAAGACATATACGTAATTCAGAATTTGTTTTATGAGTCATGAAGAGGGCTCTCAACCTCTGTTATTGATACCAAAAGCATGTTTGTTTCGAATTTTAAGCGATAGAGGACATGTCTAATATTTGTTACATTAATTGAATCCAGTCAATCCCTTCTGAGACTCCGACACAGAGAATATGTGCTCCAGGATTATAAAGGCCAACTTACAGAGAGCTCTGTTAAATTATTTATCTTAATTGCATTATATAAAGTTTGCCCAATTCTATTGGCAAGGTCCGAGAGATGAACCTGGCTCTAATACCAATGTGTTTCTATTGGCAAGGTCGGAGAGATGAACCTGGCTCTAATACCAATGTGTAAGGGTTCTAAATTTGAAAAATTAGGAAATTATTTCGGAGAGATGAACCTGGCTCTAATACCAATGTGTAAGGGTTCTAAATTTGAAAAATTAGGAAATTATTTCTAAATATTGTATAGAGTGAAATTTTGGACCAAAACTTATTAACTAAATTCATTATAAATACCTGATTATAAATACCTGATTTTTAATTTGATGTCGATCCCACGCTGTTCTCGCTCCAATTTCACTCTTGTTACCAAATAACCAAAACCTCCCTGCCCAACGAAGTACAATCCTTGGTACCAATTCCAAAATAATTCGCAATTCGCAATTGAATTACTCTGGCCCAGTGCTCACAAATTTCAAAAACAATTGTTTAAATCTCCAATTTTCAATTCCAATCTCTCAGCTCACTATTTTAATCTTAAGTTCAAAATTTCCCTCTCTATTCTCCCTCCTCGTTCTCTGTGTACATGGATAAATAAGACTTCTTTAGGCGGCGGTCTCCGTCTCATCCATCGCCCTCCCCATATTTTTATTTGTTTAGTCATATATTTACGTGTAACCTCCAAGTGATTATTCATATATGTGATTATATATTTAGAAGGTGGTTGTTATGTTAAATATATAACTTTAACTTTTAAATTTTTAATTATATTATTTAAATACAATGAATAGTTATACCTAGGTATATTATCAAGTGTTTGTTACATTAAATAATTATTTTTAACTTTTAACATTTTAATTATAATATTTAAATTAAAATGAATATTTATACATATTTACATTAACAAGATTGGAAGTGTAAATTTTATTTAATAACTTTATAATTACAAAAATCTTTTAATATGTATATTTTGAGAGTGTTGAATTTTAAGCAATATTTTCCTTTTTAATGATTTTAGGTACTTAATCCCTTTATCCTTCATTTAAACATCTTTCATAATTATTTAATAAGTATACTAGCGTAAGACATGCGATGTATGCATATGTAGCTATCATATGCATATATCGTATGTTTACTAATACCTTTTTGCTTATAAATTCAAAATGGATTATTACAAGCTGGATATATATTTCCATCTCAGTAGGATGACAGAGATAGAGGCCATCAAGATGGCTACTCTACACTTGGAGGGTGCAACAAACGATTGGTGGTTCCATGGGCTGACTACACTTGGGCATGCAAATGTAACTTTGTATGAGGACTTCACATGGAGGGTGATAGAGCGCTTTGATCGGAAGGACCCAGAGGCCCACTTTAGAGAGCTCACGTAGCTTAAACAGACCGACAGCCCTGAGCAGTACATTTCAGAGTTTTTGAGGGTATCTATGATGGTGCCGGATTTGTCCAAAGACAGGAGGGTTTACACTTCCATTGAGGAGTTGCTTGAACCTTTACGCAGGTTAGTGAGTTTCGCAGACCAATCACACTGCTGGAGGCTGTGACTTACACACGAGATTTGTAGGATGCAATCTTGAAGACTAGAGCACCGATCCCACCATGAGCTCCTTTCCCTCCTAGGGGCCGTGACACCAGGGCTCCACCACAGAGAGCTAACCAGGGGCGTGGGCAGTTGGATGAGGAGACCAGGAGAGACCTTAGACAGAGGAAGTTATGCTTCACCTGTCAGGAACGTTGGGCATCAGGTCACAGATGCACAACGGGCAAGGCCCATTACATTGAGGTCTTCTCTGACAGTGACCAGGAGGATGATGTGGGGTTGGAGGTAGATGGGGGTGATGATGAGAAACAGGCAACAAGGGGACCACCTCCACCACCACCACCTGAGGGAGCACCTTTCACACCAGCTGGAGGAGTGCTTGCTTCATTGCATGGGGTTCATAAATTTTTTACCTTGAGGATCAAAGGCACAATGCAAGGGCAGCTGGTCTCGGTTTTAGTAGACAGTGGGACCACCCACAATTTCATTCATGCATAGATGGTTCAGAGGCGTGGTATCACTACCGATGAGTTTGAGGGATTTTATGTTCCTACGTCAGGGGATAGAACTATGCAGTGTACTCGATATGTACTTGCTTTGACGGTGACCATGGGGAACTACTCAATGACCGACCATTTCTTTGTGATGGATGTACCGGACACCAATGTGGTAATGTGCAAAGATGGAGAAACTTGCCTGATGAGGATGCCACTTGGGAGGGAGAGCAAATACTTCAACATCCATCTTTGCAAATGCTTGGGGACAAGCAACATTCAGGAGAGGAGGACTGTGATATTCTCACTTAGCAATTATTGCTAACTGAGAATATAATTTTTGTACCATTTTGACAATTTTGGGCTCTAACTTAGGAGAAATGGGTTGGAGGACCCCATTTCCAATTTTTATTTGATGGAGGCACTCACACTATGGAAAAAGGACAGAATCGAACTCTTAGTGGAATGTGGGGGCTACCAAGAAGGAAATACGCTCCACTTAGGCAATTCAAGCTACTTGGGGAGGAAGGGAGTTCGATGATGGGACCCACATGGAGGCGACAACCAAGGTTAAATAAAAGGGGCTCGCTTTAGTTTGGGGCTTTTGACAAATTGACAATTTCTTGTACTTAGCACGCTTGAGCTGCTTAGCCAAGTCTGCATCTGAGATTCTCGAGCAAGATTCTCACCCCTTGCTTCGGTGGACTATGAGTGCCAGCCCAAGGAGGATAATTGATTGTCCCTTGTGAGCATTTTCAGCATCAGTTCAGGCATTTCGTGTGAATTTCGTGGCAGCTTCTAGCAAACAATAGGGAGGTATGACTTGCTAGTTGAGGGCAACGAAGTTCAGGATTTTGTCTGAGGATATTGGGGAATATTTGCAGTGATATTTGCTGGAGATTTTTGGGGAGGAACAACGTAAACCTCGGAGGGAGTCCTTACTATAGCATTGTGGCATTTTGGTGACTGTGTTGGCCGACGCAAAGGACAAATTTTGGGCAAATGTGGGAGTTAGAGAGTGAGATTGAAAAATTGGGTTGAGCAGAGGATTTGAGGAATTCATCCGAAGAGGTAAAGACTAGCATTTTGGGAGTGACTGGAGGGTTGTTGCAGTGAATCTCTAGGAAAGCCGCATTTTCCAGCCAGTGAGGAAGGTGTGGTATTTGGGGGTCATTTTCGGATGTTAGAACTAGACCAAACCCTTTTTGGGTTTTGTCGGGTCTATTGAGAGGAGCCCGAGGCTAATTTTGCAGAATTTTCTGAGCAACAGAGGAGGGTCTTCAATAGTTAACTTTCCAGTAGACATACCAGTTCTCTAGGGCAGCGCATGGCATATTTGGGGCAACACATTCCCACATATGGGCATTGTATTTTCTGGCCTGGGGCTTGTCTAGCTTTCCATTGTGGCAAGCCCAGGTGCACTCTTTCCATACCCATTGTACCATTGCTCCATATATTAAATAAAATGGCTCAGTTGGATGGTGTTTTTGGAGATTTTCTGGGTGTTTACTTACATTTCTGAATTTCGTGTGTCTATATCAATTTTTGCTTTGTTTATCATTGTGTTTACTAAGTAGGAATATTACAAGTGTATGCAACTTCAAAAAATTGAATTTTGTTTCAGCTTCAATTCCCTGATTCAAACTTTGGTTGGATTATTGTTTCTAATTGCCTACTTTTTTATTTAATGAGCTCTAGTTAAAAGTTAAAACTTATGGTGAAATCTTGATTCAACCTTGTTGAAATTGAAATTGAAATTGTAATAATCTCTTCGAACGATCAAAATAGTTGTGATTTGCACAAATAGACAGTTTTGAAAATATGTTGCTTTAACCTAGGGATTGTTAGATGCGTGACTCAAGAAAACAATATAACCAAAGATAAACATAAGCATTGACAATGTAAAATGGGAATAGTAAAGATATAGAAAATCAAATTAATATTTATTGGTATCGCAAAAGAAGATCAAGTTTTGATATGTACTTTGCAGAACCTAGAGAAGCTGGATCTAAAGGAGTTAGTCATGATCAACTTGTGAGTAATTTAGAACTTGCGGATACACTTAATATAGTCATATGCATTTTTAAGCAATGTCACTAGTGAAGGAGGATATACCGCTTCAACAAAGTTAAAAGTTGAACTTGTATTTAAGCTCTTAAAAGGTAAAGATGACTCCTCCAACAACGGGTCACAAAGACTCCTCCAACAACACTGATCGAATGAAAAATAACCAAGGCAAGAATTGGGATAGGTTAAGTCACTTGGCATTAAAGGTTAAGGCAGATAGGTTAAAACTTAAACCTTAAACACAAAAATAATTGCATTCGCGACGCTTTTTGACATTTTAAGGGTGGATCCGTTTTCAGAAATCCAGAAACAGATCCAAAAAAATTTAAAAACCTTGGAACTCTATCCAATTCCAGATCTAACATTTCTGATTTTTGAAATGATACAAAAATGCTTCCACAACATTTTGGACAAGGATCATGCTCTTTTCTGTTTCAAAAATGGGAAACGACTTTTCATGCAAATTCTCCATACGTTTCCGGTAACTCAACGCTTAAAGACTTCAGTTTATCAAATGTTTCTTGGTGATTCAACCAAAACACATACCTCACATACACCTCCTGGAGGGACCACTCTAAGGAGCCCATGAACCATATTCAGCCTAACAATCAATATCATGCTTCCAAAATTGTAATATCCCCAAATTTTGGATTACCTTGCGATGTGGTTAGGAGTCATTTCCAGAGCTTGTGTCAACTAGGTTATAAGAGCAGGATTACACCATTGGTGGGCCTAGAGGATTTGGAGGAGTTTTATGGGGTATGATTGGGATCACTTGCCACATTTCATCGTTGAGATCAGTTCCGCACAGTTCGATCTTGATTCCGTTGCATTCTGACGTTCTTGTGAAACGAGTTATTAACATGCATATTTTAATTATTTAAGCTTAAGCTGTTGTTTCGGGCTAATTATTTGGAGAAACATCTTAGCATAATAGCTTGTTGGAATCAGGACAAAAATATCTACAAGGCAAGATGATGAAAATGAGCTTTAGGGTATTGGTGTGATCACAATGATGAACTAAGCATTTTTTGGACTTAAAAATGACTTTAATATGTTAATAAAAAGTCATTTTATTAAATAGAAGAGGGGGAAAAGTGTTAATTGGAGAAAAGGCAAGAAGGGGGCAAAGGTCTCTTGGAGAAAATAAGGAAAATTCGCTTAGTGACTTTGCCAATTAAAAAATAAAAATAATATGGTACTTCTAGAAGGATGGAGAAATATTCAACAAATCTATCAAGGGAGAGAGGTGATCATTTCTTAAGAATTTTGATTTTTGATTTTCAATTGTGGATTGATTGGAACTCAAGAAAGTCTAGAACAAGGGTTTCAAGCAAAGCTCTCTAATTGGTTTCAGAGGACTTCGAGTGCCACCCTAGTTGGTCCTTAGCTGATTTCAATGGACTTCGAGTGCCACCCTAGTTGGCATTGCAGGGAAATCATTCATATTCCCATTTTGTGCTTAATTTGTTGATGATATTACAATTGATTCTTCAAGGGTGGAGTTGATATTTATTTGTCGGAGATTGAGTAGTTGTTGTTGGGTTTGAGTTTATCTGGAGACCGAGTCTATCTTCTTATTTCTTTGTGGACTGAATTAATATTTTTTTGTTGGAGATCTTTATTTGTTGGGGCCAAGATTATTTAATGGAGATCATTATTTGTTGGGGCTAGGTTTATTTGCTGGAGATCTTTATTTGTTGGGACGAGATTATTTGTTGGGGCCGAGATTATTTTCCAGAGATCTTTATTTGCCGAAGATATTTATTTGATGGAGCTGAGATTATTTGCTGAAGATCTTTATTTGTTGGGGCCGAGATTATTTTCCATAGCTAAGCTTATTTGTTGAGGTTGAATTTTTTATTCCAGAGGAGGTCTAAAATTGCATTCCTTATTCCGAGAGAAGGCGAGCCTATAATTGATGGAGGAGCCAAATTGCTTAGGAGTACTGAGTTGTTGTTGGAGAGTTGAATTCATCCTTTTCTAAGGGTCGAATTGTTTCAGCCATTTATCCAGAGTTGTACTCAAATCTATGGGTTCACAGTTTGAATGTAAATCCCCTGTTAAGTTTAATAAAATTGTGGTTGTACCCTTGGAATATTTTCTGCTATAAGTGTTTACTACTTGGCTTATGAAGTATTCTAAGAAATGTTTGCTCACTAAGTGTTTGACAAAATGTGTCAAAGGAGAAAACAATAAATTTTGTGAGTTATATTAACATATTTTAGCACTGAATCAAAGGAAAAAGAAAGGAATAGCTATAGTATCCCAGAATTCCTTGAATTTTATCAAGAAGGGATATGACAATGGTGTCAGAGCATGTTCTTGGCCAACTGTGGGTCTTGTTACCACTCAATCTAGTAGGGGCCCTAAGAGGGGTACCTAAAGGGAAACTACTAGACCAAATGCAAACAATGGGACAAGTACCCACTGTCACCTCAGTCAATGTCCCCTACTTTTTACAGACTTTCACCAATGGGAGGAACCCTGGTATAAGGGAAATCACTTGAATGATAGGATCAATGGCAAGGTATAATGTGATTCCCAAAGCCCATTCAAAGAAGAGACTCAAATAATAGCTCAATTGCTTCAAAGAGAAGCTAATGGCTCTCCAAGAAAGGATTCAATGAGGAGACTTATGTGAAAATTCCCACACTGAAGGAACCTGTATTACAGCAAGTCTGAATCTACTTCACCTTCTTGATTTTTAAATTACATTCATAAAGTTATTATTTTGAGTACTGAAGTAAATTACTTCTGCAGCCTACACTAATTAAATATTTGATCTCATGAAACAGAAAATAGAGCAAAGAACAAGATACATAAGACACACTTATTTTTGGACACAATAGTCCTTGGAAAAACCCAATGCGGGAAAATTGGTGCAACAGTTATGAGGGTTTATTATTATGCAGGAGAAATATATGAATACAAATCTAGGATGCTCATCTAGCAATCCTTTACAAAGAAAATACTGGTAGAAAATTTGAGTGAGTTTTACCTCACTTCGCCCAACAGAATTCTGGCTGATCCGGCACAAGACTGGCTAACCCCAGCTATTTTTGCGCTAGCTCTGCGTCACCTTCTCTGCCCTCAACGCCAGCTCTCTCGGCTGTTTCGGTAGTTCCCGACAGTTCCCGGCATTTCTGGCAGTTCCGGATTCTGCGTGATAGGCAATTTTTCTTCGTCAGCTCTCCTGGCTACTGCACTGCCTCTGCGTCAGCTCTCCCAGCTGTTCTGACAGTTCCCGTCAGTTTCGGCAGTTCCCAGTAGTTTCGACTGTTCCGACAGTTCTGGATTCTGCTTGACAGGTAGCCTTTTTGTGCCAGCTCTCCCAGCTACTGCACTGCCTCTTTGCATGCTCTCTCCGCCTCTCTGTTCTATATTTTCAGAAAATCCCTTCTCCCAGATTCTCTCTACCCCTCAGCTGCAAGATCTCCCCAATCGATTTCCTCCTGAGAACTTCTCACCTCAGAAAATTGATTCTCTCAATCTCTCTATGTGTGTTTCCAAATGAACCCCAAGCCTCCATTTTATACTTTTCCTGTTGAGTCTTCAACAGTCGAGATTAAGTCTCTAATAAACGACTAAGATTAAAACATGACTTGATCTGCCTTCTAGATCATTCTCACCCATATTTTGATTAATACCCATTAATATTTTAATTTCCCTAAGTTTAGACTTAGGAACTCCATTAAAAATATTAATTATTTTAATAAAATACAATTCGGGTAGAATTTCACCAAACGGTTTTTGGGTTCTTTAGAACTCGTGTGCCTTAGCCTCTCCAACAATTTTCAAGGCTAGAGCACTTCCGATGCTACCAAAAACTAACACTCCCTCTTAGCGAGGAAATTGCTCTAGCAACAATGTCCACCTGCATGTTGCTCTGTTTCTGAAGCACCTCCTTTCTGCACTACTGCTACCACCAACACTGTGTTGTTGTTGCTACTGTACTGCTGCCCATGACACTACCACTGCCACTGCTACTGCTGCATCTGTACTACAGCTCCCTCTCAAATGTTGCATCTACTATGCTGCTGGCACTGCCACTGCTAACACTGCATTCATACTGCAACTCAGTTGCTGAGAGAAGAAACTGAAAAACATCCAAAAATAGTTGAACTTAACTGTGTTTAACATAATACAATGAATGTTGGAATTTCACTGCTACTGATTTTGATCCTCTGAATCTTCTGCGCTGCTGATAACTCCTGCACTGTGCCAACTGCACTGCTGCCAACCTTGCTCTATGCTGATCAGTCTCTGGTCCCCAGCTACCGCATCTGTCTTCCAAAAACTCCACTGTATCATCTGACACTAATTCCATCTCGCTACTGCTAAATCTTAGGCTCCCGTAGCAAGGATTGATCCAAGAGGTGGACTCCTCAAGGATCTTGCCCACATGTAGTCCTCCTGACTACAACTCAATATTACCCCATCTCTCGCCTGGAGATGTGTGGGCACTCATGGCAAACTCATCCTTGTCCATCTTTGCTGAAGCTGCCTTAGGATCATGTTTCTCATCCTTATCCTTTTTCTTCAAATGACACTGGGATGCATAGTGGCCCATCGCACCACAACTGAAACATTTCACCTTTGAAATGTCCTTCTTTCTCTTTGGCTTTTGTTGTCCCTTCGATGCTAGAGCTGCGTTCTCCTCCTCCTCCTTCGTCTTTGTGCCACTCCCACTGCTGCCACTGAGGTTGACCTTCACGAGGTCCCTCCTTAACTTCTCCTGTTCCAGAGCCACCCACATCTCCTCCCAAAAGGTAGTTTTTCTCTGCCCAATATGCTTTGGACGAAAACTTGCCATTCATTTGAGACTCCATTCAGGGCTATCCATACCATTGCGGTTGGCTGAGGAGTGGACCCCACTGTAGCAAGCTAGTCTCTAGTGTCTTGAAGACGCTGAAGATAGAGGTTCACCCCTTCTCCTTTCTGCATCAAACTCTGTTGCAACTTCTGCTCCAAGGACATCTTCCGTTATTCGGAAGAGCCTTCATACAAAGAAGATAAGGCTTCCCACATCTCTCAGGTTGTATCCTTGCCCTGCAAGTGTGAGACCACATGATCTCGAACTACATCAAGAATGAGCCTCTTTTCCTTCCCCTGCTCGGCCTTGTACTTCTTCTTTTGATCATTGTCAGTAGGAACAACTACAACACTATTGATGTAGGCCTCGAGATCATATTCCTCCAGAACAACTAAGATTTTGGTCTTCCATATGACATAGTTGGAAGCTCCTTCCAACTTGTCCTGATCTCTAAGCCCATGCGATGCCATCTCACCCAACTATCGAACTGACTCCTCTAGTCACTGCTTAGCACTGCTCAATTGCTCAGCAAGTGAGAAATTCGAACTTTCTGGTGGAAATTTCTCCAAGGAGAAAATTCCCCTTCTACATGTCTTCGTTCTTTTCCAGTGGATTTCTGCCACGCCAGAAACTGCGCCCTTCAAGCACTGCACTGAGGCTCTGTGTCACTCCCTCTGCCTCTGCAAACTCACGAATTGGAAATCGTACCTCTCTGTCGTCTCACTCAAAGAGATATTTCCTCGGATCTGCTTCTCAGCAAGGACTGTGCAATCCCTTCAAGGGGATTCGAATTATTGCTAAGTGCAGCTTTCGGCCTCACTGCTCAGCATTGGATCTACTCTTCCTGTTTCAAAATCAATGCTTTGATACCATGTGAAAATTCCCACACCGAAGGAACCCCTACTGCATCAAATTTGAATCTAGTTCACCTACTTGATTTTTAAATTACATTCATCAAGTTATTCTTCTTAATACTGAAGTAAATTATTTCTGCAGCCTACACTAATTAAATATTTGATCTCATTAAGCAGTTTTGAGGGTTTATTATTGTGCAGGAGAAATATCTTAATACAAATCTAGGATGCTCATCTAGCAATCCTTTAAAAAGAAAATACTGGCGGAAAATATGAGTGAGTTTTACCTCACTTCATCGACAGAATTCTGGCTGATCCGACACAAGACTGGGTAACCCGGATATTTTTGCGTTGGCTCTGCGTCAGCCTTGTGTCACCTTCTTTGCCCTCTGCATTAGCTCTCTCTACTGTTCTGGCAGTTCTCGGTAGTTTTGACAGTTCTGGCAGTTTTGGATTCTATGTGACAGGCAGCATTTCTGCATCATCTCTCCCGGCTACTGCACTGCCTCTGCGTCAGCTCTCCAGTTCCTGACAGTTCTGACAGTTTCAGTTGTTCCGAGAGTTTTAGATTCTCCATGACAGGTAGCTTTTTTGCGTCGGCTCTCCCGGCTACTGAGCTGCCTCTCTAGAAGCTCTCTCTACTTCTTTGTTCTGTATTTTCTAGAAATTCCTTCTCCTGGATTCTCTCTGCCCCTCAGCTGCAAGATCTCCCCAATCAATTTTCCTCCTGAGAGTTTCTCACTTCAAAAAATCAATTTCCTCAATCTCTCTGTGTATGTTTCCAAATGAACCCCAAGCCTCCATTTTATACTTTTCCTGTTGAGTTTTCAACGGCTGAGATTAAGTCTCTAATCAACGATTAAGATTAAAACATGACTTGATATGCCTTCTAGATCATTCTCACCCATATTTTGATTAATACACATTAATATTTTAATTTCCCTAAGTTTAGACTCAGGAACTCCATTAAAAATATTAATTATTTTAATAAAATACAATCTGGGTGGAATTTCACCAAACGGTTTCTAGGTTCTTTAGAACTAATGTTCCTTAGCCTCTCCACCAATTTTCAAGGCTAGAGCACTTCTGATGCTACCAAAAACTAACAACTTAGACCTAGTAGGAGAGGTTATTCAATTACAAAGGTTGCCCCTAGACCAAAGGCTTCCTAAGGAGGCAAGATATCTCTCAGGGTTTTGTAAGATAATGACCATATAAAGGTTCGGGACCACAAGATAGACCTAATGAAATCCAAGCAATGCCTATGGTTTCAAGACATTGACTCTTAATTTGATTACTAGGTCAAGCAAGGATGAGAAAGGTCAACGAATGATTAAATTCCTTTGAGTTTTACAGAGAAAATGACCTTTGGAATGACGCTAACCAAATAAGTTCAAGGATAGAATTGATTTTAGAGGTAGGGCTTGAGATTTATCTCAAACTAGCCACGAGAATTGCTTAAAATTTTGAGGACAACTAGAGGAAACCACAACGTAGTAGTGTACCAACTAAAGCCCCAAGGGTATATCTCTAATGCAATTCGCACTAGGCCCTAGTTGACCTTGAAGGGTTAGGGCAGAGTTTTGAAAAAAGTGAAGAAAGAAGTTTAAGAGTTGATCACCTAGGAATGAGACCCAGTGCCTTGACAATTGGGGGAAATAGAGTCTAGATTTCGTTTGATGAAAAGACTTTGCTCTATCAAGGAGTCCCATGTAACTTTTTCTAACCTTAAGGAGGCAACAATTCAGCCATAATAGGAATTTATACTTCGCTTGGAAAGAAATGATGGAGTTTTGAGGATGCGAGATACAAAAAAAATAAAATTAAAAAAAAATGAATAATGAATTATTCATTCACACTATCTAATGAATAATGCATGCAATACTTCAATAATCCAATGTTTTTCATGAATTCACATTAAATTAGGGTGCAAACAAGATTATGATAGGATATTCCATACATTAGACATGCAATAAAGTGAAAATATAACATCAAAACACACTTACAAGATAATGCGAGTATATCCATCCATCATAATTGCAATTAGAAGCTCAAAGAAAAGATAACGAAAATCCCAAACATCAAAATGCATCAATAACCATAGGGGCTTCACTCAATGAACCTCTGACATAGCACGTGTGTTTGTGACATACTAAACAATACCCATAATTTGACTAGATATTGCAAAATACCTCTAAAAATCACATTATTTAACCCCCTACCAATACGGACCATTACACCTTCCCAATTTAGAAAACCCCTACTTTCACAGATATTGCAGGTATCCATTTTTCCATTGACATTTTTCATACCCCTTTATATTTTTCCATTAACTTTGAGCTCCATTTCTTATACCTGCCAATATAAAAATCCTTTACCCCTTATTATATGCTCAATATATTATTTCATTTTTAACTCAATATATATCCTCCAATATGAATGCACGTGGTATGGTATTGCTCCTCTGGTGAAGCCCCTGTGTCAATAACATCCAATTTTTTCCATCAATTGTAGGTCTAAATTCTTTTATTAGGGAAAGTCCTGTTGTCGCTCAGATTGTGCACACGATTGCGACAATGCTCAGGGTAGAGGTTGTCACTCTGATCCCTGCCCTCTCCTTTTAAGTTGTCTCCTAACTGTAGACTATGTGGGGTAGTCCCTATGAATAAGACGATGAACGACTTGTTGAGTTAAGGAGACACAATTGAATGGCCTAGCAACTTTGTTGAAATTAAGAGGCAAGTATGGTTATTTAGCACAATTAGATTAGATTTCTAAAGATTAGTATTATAGACGAGTGCCTTAGGAGATTAATTACTTGGTCAATATGAATTAGAATCCAAGTTACCAGATGAATAGTTATTGCAATGTGCAAGTTCTATCCTTTATGAAGTGCAGGACCTAAAACTATGTGAAATGAAAACTCTTGGTTACTTTTAATTATATGCCTAATCTAAGTGATTCCTTCTTCTCAATTCTTTTAGAACTAGTTTCAAACGCAAGTTGTAGAGAGAAGCCCAAAGGAAGGAGGCTATGGCCTCATTAATGATACGGCCCATGGGGTTTTAAGTTTTAACCACTTAAATGCCTTTGTTCCTACAAGGGATTCCCTGCAAGAGAACTGCAAGGTCACCTATGTTAGTTGTGAATGAGGGTCTAGAGTCTCAAATTGTTTGAAGAAGGTGGTCCTATCTTCTTGAAACCAAGCTTATGCTTGGAGGTATGTTTTAGAAATGCACTTCTAACTTAGAATGAGAATGCAAGATGTGAGTGATTGCTCCAATGAGATTATTAAATGAATTAAGTACTTCAACAAGATAGATTATTTAAGATCCAAGTGCTTATAAATATATCCAATACAAGAGCAATTAGATGAAGTACTTATAGAACGATTGAAAGACTATCTCAATGAAACAAGAGAGACAATTTCAAGGAAGCACAATTAAGAATTCTAATTACTTCAAGAGCTTATTAGATTCTTCTTATGCTGATACCACATGTCACTTAAGCGCTGCCAAATCAGAAACCAGCGAAGTAATAATTCTTTTAGAGATTGCTAACAGTGATTTCCATGAAGCAACTACACAAATGCAATGATGCAAAATGCAAGTAGCACTTTAGCAATGAGAAAGACACTCTAATGTAATGTTTGACAAGAAATGCAAGAGATGCAAATGCAAGTCAATGAGAATAGCTATGATATGCTATGCAAAGATGCAATTACAACTTTAACACAATGAGAGGAAGAGAACTATTCTAATCAATAACACAATATCAATGTAGAGATGCAATTGACAAGCCAATGCAAGACATGTATGATTAATTTACCAATGAACTCCTCACAATGCTATCACTTGAATATCAGACTAGCCACTTATATTGTTAGATCAATCCCAAAATCTTCTTGTAGATCAAACAAATCAATGCTTATTCAGCCCTTTAACCAATATGATGATTTACTTAGTATATTAGGCTTGCTTAGATGAGTTTTTTAGAGCAAGACATCAACAATTATATTGCTGTAACAATTATATCAGACCTCTGCAAACTCAGATTAGATCTCTTCAATTTATCTCAGACTTCAGAAATGCATAGGAAAACCACCACAAATCAATTGGATTGATGAATTAAGACCTTACAATCAATGTTTGATGTCTTATATGAGTTATTTAGCTTATTATTGATTTGTTTAGGCCTATACTTTGACTTATATGCCACTCGAAAAAGTTAATGTTCAAATCTGATTACTAATGGCAGTCATGAAAAAGGAAAGTGGGAGAGAGATCAAACCCTCTAGGCCTAGCGGCCTAGCATCAATGGCAATTTTGAGTTGTTGGAGCACCAAGTAATGACTTTAAGCCTTCTAAACACTTTCAACACAAATTATCAGCCCACAAATCCACTCAAAATGATAGATCAGACGTTGATGAAGTTAGCAACTAGGGATTTTACGCCCTTCGGCCGACCTAGAAAATGGTATTGGGACTAGCAGCTAGGCCTCAATGACCTTGTATGATCAAATAAATGAGTCTTGAGCCCTTGAAACCTTTCTTGAATGTGTTGTCGCGCAGATTGGCACGACAACGCTCGGACCGGGGGCTGTCACTCTGATCCCCGATCCCTCCGTTTAAGCCTGTCTCCCGCGGCTAAGGGGGGTAGACCCTGTGAGGTGATGAGACCAACTGTCGACCAGTTGGTTGGGAGACACGAGATACGATGATAAAAGGGCTTGATGGATTTAGAGATTTAATTGCAGACCAGTGCCTTGTGGAGTCAATGTTTAAATGATTACTTGTTAAATGATATAGAGACATGAACCATGAACAGTAATCATCTATCATCGGCTAAATCATAATGCTCAAAACGATATCTGGCAACTGAAAATTTGAAAAGATGAATGCTTTAAAATACCACGAGAATTATAAACCATTAACCAGATATCGATTTTGCATCTCGGCTTGAAAACTTTAGATCTCAGCAATAAAGATATAACGTGAAAGCTCCTGAGACTTGCAAAAAATAATTTCCCACAAATTTTTTATTTTTTTAACATTTTTTAAATCTTTTTTCAATTTTTATTTTTCAATGTTATAAAAAATTAAAAATCCTAAAAGGTTAAAATTCTAAAACTAAATTCTAATTAAAAATAAAACTAAAAAATATATTTTTTCATTTTTCATTTTTTATTTAAAAATCAAAAAAATTAAAATTGAAATCTAATTAACGCAAAATCAAAAAAAAAATCTAAGATCTAACTAACATTAAAAACTAACACATGAAATAAAATTAACTAAACAAAAACTAAAATACAAAACACATTTTTTTTTATGATTTTTTTTATTTTTTATTTTTTATTTTTTAAATTCAAAATTAAAAAATATAAAACTAAAGCTAAAGAACTTAAACCAAATCTAAATCTAAATATAAACTATAACCTAAATCCAAATGAAAATTAAATATGAAAAATAAAATAAACCTACGCTGGCCTTTCAATATACATATTATTATTTTTTTTGAATGAATTTATATTCAAACGCAAAGATTGAAATCTAAAAAAAAAATAAATCGAAACTACATATGAACCCGATGCTAAAGCGAACTAAAACGTAAGCGCATAAATGAATATAACAATCCACTGTGCATAATGTGATACCCTACGGCGACTGAGAGTAAGAAAACAAAAACCGCAGGCGGAGAAAAAAATTTACGATTCAGGCGCATTGACAGAATGCGGGTTTCAGAGACACACAAATTTTAGCGGGGATTGAAGAAATTTCGAAGCCGATTGGGAGTTTACCTTAGCAATACGTTACCTGAGCGATGGAATTCGATTTCTTTGTGTATTTGCAGGTGTATTGACAGGGGGACGGTGCAGTTGAAAATCAAATCTGAAACTGGCGTGAGGTGCATATTTAAAAAGCGGAGATATGATGAATACGATGACGCGTTGATGCACTGGCATTCACGTAGGAAAGCTCTCAGTTTATCACGTATCCAGAAATCTCCTCACAGCAAACTCGAATTTTGATCAGGCCACGTGAAACGAGAGGAGCAATTCATGATTCGAGCTTTATTCATGCCTGTCACGCTTTGACATCTGCGTGCTTCTTCCAGATCCGCGGGATTTATAGATGGCTTTGGAAACACTCACGTCTGGGATGATTTGAACCACGCAGAACGCACCTTTTCACGTTTGGCTCTCACGTTGGCACAATATGTTTCAGCAGCAATCGGAAGCAAACTTGATCTGCCAATAAATTTGTCCCTGCAATTGCATGGAAACAAGACCCTGATGAAATATGCCTCAGACCCAAAACTGAAAACCCTAATCAAATCTTCAGAAGAAACCCTAATGAAAACTGCCAAAAAATAAACTTGAAACCCTAGAACAGAAAATCTGAAACCCTAAGACAGCTAATTAATTTACAAATTTGGCCCCTTCACAGCCAGATTTAACAATAAGAACAGGAAAATTTTAAGGAAAAGAAATTTCAGATTGTCACTGTGAAAAAACTTCAAAAATTCTCTCATGCAGATCAGAAAAATAAAACCGAATAATAGACCCAGGATTGAATCCACTGGGCTCAGCAGAAAATGCTTGTGGGAGTTGGCTGGTTCAGCCGAGAACTTCCCCTAACGCCCACCAAATCCTCTTCAACAAGGGTTTTTCTGCACAGCTCAGAAACAACCATCAGTAAGAGGGCAAGAATGCTGCTAGATTTCAGGAAGTAATGGAGATACCTGCCATTACTTTAGAAAACCTACAACATTCAGACCTAGCACGTGAGCAAGATACCTGTACTCACAATGCTCTGAAAACCAGCTACTATCAATGACTGAAAATAAAATATGCAGAAACTAAAACAATCTCACAGCATTTTAAGAGAGTAACACCAGCAAGATATGGACCCCAAAGTCTTCTTTATTAACCAGAAACAAATTTACAAGAGAGCTTCTTCAGTCTTTGACTCACAGATCAGATGATCTCAAATGACTCCCTAAGACCCTATATAAAGGAAATGATCCTAACGGCTAGTTTTGGGTGATCCATGTAGAACTGATCTCGACCGTTGATGAGGATCAAGACATCTCTTGATCTCATCCGTCGATTTATTAACTTAAAATATTATTATTTTATTAGTTAGGGTTTTTGCTTCATTTTTTAATTTTTTATTATTTTATTATTTTTATTCATTTTTTTTTAAGTTTTAATTCATCTTAAGATGGATCATCAAACTAAGCCGTTGGGAACATCACCTAGGACCTAGGACCTAGGACTCATGAGGGGATTTACAACATTTTCAACCCTCAAGATACATTTCATCATGATTTTTTACAATTTACATCTCAAAGGGATGAACCCACTTAATACGGACCCTCACAAAACACCCAGCTCTGCGACACAACGATAATCTAGCAGATCAACACACTAGGATTCTCCTAAAGTTCTAATGACAAAATCAATCCTGGCTTTGGGGTCAGGTTTGAAGGAAAACTCTGCCGATCCGTGGATCGGTGAGACAAAAAACCTTCCGGGACGTAGATTATCATCAGAAAGTTAGGTCCACCTAGGCAAATTACATACATGACTTCATGTCTGCTAAGATTATTTACAGTTAATACATGCAGACTGGGTTTACAATCAGAAAGATCAAACTGCTGATGATGGCAGGATGGCACGGACATGCTGATCAGGTGCTGCTTCTTCTTGTCAAGAAAAGACGGGGTGCACTGCATGGGTAGTTGACCAGTAGGGGTCAACATCTGGCTCTACTTGGGGACACGTTGCTGCTTGCAGGAATGTGAGAATCCAGAATCTGCATCCATACAACACAAAAATAAGTAGCGTCCATCCCAAAAAATCAGCATATTCATTAAGGACAGGAAAAACGAAAGCTCTTCATTTATTAACTATCTAAGGCAAAAATAAAAATGCGGAAAAACAAGGAGTAGGGTTAGGAATACGATACAAAGGATGCCCTGGGGCATCAGACGTGTTCAATATAGTGCATACTGAGCATTTGCCTGCTTTCAGGCAAATCTGTCGGCTGCTTGTCGGATGTACCATGTCCAATTTTGCATATGGTAGGACTCCTTCCTATCCGAAAATCAAGCTGCTCACGGCCGTCTGATGCATCAAATCTTCGTCTAATCTTCTTCCTCTTGCGCTTCTTCTTTCTGGCAGGATGAATTACTGATGATCTGGAACTTTCTGTTTCAAAACTATCAGATGAAGTATACATGATATGTCTTTCTTTAGCCCGCATCTGATCTTTATCATTCTTAAGTCTGTCCGGATCACCTTCAATTAACCATCTTTCAATCGAATCAACAACCTCCTCATAATAAGATGGATCTTGTTGCAGCACATGAGAAGGCTCCTGATCTATTGATGTCACCTGGTTTCTTTCATCTTCCAATTGCTGAAACCTTTGAACCTCTATTCTAAATGCATCTATCTGACTAGAGTGTTCAACCTTTACAACACTAATTTGTCTGGCATGGTGCTCTTGCATGTCTTTTATTACTTTATCACTCACTTCCTTTATGTCCATCAAGCAATGCTGCATAAAATCTATTTCTTCTTTATGATTTGCTTGTATGTCAGCCACTTGATTATTATGATTGAAAGTCATGATGGTCATTTCCTCATCCATGGTTAAAAGCTTATTTTGCATAGAGTCAATTTCCCTATCATGATCAGTTTTCATGGTCACCATATTTTCCTCTAAGACTGACATCTTGCTATGCATGATTCTAATTTCTGTTTCATAATTAGTTTTTATGGCCTCAATTTCCTTAGCATGCTGATTTTGTGTGACCTCCAACTCCCTATTACGCTTTTCTAGGTGGGTGCATAAAGTTTTGACATCATTGATAAGACTAGTTTGATTGCTTTCCATATTTCTTACCAGCATCATTAGATCTTGTATAATTTGCTTTTGTTCTTCCCTTTCACTATTATTTGTCCCTGATTTTCCACTATGATGATCTGCAATATTTCCGGTTGATGACACATTCTGATCTTGAAATCTTTCTTCAACAGCTGAATTACTTTCTTTCTGATCAACAATTTTAGAAGGCAATCTGTTTGGATAACCATATCTATCTTTAAAAGCATCAACAATGTCTTCTAAAGAAGTGAAAGAATCCTTAGGAAAACTGTTAAACCAATTTAAAGCATCATCTTCTAAAGTAAGGACAAATAAACGCATTTTGATATCTTCATGATTAAACTGAGGGGATCTGCAATATATGATCATGATGCGATCAAACAAGCCTAGATGCCTTCTAACAGCGATTGGATCACCACCTGAAAAAATAGGTAATTTAGGAGTGGCCTCCTCCGGAAGATCATGGAGACGGTGAGTAAAACGACATGGTTTAAATGAATAATCCATGATGAACAATAAGGGATCAGATGGATGATAGAACTAGCTCTTTGCTCAAGAAAATCAAAAGGTGAAAGAAGTGGAGTCGCCACTTGAACAATAAAACTGATTCTAAGATCCAAGAAGAAACCACAAGCAGATACGAGGAAAGATTCTTGTCTGGGAAAAATGAGAAAAGTGGAGTCGCCACCCAAACAAGAAACAAAACCGAAGAGATGCTGCTGATATATGATGAAAAGATGCCAGAATATTGAATCTGCCAGCTCAAATGAGAGGTGAGAAGATGAGAAGCTGAATGTCGATGAAACCCCAAGAACAGAAAAACTCTGTCCCCGGCAACGGCGCAAAAAATGTTGTCGCGCAGATTGGCACGACAACGCTCGGACCGGGGGCTGTCACTCTGATCCCCGATCCCTCCGTTTAAGCCTGTCTCCCGCGGCTAAGGGGGGTAGACCCTGTGAGGTGATGAGACCAACTGTCGACCAGTTGGTTGGGAGACACGAGATACGATGATAAAAGGGCTTGATGGATTTAGAGATTTAATTGCAGACCAGTGCCTTGTGGAGTCAATGTTTAAATGATTACTTGTTAAATGATATAGAGACATGAACCATGAACAGTAATCATCTATCATCGGCTAAATCATAATGCTCAAAACGATATCTGGCAACTGAAAATTTGAAAAGATGAATGCTTTAAAATACCACGAGAATTATAAACCATTAACCAGATATCGATTTTGCATCTCGGCTTGAAAACTTTAGATCTCAGCAATAAAGATATAACGTGAAAGCTCCTGAGACTTGCAAAAAATAATTTCCCACAAATTTTTTATTTTTTTAACATTTTTTAAATCTTTTTTCAATTTTTATTTTTCAATGTTATAAAAAATTAAAAATCCTAAAAGGTTAAAATTCTAAAACTAAATTCTAATTAAAAATAAAACTAAAAAATATATTTTTTCATTTTTCATTTTTTATTTAAAAATCAAAAAAATTAAAATTGAAATCTAATTAACGCAAAATCAAAAAAAAAATCTAAGATCTAACTAACATTAAAAACTAACACATGAAATAAAATTAACTAAACAAAAACTAAAATACAAAACACATTTTTTTTTTATGATTTTTTTATTTTTTTATTTTTTATTTTTTAAATTCAAAATTAAAAAATATAAAACTAAAGCTAAAGAACTTAAACCAAATCTAAATCTAAATATAAACTATAACCTAAATCCAAATGAAAATTAAATATGAAAAATAAAATAAACCTACGCTGGCCTTTCAATATACATATTATTTTTTTTTTGAATGAATTTATATTCAAACGCAAAGATTGAAATCTAAAAAAAAAAAAAATCGAAACTACATATGAACCCGATGCTAAAGCGAACTAAAACGTAAGCGCATAAATGAATATAACAATCCACTGTGCATAACGTGATACCCTACGGCGACTGAGAGTAAGAAAACAAAAACCGCAGGCGGAGAAAAAAATTTACGATTCAGGCGCATTGACAGAATGCGGGTTTCAGAGACACACAAATTTTAGCGGGGATTGAAGAAATTTCGAAGCCGATTGGGAGTTTACCTTAGCAATACGTTACCTGAGCGATGGAATTCGATTTCTTTGTGTATTTGCAGGTGTATTGACAGGGGGACGGTGCAGTTGAAAATCAAATCTGAAACTGGCGTGAGGTGCATATTTAAAAAGCGGAGATATGATGAATACGATGACGCGTTGATGCACTGGCATTCACGTAGGAAAGCTCTCAGTTTATCACGTATCCAGAAATCTCCTCACAGCAAACTTGAATTTTGATCAGGCCACGTGAAACGAGAGGAGCAATTCATGATTCGAGCTTTATTCATGCCTGTCACGCTTTGACATCTGCGTGCTTCTTCCAGATCCGCGGGATTTATAGATGGCTTTGGAAACACTCACGTCTGGGATGATTTGAACCACGCAGAACGCACCTTTTCACGTTTGGCTCTCACGTTGGCACAATATGTTTCAGCAGCAATCGGAAGCAAACTTGATCTGCCAATAAATTTGTCCCTGCAATTGCATGGAAACAAGACCCTGATGAAATATGCCTCAGACCCAAAACTGAAAACCCTAATCAAATCTTCAGAAGAAACCCTAATGAAAACTGCCAAAAAATAAACTTGAAACCCTAGAACAGAAAATCTGAAACCCTAAGACAGCTAATTAATTTACAAATTTGGCCCCTTCACAGCCAGATTTAACAATAAGAACAGGAAAATTTTAAGGAAAAGAAATTTCAGATTGTCACTGTGAAAAAACTTCAAAAATTCTCTCATGCAGATCAGAAAAATAAAACCGAATAATAGACCCAGGATTGAATCCACTGGGCTCAGCAGAAAATGCTTGTGGGAGTTGGCTGGTTCAGCCGAGAACTTCCCCTAACGCCCACCAAATCCTCTTCAACAAGGGTTTTTCTGCACAGCTCAGAAACAACCATCAGTAAGAGGGCAAGAATGCTGCTAGATTTCAGGAAGTAATGGAGATACCTGCCATTACTTCAGAAAACCTACAACATTCAGACCCTAGCACGTGAGCAAGATACCTGTACTCACAATGCTCTGAAAACCAGCTACTATCAATGACTGAAAATAAAATATGCAGAAACTAAAACAATCTCACAGCATTTTAAGAGAGTAACACCAGCAAGATATGGACCCCAAAGTCTTCTTTATTAACCAGAAACAAATTTACAAGAGAGCTTCTTCAGTCTTTGACTCACAGATCAGATGATCTCAAATGACTCCCTAAGACCCTATATAAAGGAAATGATCCTAACGGCTAGTTTTGGGTGATCCATGTAGAACTGATCTCGACCGTTGATGAGGATCAAGACATCTCTTGATCTCATCCGTCGATTTATTAACTTAAAATATTATTATTTTATTAGTTAGGGTTTTTGCTTCATTTTTTAATTTTTTAGTATTTTATTATTTTTATTCATTTTTTTTTAATTTTTAATTCATCTTAAGATGGATCATCAAACTAAGCCGTTGGGAACATCACCTAGGACCTAGGACCTAGGACTCATGAGGGGATTTACAACATTTTCAACCCTCAAGATACATTTCATCATGATTTTTTACAATTTACATCTCAAAGGGATGAACCCACTTAATACGGACCCTCACAAAACACCCAGCTCTGCGACACAACGATAATCTAGCAGATCAACACACTAGGATTCTCCTAAAGTTCTAATGACAAAATCAATCCCGGCTTTGGGGTCAGGTTTGAAGGAAAACTCTGCCGATCCGTGGATCGGTGAGACAAAAAACCTTCCGGGACGTAGATTATCATCAGAAAGTTAGGTCCACCTAGGCAAATTACATACATGACTTCATGTCTGCTAAGATTATTTACAGTTAATACATGCAGACTGGGTTTACAATCAGAAAGATCAAACTGCTGATGATGGCAGGATGGCACGGACATGCTGATCAGGTGCTGCTTCTTCTTGTCAAGAAAAGACGGGGTGCATTGCATGGGTAGTTGACCAGTAGGGGTCAACAGAATGTATAATGAGACTGAAAACCAAGATTAGTCCACAAATTGATAAAATATGATGAGGAAAACACCACAAACCCTTGCCAAAATCATTGTAGGCCTGCAAATCAAAATGTTAGCCCTTGAAATCACTTGCAAAAATGAATTTGAGCCTTTCTAGGGCTGCAGCCTAGTATCCAAGGCCAAATTAGGCATGCGACCCTCTTGTGGAGGTTAGAAAGGGGCTGCGGCTAGGCCAAGAATGCCCTGTAACCCTCGTAGTCAGGCCAAACTAACCTTCAAATGTTGAAAAATGCCCAAAAATGGCTTTAGCCTTGAAAATTCACTTGAAAAACAACATTAGAAGATATTTTTTCAAGAAAAACCCAGTTGTAGCAGCAGAAAAGCCCTCTAGGGCTAGCGTTTTCTCTTCCAGGCCTAGCTTCTAAATTTGGTGATATGGGTCTTGTAGATCAAGCCCTAAACGGCCTAGATCCACCCTCAAATGCAAAACACACATCTTGGATAGGCAGGATGACTCTTCCTAAGGTTGACGCTGGCCCTAAAACCCCAACAAATTTGGCTTCAAATTTTCCTTTGAAACTTTGAGACCAAGTACTCAACAAGATCTAGAAGAAAGATTGAAAAATGAAACCCCAAAAATTATTTACAAATGAGGAAAAGTAATATACAAGGGTTAGAATAATTTACAAATTATCTACAAATTATTTCCAATAATATACAAAAGAATATTGTCCCTAATTAGCAAATAATTTATTAATAGCCCAAGAATAGATTTTGCAAGATACTTTGATGGAAACAATCTTAAATTTAATGCAAAAACTCTACAAAATAGATTTCATTAGATAAGTTCAGGGTCCAAACAAAATGTGATCACATCAAAGACCATGAACTTGGGATTTCCCTAAGGGTTGAATCACTAGAAAGATCTCTGTACACTTGAAAAATAGATCATTAGTTTCATAGGGGTTCGATTCACACAAATAGGTTATAGATCTAAAGGTACCTGCTAGATCTACCAACTTCTAAGTGTTTACTCTAGCTCAAAACCTAAAGCAAGATACTTATGCCAATAGATATCCCAACCATTGGATATGAAACAATAATATTCAATGATAGCATAAATTAGAGCATTAAATACATTCAACAAATACCAAGAATTATTAATCGAGAAACATCTTGAATTGAAACCCCAAAGTCTTTATTAAAGCAAAAATTTCACCAGAGCTTGGCTCAGTACAATTTTTTCGATCTAGTGAGATCAAGATACAATGAGGAGCTTGAGAGCTTCCTTATATAGAAAAATGAGAGAGAATAACCCCTCCAAGTGGAAATAATGGTTAGTTGCATCAATCCATGGCTTGATCCTAGAGGAAAAAATTTGAACCCTTGATTAGCTGGCACAAATCTCCAAAATATTTCGACCTTCCTTGTTCATTGTGCTGGAGGGGTGAAATTTTGACTTCTGGACCATGGAGGACCTTAAAAAAATAGAATTATGGTTACCTGTGCAAAATAATTCTCTGTTTGGTCCAAATATTCGATTCACTAGGAAAATAGTCTTCTCTACCCCAACGAATTTTTGGATTGGGTCCTTCTGCCTTGGAAATGAGGCTTTTATTTTTGACATGAATAATTTCCCTTTGAAAATAGCCTTAAATATTTTTTGATGAATTTTCCACTTGGAGGGTAATTAATTTCCCCTTAATTTTCTTTTTTTTGGGATAATTTATGGCTAATTCAATTTTTATTTTTGCCATAAATTGAAATTAAGATTACTCAAGAGGGGACTAATTATTTTTCCACCCTCAAAGTGTATCTAAAGAATATTTTGGTAATGGTGTTCTAATTATGAGGAACCATTCACCAAAAATATTCCTAGATAACACTTTTACATCAAAATATTACAATATCAACCCTTAGAAGGGGAAATACACATAGACATAGACCACTTGAGACTCAACCAAATTTTGCGGCAAGACATGATCTAGTATGAAAAATACATACACTCAATAAACAATAGGACTCACCTAAGACCTTGTCAATGAGCTCCACACTAGCTTTGGGGTATATCTGGGAGAAAAACTCTGCCAATTATCCGTGTTTACAAACACACATAATTTGAGGAGGTTAAAAAACTCCCTAGAGTGAAACCCTTTGAGAAGAATCATAGGCTTAGTTCAGTGTTGTTACATGGCTTAATAGTCATACTAGAATCATTTTTACAATAAACTTGCACCAGCTTGTATATCATCTCCTCCAAGCTTAACGCAACGTGTAGATTCATCCCAAGAAGCTAATAGTACATACAACAATGAGAAAATTGAACTCTGTGTAGGAACCAACCTTGTAAACCCTTCAACCCATAGCCAATGATGATAAGGTACACACAACTAGTAAGAATAGACTCGTCTCCTCGTTCAACAGTCAAACTCAACGATGAATGTATGTAAACTTGTGGTCACATCTATAAGAGAATATGACCCTCTTTCAGTCAAGATCTCGACCATAAATGATAAAGAAGGTCGACTTGAGTATAAGAGATAGAACTCGGCCAGTGTGCTGAAGCAAAACAATTCCGTTTGTGTAATATTCCTAATTAGCCATGGCTAATTGGAATATTCGATTTTGCTCAATTTTGCCTTCTATAGTTATTTATAAATAAAAAGGTGAGGAAAGGGGGACCTAACTCACTTACTCACTTTTTGAATAAAGTCACTCCCTAGTAGCACAACATTGTAAGTTAAAAGGGGAGTCAAGGGGGGCCAAAGGGCCACGTAGAGAAGGGGGCCCATGTAGACAGTTGGAGGGACTGCGCAGATGGAGAGGAGCACGTGGCAAGAGAGAGGCTACGTTGGAGGAGGTGGGCCTTAGGGTTTTGAGAGAGGCCAACGCTATAAAGGAGAGAGGAGCCTCCTCATTTTGGCATTCGATTATGTTGCATTTGAGCTAGTCACTTCGACTTAGAGCACACTGGCTGTTTAGCCTGTCTGCAGCACTGTTTAGTGCATCGAGTGTCTCCGTTCGGAGATCTCACCCTTAGCCCCGGGGGACTTCGAGTGCCTGCTCGGGCAAGGTAGTTTCATCAGTCTTTTGCAGGAGGATCGATCTTTGGAGTTGAGGAGGAGCTGAGCATTTTGATGACTGCGCAGTCTTGAGAGAGGAGGACACAGTCTCTTTTGGTAGGAGCTCCGGATTGGGTTTATGTGGAGGATTTGAGCTTGGAGATTGAGCAAGGGATCAACCCTTGCATATTGGAGGATTTTGGCAGAGTCTCGAGCAGAGTTTTGGAGGATTCTCTTCAGTGGCAGCGCAGAGCCTTGAGGGATAGCGTAGATCCTCAAGGGGGTGATTTTCGGGGGTCAACTATTTTAGGAAAGATTTCTGGGATTTTCTGGGTTTATTGAGCAGAGGCTGATTCTAGAGTTTTAGAATTTTTGAGGAGGGGAACAACCTCAAATCCTCACTTGATTCCAACAGTAACAACAACACAGCAGTTCTCCGGCAGCTTGGACGCAGTTCAAAGAGAGGCCATTTCCTTACCATTCTGAGTGTATTCCTTCACTTGCCTTGTGCAAGTCGAGGTGCTATCTTCCTGATCACCTCTTGTACTCTTCCCATTACTCAGTATAATTAAATGGCTTAGCATTTCTCTCTACATTTCTTGAGTATCTGCTTATATTCCATGTATACATTATTGTATGTTGCACTGCTATTATTTTTATCTCTTTGAGCTTCCCGGCTACTATACCACTTGTGTGTTTTTCTCCTATACTCTTAGACAGAGTCTGGAAAGGGCTACGTAGCCTCCAGATCTCGTCCTCTTTTCAGAGGCGACATATCTGGTAAATTCCCTCCCAGTCCATCTCTAGTTGGAGTTTGCTTGTGTTTGAGGGATATCCCTAAAAATGGATATTACAGTGGTATTAGAGCATAGATCTGGCTCAGCCTGTGAAGCTAGCAGTCTATGACACCGAGGGAGAAGCCCTACATCTGTTACAGAGGTAGGAAATACAGAGATACTAAGCGTAGGTTGGAGAACACCTATGGAGAGGGACACTGTGTTCGAGTGGTGGACATAGAACAAGAGGAGTCTGTGGTGAACACAGAACAGGAGGAGCCTATGGTGGACGCGGAGCAGGAGGATCCGATGGTAGATGAGGACGGGAATAGATTTGTGGACATGCTCCTCAAATAAGTGTAGGATCTGTCGAGGCAGATCGAGGTGATGGGGCAGAGATTCATGGCGGTGGAGGCTAGACAGTGTGAGAACCCACGGGTTTTCCAGGTTGGTGAGGGATCGAGTACATCCCACCATTTTCCAGAGTAGGGTGCCACTCAGCGTGATACTACTCAGCAGATGGCCTCACATGCCCCTACACGCTCTAGCATGCCCACTTTCCTAGGAGCAGACATGGGGGCCAGAGCCCAGCAGGAGGCAGAGCCCGGTCATATGGGCGATATTTTGCAGAGTACCAGGCCTATGGGTAGGAGTTCAGGGATGCTCTCTCATTCAGAGACTTTGTTAAGCTCCAACGGGATAGTAGACCCCGCGACCATCATAGAGGATACCGGCATTATCATGATGGAGACACCCACCACACAGCTAGTAGATTCCACTTGCCTATGTTTGATGGTTCATCCAAGAGTTCGGCAAAGTCCTGGGTGGAGAAGCTGGACATCTATTTCCAGCTTAATCAGATGTTGGAGACAGAGGCCATCAAGGTGGCTACATTACATTTGGATGGTGAGGCCCAAGACTGGTGGTTCCATGGGTTGGTTACACTTGGACACTCCACAGTGACGACATATGCCGAGTTCACTAGGAGATTGATAGAGAGGTTTGACCAGAGGGATCCGGAACAACACTTTGTTGAGCTGACGAGGCTCAAACAGACGGGAGCCCAGAGACCTACATCGCAGACTTCTTGAGGGTTTCAGTGATGGTGCCAGATCTATCCGTGACACGGAGGATCTACATGTTTGTTGAGGGGTTAGCAGAGCCACTTCGGGGCCTAGTTAGATCCACCAGACTAGCCACACTCCAGGATGCTATTAGCAGGACCCAGGACCTACAGGATGCCTTACCGAGGACCCGGACACCTTACCCCCAGAGACAGGATTTCCAGCCTAAGGGGAACGAAGTGAGGATTCCCCTCCAAAGGGGAGTCCAGGACGAGCACAGATTGATGATCATGCCAGGAGGGAGCTAAAGAAGAAGCGGTTGTGCTTTACCTGTCAGGAGCCGTGGGCACCAGGACATAGATGTGCTGCTGGCAAAGCACATTTTATTGAGGCATTCTCTGAGAGCAGCGAGAAAGAGGATGAGGAGGATGATGTGGAGGCAGGAGATAGTCATGTCGCGCAGGATCCTTTGCCACTTCCACCACTAGCAGCAGGTGGTGCAGCTTTTGCACCTACCGGAGGGGCCCTTGCAGCATTGTGAAGAGTTCCCAAGTATTTGATGTTGTGCGTATGGGGGACAGTATGTGGCCAGCGAGTATCAGTTTTGGTTGACAGTGGGGCAACCCACAACTTCAAGATGCACAGATGGTTGAGCGGAGAGGTATATAGATAGAGAGCTTCGATGGATTTTCAATTTTGGTCGCAGGAGATCAGACCATGGTGTGTGCTCGTTATGTCCCAGAGTTATCAATGACGATGGGCACCTACACACAGACTGACCACTTTTTCATGGTTAATATTCCGGACACCAACATGATACTGGGTGTTCAGTGGATTATCATTCTAGGGAAGGTCACGACAGATTGGAAGGCCCTAGAGATGGAGTGGGATGATGAGAAGACAGGGAGGCATGAGAAGATACAGGGACAACACACATATCCGCCTCGGACTGTTTCGGTTCATCGGATGGAGGCAGTCTTCCGGAAGGGAGACGTAGAGTGGGCAGTGGAGCTGCGTGCATCAGAGGTAGGGACTACAGGGCAAACAGTGGACCCAGAGATACAATCCATCCTTGACCAGTATGCCACAATGTTTGGGGAGATTCCGCCGGGATAGCCACCGGACCGGGGGTTTGAACACACCATTGAGCTTGAGCAGGGCATACAGGCAATGATTACTACCCCCTATAGGCATCCCAAGGCCTATTGGGATGAGATTGAGCGGGCCATTCAGGAGTTGCTGGCTCTTGGGCACAATCGGCCGAGCACGAGTCCTTTTGCTTCTTCCGTGGTGTTGGTGAAGAAGAAGGACGACACATTGAGGATGTGCATTGACTACAGGGCCCTGAACAAGAAGACCCTGAAGAACAGGTACCCCATACCTAGGATCGATGAGTTGACGGATGAGTTGAGAGGAGCATGGTTCTTCTCAAAGATTGATTTGAGATTTGGTTACCATCAGATTCGCGTGAGGGAGTAGGACATTCCCAAGATCACCTTCAGGTGTCACTATGGGCACTTCGAGTTTTTGGTGATGCCCTTCGGGCTAACCAATGCCCCAGCTACATTCCAGTCCTGCATGAATCACATCTTCGGCAGTCACTTAATGAAGTTTGTGTTGGTGTTCTTTGATGATATCCTCATTTACAACAGGACTTGGGAGGAGCATCTCCAGCACATTGAGACAGTGTTGCGCATCTTGGAGGAGCAGCAGTTCTATGCCAAGCTCTCCAAGTGTGAGTTTGGGTTAACAGAGATGTTGTACTTGGGACACATCATAGGGGTGGACGAAGTGAGAGTCCAAGAGGCGAAGATCAGGGCCATCAGAGATTGGCCGGAGCCGAGGAACGTGACAGAACTTCGGGGATTCATTGGCATTTGTACTTACTACTAGAAGTTCGTCAAGAGTTTCTCACAGCTTGCTGCATCCCTGACAGATCTGACGAGGAAGGGGGCATTCAGTTGGTCGGATATAGCGCAGCGAGCCTTTGACAGGCTCAAGGAGGTTATGAGCAGCTGCCCAGTGCTTGCATTGCCGGATTTTTCGCAACCATTTGTTTTGGAGTGTGATGCGTCGGGAGAGGGGATCAGCGTAGTGTTGATGTAGGGAGGTCACCCTATAGCCTTTGAGAGCCGGAAGCTCCTTCCGCACAAGAGGTTGTATTCTATATATGACAAGGAGATGCTGGCCATTATGCATGCATTGACCAAGTTCCGACAGTATTTAGTGGGTAACAGGTTCAAGGTGAGGATTGATCACAACAGCCTCAGGTTCTTTTTGGAGCAGAAACAGCTACAGGAGAGGCAACAGAAGTGGATCAGTAAGATCCAAGTGTATGACTTTGACATTGAGTATGTCAAGGGTAAGAACAACGTGGTAGCAGATGCCCTTTCACGTAGACCAGCCACGTTGTCTCTTATGAGCTTGGACACAGACTGGAGGGCTCGACTCTTAGTAGAGTACTCCAAGGACAGATTTGCATGTGAGGTTCTGGATGGGCAGGTGGCGGATGACAGGTACAGGGTGGTCAATGAGATCATCTACTACAGGGACCGGATCTTCTTGACTGAGGGATCTCAGCTCAAGAAGAAGATACTTCAGGCATCACATGATTCACCATTGGCCGGCCATCAGGGGTTTACCAAAACCTACAGGGCCATTAGAGAGAGGTTCTCATGGAAGGGCCTCAAGGAGGACGTACTCCAGCATATCCGAGAGTGCGATATTTGCCAGAGGAACAAGGGGGAGATGAGCCATCCCGCAGGATTATTGCAGCCTCTTCCCATTCTGGAGGGGAAATGGGAGTGTATTTCGATGGACTTCATCACAGGGTTGCCCATGGTACAGGGCAAGGATTGTATCTTTGTCGTCGTTGATCGATTGACAAAGTACGCACATTTTTTTTCGCCATACCCGCACACTATACAGCAGCGCAGGTGGCCGAGATATTTTTCAGAGAGGTCTTTAGGCTACATGGTCTTCCTAAGACCATCATCAGTGATAGGGACAATCATTTCATGGGCGGGTTTTGGCAGGAGCTTTTCTAGTTGGTGGGGATGGAGTTGACATCGAGTACCAGTTATCACCCATAGACGGACGGGAAGACAGAGATAGTTAACAAGTGGCTGGAGGGCTACTTGCGTAACTATGTCAGTGGGCAGCAACGAGCATGGCTGAAGTGGCTGCATCTGGGGGAGTACTGCTACAACACTACACATCACATGTCCATTGGTATGTCACCATTCTATTATTTGTATGGATATCATCCTTTATCTTTTGCTGACGTGATGTTTGGTGCTAGCAAGGCTCCGAGAGCTAAGATTTGGATCCAAGAGAGTCAGGATATTCTCCGAGCTCTCAAGGATAATATGGCTACAGCGCAAAACCAGTAGAAGCTGTATGCTGACAAGGGTCGGGTGGAGAGATAGTTTGAGGTAGGGGACTTGGTCTACCTACGATTACAGCCATATTGACAGTCGTCACTAAAGCAGAAGGGAGCTGAGAAGCTCAAGCCTCACTTTTATGGGCCATACAGGGTGATACATAGGATTGGACAGGTTGCGTATGAGTTGGAGCTACCCCAAGGCAGCAAGATTCATAACGTTTTTCATGTATCATGCCTGAAGAAGGCATTGGGGCAGCAAGTGACAGTGACAGATGAGCTACCACCCACGGATGATGAGGGGCATTTGGTGTTGCAGCCAGAGGCTATTATTGATACCAGGGAGAGGCAGTTACGGAGCAGGACAGTCTGAGAATTCTTGGTGAGGTGGAAGAATTTACTAGATGAGAATGCCACTTGGGAGAGTGAGAAAATTTTGCAGCATCCATCACTTCAGTTGCTTGAGGACAAGCAACATTTTGCCGGGGGAGACTGTAATATTCCTAATTAGCCATGGCTAATTGGAATATTCGATTTTGCTCAATTTTGCCTTCTATAGTTATTTATAAATAAAAAGGTGAGGAAAGGGGGACATAACTCACTTTTTGAATAAAGTCACTCCCTAGTAGCACAACGTTGTAACTTAAAAGGGGAGCCAAGGGGGGCCAAAGGACCATGTAGAGAAGGGGGCCCACGTAGACACTTGGAGGGACTGCGTAGATGGAGAGGAGCACGTGGCAAGAGAGAGGCTACGTTGGAGGAGGTGGGCCTTAGGGTTTTGAGAGAGGCCAACGCTATAAAGGAGAGAGGAGCCTCCTCATTTTGGCATTCGATTATGTTGCATTTGAGCTAGTCACTTCGACTTAGAGCACGCTGGCTGTTTAGCCTGTCTGCAGCACTGTTTAGTGCATCGAGTGTCTCCGTTCGGAGATCTCACCCTTAGCCCCGGGGGACTTCGAGTGCCTACTCGGGCAAGGTAGTTTCATCAGTCTTTGCAGGAGGATCGATCTTTGGAGTTGAGGAGGAGCTGAGCATTTTGATGACTGCGCAGTCTTGAGAGAGGAGGACACAGTCTCTTTTGGTAGGAGCTCCGGATTGGGTTTATGTGGAGGATTTGAGCTTGGAGATTGAGCAAGGGATCAGCCCTTGCATATTGGAGGATTTTGGCAGAGTCTCGGGCAGAGTTTTGGAGGATTCTCTTCAGTGGCAGCGCAGAGCCTTGAGGGATAGCGTAGATCCTCAAGGGGGTGATTTTCGGGGGTCAACTATTTTAGGAAAGATTTCTGGGCTTTTCTGGGTTTATTGAGTAGAGGCTGATTCCAGAGTTTTAGCATTTTTTGAGGAGGGGAACAACCTCAAATCCTCACTTGATTCCAACAGTAACAGCAGCACAATAGTTCTCCGGTAGCTTGGACGCAGTTCAGAGAGAGGCCATTTCCTTACCATTCTGAGTGTATTCCTTCACTTGCCTTGTGCAAGTCGAGGTGCTATCTTCCTGATCACCTCTTGTACTCTTTCCATTACTTAGTATAATTAAATGGCTTAGCATTTCTCTCTACATTTCTTGAGTATCTACTTATATTCCATGTGTACATTATTGTATGTTGCACTGCTGTTATTTTTATCTCTTTGAGCTTCCCGGCTACTATACCACTTGTGTGCTTTTCTCCTATACTCTTAGACAGAGTCTGGAAAGGGCCAGGTAGCCTCCAAATCTCGTCCTCTTTTCAGAGGCGACATATCTGGTAAATGCCCTCCCAGTCCATCTCTGGTTGGAGTTTGCTTGTGTTTGAGGGATATCCCTGAAAAGGGATATTACAGTTTGATTAGATCTCGACTAGGGAAAGAGATGCTAACTCGATCTCTATGTAGAATGATTCTCGTTCCCTTTTTGGGTGGGACTTTGACCTCAATAAATAAGAATGTACAACCTCTTAATCATTGGTTTGAATCCCTCTTCTTGAGCAGAACTTGGCCAGATTTGGACTTGCGTACTTGGCCTTCTGTAGATTTGTCTCCAACCTGAAAGAATGAGATAGAAAATACCAAGTAAGACAATAAAATCAACTGATAACACTTCTCTACTTCAAAGTCTCCTGCAAATCATCTTTTGCTTTGCATCCCAATGTTGAAACCTGAGTGATTTCACTCCTTGAACTAGTTAGAGTGTATAATTTCAACATTGAAACCAGCTATGGCGGCTAAGGTTTTCCAAACCCTAAACTCCTCTCCAAAATCTTTTCAAAGACTCTTTTCTAAAAAAAAACAAATAAATGAATGAGGAGAGTCTTCTCACTTTTTCTCTTTTATAAACTTGTAGTCACTTTTGCCGCCATTTTACCCTTTTAATTTTTTTAAAGTCACTTTATAAAGTTAAAGTGGCTTTTCTCTTTCCAAGGAAATGTCCCCTTTTCACCCCTTTGACTTTTATAATGTTTCCCTAGGCGAATTAAGTTACCTTATTAAACATTTCCGTGCTATTAGCCTACAGGAACCATGTTAGGCTAGTGGACTCCGTCATGTGCTTCCTAAGTGGTCAGGGACATTACATGCCATGAGTGCAACATTAACTTGTTGTTTTTGTCCATGAGTCTTCCTTGAATCAATTAGATCAATCGCTTCACTGTGAGCAGCCTCAATGGTCTTCATTACCAATCTAGGATAAAAAATTATTCTAATAGATGATTTTCTTGTAACACAATTATCATGAATAGACTTAAACATATTGTTAGTTGATTCAATATCAATAATTTGACTTGTAGTTGTTTTAGTAATAGAAATTTGAGTAGAATTTGGGCTTGTCGATTAATAAATATGAAACATTTCAATTTAATTCTACCTAAAAATCTAGAAGAAGTTAGCACATGATTCATGAAGCTTGCTCGTCAAAGATGATATCCCATCGACATATCACTTCTTGTTTAATTTGATTGTACAATTGATAGGCATTCGATTCTTTAGAATAGTTGACCATGATGCAAGACTAACTCTTGGGATCCAACTATTTCTGCTTCTTATTCGGAATATGAGGTCATTTTAGGCATCCAAAAAGGTTTTGATGTGTTCAATTGATGGTTTCCTTCCACTCCATTTTTGAAGAGAAGTGATATCCCATACTACCCTAGTTGGAACCTTTTTGAAAATGTAATTTGTGCAGGAAATAACCTTTTCCCAAAAACTGGTTAGTATTCCCTTTGCTTGAAGTAAATATCTACCCTTTCCAATCAAAGTTTCATGCTTTCTCTTAATGACACCATTCTAACGAGGTGTGTAAGGTGCTAATCATCATTGCCTTAAGATCCCATTTTGACATATTTATCCTTCAAAGACATTACTCACATATTCTTTTCCATTATTAGATTTCAAAAGTTTCACTCGTCAACCATATTTTTTTTCTTCAGCAAATGCCCTAAACTCCATGAATGTTCAAAGACCATTTCCTTCATCTTCAAGAAATAAACCCAAGTGATCCAGGAAAAATCATTAATAAAGGAGAGAACACATCTTGCACTTGTTAGAAAAGGATGGTCATTGTTTCCTGCTCAGATTACAATTTGAACAGGGTTACAACTATAGCAGTATGTAACAAAATTATCATGGACAAACTCAAACATATTGTTAGTTGATACAATATCAACAATTTGACTTGTAGTTTATTTAGTAGTAGAAATTTGAGGAGAAGTTGGGCTAGTCGATTAATAAATATGCAACATTTCAGTTGAATTACTACCTAGAACGCTAGAAGTTAATCCTTGAAGCTTTTTCATCAAATATGACATCTTGTCGACATATCCTTCTTGTTTAATTTGATTGTACAATAAAAAGGCATTTGATTCTTCAGAATCACTGACCATGATGCAAGAGTAACTATCGGGGTCCAACTATTTATGCTTCTTATTCAAAATAAGAACTCATTTTAGGAATCCATTTTTTTTTGACGTGTTCAATTAATGATTTCCTTTCTCATGAAAAATGACATCCCATCGACATATCACTTCTTGTTTAATTTGATTGTACAATTGATAGACCTTTGATTCTTCAAAATAGATGACCATGATGCAAGACTATCTCTTGGCGTCCAACTATTTCTTCTTCTTATTTGGAATATGAGCTCATTTTAGGCATCCAAAAAGGTTTTGATCTATTCAATTGATGGATTCCTTGCTCATAGATGACATCCAATCTACATATAAATTCTTGTTTAATTTGATTGTACATAGGCATTCGACTCATCATAATAGTTGACCATAATGCAAGACTAACTCTTTGGGGTCTAGCTATTTCTACTTCTTATTCAGAATATGAGTTCATTTGAGGCATCCCAAAAGGTTTTTATGTGTTCAATTGATGTTTTCCTATCACTCCATTTTTGAAGAGAATTGATGTCCCATAATTCCCTAGTCGGAACCTTGTTCAAAATGTAAATTTGAGCAGGAAACAACATTTTCCCAAAAACTGGTCAGTATTCCCTTTGCTTGAAGTAAACATCTGCTCATTCCAATCAAAGTTCCATGCTTTCTCTTAATGACACCATTCTAATAAGGTGTGTAAGGTACTAATCATTGCCTTGACATCCCATTTTGACATAGGCATCCTTCAAAGATATTACACACATTTACTTCCATTATTAGACCTCAAAAATTTCACAAGTCAACCACATTGTTTTTTCAGCAAATGCCCAAAATTTCTTGATTTTTTCGAAGACCATATCCTTTGCCTTCAAGAAATAAACCCAAGCAATCCTAGAAAAGTCATCAATAAAGGAGAGAACATATTGCACTTGCTAGAGGAGGATGGCCATTCATGATTGTACAAAGGTCACTATGCACAAGTTTCAATGGTGTCTTTTCCCTCCAACTAAGTTGCACTAAATGGATACAAGAATAGATACGGATAGGGGGTTTGAAACAGATGTGGCAAATTTTCAAAAAATCCAGGTACGACATGGCAAGGAAACAACACGCACACAGGCACACACACACACACACATGTATATGTAACAAAATAAGAATTTCATATTTCCAGTGATCTTTTAGAATCTAGATTTTATATCTAAAAATACATAGTCATCATCATGAATTCAACACAAACAAATCATCATTATCAATTCAACATAAACATTGTCATCATCATTAGTGATTATTATAACATTCAACATATCATTAAGTATCTCAATTTCTGTTTCAAATTTCAATCATCAACATGACAACATCATCACCACAATTAATAATGCACACTACGTAGTACAAACTACAAAATGAATTATGACTGCCAGTCTACCATCATATGACATATTATGGTATTCAATGTTCATTGTTCAAAAGTTTAAAACATTATCATAAATTACATTTACATATTATCAAATATGTCTTCATCTATGTAATTAAGATCCACATCCTCTCTAGGAGTGGGAGCATTGCTGCCATGTCCACTTGAAGATCCAACTATTGGTGCCTCCTCATCAAACAAAGTCATAGGAGACATGACATTCAACGTCATGTCCAAGTCAGGAAACTTTGGTTCCATATTCCATAGTTTGGTGGGCCCAAATTTGTATTCATCACTCTTGTGCAACAGAAGGCAAAGGTTCGAATGAACATACACTAGTTCATCAGTCTTCTTGGAGCCCAATCTGTTTCGCTTCATGAAAGGGATAAAGCCATATGTACTCCAGTTTATTTTCGTGGAAGAGGAACTAGCAACCTATGACAAGATCCTGATGGCCAATTTTTGAATATGTGGTAGTTCCCCACTATAGTAGTTCCACCAATCAATTGGACTTAATCTGGTCCTGTCTCACATAGAATCAATATTAGCACCCAAACCCTTTGATCCCATAAAATGAGCAAACTTTGAACGAATCTGAATCCCAATTTTAGGATCTGCAAATAGTTTTCTAAAACTTTCTTAAATTCTTGTGAGACTTATGGGTCTTTGTTTGGTGCGGTTCTTTCTGGATCAATCAACAACTGTGCTGAATAATATTTTGGATTCACTACATAGGTCAAAAGGTGCAATGGGGTGGGCATCTTGTTCCACCTTTTGGTCAATATATATTTTACTTCTCTGTAAAAGGATTCATTTGGGTCTTTCTCCTTGGCATTTATGACCACCATTATCTTCTCTATCATGGAGTCAATGCCCTCATACACCTCTCCCAAATCAGGCATATTTGTGTCAAACATGCAAAGCAAATCCACAATTGGATTTGTAAATTCCAAGAGTTACTCCACCCTATCCCACCATTCATCATCAACAACCAACCTTTTCACTGCTTGTGCTCTTTTTAGTCGGGATTGCCTCCATTGATTCCAAAGAGAAGTGCATACCATTGATTTTAATGCTTCTTTCACCTGCATAAGCCTTGTTAAGAGTCAAGACTATGGTGTGAGAAGCAAAACAAGTCTCGACAACCTGCAAGTGCCAATGTTTCAATAAATTAAAAATCATAATTGAGTGAATACCTATTATGATTCATGAATCATGACATTTGAGAATCCAATTTACATATTTGAATTTAGAGTCATAGAAATTAGAATTTATGAAATAAAATTTAAAGTTTAGGTACCTTAAGGAGCTCCAACTTCGCAAATTCTCTATAGATGCCTTGGGTAATGTGGTGGTTTGTGATGAAGGCTTGAATTTCTTTTGCCTTTTCAAAAATAACTCGAATCCACTCAATTTTCTTCCCCATCTTTCTCAACATGAGGTTCAATGAATGTACAACACAAGGGGTCCAAAAGATTTGCTGATATTTTCCTTCAATCATTAAGCATGTTGCTCTACACACCGTTGCATTGTCAGTTATTACTTGGACAACATTTTCTGGCCCCACCAATTCAATTGTTTCAATCAAGATGTCAACAATGAATTGGGAATCTTTTAGCTGCCCCTCACAATCCACTGCCTTCAAAAACATTGCCCCTTTTGGGCTCTGAGCAATCACATTGATCAAAGGCCTATTCCTTTGATCTTTCCATCCATCAGAAATGATGGACACCCCTGAAATGTGCCATGAATTACAAATGGGGTTTAATTTAGTCTCCATATATAACTTCTTAGCACTCAACAATGTAGTGCAGACCTTCTCATATCTAGGGCTCTTGTAGCCTTTTGGGGCTTCATTCACTGCTTTGATCATCTTTGCCCAGTAAGTAGATCGCATAAGGTTAAAGGGAAGGCCATTTGCATAAATGCATTGACCTATAGCTGCATTTGCCTTCTCTCAAACATCGTCTTTAAAACTCTTTTCAGGTGGTCCCAAATTAGACTGCTTTGACCCAGGGTTGCCAATTCCATAACAGGGAAGTGGAGGCTTTGATGAAGATGCTCCTAACCTTATTGGTCGTTTGAATTGAAGAGCAGGATTTTCCTCATTTGCTTTAGCATTGCCTCGTCTTGTTCTTTCCGACATTTTGAAAGTTTTTCCTTGCTTAAACCTTTTCCTTCTGTTAAATTCTCTTTAGCTGGGCCAATGCATAGGAGAATCCCATTTCCTCTTAACCCAAGTAAATGTGATTTAACTCAGGTGTATAATCCCTTAAAATCCTTTTGACACTCACTGCAAACCCATTCCAATGACCCCCCTCCTTGAATCTTCCCAACAATAGTTACAAATTTCCAAAGTGGTGAATTTGGATCAACTTTAGGGGTAGATTCAATTTCATGTTCCTCATTACGAATGTATGAACTTGAAGTTGTCATGATGATGATGTAAATAGAAACTGCAAAATAAAATTGACAATTACAAATTCAAACTCAAAGAATTTTAAAATTTATAATTGTAAAAGAATAAAAAACACAAAGGCAAAGCACACTCCATATTGCTAGGAAAAGGTTAAATCTTGTGGTTCGGTTGAATACAATCCACGTCCAAATTGTTCATGGATGGAATTAGTGATTATATTAATGGTTTTGGTATCTACAAGTTTTATTTGGCATGAGACATGTATGTTGCTAATTTACATTGTTTGGCATGAGAAGTGTGGCTCCTCTTTACATTATTTTGGACAAGAAGTGCGTGAGCTATTTGGAATCAAGCAAATCCACAATACTAACTAATTGCTGGTTTGAGTGTTGTGATATTCCCACTTAGCGATTATTGCTAAGTGAGAATATAATTTTTGTACCTTTTTGACAATTTTGGGCTCTAACTTAGGAGTAGGTTGGAGGACCCCACTTCAATTTTTGATTGATGGAGGCACTCACACTATGGAAAAAGGCAAAAATCGAACTCTTAGTGGAATGTGGGGGCCACCATGAAGGAAATACGCTCCATTTAGGCAATTCAAGCTACTTGGGGAGGAAGGGAGTTTAATGATGGGACCCGCATGAGGAGGAGGCAACCAAGGTTAAATAGAAGGGGCTCAATTTAGTTTGGGGATTTTGAAAAATTAACAATTTCTTGCACTTAGCACGCTTGAGCTGCTTAGCCAAGTTTACTTTTGAGATTCTCTAGCGAGATTCTCACCCCTTGCTTCGGTGGACTACGAATGGCAGCCCAAGGAGGGTAATTGATTGTCCCTTGTGAGCATATTCAACATCTGTTCAGGCATTTTGTGGGAATTTCGTGGCATCTTCTAGGATGAAGTAGGGAGGTACGATTTGCTAGTTGGGGCCAGTGAAGTTCAGGAGTTTGTCTAAGGTTATTGGGGGAGATTTGCAGTGCTATTTGTCAGAGATTTTTGGGGAGGAAAAATGTAAACCTTGGAGAGAGTCCTTGCTATAGCATTGTGGCATTTTGGTGACTGTGTGGGCTTGCGCAGAGGACAAATTTTGGGCACTTGTGGGAGTTGGAGAGTGAACTTGAGGAGTTGGGTTGAGAAGAGGATTTGAGGAAGTCATCCAGAGAGGTAAAGACCAACATTTTGGGAGTGATTGGAGGGTTGTTGCAGTGAATTTCCAGGAAGGCCGTATTTTCCAGCCAGTGAGGAAGGTGTGGTATTTGGGGGTCATTTTTGGAGTTCAAAACTAGCCCAAACCCTTTTTGGGGTTTGGTGGGTATGTTGAGAGAAGCCCAGGGCTAATTTTGCAGAATTTTTGAGCCCCAGAGGAGGGTATTTTAGCAGTTTCCTTCTAGTAGGCAAAGCAATTCTCCAGGGCAGAGTAGGGCATATTTGGGGCAACACATTCCCACATCTGGGCATTGTATTTTTTGACCTAGGGCTTGTCTAGCTTGCCATTGTGGCAAGCCCAGGTGCACTCTTTCCATACCCATTGTACCATTGCTCCATATATTAAATAAAATGGCCTAGCTAGATGGTGCTTTTGGAGATTTTCTGGGTGTCTATTTATATTTCTCAATTTTGTGTGTTTATATTAGTTTTGCTTTGTTTATCACTTTATTTCATAAGCAGGAATATTGCAGTGGTATCAGAGCTAAGATCTTGCCTCAGCTATGGGATTTCTTTTCCATGACCTTGGAGGACAGACAGAACGTGACTTACAAGAGGCAGAGATACCAGAGTAGGGAAAGAGAGTTGGAGATCACCCCTGACACGGAGGCACCAAAACAGACAGTGGAGGAGATAAATATGGGAGAGCCAAGGATTAGAGATGAGGCAGCATTTGAAAACCTCTTAAAGGCCCTGAACAATTTGGCCAAAGGGAAAAAGTAGATGCTGGAAGAAATCAAGCAGCAAAATTAGGACAAGGGCTTGCATAGGGAGTTTCTGTTTGGGGAAACTTCAGGGGCTTCCCACCAGTATGACCACCATTCACTAGTGACTCAACCCCAAGCTTTCAGTGGGCCAACCAGGAATACTCTGCCCACATTTTTACCCACAACACTTGGTGATCAGGGTGGGCAGGATGAGATGCCCATGGGAGATTACTTCAAGGAATGGTAGTCTATGGGTGATGAATTTCAAGCTGACCTCTCTTTCAGGGATTATTTCCAACTCAAGTAGAACGAAAAGGGAAGAGGAACAAGGGGTTCCAGCACACAGAGCACAGAGTTACAACGCACAGTCGGAAGGATGTACCTTCCCACATTTGAAGGGTCTTCTAAGTGTACGGCTAGGGCTTGGGTGGAGAGGCTGGACACATATTTCCATCTCAGCCGGATGACGGAGGTAGAGGCCATCAAGATGGTTACTCTATGCTTGGAGGCTGCAGCAAACGATTGGTGGTTCCATGGGCTGACTATGCTTAGGCATGCAAGCGTAACTTCTTATGAGGAGGGCCATAGAGAAGTTCGGTCGGAAGGACCCAGAGGCCCATTTTAGAGAGATCACGCAACTCAAACAGATCGACAACCCTCAGCAGTACATTTCAGAGTTTTGAGGGTATCCGTGATGGTACCGGATTTGTTTGAAGCCAGGAGGGTTTACACTTTCATTGAGGGGTTCCTTGAACCTTTACGCCGGTTAATGATATCTCGTAGACCAGTCACACTGCTGGAGGTCATGATTTGCACACGGTATTTGCAGTACGCAATCTCGAAGACCAAAGCACCGATCTCACCACGAGCTCATTTCCCTCCTAGGGGCCGTGACACCAGGGTTCCACCACAAAGAGCTAACGAGGGGCGTGGGTAGTTGGATGAGGTGACCAGGAGAGACCTTAGACAAGTAAGCTATGCTTCACCTGTCAGGAACCTTGGGCACCAAGTCACAAATGCACATCATGTAAGGCCCATTACATTGAGGTCTTCTTTGACAATGCTTTGGGCGAGTACTATGATAACACAACGTACAATATGTCCATAGCTATGTCCCTATTCTGAGCTTTGTATGGTTATGACGCATTGAATTTTGTTGATGTGGTGCTTGGAGGCAACACGGCCCCAAAGGCCAAGGATTGGATACAGGAGACTCAGGATATCCTTTGGGATCTCATGGACAACTTATATACTGCGCAGAACTAGCAGAAAATGTACACAGACATGGGCCAAGTAGAGAGGCAGTTTGAGGTTGGGGATTTGGTTTTCTTGAGGCCTCAACTGTAGAAACAATCCACACTCAAGTAGGGGGGGGGAGCTCAAGCCACATTTTTATGGACCATACCGGGTCCCCAGCTGGGTTAGAGAGGTAGCGTATGAGTTGGATCTACCTCCAGGGAACAGAGTCCACAATATATTCCATGTGTCTTGCCTAAAAAGGGCACTGGGCTATCAAGTGAAAACAGCTACAGAGTTACCACCCTTGGATGATGAGGGGCATTTGGTCTTGGAGGCGGAGAGCATTTTGGACACCTGTGAGAGATGATTGTGAAACAGGGTCATCACAGAATTCTTGGTCAGATGGAGAAACTTTCCTGATGAGGGCACCACTTGGGAGGGAGAGAAAATACTTCAACATCCATCTTTGCTGTTGCTTGGGGACAAGCAACATTCAGGTGAGGAGGACTGTAATATTCCCACTTAGCAATTATTGCTAAGTGAAAATATAATTTTTGTACCATTTTGACAATTTTGGGCTCTAAATTAGGAGAAGTGGGTTGGAGGACCCCACTTCCAATTTTTTATTGATGGAGGCACTCACACTATGGGAAAAGGAACAAATCAAACTCTTGTTGGAATGTGGGGGTCACCAAGAAGGAAATACGCTCCACTTAGGCAATTCAAGCTACTTGGGGAGGAAGGGAATTCGATGATGGGACCCACATGAGGATGAAGCCAAGGTTAAATAGAAGGGGCTCACTTCAGTTTGGGGAGTTTGACAAATTGACAATTTCTTGCACTTAGCACGCTTGAGCTGCTTAGCCAAGTCTGCATCTGAGATTCTCGAGCGAGATTCTCACCCCTTGCCTCAGTGGACTACGAGTGCCAGGCCAAGGAGGGTAATTGATTGTCCCTTGTGAGCATTTTCAACATTAGTTCAGGCATTTCGTGGGAATTTCATGGCAACTTCCAAGACGCAGTAGGGAGGTACGACTTGATAGTTGGGGCCAACAAAGTTCAGGAGTTTGTCTGAGGTTATTGGAAGATATTTGTAGTGCTATTTTCCTGAGATTTTTGGGTAGGAACATCGCAAATCTTGGAGGGAGTCCTTGTTGTAGCATTGTGGCATTTTGGTGACTGCGTGGGCCTGCACAGGGGATTTGAGGAAGTCATCTAGAGAGGTAAAGACCAACATTTTGGGAGTGATTGGAGGGCTGTTGCAGTGAATCTCCAGGTGGCTGTATTTTCCTGCTAGTGAGGAAGGTGTGGTATTTAGATGTCATTTTCGGAGGTCAGAACTAGACCACAACCTTTCTGGGTTTTGGCGAGTCTATTGAAAGGAGCCCGAGGCTAATTTTGTAGAATTTTTTGAGAACCGAAGGAGGGAATTTTAGCAGTTTCTTTCTAGCAGACAACATTTCTCTAGGGTAACGCAGGGCATATTTGGGGCAACACATTCCCACAACTGGGCATTGTAGTTTTTGACCTGGGGCTTGTCGAGCTTTCCATTGTGGCAAGCCCAGGTGCACTCTTTCCATACCCATTGTACCATTTCTCCATATATTAAATAAAATGGGTCAATTGGATGGTGTTTTTGGAGATTTTCTGGTTGTCTACTTATATTTCTGAATTTCGTGTGTTTATATTAGTTTTTGCTTTGTTTATCACTATATTTACTAAGTAGGAATATTACAAGTGTATGCAACTTCAAAAAATTGAATTTTGTTTCAGTGTCAGTTTCCTGATTCAAAATTTGGTTAGATTATTGTTTCTAATTGCCTAATTTTTTATTTAATTAACTCTAGTTAAAAGTTAAAACTTATGGTGAAATATTGATTTAACCTTGTTGAAATTGAAATTGAAATTGTATTAATCTCTGCGAATGATCAAAATAGTCGTCATTTGCACAAATAGACAGTTTTGCAAGTATGTTGCTTTAACCTAGGGATTGCTAGATGCATGACTCAAGAAAAAAATATAACCAAAGTTAAACATAAGCATTAACAATATAAAAGGAGAATAGTAAAGATATAGAAAATCCAATTAATGTTTATTGGTATTGCAAAATAAGATCAGGTTTTGATATGTACTTTGCAGAACCTAGCTATGATGGATCTAAAGGAGTTAGTCATGATCAATTTGTGAGTAATTTAGAACTTGTGGATACACTTAATATAGTCATATGCATTGTTACGAAAGGTCACTAGTGTGAGGAGGATAGATCTTCAAAGTTAAAAGCCAATATTGCTTCAAGTGGATACTGCTTCAACAAAGTTAAAAGTCGAATGTGTATTTAAGCTCTTAAAAGGTAACGACGATTCCTGCAACAGTGGGTCGTGAAGACTCCTCCAACAACACCTATCGAATGAAAAATAACTAAGGCGGGAATTGGGATAGGTTAGGTCACTTGGAATTAAAGGTTAAGGCAGATAGGTTAAAACTTAAAACTTAAATCTCAAATGCAAAAATAACTTCATTCTCGACGCTTTTTGACATTTTAAGGGTGGATCCGTTTTCGGGAATTCGGAAACGGATCCAAAAAAATTTAAAAACCATGGAACTCTATCCAACTCCAGATTCGACATTTCTGATTTTTTGAAACGACACAAAAGTGTTTCCACAACGCTTTGGAGAAGGATCTTGCCCTTTTCTGTTTCGGAAACAGGGAACGATGTTTCATGCAAATTCTCCACGCGTTTCCGGTAACTTAGCCCTCCAAGACTTCCGTTTATCAAATGTTTCTTGGTGATTCAACCAAACCACATACCTCACATACACCTCCTGGAGGGACCACTCTAAGGAGCCCATGAACCATATTCAACCTAACAATCAATATTATGCTTCCAAAATTGTAATTTCCCCAACTTTTGGATTACCTTGCAATGTGGGTAGGAGTGATTTCCAAAGCTTGTGTCAACTAGGTTATCAGAGCAGGATTACACCATTGGTGGGCCGAGAGGATTTGGAGGAGTTTTATGGGGTCCGTTTGGGATCACTTGCCACATTTCATCATTGGGATCAATTCCGCACTGTTCGATCTTGGTTCCATTGCATTCTGACGATTCTCATAAAACGAGTTATTAATACGCATATTTTAATTATTTACAATTAAGGTGTTGTTTCGGGCTCATTATTTGGAGAAACACCTTAGTGTAATAGCTTGTTGGAATCGGGATGAAAATATATACAAGCAAGATGATGAAAAGGAGCTTTAGGGGACTCGTGTGATCACAGTGGTGAATTAAGAAATTTTTGGCCCTAAAAGTGACTTTCATATGTTAATAAAAAGCTATGTTGCACGGGTTCTCGAACCCAAGGGTGGGGTTCTTGAACCCCTCCCGGGTTCTCGTCCCCAAGTACCAGATTTGGGTATGGGTGATTTTGAGAAGAACCCATAAGAACCGGGTTCTCCATTAACAAAAATTGGGTTCTTTTGTCTTGACGGGTATGGAGAAGCCTAATGATGGGTACTTGGAACCCCAAAATCGGGTTCTTCGGGGCCCATTTTATTTTTTATTTTTAAATTTTTAATTAATTTAATGGGCTTCCCGTAATATTCTAGGTAGCTAATTCTTCATCATGCGAGAGGAATTGGGGTACTTATGCCTTTATCCATCAGTAAAGAGAAATAGGTTGGGCTCAAAGAAGGTAGAGAACTTAGTGTACATTCATAGCACACTTTGTCTCATATCTTGAAAAGCCCATGGGTACAAGGAGGGTCCTGTCAAGAGATGGGACCAATACACAGATGATGCTATGTGTGTGGATGAGTAGATACAACCAGATGGCCTTATTGAGCTACCTCCAGTTGCTATGGATGAGCAGGAGCCTCAAGATGAGAGTGATTCCTACCCGGAGAGCATGCTAACTGAAGATCTGAGTGATGTTGATGACATGGATGTTGATAACATGACTTGAGGAAGCCATTGTTCACTATTAGCTATGTTTATTTTAGTATTTTAAAATTTCCTAGTTCTTGTTTAGAGATGCCTTAAGGCAAATTTTGAATATAGTATGACAATGGACATATATCATGATTCTTATTAATATGTAAATTCTAATTTGCACTTGATATCAAACTAGAAATTTTGAAATTTCATTGTGAATGTTGAATGTTCAATGATGTGCATGTTTAAATATTTAAAGTTTAAATCATAAATATATCAGTTTTCTTGTTTAAAGTTGAAAAATATACAAATTCATATCTATTATAATTTATAAAATATAATATCTATATATTATATATATAAATTATAATATACCCCCTACGAACCCACGTACCCTTTTTCAAAAAATGACGTACTCGTCCCCATACCCGTACCCGTCCCTGAACCCACGTTTGCTGGCAACATTGATAAAAAGTCACTTTATTAAATAAAAGAGGGGGAAAAGTGTCAATTGGAGAAAAGGCAAGAAGGGGGCAAAGGTCACTTGGAGAAAATAAGGAAAACTCGCTTAGTGACTTTGTCAATTAAAAAATAAAAATAATATGGTACTTCTAGAAGGATGGAGAAATATTCAAGAAATCTATAAAGGGAGAGAGGTGATCATTTCTTAAGCATTTTGATTTGTGATTTTCTATTGTGGATTGATTGGGATTCAAGCAAGTCTAGCACAAGGGTTTCAAGCAAAGCTCTCTAAGTGGTTTCGGTGGACTTCAAGTGCCACCCTAGCTGGTCCTTAGCTGATTTTAGTGGACTTCGAGTGCCACCCTAGTTGGCATTGCAAGGAAATCATTCATATTCCCATTTTGTGCTTAATTTGTTGGTGATATTGCAGTTGGTTCTTCAAGGGCCGAATTGATATTTATTTGTTAGAGATTGAGCAGTTGCTATTGGGGTCAATTTTATCTGGAGGCTGAATCTATCTTCTTATTTCTCTATGGGCTGAATTAATATTTATTTGCTGGAGATCTTTATTTACTGGGGCTGAGATTATTTGCTGGAGATCATTATTTGTTTGGGCTAGGATTATTTGTTGGGACGAGATTATTTGTTGGGGCCGAGATGATTTGTCGAAGATCTTTATTTGCTGGGGCCGAGATTATTTGCTGAAGATCTTTATTTGTTGGGGCCGAGATTATTTGCTAAAGATCTTTATTTGCTGGGGCCGAGATTATTTTCCAGAGCTAAGCTTATTTGTTGAGGTCGAATTTTTTATTCCATAGGAGGTCTGAAATTGCATTGCTTATTTTGAGAGAAGGCGAACCTATAATTGATAGAGGAGTCAAATTTCTTAGGAGGACTGAGTTGTTGGAGAGTTGAATTCATCCTTTTCTATTGCAGCGGCTACAACCACCCTCCAAAATTTTGCCTTAGCTTCGTTTTGGAGCCTCCCTACCAACCATCCTTAGCAGCATGTTTTGCACTGTCCAAGTACTTATGCTTCAGTTGAGTTTCTGTGGCTCATCAGCTTGTGTTTGCTAGCTTGTTTGCCTTCCACCCGCAAGCTGACATCCCTGAACTTGGTCATTTTCTAGTTGCTGTGCTCACTTGGAAAATTGCGCAGAACTGGAGGGCAACTACCCTTCCTTTCCACAATTGCACAGAATTGGAGGGGAACTACCCTTCCTCTCCAGAATTGCACAAAACATCAAGGCAGCCTGCTGCTCTCCAGAAATGCGCAGAACAAGCAAGAAACCTTCCCTCTGAAAATTGCGTGGAGCAGCCCATCACTAAGCTTGCTTCTCAAATTTTGCGCAAACCTGGCTGATAGCCTTGGCTTGAGTCTAGAAATTGTGCAGAGCCTGAGGGGCAGCCAGAGCCACTCTGCCCAAAAACTGCACAGAAGTCATCCATAGGCTTGCAGTCTGTTTCATGTGCTCCCAAGTTGACTAGTTCCCTCAAGGAATAAGCAATCTTGATTCGCATGCATGGGTTGCTTTTTTTCCCAAAAAGGCAAAAAAGCAAAAATCATCCCTAGATTTTAGGGATCCATTTTTAGCAGGTGGGGGTTACATGCAAAAATTGTTTTAGAAACCTCCCGCCAAGTGTCACTTTTTCCTAGATTTGTGGTATGCGTGTCATAAACCTTGATCTTATCAAAACTATTTATTCGACGCTTCAGAGCTCATTCTTCACTTCGATCTTGGAGCTCTGGCATCCCACATCGCATCTAGAAGCATTCGACACACTCAACTCAACGTTTTTTGGGTAAGTCCACTTTTCATGTCTTTTGTTGCTTTTCTATCGCTTTTTGTATTTCGGTTTGTGTGAGTGTTGTTTGCTTGGTTTTGTTGAACTCTTGATGCAATTTTAATGCATGTTAGCTTGTAGAAGCATTGTTTCAGTTTTTCATTGCATCTCACTGTTGTTGCATGCATGACATTGTTTCTGCACTAACGGTCACTGTTGCGGCGACCCGCTTCACACACTTACTTGTTTTCCCATTTATTGAATCACGGACTCACTGTTTACATGCATGATCATTCACTCTTGTCTGCACTCAGCTTCGCACATGCATTCAGCCTTTTCATGTTTTCAGTTGCCCGTCGGCAGGTCTGCGCTGCCTTGGCCTAGACCTTACCATGCCCGGATTGCACTGTGCATTTATGAGATTGAAGGCTCTACCTTCCTCCCAAAAATTGTGCATAGCTTTCCCAATACTGACCTCCAGGATTGCTCCACGCAATTCTCAGAGGCAGTGCCCGCTGGCCTTCGAAATTGCGCAAATGCAGTTGACCGAGTTGCAGTCATTGCTGAGTGAAACTATGCATTGCGCAGTTTTAGTGCTCAGCGGGCCAAGCTGGACCATGATCTACGCAATTTCAGTAGTTAGTAAGCTCATTGACGGTCCAAACTGTGCTTTGCGCAGTTCTGGCGGTCAGCCTCTCGGTGAAAATTGCGCAAACCTTTCAGTCAGTCACTCAGGTGTGTTGCATGTCAGTCCTCAAGTTTTTTTGGTTTTCAACTGACATTGTGCTTTCCATGAGTGTTGCTCTGTCTCCAGGTATCACATGTGTTCGTCCATCTCTCAGCAGTACAAGTACAATGGCTTCCAAGAGAGTAGGGTCAAAGGACACTGTTGAGAGTGCAACTGGAGATGCAGTTGAGCAAGTGTCTATGAGCTTGCCCATCTATGAAGATACTAAGTTGTTCATAGACAAGGAGATCAAGATGAAATGGAAAGACATCAATGACACCTTTTCAGGCACATTTGAGGAGAATCTGGAGGATCGCAGAGTCTATTTCAACATACACAAGTCTGGCTTGTACCGGATTACATGCAGGTATCCTGCGTTTCCATGCACGGACATGATCCACTGGATTGTCTCGCATATTGATCCAGAGACAATGGTGTTGAGCAGTGTCAGTGGAACATAACTTTCTACCTTCAGGGCAAAGGACTTTCAGGAGATGTATCACTTGTCGCAACCAATGATCACGATGGATACACCCTTCATCAGACCCAGCAACAGTGCAAACTCAAGAGACATCTTGAAGAGATGGGTGAAAGAGCCATCTAAGTTTAGGACAACACCCAACCAGGTTTACAAGACAAGGATACTGTGGAAGGCATATCATCTCTTGGTCATCTTTGCATGCTGCTTATACGGCCAAGAGAGCACAAAAATATTCCCGCAGAGTTGGGTGATTGTGTTGGATCAGCTGGCGAACGAAGGAAGACCTTTCAACTGGTCCAACATGTTGGCTCTCAGGTTGAAGGAACAAGTGACAAAAGCCCGACATCCTCCCAAGGGTAAGCAAGCAAAACTTTTCATGTCCGCTTACATACTTGATGCAATCTATGCCCATCAATGGTTCCCAGGCTTGGGTTGGGCATGGACACCTTCAGAAACCTCTGTGCACACCTATTGCAGGTTGTTCTCCGAATGCAGCTTCCGTGGAGTTATCAGACCACTTCGTCACTCTGGTGTACAGGATGATCTTTGAGCAGGATCCACCTTGCATGTCGCAGGTAGCAATGGAGGCATTGGTTGACATAGTAGATTGGTATACCTCACCCCTTAGCACCTTCATCGGGTATGCGATATCTTGGAGGGCAGCTATGCAAATGAGCACTACAGGATGATGGATGAGGTTATATACGACAAAGGGCACATATTCTTGGTTTCGGGGTCCCAGTTGAGGGAGCGCAACCTTCGTGCAACTCATCATTCTCCTTTGTCTGGATACCAAGGGTTCAGGAAGACCTATATTGCAGTGAGAGAGCACTTTGCCTGGAAGGGCCTCAAAGGGGACGTGTTGAGACATGTGTAGGAGTGCAAGTCTTGTTAGAGGAACAAAGGGGAGTTGACCCATCCGGCAAGACTAATGCAACCTCTTCCCATCCCTGAGGGGAAATGGGAGAGTATCTCTATGGACTTCATCATTGGACTTCCCTAGGTACAAGGGAAGGATTGCATTTTTGTGGTGGTCATCCCACTGACCAAGTTTGCACATTTCTTTGCCATTCCGACATGATATTCAGCTTCACAGGTGGCAGAGTTGTTCTTTAGGGAGGTCTTTTGCCTACACGAACTCCCTAAGACTATAGTCAGTGACCGAGATAGCTGATTCATGGGGGGATTTTTGCAGGAGCTTTTCAGGCTAGTTGGCACTAAGCTCACCCCGAGCACTAGTTATCATTCACAGACCGATGGCTAGACAGAGAGGGTGAACCAGTGGTTAGAGGACTATCTCAGGAAGTATGTGATAGCATAGCAAAGGGCTTGGATTCGATGGATGCATTTGGGAGAGTATTGTTACAACACGACACATCATATGTCCATTGGTATGACTCCTTTTCGTGCTCTATATGGTTATGATTCTTTGTTTTTGTTGACATTGTTTTTGGAGACAGTCGGGCCCCCAAGGCCAAACATTAGATCCTAGAGAGCCAAGATATCCTCAAGGCTCTTAAGGATAACTTACAGACGAATCAGAATCAACAAAAGATGTATGTTGACAGGCATCTAGTGGAGAGACATTTCGAAGAAGGGGACTTGGTGTACCTTCGATTGCAGCCATACCGACAGTCCACTCTGGAGCAGAAGGGGGTCGAAAATCTGCAACTGAGATTTTTTGGGCCTTACAGGGTGATCAAGAGGGTTGGAGAGGTGGCTTACGAGTTGGAGTTACCACCAGGGAGCAGGATCCACAATAGTTTCCATGTTGCATGCCTCAAGAGGGTGTTGGGGAAACAGGTTACATCAGCTGTGGAGTTGCCTCCACTTGATGATGAGGGGCACCTAGTTTTAGAACCAGAGGCCATCTTGGAGACCAGGGAAATGAAGCTCAGAAGCAGGATAATCAGAGAATACTTGGTGCATTGGAAGAGCTTACTAGATGAGAATGTTACTTGGGAGGGTTAGCACATACTTGAGCGTCCGACATTGAAGTTGCTTGGGGATAAGTAACATGTGGGAGGGGAGGACTGTAATATCCCTTCCTAAATTAATTTGGAACAGAATCAATCACTACATTTTGGGGCCAATTTTGGAGGTGATGGGGCCCATTTGATTTTATCATGTCATGTCCCTTCTCAAATACATTAGTCACAGGGTGCAACTACATATTTTTGGCACAACTTTGACTTAGGAGGAGGACCCCACACTTAGACGTAGGAACTATGGGGCAATTTTGACTTTATTTAGGAGCTAGTGGAATGTGGGGGCCACCCACATGGAGAATTCGAACTTGGCCATTCAATGTGCTTGGAGGGAAATCGAATGGATGGATGGAGGGGCCCACATGAGGCTAAGGAGGCCCAAGGTAATAAAAGGAGGATCAACTCTCATTTTCGACCATCTTTTATATTTGCAAACAAACATCCAGTTGTATGCTTTGTTGCTTAGCAAGTCTACTAGCTGTTTAGCCACGAATCTCTCACGTGGGAGATTCAACCTCTACTTTGGGGGACCATCCATGCCCACCCTAAGGAGGTTGTTCTAACAGTTTTTTTAGGGAGTCAGGGACAACAACAAACTTCATCCATCAACGCAAAGAGGAAACTGCGTATTCCTAGGCAGCCAGAAAATACTCAGGAGGAGTTGGAGGTCAGTGAGGGGATTCATTGCTTGCTGGGAGATCTGAGAGTTGAGGAGGTATTGTAGAGAAGGCATTTTCGCTGGATTTTGCAGCCAGCTAGACTAGCGTAGTAGTCAGTAGAATTCCTGGAAAGAGGGACTGCGCAAAGGCCATCCAGTAGCAAATTCGTGGGACTTGGGGAGCAGTTGAGCTTGGCCAAGAGCCATCTGAGGAGCTTGGAGTTGAATAGCACAGGTAAAACCAACATTTTGGAGGAGTTTGCAGAGAGATTTGTAGGTTGTTTCCTGCAAGTCGAAATTGGCAATTGAAGCTGGGGAGAGGCTCCAAGGAGGTCGAAAATCCAAAGTCAAAACCTACTAAATTCCCTTCTTGGTTCTTCTAGGTTTTTTCCAAGGAGTCCGGGGTTAAAAGCACACAATTTTTTGGGCAGTTTTTGAGCACCTTCTAGCTAGTCAAAGTTCAGTAGGGCAACAATTTACTAGGGCAGCGCAGTGCAGAGTGGTGCAGCAGCTGGGCAGCCTTCAGCTCAACTATTTTTTCACCTGGGCTTGGTCTTTTTTGTTCATTGGGACAAGCCCAGGTGCAACATTCCATTTCATATTGTATGATTTTTAATAATATGGCTCAACAGTTCCTTATTGGCAACGTTTTCATCGATGTTTGATGTGTGTGTGTGTGTGTTTTTATGCTGCTGCACAATTTATTTACTTAATATCACTTACATTCCTACTTAGGAACATTACAGTCGTATCAGAGCCTAGTTCTTGGCTTAGCTGTGGGGATTGTTTCCTATGAGAGAAGGGGACTAGCAGAACGGGGACCAGTAGAACATCGCCTACGGTAGTCAAAGGTACAGGAGCAGAGAAAGGGAGTTTGAAATTACTCCAGATACGGAGGACAGAGAGAAAGCAGTGGCCGGAGAGGAGGAAATGATAGAGCCCAAGAGTGGGGAGGAGATGGCTTTTGACAGCCTCCTAAGGGCCTTGAGTGACTTGGCCAAGGGGCAGAAAGACATGCTGGAGGAGATCAAGTCACAGAACAAAGAAAGGACCACGCCTAGAGGGTTTCTATGTGGAGAAACTTCCTGGGACACTCAGCCTTTCGATCACGCCTCACCAACAGCACAACGCCCTTCAATCAGTGTGTTGACTCGGGCTACACTACCTTCTTTCGTGCTAGTAGCACAAATCGAGCTTGTAAGGGAGGAAGATCCTCCTCAGATGGGGGATTACTTTAGAGAGTGGCAGACCATGGATGAAGACTTCAAAGAAGCCCTCTCCTTCAGAGATTAATGCAAGCTCAAGCAGAGTTAGAGGAACAAGGTGTACGAAGGACAAGGGACCCAATACTATGAACTGCAGAGAACCATAGGGAGGATGTATTTCCCTACTTTTGATGGCACTGCCAAGTGCACGGCTAGGGCTTGGGTTGAAAAGATGGGCAAATACTTTCAACTCAACCAGATGGCAGAGCAGGAAGCCATTAAGATGGCCACACTGCACCTGGAGGGGGAAGCTCATGATTGGTGGTTCCATGGCTTGACCACCTTAGGGCATGCCCAGATAGTTTCTTATGAGGATTTCACTCGAAGGGCGGTGGAGCAATTTGATTAGAGGGATTCAGAGGCTCATTTCAGGGAGCTAACACAACTTTGCCTAACTAGCAACCCAAAGTAGTACTTTTCAGATTTTCTGCGTGTGCCAGTGATGGTCTCGGATCTATTTGACGAAAGGAGGGTATATACCTTCATTGAGGGCTTGCTTGAGCCCCTCCATGGATTGGTGAAGTCATGCAGACCCTCCACGCTGTAGGAAGTGGTCTTGTGTGCCAGAGATCTACAGGGGGCCATCCCCAAGACTAGAGCACCATTTCCTGCACGGACCCCTTTCCCATAGAAGGGGCATGAGACTAGACCCCCACCACTGAGGACCACACAGGGGAGGGAATAGTTAGATGAGGAGACACGGAAGGACCTCCGGAGGAGGAAGCTGTGCTTCACATGCAGAGAGCCCTGGGCACCTGGCCATAGGTGCACTGCAGGTAGAGCACACTACATTGAGGTCTTTTCTGATAGTGACTAGGAGGATGAGGTGGAGCAGGATTGTGGTGGGACAAATGGAGAGAGTCCAGCAGACAGAGGGCCACCACCACCACCTCCATAGGGAGGGGCATCTCTTGCCCCAGCAGGAGGAGTCCTTGCTTCTTTATGCAGGATTCCTAAGTTTTTGACACTGAGGATCAGAGGCACTGTACAAGGACAGAGGGTGTCAGTGCTGGTGGACAGTGGGGCTACCCACAATTTCATAGATGCACAGCTGGTCCAGAGGAGGGGCCTCACCACAATAGAGTTTGAGGGTTTCTCAGTCCTCGTGCCAGGTGACCATACCATCCAGTGCACCAGATATGTGCCCTCCTTGACAATAGTTATGGGGAACTACTCGATGACGGACCACTTCTTTGTGGTCGATGTGCCAGACACCAATGTGGTGATGGGTGTCCAGTGGTTGTATTCCCTTGGGCGAGTCACGACGGATTGGAGGAAACCAGAGATGGAGTTCATTGGGCCAGATGGCAAACTGGTGGTCTTGAGAGGCATGCAGTCTTACCCACCTCAAACAGTTTCGGCCCACAGGATGGAGGCAGATCTACGACATGGGGACATTGCATGGGTAGTTGAGTTGAGGATCTCAGAGGCTGGGGGACAGGCACAGCCACCACCAGCAGACATACAGGCTTTACTGGACAGGTATGCAGTAGTGTTTGGGGACATTCCACCAGGGCAGCCACTAGATAGAGGATTTGAGCACACCATTGAGTTGGAGCTGGGTGTACAGGCAGTGATCACTACTCCTTACAGGCATCCCAAAGCCTATAAGGACGAGATAGAGAAGGCCATCCAGGAGCTGCTTGCATTGGGCCATATCAGGCCAAGTTCCAGTCCTTTCGCTTCTTCAGTAGTGCTGGTGAAGAAGAAGGATGGAACCCTTCGGATGTGTATTGACTACCGAGCCCTCAACTGGAAGACTCTTAAGAACCGGTACCCTATTCCCCGCATTGACGAGCTTAGAGGAGCCAAGTACTTCTCTAAGATTGATCTGCGTTCAGGGTACCACCAGATCAGGGTGAGGGATCAGGACATCCCGAAGACAACTTTTCGGTGCCACTATGGGCACTTTGAGTTTTTGGTCATGCTGTTTGGGCTAACCAACGCTCCAGCCACATTCCAGTCATGCATGAACCATGTCTTCCAGGGACAGCTGAGGAGGTTCATGCTAGTGTTCTTCGATGACATCTTGATCTATAGCTGGACGTGGGAGGAGCACCTCCAACACTTGGAGGAGGTATTGCACATTTTGGAGGAGCAACAGTTCTATGCCAAGCTCTCCAAGTGCGAGTTTGGGTTGATAGAGATGCTCTACCTAGGGCATATCATTGGAGAAAATGGGGTGAAATTTCATGAGGAGAAGACTCAAGCCATTCGGGATTGGCCAATACCCCGAGACGTGGCTACGCTGAGGGGCTTCTTGAGCATTTTCACCTATTATAGGAAGTTTGTCAAAGGGTTCTCACAGCTGGAAACACCTTTGAGCGACTTGACCAAGAAGGGGGCCTTCACATGGACTGATGGTCAGCACAAGTTGACTTTGATCACCTCAAGGAGGTGATGAGCAGTTTCCCTGTCTTGGCACTTCCGGACTTTTCCCAGCCATTCACAGTGGAGTGTGATGCATCCGAGGTAAGAGTTGGAGCAATATTGTCATAGGAGGGGCTTCCCATAGCTTTTGAGAGTCGGAAGCTCCTACCGCATGAGCTGTCATATTCCATATATGACAAGGAGATGCTGGCCATTATGCATGCATTGGCCAAGTTCCGCTAGTACTTGGTGTGCAACCGGTTCTGAGTGAAGACAGATATCAACAGTCTTTGACATTTCATGGGGCAGCAAGGCCTCAACGACAGACAATAGAGATGGGTCAACAAGGTGCAGGCCTATGATTTCGACATCAAGTATGTGCGGGCGAAGCACAATGTGGTGGCCGATGCTCTATCTCGGAGACCAGCCTGGTTATTTCTCATGAGCATCTGCCACGATTGGAGGGCTTAGTTGTTGGTGGAGTACTCCAAGGACAGGAGGGCATACGAGGTATTGGAGGGGACACATGCAGATGAGCATTACCGTGTGATGGATGAGGTCATCTATTACAAGGGGCGCATTTACTTAGATCCCAACTTGCAGTTGAGGGAGAGGATACTCCAGGTAGCGCATGATTCACCACTGTTTTGACACCAGGGGTTCCGGAAGACTTATATGGCTTTTCGGGAGAGATTCACGTGGAAGGGCCTCAAGGAGGACATGCTGCAACATGTATGGGAGTGTGAGACCTGTCAGTGGAACAAGGGGGAGCTGAACCACCCTGCAGGACTACTACAACCACTTCCCATTCTGTAGGGGAAATGGGAAAGTATTTTGATGGATTTCATCACTGGGCTCCCCACAGTATAGGGGAAGGATTGCATATACGTAGTGGTCGACAGGTTGACCAAATTTGCCCACTTCTTCGCCATTCCCACTAGGTACACAACTGCACAGGTTGCCGAGTTGTTCTTCTGGGAGGTTTTCAAGCTACATGGGCTCCCTAAGAACATAGTGAGCGACAAAGACAGCAGATTCATGGGTGGCTTTTGGCAGGAACTCTTTAGGTTGGTTGTGACGGAGTTCACTCCTAGCACAAGTTATCATTCTCAGACTGATGGCCAGACGGACAGGGTTAATCAATGGTTGGAGGGGTGCCTGAGGAACTATGTGACAAGTCAGGATAGGATGTGGATTCGGTGGTTGCACCTGGGCGAGTACTGCTACAACACTACGCACCACATGTCTATTGGTATGACTACTTTCCATGCCCTTTATGGATATGATGCACTAACTTTGTTGATATTGCTTTTGGAGACAACCAGGCCCCAAAGGCCAAAGACTGGCTCCAAGAGAGCCAAGATATCTTCAAGGCTCTCAAGGATAATTTGGTGACAACCCAAAATCAGTAAAAACTTTATGCAAACCGACACAGGATAGAGAGGCACTTTGAGGAGGGGGACTTAGACCTCCAACTGCAGCCTTATAAGCAGTCTACGCTGAAACAAAAGGGGGCCGAGAAGCTACAACTACGCTTCTATGGACCCTACCGGGTGACTAGACAAGTTCGGGAGGTGGCTTATGAGCTGGAGCTGCCTCTAAGGAGTAGAATCCACAGTGCGTTTCATGTCTCATGCCTGAAGAAGTTGTTGGGACAACAGGTGATGACAACAGCTGATCTACCCTCGCTGGATGATGAGGGCCGCTTGGTGTTAGAACCAGAGGCCATTTTGGAGAGCAGGGAAAGGAGACTGAGGAGCAGGACCATCAGGGAGTTCTTGGTACGCTGGAAGAACTTGCCGGATGAGGATGCCACCTGGGAAGGTGAGCACATATTGGAGCACCTAGCTTTGAGGTTGCTTGAGGGAAAGCAACATTTGGGAGGGGAGGACTGTCATGTCCCTTCTCAAAGACATTAGTCACAGGGTGCAGCGAAACATTTTTGGCACAATTTTGACTTAGGAGGGGGACCCCACACTTAGACTTAGGAACTATGGGGCAATTTCGACTTTATTTAGGAGCTAGTGGAATGTGGGGGCCACCCACATGGGGAATTCGAACTTGGCCATTCGATGTGCTTGGAGGGAAATCGAATGGGTGGATGGAGGGGCCCACATGAGGCTAAGGAGGCTCAAGGTAATAAAAGGAGGATCAGCTCTCATTTTCGACCATCTTCTACATTTGCAAACAAACACTCACTTGTACGCTTTGTTGCTTAGCAAGTCTACCAGTTGTTTAGCCATGAATCTCTCACACGAGAGATTCAACCTATACTTCGGGGGACCATCTATGCCCGCCCTAGGGAGGCTGTTCTAACAGGAGTTTCAGGGAGTCAGGGACAACAACACACTTCAGCCATCAATGCAGAGAGGGAATTGCATATTCCTGGGCAGCCAGAAAACACGTAGGAGGAGTTGTAGGTCAGCAAGGGGATTCATTGCTTGCTGGGAGATCCGAGAGTTGAGGAGGTAGTATAGAGAAGGCATTTTCGCTGGAGTTTGTAGCCAGCTAGACCAGCGCAGCAGTCACTCGAATTCCTGGACAGAGAGACTGTGCAGAGGCCATCTAGCAGCAAATTCGTGGAACTTGGGGAGCAGTTGGTCTTGGCCAAGAGCCATCCGGGGAGCTTGGAGTTGAATAGCACAAGTAAAAACAACATTTTGGAGGAGACTGCAGAGAGATTTGCAGGCTATCTCCCGCAAGTCGAAATTGGTAGTCGACGCTGGGGAGAGGCTCCAAGGAGGTCGAAAATCTAAAGTCAAAACTAGCTAAATTCCCTTCTGGATTTTTTTGGGTTTTGTCCAAGGAGTCCAGGGTTAAAAGAACACAATTGTCTGGGCATTTTTTGAGCACTTTCCATCTAGTTGAAGTTCAGCAGGGCAGCGGTTTACTAGGGCAGCGCAGTGCAGAGTGGTGCAGTAGCTGGGCAACCTTCAGCTCAGCTATTTTCCCACCTGGGGTTGGTCTTGCTTGTTCATTGGGCAATCCCAGGTGCACCATTCCATTTCATATTATATCTAGCCTGCAAATTTTTAATAATATGGCTCAGCAGTTCCTTATTGGTAGCGTTTTCATGGATGTTTGATGTTTTTTTTTTATGCTGCTGCATAGTTTATTTGCTTAATATCACTTACATTCCTATATAGTAACATTGCATATTAGGAGGCTTAGACTTTAGTAGAAGTTATTTTGGTGTGGTTAAGTTACACATGGGGGCCACTCAGACTAAGAGAATACACACTCCCTAGTTCGAATTGCATGAGAGGGGAAGTTGATGGTTAAGTGAGGGGCCCACAATGGAGGGATAATGGAGGGAAAAATGCTCCACAAAATCTATAAAAAGAAGGAAACTCTTCTCATTTGATCATCTTTGGCATACGAATTTCTCTTTGGTTGCTCGAGTTGCTTAGCCGAGTCACTTGCTGTTTAGCAAGAGTTCTTCAAGCGGAGAGCTCACCCTTTCTTCAGGGGACTTCGAGTGCCACCCTAGAGAGGTTCATCTACATTCTTTTGGAGGAGGTTTTCATTGTGATTTCTAGTAGTTGCATCCATCATCGCCAGGTGGTGCGTATTTCTGGAGGACACAGTGAAGGGAGGCTGAGTTGTGATTGTGACATTTTCCAGAGGAGTTTTGGTTGGGAGAAATTCCGGAAAGGAGGCATAGGTGTTTGGTTTCCATTTTGGTGAGTTTTGGAGCTAGAGGAAAGAGCTCCTATTCAGTGACTTTCGCACTTCCTGGGCCAGCGCAGGGGAAGAATATTGTGCACATGTGGGAGGTGGAGTCTCAGATATTGTGTAATGTCCCTTCTCAAATACATTTGTAATAGGGTGCCACTACACAATTTTGCACAATTTTGGCTAAGGAAGAGAACCCATCATTTTCGACTTAGGGACTTAGGAGGCAATTCGACTTTATTTGGTTGCTAGTGGAATGTGGGGGTCACCCACATGGGAGTTCGAATTGGCCCATTCGAATATCTTGGAGTGAAAGTCAAATAGGTGGATGGAGGGGCCCACATGAGGCTAGGGAGGCCCAAGGAGTTATAAGAATGGAGCAACTCTCATTTTGGATTCATGCTTACACCTTGCAATCAAAATTACTTGACTGTTCACTCTGTTGTTTAGCTGAGTCAACTGGTTGTTTAGCCATGAATCTCTCAAGCGGAAGATTCAACCACTAGTTCGGGGGACCATTTGTGCCCACCCTAGAGAGGCAGTTCCATATGTATTTTAGGAGTTCTGGGAGTGTGCTTCAGCACTACCGTTCAACCACAACAGGGAGTGCATATTTCTGGCTATCTGGAGAATAGGCAGGGGACTTGGAGCTATCAGTGATCAAGCATTTGCCGGGAGAGTTAGAGGATTGGGAGAGCAGCAAAGGGCAAACCTTTCTTGTGAGTTTTGGAGCCAGCAGAGCCAACATCCCAGCAGTTCGAATTACTGGGCTTGGGGACAGCGCAGAGGGCTAGTCCAACAATTTCGTGGAGCTAAGGAGCAGGTGCCATAGGCCGGAAGCCCATCCGAGAAGTCAGGGGATTGATAACAGAGGTCAGCCTAGCACTTTGGGTCCATTTCCGAGAGGATTTATAGGAAAATTCCAGTAGGCTGAGTTTTGCAGTTGCAGTTGAAGCTGGGCTCCAAGGTGGTCAAATTTCAGAAGTCAAAACCAACCAAATTCCTTTCTGGGTTTTTCTAGGTTCTGGATAAGGATCACACTCGTAATTTTATAGAGTTTTCTGGGCAGAGCTAAGGGTTCGAACATAGGTCCCAACTGAGCCAACAATTAGAGGAGCTAAGGGGAATTTGGGCCAAAACTCTGGGGTCAATATTTGGCCAATTCCTTCTTGGATTTTTCTGGGTTTAGGCCAAGGAGCAAGGAGTTGAAATCTCATAATTTTCTGAGCACGGGAAGAAGTGATTCCAGCTCTTCGAAGTCAGCAAACATAACAATTTTCTAGGGCAACGCAGTTCAGTTTGGTACAACAGTTGTAGCAGCCTTCAGTTCAGCGTTTTCTCACCTGGGTTTTTTCATGCTTGTCCATCGAGACAAGCCAAGGTGCACCATTATATTTTACTTTTGTATTTGCTCTTGAAGAAGTAATAAAATGACTCAGTAGTTCTCTATTTCCAACGTTCCCATGGGTGCTTAATGTATATTTCGTTTTTCTGATTGCTGGATTGTTTGCATGCTTTGTATATCACTTATAATCATGTTTAGGAACATTACATATTGAGGTTGGCCTTTGTCGGGAGAGTTAAGGCAATCATTTGTGGAGGAGATTGCTACTTTTCCAGAGCTGTGGAGGAGGATTTTGTTTTATCTTTGTAGGCCGTGTGCTTCAACAGTCTTGGAGGGCGTAGGGCCTCTTGGAGGTTGATTTTGGGAGGTCAGAACCAGACCAAACCATTTCTGCGTTTTTGTGGGTTTTGGTCAAGGAGCTTGGGGTTAATTTTGCAGCATTTTCTGAGCATCGGAGGTGGGGTTTGTAGTAGTTCCTTTCCAGCCAGCAATGTAGTTTTCTGGGCAACACAAAGCATTAGAGGAGCAGTCATTATCATCATTTGAGATCATTGTCTTATCACCTGGGTTCTATCATGCTTGCCATTGAGGCAAGCCCAAGTGCATTCCTCCATACTATTGTACTTGCTCCATTGAATTAATAAAATGGCTCAGTTGGTTCTTACTTCTGGAGTTCTTATGAGTATTTGCTGAATGTTTAAAATTTCTGTGTTGTGAATCGATTTTTGCTTATATATCACTGTTTATCCAAGTTTGGAACATTACATTAAGATGATGAACGAATTGTTGGGAACCAACAAGTTAAGGAGACACAACTAAATGGCCTAGCAACTTGGTTGAAATTAAGAGGCAAGTACGATTATTTAGCACAATTAGATTAAATTTCTAAAGATTAGATTTATAGACTAGTGCCTTAGGAGATTAATTACTTGCACAATATGAATTAGAATCCAAGTTACCGGATGAATAGTTGCTGCAATATGCAAGTTCTATCATTTATGAAGTGCAGGACCTAAAACTATGTGAAATGAAAACTCTTGGTTACTTTTAATTATATGCCTAGGCCCTAATCTAAGTGATTCCTTCTTCTCAATTCTTTTGGAACTATTCTCGAATGCAAGTTTTAGAGAGAAGCCCAAATGAAGGAGGTTATGGCCTCATTAATGATACCTCCCATGGGGTTCTAACCACCTATATGCCTCGTTCCTACAAGGATTCCCCGCAAGAGAGCTGCAAAGTCATCTATGTTAATTGTGAATGAGGGTCTAGAGTCTCAAATTGTTTGAAGAAGGTGGTCCTATCTTCTTACAACCAAGCTTATGCTTGGAGGTATGTTTTAGAAATTCACTTCTAACTTAGAATAAGAACACAAGATGTGAGTGATTGGTCCAATGAGATTATTAATGAATTAAGTACTTCAACAAGATAGATTATTTAAGATCCAAGTGCCTATAAATATATCCAATACAAGAGAAATTATATGAAGTACTTATAGAACGATTGAAAGATTATCTCAATGAAACAAGAGAGACAATTTCAAGGAAGCACATTTGACAATTCTAATTACTTCAAGAGCTTATTAGATTCTTCTTATGCTGATACCACACATCACTTAAGCGATGCCAAATCAGAAATCAGCGAAGTAATAATTCTTTTAGAGATTGCTAACAGTGATTTTCATGAAGCAACTACACGAATGCAATGATGCAAAATGCAAGTAGCACTTTAACAATGAGAAAGAAACTCTAATATAATGTTTGACAAGAAATGCAAGAGATGCAAATGCAAGTCAATGAGAATAGCTATGACATGCTATACAAAGATGCAATTACAACTTTAACACAATGAGGGGAAGAGAACTCTTCTAATGCTAGACGACAGTGCAGACTTAGGTCAAGCATGAACCTAAGGCGTATAGTCGGGTCAGGGAAGAAGGTAGGTTGAGGGATCTTCACAGAGGTTAGATTCTCTATTCGCCTAATTCATTTTCACCCAAGCAATAACGTGTATCAAGGTAGGCACTACAACTTGAGGAAACTTGAAAGTAACCCAAGTAGAGTGAGGTAGAACAAGGTTAGTAAGAAGGGTGCGAGACTAGGTCGGGACTTCAATAGCATATATTGTCTTTCTTGAAAAGTCAGAGCGTGAGTCACAAGGCTAATGAAGGGTGGACTATAAATGTCGATAAAACGCGCTATAAGGGCCATTGAGATCGTTTTCGAAATTAATAGAGATGCAATAGACAAGCCAATGCAAGACTTGTATTATTAAGTTACCAATGGACTCCTCACGATGCTATCACTTGAAAATCAGACTAGCCACTTATATTGTTAGATCAATCCCAAAACTCTTCTTGTAGATCAAACAAATCAATGCTTATTCATCCCTTTAATCAAGATAATGATTTATTTAGTATATTAGGCTTTCTTAGATGAGTTTTTTAGAGAAAGACATCAACAAATATATTGCTGTAACAATTATATCAGACCTCTGCAAACTCAGATTAGATCTCTTCAATTTATATCAGACTTCAGAAATGCATAGGAAAACCACCACAAATCAATTGGATTGATGAATTAAGACCTTACAATCAATGTCTGATGTCTTATATGAGTTATTTAGCTTATTATTGATTTATTTAGGCCTATACTTTGACTTATATGCCACTGCAAAAGTTAATGTTCAAATCTGATTACTAATGGCAGTCATAAAAAAGGGAGAGTGGGAGAGATATCAAACCCTCTAGGCCTAGCGGCCTAGCTTCAATGGCAATTTTGAGTTGTTGTTTAATGTTCAAATCTGATTACTAATGGCAGTCATAAAAAAGGGAGAGTGGGAGAGATATCAAACCCTCTAGGCCTAGCGGCCTAGCTTCAATGGCAATTTTGAGTTGTTGGAGCACCAAGGAATGAACTTTAGGCCTTCTAAATACTTGCAACACAAATTATTAGCCCACAAATCCACTGAAAATGATAGATCAGACTTTGATGAAGTTAGCAGCTAGGGCTTTTATGCCCTTCAATGCTAGCGACCGGCCTAGAAAGTGGCATTAGGCCTAGAGGCTAGGCCTCAATGGCCTTGGATGATCAAATAAATGACTCTTGAGCCCTTGAAACCTTTCTTGAATGTATAATGAGCCTGAAAAACCAAGATTAGTCCACAAATTGATAAAATATGATGAGGAAAACACTACAAACCCTTGCCAAAATCACTGAAGTCCTACAAATCAAAATGTTAACCCTTGAAATCACTTGCAAAAATGAATTTGAGCCCTTCTAGGGCTGCGTCCTAGTCTCCAAGGTCAAATTAGGCTTGCGACCCTCTTGTGGAGGCTAGAAAGGGGTTGCGGCTAGGCCAAGAATGGCCTGTAACCCTCACAGCCAGGCCAAACTAACCTTCAAATGTTGAAAAATGCCCAAAAATGACTTTAGCCTTGAAAATTCACCTGCAAAACAACATCAGAAGATAATTTTCAAGAAAAACCTAGTTGTAGCAGCAGAAAAGCCCTCTAGGGCTAGTGTTTTCTCTTCCAGGCCTAGCGTCTAAATTTGGTGATATGGGTCTTGTAGATTAGGCTCTAAAAGGCCTAGATCCACCCTCAAATGCCAAACACACTTTCTGGATAGGCAGGACGACTCTTCCTAAGGTTGACGCTGGCCCTAAAACCCCATCAACTTTTGCTTCAAATTTTCCTTTGAAACTTTGACACAAAGTACCAACGAGATCTAGAAGAAAGATTGAAAAATGAAACCCCAATAATTATTTACAAATGAGGAAAAGTAACATACAAGGGTTAGAATAATTTACAAAATATCTACAAATTATTTGCAATAATATACAAAAGAATATTGCCTCTAATTAGCAAATACTTTATTAATAGCCAAAGAATAGATTTCGCAAGATAGTTTGATGGAAATAATCTTAAATTTAATGCACAAACTCTACAAAATAGATTTCATTAGATAAGTTCAGGGTCCAAACAAAGGATCACCTCAAAGTCCATGAACTTGGGCTTTCTCCAAGGGCTGGATCACCTGAAATATCTCTATAAACTTGAAAAATAGATCATTAGTTTCATAGGGGTTCGATTCACACAAATGGGCTAGGATCTAGAGATACCTGCTACTTCTAAGTGTTTACTCTAGCCCAAAACCTAAAGCAAGATACCTATGTTAATATATAGCCCAACCACTGGATATGAAACAATAATCTTCAATGGTAGCATAAATTAGAGCATTAAATACATTCAACGCATACCATGAATTATTAAGCGAGAGACACCTTGAATTGAAACCCCAAAGTCTTTATTAATGCAAAAATTCCAGCAAAGCTTAGCTCAGTACAATTTTTTTTTTCGATCTAGTGAGATCAAGATACAATGAGGAGTTCGAGAGCTTCCTTATATAGAAAAATGGAGGAAATAACCCCTCCAAGTGGAAATAACGGCTAGTTGCATCAATCCATGGCTTGATCCTAGAGGAAAAAATTCAAACCCTTGATTAGCTGGCACAAATCTCCAAAAAATTTCAACCTTCCTTGTTCACTGTGCTGGAGGGGTGAAACTTTGACTTATGGACCATGGAGGACCTTAAAAAAATAGAATTATGGTTACTTGTGCAAAACAATTCTCTGCTTGGTCCAAAAATTCGATTCGCTAGGAAAATAGTCTTCTCTGCCCCAACGAATTTTTGGATTGGGTCCTTCTGCCTTGGAAATGAGGCTTTTATTTTTGACTTGAATAATTTCCCTTTGAAAAAAGCCTTAAATATTTTTTGATGAATTTTCCACTTGGAGGGTAATTAATTTTCCCTTAATTTTATTTTTTGGATAATTTATGGCTAATTTAATTTTTATTTTTGCTAGAAATTAAAATTAAAATGACTCAAGAGGGGATTAATTATTTTTCCACCCTCTAAGTGTATCTAAAAAATATTTTGGTAATGGTGTTCTAATTATGAGGAACCATTCACCAAAAATATTCCTAGATAACACTTTTACATCAAAATATTACAATATCAACCCTTAGAAGGAGAAATACACATAGACATAAACCACTTGAGACTCAACCAAATTTTGCGACAAGACACATGATCTAGTATGAAAAATACATAGACTCGATAAACAATAGGACTCATCTACGACCTTGTCAATGAGCTCCTCACTAGCTTTGGGGTATATATGGGAGAAAACCTTAGCCAATTATCCGTGTTTACAAACACATATAATTTGGGGAGGTTAAAAAGCTCCCTAGAGTGAAACCCTTTGAGAAGAATCATAGGCTTACTTCAGTGTTGTTACATGGCTTCATAGTCATACTAGAATAATTTTTACAATAAACTTGCAGAATTTGGGATTACAATGATGACATTGACTTAAAAAAATTGCCTGCTGCTTTATATCCCGCTTCTTGGACTATTGACATGTACATGGTCAACATTTGGCTCTACTTGGGGACATGTTTCTTTGATGAAGGAATGTGAATCCAAAATCCTGTATCCAAGAAAACAAAGTAACATTAGGTAGATATCCGCTCGAAATCAAAATCATCATATATATATCATCAAATATCATCCACTGGAATAGAAATCCTATTCTAACAATGAAACTTAAAGACACGAAACACAAATGCTGAAATGAAAACTATCTAATGATAAAAATGAAAATTCTTTCTAAGAGAGTAGCGTTAAAGATACTATACAAAGGATGCCCCATGGCATCAGATGTCATCTTTGAAGTCCGATCTGGAGAACCTGTCTACTTACAAGTGGATCCATTGGCTGCTTATCTGATGTTCCTTGTTGAATCTTGGTTCTCTTAGGCTGATGAAGGTCTTCAGTTTTATACTGCATAGTCTCATCAAATCTTTTCATTTTTCTCCCCTTGTTCATGAGCCGAGATGATGTGGGATCTTGGGCTTGGTCTTCCACAGGTTCAAAGAAATCAGTCAATACGACATTATACTCTGTAGGATGTCCTTCAACCTCTACATTGTTAGGCCTCCTTGGGTTTTTGACATGATATCTTCTTTCTACCTCTTTGTACAATTTGACAATACCACCTTCTACTGCAGGGATAGTAGCATAGGATAAGTCTAACTAAATTCACCCTCCAAGATCAGCTGCAAAATTTCCTGATAACATCATCCCCCATACATCAAGCACATCTATAATGGCGATATCCATAGTAATTATCCTGTATGGGAAGTTTGCCAAACAAACTTGCAAATCCTTGATTACGCTGAGAACTTCAATTTTCTTCGAATCCATGGAACAAATATTATGATAAGGCCTTGATATTCTCAAATTCAACTGGTCCATAACTTTCTTAGTCATGACATTGATTGAAACCCCGAAATCCAACATATAATTGTGCAGTAGACGATCATTAACCATCAAAGTCAAGAAGAAGGGATGATGATCCTCATTCGTCATGTAACAATTTAGGTCTTTTACTTTATTTCTTCATCCTTATGATGGTCGTCAATCTTCCCTTGCTGAGATATACATGTGGCTTTCATAAATGCTACCCTTTGAGATGGAATCTTTAAAAGCTCAAGGACGGGGACTGAGATCTTTGCATTATTGATCAATGTGACCCAATCAATTTTCGGTTATGACTGATAATTTTTAGAAGCGACCTGTTCCTTACTCTGATCTTTACCCTTTTTATGATAAGTATATCCTTTGATTCGAGAAATCTCCAAGATCTGTTCCTGAGATGGCTTCTCTTCATACATTTGCGTGATGGGATCCTTTTTATTGCTAAAATTATTGATGGTCAAGGATGAAGGGATAATTTCCATGCAACAATTCTCTTCTTCTGTAGACAAGTGAACCTCTTGACTAATTATATTTATGCGCTCACTTGTTCCTTATCTAGGATCCTTCTAGAAAAAGCACAATAGCTTTCTTCATGAAAACTCTCACAAGGTCTGCAGAAAGGAAAGGGATGATCAACAACATTTGCAGATTCCAATGGATTTAGCGGTCTCTGCTCAGTAGGAGGATTCTTCTTTGGCCATGAATTATTATTACCCCTGCTATTATTATTTCTAGGCTGAATATTCTGAGCTTGGGATCTTTCCATTTGAATTAGCCTAGCTTGCATAACATTCATTTCTATGGCATATTCTATTTTCATGTCTTTAATTAACTGAGTCAACTCCTTGATGGGATCATGTTCTACTTCTTTGAATTCCTTTCCTTTAGCTCTAGTTGGGCCTCTTTCAAAACGAGAAATTTCATACTTCCTAGATGCTTTCTTATCCTTTTCCAGTTCCTCGGCTAAAGTCTGAGCAACTTTTAAATCATTGGGATTAGCATGCCTTAATTCATAAGAAGTATCAACCATAAATGCATCTAGATAATATTCTAACAGAGATTTATCAATTGATTTATAGTATTGATGGATTTCCTTGACAATACCATTAAACTTCTTATTAAATTCATCAACCGTCTCATTTTCCTTTTTCTTGATATCACTAATAGCTCTGAGTAAATATCTTCCTTCTCTCTTTTCCCCATATTTATCTTTGAAGGCAGTGAAAATGGCTTGCAGAGAGTCAAAAGAGTTATTAGGCTTGTCTAAGAACTAGTCCAATGCATCATCTTCCAAGGAGATGACAAAGAGCTTCATCTTGACATCTTCGTGATTATAGGTTGTTCTGTTAGCATGTTTCATCAAGAAAGTAGTAAAGGCTTTGATATGAGCTTCAATACTGACTGCATTGTTTCCTTGAAAAGAAGGAATCCTGTCCATACCATTCTTTGGAAGATCATGAGGTTGACCTTGTTTATTAGCAAAGTTGCAAGGAGAAAAAATATCCATGGTGTCTTGCTTGATGGCTCAAGGAAAAGCAGATGGATATCAGGGAGGACTTCCTGTCTGAGAAAATTAAGATGCTTACTAGAATGTAATTTGTTTAACCAAGCTCTATAAGCCTTTTCAGGATCAGGAGTGGGGTTAACCAAGCTACCAAGATTTCTTCTAGTATACGCACTTGTGAAAGGATGAATGAGCGGAAATACCACCCAAACAGGAAACTAACCCAAATGTCCAGGTGCTAGAAAGTGTTGTGATAGTGAGGATTAAAAGATATCGAGGTGCCGAGAAAAAGAAACTTGTCCCCAACAACGATGCCAAAAAATGTTTTCGCTCAGATTGTTCACAAGATTGCGACAACGCTTAGGGCAAGGGCTGTCACTCTGATCTCCGCCCTCTCTGTTTAAGTTGTCTCCTAACTGCAAACTAAGGGGGGTAGTCCCTATGGATAAGATGACGAGCAACTTTTTGGGAACCAACAAGTTAAGGAGACACAACTAAATGGCCTAGAAACTTGGTTGAAATTAAGAGGCAAGTATGGTTATTTAGTACGATTAGATTAGATTTCTAAAGATCACAATTTATAGACTAGTTCCTTAGGAGATCAATTACTTGCACGATATGAATTAGAATCCAAGTTACCAGATGAACAATTGCTGCAATATGCAAGTTCTATCCTATATGAAGTGTAGGACCTAAAACTATGTGAAATGCAAACTCTTGGTTACTTTTAATTATATGCCTAATCTAAGTGATTCCTTCTCCTCAATTCTTTTGGAACTAGTCTCGAACGCAAGTTGTAGAGAGAAGCCCAAAGGAAGGAGGCTATGGCCTCATTAACGATACCTACCGTGGGGTTCTAACCACCTAGATGCCTCCGTTCCTACAAGGGATTGCCCGCAAGAGAACTGCAAGGTCACCTATGTTAATTGCGAATGAGGGTCTAGAGTCCTCAAATTGTTTGAAGAAGGTGGTCCTATCTTCTTACAACCAAGCTTATGCTTGGAGGTATGTTTTAGAAATGCACTTCTAACTTAGAATGAGAATGCAAGATGTGAGTGATTGCTCCAATGAGATTATTAAATGAATTAAGTACTTCAACAAGATAGATTATTTAAGATCCAAGTTCTTATAAAGATGTCCAATACAAGAGCAATTAGATGAAGCACTTATAGAATGACTGAAAGACTATCTCAATGAAACAAGAGAGACAATTTCAAGGAAGCACAATTGGTAATTCTAATTACTTCAAGAGATTATTAGATTATTCTTATGCCAATACCACATATGTCACTTGAGCGCTGCCAAATCAGAAATCAACGAAGTAATAATTCTTTTAGAGATTGCTAACAGTGATTTCAATGAAGCAACTACACAAATGCAATGATGCAAACTGCGAGTATCACTTTAACAATGAGAAAGACACTCTAATGTAATGTTTGGCAAGAAATTCAAGAGATGCAAATGCAAGTCAATGAGAATAGCTATGATATGCTATGCAAAGATGCAATTACAACTTTAACACAATGAGAGGAAGAGAACTATTCTAATGCAATAACACAATATCAATGTAGCAATGCAACAGACAAGCCAATGCAAGACTTGTATGATTAATTTACAAATGAACTCCTCACAATGCTATCACTTGAAAATCATACCAGCCACTTATATTGTTAGATCAATCCCAAAACTATTATTGTAGATCAAACAAGTCAATGCTTATTCAGCCCTTTAATCAAGATTGTGACTTCTTTAGTACATTAGGCTTGCTTAGATGAGTTTTATAGAGCAAGACATAAAAAATTATACTGCTGTAACAATTATATCAGACCTCTGCAAACTCAGATCAGATCTCTGCAATTTATATCAGAAATCAATTGGATTGATGAATTAAGAGCTTACAATCAATGTCTGATGTCTTATATGAGTTATTTAGCTTATTATTGATTTGTTTATGCCTATACTTTGACTTATATGCCACTAAAAAGTTAATGTTCAGATATGATTACTAATGGCAGTCATCAAAAAGGTAGAGAGGGAGAGAGATCAAACACTCTAGGCCTATCGGCCCAGCTTCAATGGCAATTTTGAGTTGTTGGAGCACCTAGGAATGACCTTTAGGCCTTCCAAACACCTGCAACACAAATTATTAGCCCTCAAATCCACTCAAAATGATAGATCAGTGCTTGATGCAGCTAGCAGCTAGAGCTTTTAGGCCCTTCAGTGCTAGCGACCAGACTAGAAAGTTGCCTTAGGCCTAGTGGCTAGGCCTCAAAGGCCTTGGATGATCAAATAAATGAGTCTTGAGCCCTTGAAACCTTTCTTGAATGTATAATGAGCCTGAAAAACCAAGATTAGTCCACAAATTGACAAAATATGATGAGGAAAACACTACAAACCCTTGCGAAAATCACTGAAGGCTTGTAAATCAAAATGTTAGCCCATGAAATCACTTGCAAAAGTGAATTTGAGCCCTTGTAGGGCTGAGACCTAGTCTCCAAGGCCTAATTAGGCCTGCGACCCTCTTGTGGAGGCTAGAAAGGGGCTGCGACTAGGGCTTTTAACCCTCAAACCCTTGCGGCTAGGCCAAGAATGGCCTCTAACCCTTGCGGCTAGGCCAAACTAGCCTTCAAACATTGAAAAATGCCCAAAAATGACTTTATCCCTGAAAATCCACGTGCAAAATAAGTTCAGAAGATAATTTTTCAAGAAAAACCCAGTTGAAGCAGCGGAAAAGCTCTCAAGGGTTAGCGTTTTCTCTTCCAGGACTAGTGTCCAACTTTGGTGATATGGGTCTTGTAGATTAGGACCTAAAAGCCCTAGATCCACCCTTAAATGCCAAATGTACTTCCTAGATAGGTTGGACAACTCTTCCTAAGGTTGACGCTGGCCCTAAAACCCCAACAACTTTTGCTTTAGATTTGCCTTTGGAACTTTGAGACCAAGTACTTGCAAGTCAAATAAATAGAGCCATCCACGAGATCTAGAAGAAAGATTGAAAAATAAAACCCCCAAAATTATTTAGAAATGAGGAAAAGTAATATACAACTGTTAGAATAATTTACAAATAATTTATAGAGTAATTGACTGAGCAGATTTAGAGGAGGTTTGATTGTTGAATTTGTTGGATGGTGTTGTCGTTGAGTACCTTTGTAAAACCAACACGCCAAAATTAGCATGAAGTCTCTCACATGGAAGCTTCCATCCGACATAACCGCCTTTGTCCAGATAAAGAAGGGTTGGGAGCATACAGAGAGGCAGAGGGGCTTCAAATTCAACAGAGAGGAGGACAGAGAAGTCATGAAGGTCCCTATAATTGGCCACTAGAACCACTTGAGATACCACCGTCGAGCCAAAGAATAACAGTTCCCAACTCCACGCCAAGCAACATAAAGAATCAATGACGAAATCATGCAAGAGAAGCCCCAGATCTATGAACTTGAAATTGCTTAACTAGAATCCTTTCGCGACAAAGTGGGAGTCCCTTTCTATATTTGAATTTCTTAGAACCTCTGGAGATTATGAAAATTTGAAGAGTTCCCTGGCATCCAAAATGGCAAACCAAGATCCCATACGAACACCAGATGTTTGAATCATTCATACTCGTCACCTTACCACCCTCCATGAATATAATCTCAGGACCTGAGAACTCAAATCCCACATAAATCTCATCAACCATCAATTCCATAAATGCGTGCCACCCTAAAGGCTTCAAGGAGCCTGGTATGAGGGTGGAAAAATAAATGAGGAACTGTCCTGCTGTTGAATTCGCCACATGCGAAGATTGAAGGGGCACATGACATGCACACCCTTCGCCAGCCACCTCAGCTACGGTGACAGGTCCACACCACATAACCACTAACTTATAATTCATATTGTTGAAGGAGGTGAGAGACTTATGAAAGAGAACCTTAAAGACCCCCTAAAAAATGATTTTCTATGCACCCATACTCATGAACACTAATGTTGAAGTAATGAATAGGGACCTAAATGAGGTTCATCATAGAATAGTTTTTCATCCATACTTACCATTGATGACGATTTGTCCTGCCTCTAGTAGACAAGCTTGATTTGCCTGCTCATCAACTTCCTTGTTTTGATTTCTTAAGATGTGATAGAAGGCCTCGTTAGGAAAGGAATCCAAGATACTAAGAATTCTGCAGAGAAGAAGACTTAGATTGTTCTTAGGAAGAGAGCCATTTTGTAAATGTTGAATGGTGATAAGGGAATCTCCCAATAAGTTCCCTTTATTTAGCCAGATGAAGACCAAGCAGGAGCCTGTACATTACAGCCAAATTATTTGTCTGTGAAAATTACTAGACTCGAAGGAACCCCTACTGCAACAAATCTGAATCTACTCCACCTACTTGATTTTTAAATTACATTCATCAAGTTATTCTCCTGAATACTGAAGCAAATTACCTCTGCCGCTTACACTAATTAAATATTTGATCTCATGAAATAGAAAACAGAGCAAAGAACAAGATACATAGGACACACTTATTTTTGGACACAATAGTCCCTAAAAAAACCCAATGCGGGAAAACCGATGCAGCAGCTCTGAGGGTTTATTATTATGTAGGAGAAATATCTAAATACAAATCTAGGATGCTCATCTAGTAATACTTTACAGAGAAAATACTAGCGGAAAATCTGAGTGGGTTTTACCTCACTTCACCCAGCAGAATTCTGGCTGATCCGACAGAACACTGGCAAACTCCGTTATTTCTGCATTGGCCCTGTGTTAGCCCTGCGTCACCTTCTCTATCCTCTGCGTCAGCTCTCCCGGCTGTTCCGACAGTTCTCGACAGTTCCAGCAGTTCCCAAAAGTTTTGGATTCTGTGTGACAGGCAAGTTTTCTGCTCTGCGTTGGCCTTTCTGGCTCTGCGTCAGGATTGCGTGGGCCTATACTAGCCCAACGTTAGCTATCCCGGCTACTGCGCTGCATCTATGCAAGCTTTCTCCGCCTCTCTATCAGTATTCTCCGGAAAGTCCTTCTCCCAGATTCTCACTGCCCCTCAGCTGCAATATCTCCCCAATCGATTTTCCTCCTGAGAACTTCTCACTTCAGAAAATCGTTTTCCTCAATCTCTGTGTGTGTTTCCAAATGAACCCCAAGACTTCATTTTATACTTTTCCTGTTGAGTCTTCAACGGCTGAGATTAAGTCTCTAATCAACGGCTAAGATTAAAACATGACTTGACCCACCTTCTAGATCATTTTCACTCATATTTTGATTAATACCCATTAATATTTTAAATTCCCTAAGTTTAGACTTAGGAACTCCATTAAAAATATTAATTATTTTAATAAAATACAATCCAAGTGGAATTTCACAAATGGTTTCTAGGTTCTTTAGAACTCATGTGTCTTAGCCTCTCCACCAATTTTCAAGGCTAGAGCACTTCCGATGCTACAAAAAATAACACTCCCTCTTAGCGAGGAAAGTGCTCTAGCAACAATGTCCACCTGCATGCTGCTCTGTTTCTGAAGCACCTCTTTTCTGCACTGCTGCTGCCACCAACACTGTGCTTCTGCTGCTACTGCTACTGCACTGCTGCCCATGACACTGCCACTGCCACTGTTGCATTTGTACTACAGCTCCCTCTCAAACGCTGCATCTACTATGCTGCTAGCACTACCACTGCTAACACTGCATCCGTACTGCAACTCGGTTGCTGAGAGAAGCAACTGAACAACATCCAAAATTAGCTGAACTTAACTATGTTCAGCATAATACAATGAATGTTGGAATCTGACTGATGTTGATTTTGACCCTCTGAATCTTCTGCGCTGCTGCTGAACTCCTGTACTGTGCCAACTGCACTGCTGCCAACCTTGCTCTGCGTTGATTAGTCTCTAGTCCCCAGCTACTGCATCTGTCCTCCAAACAATCCATTGCATCATTTGTCACTAAGTCCATCTCGCTACTGCTGAATCTTGGGCTCCCGTAGCAAGGAATTGATCCAAGAGGTGGACTCCTCAAGGATCCTGCCCACATGTAGTCGTCCCGACTACAGCTCAATATCACCCCATCTCCCTCCTGGAGATGCGTTGGCACTCATGGCATACTCATCCTCATCTATCTTCATTGAAGAAGCCTTTGGATCATTATTCTCATCCTTGTCCTTTTTCTTCAAAGGACATTAGGTGGCCCAACTCGCCACAACTGAAACATTTCACCTTCGAAATGTTCTTCTTTCGCTTTGGCTTCTACTGTCCCTTTGATGCCATAGCTACGTTCTCCTCCTCCTCCTTCGTCTTTGTGCCACTCCCACTACTGCCATTGAGGTTGACCTTCACTAGGTCCCTCCTTAACTCCTCCTGTTGAAGATCTGCCTACATCTCTTCCCATGAAGGTAGTTTTTCCATGCCCAATATGCTTTCGACAAAAACTTGCCATTCTTCTGAGACTCCATTCAGGGCTATCCTCACCATCGCGGTTGGATGAGGATCAGACCCTAATGCAACAAGATGGTCTCTAGTGTCCTGAAGATGCTGAAGATAGAGGTTCACCCCTTCTCCTTTCTGCATCAAATTCCACTACAACTTCTGCTCCAAATACATCTTTCGTTGTTCGGAAGAGCCTTCATACAGAGACGACAAGGCTTCCCACATCTCTCGGGCTGTATACTTGCCCTGCAAGTGTGAAACCACATGATCTTGAACTCCATCGAGAATGAGCCTCTTTTCCTTCCCTTGCTCGGCTTTGTACTTCTTCTTTTGATCGTTGTCAGTCGGAACAACTACAACACTATAGACGTAGGTCTCGAGATCTTGTTCCTCCAGAACAACTAAGATTCTGGTCTTCCATATGACATAGTTGGAAGCTCCTTCCAACCTGTCCTAATCTCCGAGACCATGCGATGCCATCTCACCCAACTGTCGAACTGACTCCTCTAGTCATTGCTTAGCATTGCTCAGCTGTTCAGCAAGTGAGAAATTCGAACTTTGTGGCGGAAAGTTCTTTGAGGAGAAAATTCCCCTTCTACGTGTCTTCGTTCTTTTCTAGTGGATTTCTGCCCCAACAGAAATTGCGCCCTACAAGCATTTCACTGAGGCTCTGCGTCAGTCCCTCTACCTCTACAAACTCACAAACTAGAAATAGTACCCTCTCTGTCGTCTCACTTAGAGAGAGATTTCCTAGGATCTGCTTCCCAGCAAGGACTGCACAATCCCTTCAAGGCAATTTGAATCGCTGCCAAGTGTAGCTTTCGGCCTCACTGCTCAGCACTTGATCTGCTCTTCCCGTTTCAAAATCAATGCTCTGATACCATGTGAAAATTCCTAGACTCGAAGGAACCCCTACTGCAGCAAATCCGAATCTACTTCACCTACTTGATTTTTAAGTTACATTCTTCAAGTTATTCTCTTGAATATTGAAGCAAATTACTTTTGCAGCCTACACTAATTAAATATTTGATCTCATGAAACAGAAAACAGAGCAAAGAACAAGATACATAGGACACACTTATTTTTGGATACAATAGTCCCCGGAAAGACCCAATGCGGGAAAACTGGTGTAGTAGCTCCGAGGGTTTATTATTATGCAGGAGAAATATCTGAATACAAATCTAGGATGCTCATCTAGCAATCCTTTATAGAGAAAACACTGGTGGAAAATCTGAGTGAGTTTTACCTCACTTCACCCGACAAAATTCCGGTTGATCTGGCACAAGACTGGCTAACCTCGACTATTTCTGCACTGGCCCTATGTCAACCTTGTGTTAACTTCTCTGCCCTCTACGTCAGCTCTCTTGGTTGTTCCGACAGTTCTGGATTCTGCGTGACAGACAACTTTTCTGCTTTGCGCTGGCCCTTCTGGCTCTGCGTCAGGATTGCGTGGGCCCAAACTAGCCCAGCGTCAGCTATCCAGGCTACTGCGCTGCCTCTCTACAAGATTTCTCTGCCTGTCTGTCAGTATTCTTCGGAAAGTCCTTCTCTGAGATTCTCACTGCCCCTCAGCTGCAAGATCTCCCCAATCGATTTTCCTCTTGAGAGCTTCTCACTTCAGAAAATCGATTTCCTCAATCTCTCTGTGCATTTCCAAATGAACCCCAAGCCTCCATTTTATACTTTTCTTGTTGAGTCTTCAACGACCGAGATTAAGTCTCTAATCAACGGCTAAGATTAAAACACGACTTGATCCGCCTTCTAGATCATTTTCACCCATATTTTGATTAATACCCATTAATATTTTAATTTCCCTAAGTTTAGACTTAGGAACTCCATTAAAAATATTAATTATTTTAATAAAATACAATATGGGTGGAATTTCACCAAACGGTTTCTGGGTTCTTTAGAACTCATGTGCCTTAGCCTCTCCACCAATTTTCAAGGCTAGAGCACTTCCGATGCCACCAAAAACTAACATCGTCCTCTTGCCAAATCCCTAGGAATACTTTACTTCTTGGTTTTTCTCGGGATTCAAGAGAATCCCTCTCCCTCCTTCCACCCCAAAGACGCATAGTTATAGTTTTATGGAATACGTGTTTTTTGATAGATTGGTTGTATGCAACTATAGGTATTAGGGTAAGAAATTAATGTGCTAGTTTTTCTGGTTAGCAGGAAATTACAGGTTCAAGTCATGGTCTTTCTCATTATAGCCTGTAAAGTCATGTATAGGCTCGAAATGCATGAGCCTGTACATTTTGGCCAGATTATTCGTCCTCTTGCCAAATCCCCAGGAATACTTTGCTTCTTGGTTTTTCTCGGGATTCAAGAGAATCCCTCTCCCTCCTGCCACCCCAAATATGCATAGTTATAGTTTTATGGAATATGTGTTTTTTGATAGATTGATTGTATGCAACTATAGGTATTAGGGTAGGAAATTAATGTGCTAATTTTTCTGGGTAGCAGGAAATTACAGGCTCAAGTCATGGTCTTTCTCATTATAGCCTGTAAAGGGTTCAGGTCAACGATTGATTTATGATGAAGCTAATTGGTAAGGGCAATGGAGTGCACGACAACACACACATGTAATGTGATTCAGTTTTCAAGTTTATAAAAATGGTTTAGGAAAACAATATTATAACATTTTAAGGATTCTGCTAAAGCTATACACCTCACTTAACCTGTTTCTAATTCATAGTTAGGCAGTAACAAGATAAAAACAGTTCAGTACTCCGAACTAATATTAAAGCTTTCTTCTATCTTAATAAGATGACTCAAGATTTTTCTTTCATCTGCAGAAAATCTGCATTTTGCAAATTGCCACTGATCAATTTGATATGCTTCTTGATGTTTTCTGTATTGTTCAGCAATAAAAAATATGATGCATTCGCTCTCCCATTGCACCACCCTTGTTCCCCCCAAAACAAACAAAAAATAGAAAGACAAGCTGCTTTGATAGGAAAATATAACATAAGAACATTCTTTTCCTTTCACCTTTTATAGATGTATGTGTTCAAAAGCATGCTGTCGTATATTGAAATTAGAAGAAGTACAAAAGCTGTTTTCATCCTCTTTCTCATTTGTTTTTCATACCTGTAAGTTATCAAGGGATATTGTTCCTTTGGATGGCCATTCATCAGGTGGTCTGGAATCTTTAATCACCAATGGAGCTTCACTTGAAATATGTGAATATTGTATGATCCTTTCTACTGAAATCATTTTACTCTCAGCGATGCATGCATCCCATATAACTGTTGCTTGTAAAAAATTGAGGTTTAATACGTATGTTACTGCTAGCCCAGCAATGTCTGCATGCCATGGATGTTAGTATTCTATTTTAGGCACTAGCCTGTATATAAACAATCAAATATAAAAATCTCTCTCTAGACTTGAAGCTATTTTAGAAATCCTTACTTGGGTCAATCACGCCTTTGGGCAAGCTCACAACCACCAATAAGGACAAGACAAATACAAAATTTGATAGAAGACTTATTCTGAAGGAAAGCCACTCAATGGCTGATATGTTATGAAACAATGGCCTGGAATGATCATCAATTAGAGACAAATTTGTGTCTATGAAACGTGATTCCTGGTTAAAAGCTCGGACTGTGGACGCCCCAGAAAGTGATTCAGCAAAATGGTGAAGGATTGGTGTTCTCTGAATTCCCACCAAGCGAGCAAGCTCCCTAGCAGCTGGTATGTAGTATTGCTGCAGAATAGATGTGTTTTTATCAAAATTTATGCTGGAAGAGGGTGCTTTAAAGTAGAGTTGAATGTAGAAAATAAGAATATCAGAGATAGTATGCCATTCTCCATTATGCATGCCATGATTTGTGAATGGCATTTGTCTGTATTAAGAATTGCTTGCTGTGTATAAAAATGCAAGTGAACCTGGAATCTCAAAAGGGGTTGATTTCTCTATCCTTTTTTTTTACTTCATTTTACCTTAGATTTAGCTTTAGCATTTTCTAGGAGTTGCGTTTGCACTCCCACATTGAACTAGTACTGATTGTATCCTTCAGTCCCATTGACCTATTTATGGTCATTCGCTAGACATTAATAAAATTATCTTATCATTATCTAGCAAAGCTCCTTAGTCTTGCTTCATTCCAGCTAAAAGGAAAATAGCAAAACTCCTGCAATAATTTATGAATGTAGGCATGCCAGATTGATTGGTGCTTGCTCCTTATAAAAATGATATAAAACACATTTTTATTTAACAGACAACTGTTATTCTCAATCACACGTAAATGACTAAAATTGCTACTGATGTATGACTGTGATAACATAGTCGTAAGTATTGCATCCTTTGCGACGTCTTTTTCATATGATTGTATAGCTCTGTATTAGTATTATACTTTGTTTATGTAATGCACATCAGTTTAGGATAGAATTGGATCAATTACTATATTTTTTTATTAAATTTGTGTGAGAGAGAAGAAGCAATCACCTGGTACAATATGCAGATGATGGTCACAGGTACAAATATAATAAATACTTGCCATGCTACCTGTGACATGACTGCCATAGTCCCCAGGAGCTGTATTACTGAAAAGGCAACCCAACCTAACCTAGCTGCAATTTCTAAATCCAACACGCTTTGGTCTGTTGATGCCTGTTTTCATGCAATTTAAAATAGTAGTTAGGAACATGGGTGATATACTTCAGCAGAATAACTTATTTATGTTCTGCTATGATCAGTCAAGGAAAACTCAAGCTACTTTAAAGAATGCCCCGAGTTATTTTACAAATGGGTGAGATTCATCTATTCTTAATCAAATTCAATTGGATTTATCAGAATTTTTAAATTTAGTGCTGTGCACAGGTGCAGATGCTATATTAATCTGTGATCAAGCTTATCATAATCTGCCTGCCAGTGGAAAGCATCCCATTCTCATGTTTGCTTATTAATTTTCAAAATAACCAAAAGACTATGAACTTGCAAATTCGGAAGGCATCACAAACCCTGTTCAAGATTCGGCCTGTTGGTGTCATATCAAAAAATGACATGGGGGCATGGAAAATACTATGGAGCATGCCTAAAAAGAGTTTTTGAGATGTCAAAAGGCCCACTGTTGATACTAGTAATGCTCGGATCAACACACACAAGAAGCATCCTATTGATAATGCAGTGTACACTAGAATGAGGAGGCCAGTACTAATTATAGGCTCTGTATCTAGCATGGGAGGACATGCCCATGCCATCCAATAGTTACTTCCAACTTGTAGTGCCTGAAAAAGTGTCTGTGCTACCAATATAATTGGAACCAAGCCACCTCCATATACTGCTGTTAAGTAAGACCAGTAGACCTTTTTGTTGACACTCCCCGTTTCTCTCTCCTCATCTTGTGTAAGCTGTAATTGTCTAGATTGTGAGACCCCTGTAGGTTCCTGTTGTATTCCATTGCACATTTGTTTTCGACTGTTCTGAATATGAGAGGTTTTGAATTCAGAATTTTCTTTCTCAGAAGATTTCTCATCAGAAGGTGCTGTGGGATTCCCATCACTTATCTGAAGGAGCCCTTTTTCTGATAAATTATTCACTGTAACAATAGTCTCCAAAGCATGATGATGGGCATTGACCAAGGTTTCAAAACCTGTATCTGCCTGTAAAAGTTCTTCATACTTTCCAGCTTGTGTAATCTTTCCATTTTGCATGACCTGTCAAAGAAGGATTGAGAACTCTCAACTTATTTTCCATCATATTTTGTACCATTTGGAAATGGAATGAGAAGGGACAAATGATGTGTATAATTAGAGTGTGTGACAACTGCAGAGTGGTACTTGGAAACAGTAAAAGTGCATGCTGTGTATAATATCACGTATAAGAGTACTTGTTAATAACTTCAAAATGTAAGAGGAAAAGTGTTTTATGATTTACTCACAAGTATGAGGTCTGCTGAGGGCAGAAAATCGACTTGGTGGGTGATATATATTACAGTTTTGTCACTCAAAACTCCCATAAGACATTCCTGTTAATGTCCTCAGGATTAAACATTCTTTTCATCTAACATTGATTTATGCAATTATTTTTGTTGAAGAAAATTGGGTTGTCAGATGCATTCTAAAAATATATTATTTACTGAAACTAAATAAAACACACCTGAAAAAGATGAGTTCCTGTATGTGCATCAACAGCACTAAAAGGGTCATCCATAAGATAAATATCAGCATCCTGGTATAATGCACGTGCTATCTGTATCCTTTGCTTTTGTCCACCACTCATGTTGATTCCTCTTTCTCCTATCTTTGTTTGGTCCCCATGGGGGAAAAGTTCTAGGTCTTTACTTAAAGCACATGCTTGGAGAATCCTCTCATATCTATTCATTTCTAAGCTACTTCCAAATAAAATGTTTTCTTGAATGTTCCCACTTTGAATCCATGGAGACTGAGGAACATAAGCCTTTCTGCCACTGATATTGACAGTTCCAGATATTTTTGGAATCTCTCCTAGCATGCAAGACAAAAGGCTAGACTTACCCGAGCCAACAGTTCCACATATTGCCACTCTCATTCCTCTCCTCACTTGCAAATGTATATCTTTGAGTGTTGGCTCTTTTGAAGAAACATCCCAGTTGAATTCTCCATTTTTTATCTCAATTGCTAACTCAGTTAAATGTGTAGGGATACTTTCAACTGCATCTGCTTGTAACTCATGCTCTTGAAGATACATAGTGACACGTTCTAGGGACACTTTAGCTTGGGAAAGTATCGAAAGGAGGTCTGGAAGATTATAAATAGGTTCCTGAAGTATTCTAAATGTTGCTAATGCTGAGAGAACTCTGCCAGCTGTCAATGGGATTCCCATGAGCATGGAGGCACCAAATGTAATTGCTGATATAAATGCGGGTGCTCCCCAGAAAATGGATGTTGTAGCAGCTTCAAGTTGAACTGACGTTCGAAGCCAACCATATTCAATTTTTCTCAAATCTTCCAATTTTTGCAAATATCTCATCTCCCAAGCTTGCAATTTGAGTATTTTCACGGTTCTTAATATTTCTGAAGTAGCTTTCATCCGTTCATCTTTTGATTCCATGATCTTAGTCTGTAGGTATTTTTGTCTTCTTGTAAGTGGCAAATTTCCTACAATCACAGCAAATGTGGCTGCAAATCCTGCAAGTGATGCCAGGCCTAAGTTTTTATAAAGAATATATATTGCAAGCAGAATCTGTATAGGCAGCATACAGATTGTGTTTAAATACCATGTAGAGTCTCCAATACGCTGAACATCTACACTCATATAATTAACTATTTCCCCAATAGTGTGGTTCTGCCGAGCTCGACTTGACAGATGCAGGCCTTTCTTATATATGTGTGCTATGAGGGCTGCTCGCAAGTGCATTCCAAGTTGTCTTGCCCGAAAATACCATTGCCTTTGTGATATGGTCTCAATGACCTTTGCACCAAAAAATGCACATGCTAGCATGTAGCCTTTCTCTGTAGAATTCTGTTTTCCAGTCAGAAAACTTACAAAATCATCAATCAGGTAGGGACCAACATAAGATGCACATGCATTTATAACTGCCAATAATGCATTAAGAGCCGCTTTCTTCCAAATAAATTGGACAACAGCTTTCGTCATTGATGGTGCTTTTGAAGGATCCTTTTGTTTTAACAGAACTACTTTTTCCTCAAAAGAACAATAAACGTCATCAGCAGAATCCCCCTTTGCAACATTTGGTATGTCATTGATTTCTAGGGGTTTATTAATGCCAACAACAAACAGGGGATTGAGCCAAGAAAATGTGACCAGCTCAAATAAACTGGCTTTTGCATATGATGACTCTTGCTTTGCATCTGCATGCATCACTGTAGTGGAACCCAGAAGTGGTTCTTCAAGCTCCGATGTGGAGCTGTATATGCCTGTCTCTCCTCGAATAGCAACATAGAACAAAAAGGTGCATAAGAGTGAAGTGAAAAAATCCATGTATGTATTAGTGAAAATTTCCCTGTATTCAACTATGGAATTGATATGAATTAGTGAAGAGAGAAGTGTTTGAAAGAAAGAGCATATCCACCAGGTTTGCAAAATGCTTGGGAGTCTCCTAGGAATTGTCTTTCTGATATTGAATGTCATGATAGATATCAATGACCACGTGAATGTCAGTAAAATATCTTCTGCAACTACAAAAGCATGCCAATTACACTTTCTTTGTATGCCATGAAATAGATCCCATGCTGTGACCAGAAAATAGGAGGCTGACAGTAAAAAACAGCAACTGAGAGTAGCTTTGTAGATGAAACCAAAATTAATAGTTGAATCTGAAGTGTTGGGGGGTGTCTCCTTGGTTGGTCCATTGAAGAACACATCTTGCTTTGAATCGACGTAAGTGTTGGTAAAAAGTTGGGTAATTCTTCTCCAAACAAAGGTTACGAGGAAGCTGCTAAAGAAGATAAGATGGAGGATAATAACAACTGTCTCTCCAGCACAAGATCCAAGTAACAGACTAGTTCGTTTCCATTGGAGAAATCTCTCCAGAAATTGAAGCTCAGATATTTCATGCAACTGAAGTGTGGCACTGATATCTGTTAATAATTCACTGCAAACTTTAGTGCAAACCCAAGCAATCAAAATGCAATACAATTCTCAATCAAAATTAAACCTCTTCTCTCCTAGATAAATGTTCTGATATTTATCCTGTACATTATTTCACTTAGTCCAAGTCATGAGAACAAGTACTTTTGCAAGGTTGGCAAGGTTCTAAACTTTCATAGGGGGCATCCAGAGCCTACAGTTTGCTTGAGGGACAAAATTAGAATTAGAACAATATAAACAATAATATTTATGAACCTGTAAGACATCACTGGTATATATGTGCTAATTTGAACATTAATTAATAATACGTAAGCAATGGCATTTTAAACACTCCCACATATTAATCCAAAAAGACACATTATGCGAAAGGAGAAACCATTGCAAACTAACACTGGCATTTTTCTTTCTTGGTTCCCATTATCTGGTGACTAGTCAACCGTTGATCTAATGACTAGGGATGCCAATCTGGAGATAGCATATCCATGCTATCTTTCTTTTCAATGATAGTCAGGCTTACTTTTGCTACTATGTGAATAAGTGCTTCCTGTATTTATTAGATATCACCTTCCATTTTATCTGTTATTCTAATAGGATGGCATTGTTGATTCATGCAGATGATGTTGTGTCAATCACAAAGCACAAAGATAGTCTCCAAAGACATCTTGATGTGCTAATCAAATTTTGCAGTTACTCTAAAATGAAAATTAATTTTAAAAAAATGGTGATAATAATAGGTACTTGTGATAAGAGTATTGTTATCATGCAAATCTGCACTGGCAGACCTCTTTATAACTATATACAAACAACCCTATCACTGTTGGAAGCCTCTCCATCTGGATTGGTGCTTTTCCAATCACAGGGGAGTGTCCCTAGGGGTTGTATGATGTTATCAAATTAAGATTCCATGTAAAACTCCAATTGATAGAATATAATATCCCTAAGGAAAATTAACAGTGATAAACAAAGCATGCATAGCAAAAATATCCACAAAAATTTCACACAAATTAAACTCCAGGAAATACACCAAAAACTACGCTGAACTGAGCCAATTTATTATAAATAGATGGGGTACAATAGAAGCTTGGAATGCATGTACCTGGGCTTGCCCAAGGCAAGCTAGCAAAGCCCAAGTGATGAAATCAGCTGCTCCAACTGCTAGGTAGTTGGCTCCACAATAGCTTTGCGCTGACCCTTCAGAAATTGCACTGCTAGCTGCAAGGAATGGCTGATTTGACCCTCTTTCAGTGCTCAGAAAATTTTGGGAAATTAATGTTGAACTCCTCTCCAATAACCCCCCAAAACCCAAAAAGGGCTTGGCCTACTTCCGACCCCCGAAATTCACCCAATTTCAGCGTACTCTCCAATTGACTGGTAATTTCGACCCACCTGAAGAATCACCTAATTCAGCCCTCCAAAATGCTGCAAAATTCCAAGGCTTGACCCCTCCGGAAAACTCCCCAAATCCCCAACTCAAATCTGCCCCCAATGGTCACCCCCCTAGCTCCCACGTGTGCCCAAAAAAGCTTCATGTGTAGGCCCATGCAGTCACCCAGATGGCTTCTTTGTTCCAGCAAAACTCCTCCCAGATTTGGCTGATCTCTCCCTCAAAAACTCTAGCAAATAGTGTGGCAAGACTCCCTCGGAAACCTCAACGAAACTTCCGCTCTACGCTGGCCTCTCCAAGCAATTCGTACTCCCTAACTATGCCCTGGAAACTGCCATGAAATCTCCATGAAATTGCCTGAAACTAACGCTGAAGAGGCTCATTAGGAAATCAACCTCCCTGCTTGGGCTGGCACTCGAAGTACATTGAAGCAAGGGATGAGAAACTCGCTTTAGAATCTCAGTTGCAGACTCGGCTAAACAGCTCAAGCATGCTAGGTGCAAGTAAATGTTAAATTGTCAAAAGCCCCTATAGTTGCCATCCTTCTCCTATTTATAATTTCTCCTTGTCTCCTCTTGTGGGTCCCTCCATCTAATATTTCGCCCCCCTCACCTTAGCAATTTGACTTTTCTCCAAGGGGGGGTGCATATTTCATGAGGGGGTGGCCCCCACATTCCACTAACCAAGTGATATTGACCCCCTTCTCCTAAGTATTATCTCCAAAATTTTGTGGGTCCTCCACAATAGCCAAAAATGCAAAAATGGAGAATCTTCTCTAGCAAAATTTATTTTAGGGGGGAATATGACAGTCCTCCCCTCCCAAATGTTGCTTGTCCCCAAGCAACTGCAACTCTGAATGTTGAAGTATGTGCTCACCCTCCCAAGTAGCATCCTCATCTGGTAAGTTCCTCCAGCGTACCAGATATTCTTTGATAGTTTTGCTCCTCAACCTCCTCTCTCTAGTTTCCAAGATGGCCTCCAGTTCCAGCACTAAGTGCCCCTCATCATCAAGTGGGGGTAATTCTGTAGTAGTTGTCACATGTTGTCCCAACACCTTCTTGAGGCATGAGACGTGGAAAACATTATGGACCTTGCTTCCTGGTGGAAGCTCCAACTTGTAAGCCACCTTTCCAATCCTCCGGGTCACCCTGTAAGGCCCATAAAAGCATGGTTGTAGCTTTTCGGCTCCCTTCTGCTTCAATGTTGACTGCTTGTATGGCTGGAGGCATAAAAAGACTAAGTATGCCACCTCAAAGTGCCTCTCAACCATGTGCCTGTCTGCATATATCTTCTGCTGATTTTGGGTGGTCTGCAAGTTTTCTTTGAGAGCCTTAAGAATGTTTTGGCTCTCCTGAATCTAGTCTTTGGCCCTTGGGGCTCTGCTGTCTACAAAACAAGGTCAGCAAAAGATAAAGCATCATACCGATATAAAGCACTGAAAGGCTACATACTGATGGAGATGTGGTAGGTGTTGTTGTAGCAATACTCCCCCAAGTGTAACCACCTCATCCAAGCCCATTGTTGCCCTATCACATAGTTCCGCAGGTACCCCTCTAACCATTTGTTGATTATCTCGGTCTTCCCATCCGTCTGGGGGTGGTAACTGGTGCTAGGAATGAGCTCAATGCTCACCAATTTGAAAATTTCTTGCCAAAACACCACCATGAAATGACTGTCCGTGTCACTAACTATGGTCTTGGGAAGACCATGCTGATGGAAGATCTCTCTGAAGAACAACTCCGCAACTTGCGAAGCGGAGTACCGAGAAGGGATAGAAAAGAAATGTGCGTACTTCATCAGCCTATCGACCACCACGTAAATGTAGTCATGGCCCCGCACCATGGGAATCCCTATGATGAAATCCATAGAGATACTCTCCCACTTCCCTGCTGGAAAGGGGAGCGGCTGCAGTAACCCAATTGGATGGGTTAACTCCCCCTTATTCCTATGACATGTCTCACACTCCTAAACTTGCCTCAACACATCCCCCTTGAGGCCTTTCCACATGAAATGCTCCCTCACCGTCCTATAGGTCTTCAAGAACCCCTGATGTCGTGACAAGAGTGAATGATGGGCTGCCTAGAGAATCGTCTCCCTCAACTGCGAACTTGGTACCAATAATATGCGCCCCTTATAGTAAATGACACATGTTATCACCTGGTAGCACTCATTCCCATGAGTGCCCTCCAATATCTCACACGCCTCATTGATCCTTGGAGTACTCCACCAAAAGTTGTGCTTTCCAATCATGGTAGATGCTCATGAGGGAAAGTGTCGCGGGCCTCCTGGATAGTGCATGCGCTATAACATTATGCTTTCCCTTGACATACTCTATGTCGAAATAGTAATCCTGGATCTTGCTGACCCACTTCTGTTGTCTACCATTGAGGCCTTTCTGCCCCAGAAAATAGCGAAGACTGTTGTGATCAGTCTTCACTCTAAACCTGTTGCTCACCAAGTATTGCCGGAATTTGGCCAATGCATGCATGATGGCCAACATCTCCTTGCCGTAAATCAAGTACAGTCTCTCGTGCGAAAGGAGCTTTTGGCTCTCAAAAGCAATGGGATGACCACCCTGTGATAGTACTGCGCCCACTCCTTCACCCAATGCATCACACTCCAAGGTGAACGATTGGGTAAAGTCGGGGACTGCCAATACTGGGCAACTACTCATCACCTCCTTAAGGTGCTCAAATGCTGCCTGTGCCTTGTCTGTCCATGCAAATGCCCCTCTCTTGGTTAAATCAGTGAGGGGAGTTGCCAATTGTGAGAAACCCTTCATGAACTTCCTGTAATAAGTGCATATGCCCACAAATCCCCTTAGCTCAGTCACATTTCGGGGTGACGGCCAATCCCAGATGGCTCGAATCTTCTCCTCATACACCCTCACACCATCCTCCCTAATGATGTGCCCCAAATAGAGCATCTTTGTTAGCCCAAACTCACACTTGGACAACTTAGCATAGAACTGTTGCCCCTCCAAAATCTCGTGCACCTCCTCCAAATACTGCAAGTGATCCTCCCATGTCCTGCTATAGATCAGTGTATCATCAAAGAAGACCAAGACATAATGCCTTAGCTGCCCTCGGAATACATGGTTCATGCAGGAATGGAATGTGGCTGGTGCGTTGGTGAGCCCAAAGGGCATCACCAAAAACTGAAAATGCCCATAATGGTAGTGAAATGTTGTCTTAGGAATGTCCTTCTCAAGCACCCTGATCTGGTGGTACCCCGAACGCAGGTCTATCTTAGAGAAGTACTTAGCTCCTCTAAGCTCATCCATTTACTTGTCGATCTGGGGAATGGGGTACCGGTTCTTCAGTGTTTTCTTATTGAGAGCCCGGTAGTCAATACACATCCTCAACATGCCATATTTCTTCTTCACCGGGACAACTGATGAAGTGAAAGGGCTAGAACTGAGCCTGATATGCCCTAATGCCAACAACTCCTGAATGGCCCTCTCGATCTCATCCTGATAAGCCTTGGGATGTCGGTACGGAGTTGTAATCACTGCTTGTACCCCTGGTTTGAGCTCAATAGTGTGCTCAAACCCCCTGTCAGGTGGCCATCCCGGTGGTATGTCTCCAAATACTATTGGGTACCTGTCTAAAATAGCCTATACATCTGGGTGTGGTGGTTGGGGCTTACCCCCTGCATCAAATATCCTCAGCTCCATTGCCCACTCTATATCACCATGTCTCAAATTAGCCTCCATCTTGTGCGCTGACACTGTCTATGGAGGGTATGAGTGCATGCCTCTCAATAAGACCATCTTCCTGTTAGGCCCCATAAACTCCATCTCCAACTTCTGCCAATCAGTAATGACATGCCCAAGTGAGTACCACCACTGCACACCAAGCACCACGTTGGTGTCAGAAACATCAACCACAAAGAAGTGGTCTGTCATAGAGTAGTTCCCCATCACTACTGTCATCCCGAGTACATATTTGGTGCACTGCATAGTACGGTCTCTCGGTACCAAAACTGAGAACCCTCGAAGAACTCTGTGCATATGCCCCTCCTCTCCACCATCTGGGCATCTACGAAATTGTGGGTAGCCCCACTATCCACTAGTACTGAAACACGTTGCCCTTGCACCGTGCCCCTGATCCTCAAGGTGAGGTACTTCGGCACTCCCTGAAGTGAAGTGATGACCCCTGCTGTTGGCAAGAAAGGGGCTCCCCTTGGTGGGGGTGGTGGGCCTCTACCTCCTCCTCCCACCATAGGTGGACCATCATCTCCGACATCTATCTCCTGCTCCACATCATCCTCCGGTTCACTGTCGGAAAAAACCTCTATGAAGTGGCCCTTGCCCTTGGTACACTGATGTCAAGGTGCCCATGGCTCTTGGCAAGTGAAACATACCTTCCTTCGACGGAGGTCCCTCCTAGCCTCGTCATCCTACTATCCACGCCCTTGGGTGTCTCTCTATGGTGGGGCCCTGGTGTCTCTCCCTCTCAGCTGAAACGCAAGTCTAGGGGGTATCTGCGTTCTAGTCCTGGGCAGAGCATCCTGCAAATCCCGAGCTCTACCCACTGCATCCTGTAAAGTGGTGGGCCTGTTGGACCTCACCAAGGCCCTCAGTGGCTCTGCTAGCCCCTCCATAAACATGTACACCCTCCTGGCCTCCGATATATCTGGCACCATCACTTACACTCTCAGAAACTCAGAGATATAGGCCTCAACATTTCCAGTTTGCTTGAGTTGTGTCAGCTCTCCAAAGTACTCCTCAGGGTCTCTCCTCTCAAAACACTCCAATACCCTCTGAGTGAAATCCTCATAGGCCGTAACTCCCGCATGTCCCATTGTGGTCAACCCATGGAAACACCAATCATGGGCTTCCCCTTCTAAGTGCAGCGTGGCAATTTTGATTGCCTCCACCTCTGTCATTTGGTTGAGCTGAAAGTAGACATCTAGCTTCTCAACCCATGCCCTGGCTGAGCTCTTAGGCAAGCCATCAAAAGTTGGGAGGAATAACCTCCCCATCATGCACTGTAAATTAGTGCCATGTGTGTAGCCTCTCCCACTTTGTCAGCTGCTCCTATTTTTGCCCTTAAGCTGACAAAAGTCCTTGAAGGTGATGGCCTCTCTAAAATCAAGCCCATAGGACTGATACTCCACAAAATAGTCCCCCATGGACATCTCCTCTTGCCCATGCAACCCTCGAGCACCTTATGCTAGAAATGTGGGGATGGTTGACCTAGGTGGTGTGCTAGAAACAAGCGGTATGTTGGGTGGATTTGCTGCATGGTGGTGCGAAGTACCTGAGCCTTCACCCAGATGAATTTCTCCCTGAATCCCCTTGCCCTTGTTGTTGCTGCAGTTTTGTTGCCTCAGTTCATCAATGCCCCTAGACAAATCATTGATGGCCTTCAAAAGATGTTGAGCAAACTCCTCTTCTTTACTCATCTTATATCCGTCATTATCCCCCATGTCTGGCCTCTCAACCTTCGGCTCAATGATTACTGGATCAAGAGTAATTTGTAGCTTCCTTTCTCTGCTTCTATGCGTTTTCCTCCTGTAAGTGACATTCTGCTTATCCTCTGGTGTCATAGACTAATAGCTGCTCCCACAGGCTAAGCCAAGACTATGAGGTCTGATACCATTGTAATATCCCTAAGGAAAATTAGCAGTGATAAACAAAGCATGCATAGAAAAAATACCCACAAAAATTTCACACAAATTAAACACCAGGAAATACACCAAAAACTGCACTGAACTGAGCCATTTTATTATAAATAGATGGGGTACAATAGAAGCTCGGAATGTATGCACTTGGGCTTGCCCAAGGCTAGCTAGCAAAGCCCATGTGATGAAATTAGCTGCTCCAATGGCTAGGTAGTTGCCCCCACAATAGCTTTGCACTGATCCTTCAAAAAATGCATTGCTTGCTACAAGGATTGGCTGATTTGACCTTCTTCCAGTGCCCAGAAAATTCTCGGAAATTAACCCCGGACTCCTCTCCAATAACCGACCAAAACCCAGAAATGGTTTGGCCTATTTCCAACCCCCGAAATTGACCCCAATTTCAACGTACTCTCCAACTCACTGCTAATTTCGGCCCAACTGAAGAATCACCTAATTCAGCCCTCCAAAATGCCAAGGCTTGATCCCTTTGGAAAACTCCCCAAATATCCAGCTCAAATATGCCCCCAATGGTCACCCCCCTAGCTCCCATGTGTGCCCGAAAACCTTCATGTGCAGGCCCACGCAGTCACTCAGATGGCTGCTTTGCTCCAACAAAACTCCTCCTGGATTTGGCTAATCTCTCCCTCAAAAACTCCAGCAAATAGTGTGGCAAGACTCCCCCGGAAAGCTCAGCCAAACTTCTGCTCTACGCTGTCCTCTCCAAGCAATTTGTACTCCCCAACTACGCGCTGGAAAGTGCCATGAAACCTCCACAAAATTGCCTGAAACTGATGCTGAAGAGGCTCATAAAGAAATCAACCTCCCTCATTGGGCTGGCACTTGAAATCCACTGAAGCAAGGGATGAGAAATTCGCTTGAGAATCTTGCTTGCTGACTCTGCTAAACAGTTCAATCGTGCTAGGTATAAGTAAATGTTAAATTGTCAAAAGTCCCTATAGCTGCCATCCTTCTCCTATTTATAATTTCTCCGTGTCTCCTCTTGCGAGTCCCTCCATCTAATATTTCGACCCCCTCACCTTAGCAATTCGACTTTTCTCCAAGGAGGGGTGCATATTTCATGAGGGGGTGGCCCCCACATTCCACTAACCAAGTGATATCGACCCCCTTCTCCCAAGTATTATCTCCAAAATTTTGTGGGTCCCCCACAATAACCAAAAATTAAAAAATGGTGAATCTTCTCTAGCAAAATTTATTTTAGGAGGGGATATGATATAGAACATAATGAAAACTTCCTCTTGAGCTGCCAATAAGCAGTCAAAGGGCAGTTAAGCTTCTGAAAAAAAAAAATGTTTGAGATAAGATTCTAAAGATGGTTGTAACAATGAATTTAATGGACGCGAGTGAAGTGAATGTGCACCTTAGGTAAAGAATATTCAAAATAAGTGCACTGTAAACTACCATAACACTGTAAAACTTAATCAATGACATCAAAGAGTTAGATCAAAGCATAATTTTGCCAAGTCACATATTATGCAAGAGATTGATTGCATCATAGTGAGTCATAGATGATAGACTGCCGTGGATCTCCTTGCAGTGGAGGTAGTGGTCTAAGGTCTGAGAAGATGGAAGATTCCAGAGCTATCCACTGCTCCAATCTGCTCTAAAATAATATTGTCTAACCCTTGCTTTGTCCCTCAAATCTGTATATATAGATGTTCACTCTAAGGGAATCAATTTGCTCTTACTACTAGTGGATGAAAGCAAGAAAAACATGTCAAATTCTGTCATCCTTTGCATGGATGCCAGTTCGGTCTGCTGTTGTTTTATAAGGCTTTTCTTTGTTGTTTTATTCACTTTTCCAGCCTTTTCACTGTTGTCTAATTCCCTCATCTATTTCAAAGATATTTTCCAAGCAAACAAAATTGGTAAAAGCCTTATACTTTAACTCTTTTAGCTTTTGTGGAGGTAATCTTTATTCTCATTCTAAATAATTGGATAAAGTCGTGCTTTAAGCTTTTCTTGACAAAGTAGCATGGTAACATGACATGTTTGTCAATAAGAAATGAAAAAGGCAAGCTAGAGCATAAAACACTTTATTCAAGTGTAATGTCCCCAATTAATTGATTTTGTTAAGAAGAATTTCCGTTTTTGTAATTTTGGCAATTGGGGAATATATTGGCCCACAACTTAGGAGAATGGATAAATCAAACGAAGATTCGATTTTTGGGTAAGGGAAGGCTCCACTTAAAAAAAAAGGGAAAAATTACGGAGTTGGTAGAATGTGTTGATTTGGGGTAGCATCGAATGTGCTCTAACCACAAAATTTGGTGGAGAGTCTAAGGCACATGAGATCTCTAATACCCAGAAAAGGTTTTGGCAGATTCTAAACAGTTTGAGAAATATTAAAATAATTAATATTTTTAATGGAGTCCCTATGTCTAAACTTAGGGAAATTAAAATATTAATGTGTATTAATATAAAACTGTGTTAGAATGGTCCAAAAGTCATGGATCAAGCCAGATCTAATCTTAGCCATTGATTAGAGACTTAATCTTGGCCGTTGATATGTCAACGAGAAAAGTATAAGAGGAGGCTTGAGGGTCACTTGGAGAACACACTAAGAGATCAAGATTTCGACTTTCTGGGGCTGGGTTTGCTGAGAAAGTTGAGAGAGTGATCAAAGTTGCAAGATAGGGGCAGTGAATATAAAAGCAGAGAGGTAGAGATAGCATCGGGAGGATCAATGCAGTAGCCGGAGAGAGGGACGCAGAAGCAGCCAAGGGCTTATGCAGAGGCAGCTAGGAGCTGCATAGTGCCTCAGAGGGCTAGCGTGGGTGATGAAGAGGGCCATAGGGCTGACGAAGTGCCTCCAGAGGTTGGCGCAGGCCAAGCCGGAGTGACATTGGGCTAACGTTGGGCCAGAGAGAGGCTGATGCAGCCCTTAGAGGCTAACGCTAGGGTTTCGTGGGGCAGATTGGAGCTGTGGAGATGTCGGAGTGTTTATCCAGAGTTTCAGCTGGAGTATCTGCTTCCAAGTAGAGAGGTACTACTGCCAAGATTTTTCTCTGTTGGGTGAGCTGGATTTGGCACCCATATTGTATTCTCAAACTGCTTAATAAATCAAACCCTCAGATAGCTGCACCGGTTTTCCCGCATTGGGTTTTTTTGGGGACATTAGTCCAAAAATAGGTGTCACTTGTGTGCTTGTTTCTATTTCCTTTAGTTGATGATCTGTAATGTGTTGAGCATGCATTTGTATCTATTTCCAGTATTTACATGGTAAATAACTTGTTAATTAACAGAACAAGTAGGTAGGAATAAATCAGTAAAGTGCATGAAGGGTTTCTAACGTCAGACTAAGAAATTCCAATATGGTATCATAGCGTAGTTGCAGATCACAGGAAAACTGAGGACATCAGCCGAACAGAGCAACAACAGCGGAAAATAGCTGTCACGAGTGACAGAAGTTGTTCCTAGCAGAGTAGCAGCAAAGAAGGGGTGACGTAGTGCTTGCGTCATCAAGATTGAGCCAGAAAGAGGCAGCGCAGAGGCTGAGGGAGGCAAGGGCAGGCTCACACAGAGCCGAGGAGGGCTAACGCAGTTGGCTAAGGACGTTGATTTGTTTGTGCTGGGACTGTGCAGAGCATAGGAGCTCTAACCTTCAATTTGCTGGGGTTTAGGAGGCTGTGGGTAAGTTGCAGAGTGGAGCTGGTGGGGTACTGTAGTCAGAACAATACCTAACAGGGCAAGGTTAAGGTAGAGGGAGTTGCTGCCAAGTTGGATTTCTAGCCAAGGAATCCAGATCAGTGTTGCAGTCGCACAGACAATTGGAGAGGGGCATCTTGACATTGGTAGAAGGGTTTCCAGGAGGGAAATCGAGGCTAAGAGGAGTCATACCGAGAACTTCTAGGAGGGAAGTAGAGGAGCAGCGAAATCGCACTACACGGAGAAAGAGACCAGGACAGATTGGACAGAGCCTCAAAATTCGTAGTCTGGAAGGTCAGAATCTTATCTGTACTAGACAGGAATTGTGTCAAGCACTTCGCCTTGAGGACGATAGCTATCCCAGTCGACCCGATTGATAAGGATAGGTACGAGGATGCAATGGCGAGGGCGAAGAGTATTATCCTTGACGGGGTCAAGGATCATATAGTATCGCATATTTCCGAGAAGAACACGACACAGGAGATGTGGGAGGCCCTGACCAAGTTGTATCAGTATACTTCTGTGCAGAGGAAGATGCTACTAGAAAATCAGCTGCGATCATACCAGATGAACAAGGGAGAATAGATTGACCCATACCTCGGTCGATTGAAGGAGGTCTAGGATCAGTTGGCTTCCATAGGGGCAACACCGGATCCAGAATTGATGGTGAGAACAACCATAAACGCAGTCTTAGAATCTGGGAGGTGTTTGTCTAGAGCATACTGGGCAAGGCAACCCCTCCAGATTGGGAGGAAATGTAGGCTGCTCTTCGCCAAGAAGAGATCAGAAGGCTGAGCAAGGCGGGAAGCAGCGGCAAGGGGATCAGAATCAAGAAGGAGGAGGAGGAAGATGTTGCCCTAGCATCTGAGGGAAAGTAGGAGAAACGGAAGAAGAAGGACCTCTCCAAGGTCAAATGCTTCCATTGTGGGGAGCTGGGTCATTATGCAACCCAGTGTCCAAGGAAGAAGAGTAAGGGAGAGGCCTCTGAGGCCAAGGCAGCGCCAGCAAGGACAAAGAAGGAAGTGGAGACAGACGATGACTATGCCATGAGTGCACACATGCCACTTGAGCGGAAGTGGGGAGACATCGAGTTGTACTCAGACGGACTATAGGCGATGAGGGGTAGAATCCTCGAGGTACCCAGCCTCTTGGATTAGACCTTGCTACGGGAGCCCGAAAGAGGAGTAGAAGTACTGGCAGTGTCAGTAGAGGCAGATGCGAATGGAGCGACAGAGGAAGCTACAGTGCAGGATTCCCAGGACAGCGCGAAGCTAGCAGGATGCAACAATGCAAGAGGCACAGGAGTGTTGCACCAGTGCAAGATGGCACAGAGAGGTGTGCAACAGTGCAAGATGCATGGAGTTGTTGCAGCAGCGCAGAGGTCAGAGAGGGAGCACTTGTTAGTGACAGAGGGAGCTTTAGCGTCAGGAGTGTTTCAAGCCTAACGGAGATGTTAGAGTTGGGAGATCAGTTACTTACTTCTCAGTAACTGAGTTGCAGTGCAACAGTTAGAACTGGTAGTGTTATGGGAAACACGATGCGGCATGATGAGAGGGGTTGCAGTGCAGATGCAGCAGTGGCAGTGGCAGGGCCATGGGCAGTAGTACGGATGCAGAGGGAGTTGTAGTACGGATGCAGCAGTGGCAGTGGCAGGGCCATGGGTAGCAGTATAGGATGCAGTAGTGCAGATGATGGGCAGCAGGCCTAGCATCAGCACAGGGACCGATGCCGGATGATCAGGGTGATACTTAGTAAGGAGTATTGCTAGAGCACAGTCCTCGCTAAGAGGGAGTGTTGATTTGGGGTAGCATCAGATGTGATCTAGCCACAAAATTTGGTGGAGAGGCTAAGGCACATGAGATCTCCAATACCCATAAAGGGTTTGGGCAGATTCTAAACAGTTTGAGAGATATTAAAATAATTAATATTTTTAATGGAGTCCCTAAGTCTAAACTTAGGGAAATTAAAATATTAATGTGAATTAATATAAAATTGTGTTAGAATGGTCCAAAAGTCATCGATCAAGCCAGATCTAATCTTAGCCGTTGATTTGGGACTTAATCTCGGCCATTGATATGTCAACGAGAAAATTATAAGAGGAGGCTTGAGGGCCACTTGGAAAACACACCAAGAGATCAAGATTTCGACTTTCTCGGGATGGGTTTGCTGAGAAAGTTGAGAGAGTGATCAGAGTTGCAGTTGAAGGGCAGTGAATACAGAAGCAGAGAGGCAAAGATATCATCGGGAGGATTAGTGCAGTAGCTGGACAGAGGGACGCAGAAGTGTGAAAATTCTATCACTGCAGCAACTTATTTACTTTTCCTACTTATTTCATCATAACTTATTCATGAAATTACTTCAACAACCGTTAAAATAAATAATGCTGCAGATATCACATCGTAATACAGAAACAAAAATATGCACACATTGACACAGTTATTTTGGACTAATGTCCCTGGAAAAACCCAATGTGGGAAAACCGGTGCAGCAAGGGAGGATTTTATTATTCAGCAAATTTCTTGTACAACAAGGTGCCAAACTGGCTTACCCACAGATAGACAAACTTCTAGCACTTTCCTAAACCCAGCATAGGCCCTACTGACCACTACTACAGCCTAAAACCCTCTGTGTCAACCTATTGAGGCTCTGCGCAGTATCTCTGGGCTTTTGCGTCACTCCTGCAGCCCCTGCGTGGATGACGCAGGCCCTTCTGGCTCTGCGCAGTCTCTGCTACCTCTGCGTGGCTTCCTCTGGCTCTACGTCTGCCTCTTCTGCGATGATCTCCCGTCTCTCTGTTCCGTACTTGCTATTTCCTGACTGCTCTCCAGACCATTGGTTCAATTTCTTAGCAAACCCTGCTCCAGAAATTGAACTGATTGGTCTCCCTCAGTGTGTTCTCCAATTGCCCCTCAAGCTTCCTCTTATACTTTTTCTGTTGACATCTCAACGGTCGAGATTAAGTCCCTAATCAACGTCTAAGATTAGATTTGGTTTGATCCATATCTTTTTGGACCATTCTAACACATTCATATTAATACACATTAATATTTTATTTTCCCTAAGTTTAGCTTAGGGACTCCATTAAAAATATTAATTATTTTAATATCTCCTAATCTGTTTAGAATCCGCCCAAACCCTTTTTGGGTATTGGAGATCTCGTGTGCCCCAACCTCTCCAACAAATTTCGTGGCTAGAGCACATCCAATGCTACCCCAAATCAATACTCCCTCTTAGCGAGGACTGTGCTCTAACAATACTCCTCACTGAGTATTACTCTGATCATCCGACATCGGTACCTATGTTGATGCTAGGCCTCCCTACCCAACATCCTCTGCACTGCTGCATCCTGTACTACTGCCCATGGTTCTGTCACTGCCACTGCTACATCTGTATGATAGCTCCCTCTGCATCCGTGTTGTTGCTGGTCCTTTCTCCCAGCACTGCACCTTCCTCTGCATCTGTGTTGCTATTGGTCCTTTCTCCCAACACTGCATCTGCACTGCAACTCCCTCTGCATCTGTGCTGCTGTTGGTCCTTTCTCCCAACACTGCATCTGCACTGCAACTCCCTCTTCATTCGTGCTGCTAACACCCTTCTTTTGTAAGGGGTTCTTTAGCATCCCCATCTTTTCCCTGAAGTAGTCAAATTTTGACTTTCCAAGGGCCTTGGTGAGGATATCTGCCACTTGTTCCCCTGTAGGAGTGTAGCTCAACTGTACAGCTCCACGTTGGACACAATCTCTGACAAAGTGACACTGGATATCAATATGCTTTGACCTATCATGAAATATTGGATTCTCAGAGAGTTTGATGCAACTTTATTTATCACACATGATCCTGGTTGCCTCCATATTTCTTCTAAATAGGTTTACCAGCAGTTTTCTAAGCCATATGGCCTCACACGAAGCTGTGCTTGTTGCCATATATTCTGCCTCAGACGAGCTCAGAGCCACGGACTTCTGTTTCCTACTGCACCAGGAGGTTATTCCTGATCCAATGTTGAAACAGTACCCAAAGGTACTTTTCCGATCCACTGAACTTCCTGCCCAATCTGCATCACTAAATCCAATCAATCTGATATCCTTCCCCTTGTTGTACAAGATCCCATAATCAACTGTTCCCTATAAATACCTGAGAACGTGCTTGGCTGCTACCCAGTGAGCCCTCTTTGGTTCCACCATGAACTGACTAAGGGTGTTGACAACGTAGCAAATATCTGGCCTGGTATTGACTAGATACATCAGGGACCCTATGAGCTGTCGGTATAGGGTGGGATCGACATCCTTGTCTTTTGATGCATCAATCTTCTTCTAGTTGGTGATCATTGGCGTAGCCATAGGTCTATAGTCTCCCATCCCGAACCTTTTCAGAATTTCTGTAGCATACCTTTCTTGCCCAAGGAAGATTTCTCCTTTCTGCTGCTAAACTTCCAACCCTAGAAAATAGTGCATTTGTCCCAGATCCTTCATATCGAACTCTGTGGCTAGATTCTTCTTGCAGTCTTCAATGAGTCTGGATGATCCTGTCAGGAAGAGATCATCCATATATAATACTAAGATAAGTGGCTCGCTCTCTATGACTAGATAGTAGAGATTTGGATCCGCGTCACTCTTGACAAACCCCATCTTCTGCAAGTAGCCATCTATTCGACCATACCACGATCTTGGTGCCTGCTTTAGCCCATACAAGGCTTTCTTTAGTCTGCATACATGAGACTTCTTCTCATGAGTTTAAAAGCCCTCTAGTTGTTCAATGTATACTTCTTCTTCTATTACCCCGTTCAGAAATGCTGTCTTGACATCCATCTGATGGATCTCCCATCCCATCTGGGCTACAAGAGATATCACGGTCCTAATAGATGTATACCTGGCTACTGGGGCGAAGGTTTCCTCATAGTCAATCCCTTCCTTTTGAGCATACCCCTTAGCCACAAACTTGGCCTTGTATTTTTCAATACTGCCATCCGCAGCATATTTGATCTTGTAGATCCATCTTGAACCTACCACAGATCTGTCTTGAGGCCTTGACACCACCTCCCAAACATCGTTTACCATTATGGAGTTATACTCCTCCACCATCGCATCTAGCTAGACCTGATGCTGAGTTGCCTCCTTGAAGCTGGCAGGCTCTCCATCCTGAGCTACTAATGCCTGATACCTATCTGGTTGTTTTCGCTCCCTTTTACTGTTCCTTGGATCTCCGATGAAGTTCTCTGCATCACGCAAAATATGACGAGTTCCCTGTTGGTTCTTCCTCTGCCAACAGGTGCTTCTGTTTGCTCCTCTTCCTCATCCTGAGAATCTCCCTGATCTGAGGAAGGATTCTTCACTTCCGTTGGTTGAAGAGCCATGACCAACGGATCCTCTTTCGACTGCTCCTTGGAAGGCATTTCGCGAGATCTTCTAAAAGCTCTATCCTCCATGAACTTTACATCTCGTCGTACTACTACCTTCCTGCTCCCTGGAAGACAGATCTTGTATGCCTTAGCATTCTCGCTATATCCTGCTAGATACCCATTTTCTGCAGTCTGATCCAGCTTCTTCCTCTTTTCTTCGGGTATGCGACAATATGCCAAACTCCCAAATATCCTGAAATGACTGACTTCAGGTGTCTTCCCAGTGAAGACTTTCTCTGGAGTAATCTTGCCCAATGCTCGATGAGGAGTCTTGTTCTGAACGTAGACAGTTGTGTTGCATGCTTCTACCCACAGGAATTTTGGCATATCTTGATCATACAACATGGCCCTAGCTGCTTCTACAATAGTCCTGTTTTTCCTTTCTGCCACCCCATTCTGCTCCGGATTGTAGGGAGCTGTCCACTCTCTTCTGATGCCCTCCTTAGCGCAAAAATCAGTGAATTTCTTATCGACATATTCTCCATCATTATCTGAGTGCAAGACTTTTATTTTCTTACCTGTCAGATTCTCCACTAGAGCCTTGAACTCCTTGAATCGACTGAAAACCTCATCCTTGGTTTTCAAAAAATAGATCCAAGTTTTCCTCGAGTGGTCATCAATGAAAGTAAGGAAATACTCAGCACCGCTGAGAGCTTTGACGGACATAGGTCCGCAGATATCTGAGTGTATCAATCCTAGTACACTCTTGGCCCTGTGGTTGCTCCTAGGAAATTCCGCCTTGGCATACTTTCCTAGAGCGCATCCCCTGCATACATCATCTCGTTCCATACTTAGATCCAGAACTCCTATTACAGTGCTCGTGAGAATTATCAAAGCTCCATGGTGCAAGTGACCCATCCTTCTGTGACATAGTTCGTTGAAGTCTTTGTCCCCATGACTGCCTATTAGTGCCATTGGAGATTCTAGTTGTAATCTGTACAACCGATTACTTTTGATCCCGATTTGCACTTTCTTTTTCCAGCTCGGGTGTTTGACATATACCTTTTCCTTGATGAAGTAGATGCCATAGCCCTTGCCTTGTAGTTGTGACACGGAAAGTAAGTTCATCCCCAATCCTGGCACATGCAGCACATTTGTGGCACAGAACCGCTCTCCTGATTCTGTCTGAAAAACTATGGTACCCTTTCCTACTGGAGTACACTTTGCCTTGTTCCCCATGGTGATATGAAAGTTCATCTTCTCTTCTTGATATTCTGAGAAACACTCCCTGATTCCCGTCATATGCCACGAGGCTCCACTGTCTATATACCATACTTCTGATGATGTAGCACTAGTCATGCACGCCACTTCTTCTTCCAACCTGGAAGCCAACATAAAGAAATCGAAATCTCTCTCTTGTGCAATCTTCTGAAAATCTGCATGAGTCCCTTGAGGTGGATACCTCTGCATCGTGGTCTCGACCCATAACTGATTTTCCCTTTCTGTCTCTGATTACTTGCTCTGATACCTTGTGAAAATTCTATCACTGCAATAACTTCTTTACTTTTCCTACTTATTTCATCATAAGTTATTCATGAAATTACTTCAACAAACATTAAAATAAATACCGCTGCAGATATCACATCATAATACAGAAACAAAAATATGCACACATTGACATAGTTATTTTGGACTAATGTCCCCGAAAAAACCCAATGTGGGAAAATCGGTGCAGCAAGGGAGGATTTTATTATTCAGCAAATTTCTTGTACAACAGGATGCCAAACTGGCTTACCTACAGATAGACAAACTGCTAGCACTTTCCTAAACCCAGCATAGGCCCTATTGACCTCTGCTATAGCCTGAAAGCCTCTAAGTCAGCCTACTGAGACTCTATGCAGCCTCTCTGGGCTTCTGCGTCACTCCTGCAGCCCTTGCGTGGATGACGCAAGTCCTTTTGGCTCTCTGCAGTCTCTGCTGCCTCTGTGTGGCTTCCTCTGGCTCTGCATCTACCTCTTCTGCGATGATCTCTCATCTCTCTATTCCGTACTTGTTGCCTCCTGATTGCTCTCCAGACCACTGGTTCAATTTCTCAGCAAACCCTGCTCTAGAAATTGAACTCACTGGTCTCCCTCAGTGTGTTCTCTAAGTGCTCCTCAAGCCTCCTCTTATACTTTTTCTGTTGACATCTCAATGATCGAGATTAAGTCCCTAATCAACGGCTAAGATTAGATCTGGCTTGATCCATGTCTTTTTGGACCATTATAACAGGGATTCATATTAATACACATTAATATTTTATTTTCCCTAAGTTTAGACTTAGGGACTCCATTAAAAATATTAATTATTTTAATATCTCTTGATTTGTTTAGAATCTTCCCAAACCCTTTCTAGGTATTGGAGATCTCATGTGCCCCAACCTCTCCACCAAAGGGCTAGAGCACATCTGATGCTACCCCAAATCAACAAGAAGTAGCCAAGGGCTCACGCAGAGGCAGCGAGGAGCTGCGCAGTGCCTTAGAGGGTCAGCGTGGGTGACGTAGAGGGCTAGAGGGCTGACGCAGTGCCTCCAGAGGTTGATGCAGGCCAAGTTAGAGTGACGTTGGGCTAACGCTGGGCCAGAGAGAGGCTAGCACAGTCCCTAGAGTCTGACGCTGGGGTTTCGTGGGGCAGATTGGAGCTATGGAGCTGCCAGAGTGTTTATCCGAAGTTTCAGCCGGAATATCTGCTTCCGAGTAGAGAGGTACTACTGCTGAGATTTTTCTCTATTGGGTGAGCCGGATATGGCACCCAGATTGTATTCTGAAACTGCTTAATAAATCAACCCTCAGATAACTGCACCAGTTTTCCTGCATTGGGTTTTTTTAGGGACATTAGTCCAAAAACAAAGGTGTCACTTGTGTGCTTGTTTCTATTTCCTTCAGTTGATGGTTTGTAATGTGTTGAGCATGCATTTGTATTTATTTCTAGTATTTACATGGTAAATAACTTGTTAATTAATAGAACAAGTAGGTAGGAATAAATCAGTAAAGTGCATGAAGGGTTTCTAACGTGTCAAACTTAGAAATTCCAACAGAATGTGGGGGTCACCCCTCAAGGAATACACACCCCTTGGAGGAAAAATCGAATTTGTGAAGGGAGGTCGAAATATTTGGAGGAGGGACCCACAAGGAAAGGGAAGGCAACAATTATAAATAGAAGGGTGAGGGCAGCAGTTGACATCTTTTTGCTCATTTGATATCTGAACCATTGTTTGCTCAAGTTGTTAGCTGGGTCAACAGAGTGTTGTTTAGCACACGAGATTTTCGAGGGGAAATCTCAACTCCTACTTTGGTGGACTTTGAGTGCCACCCTAGGGGAGCTTTGCTACATTCTTGGAGCTGTTCTGGAGGGATTTCATAGGGAGATTCGAGCTATTGAGGAGCAGGCTGGGCATAGTAAGGGACTACGCATTCTTGTGGGGAGTGAGCTTCATAACAGCACGGGTTTCGGGAATTTAGAGACATTATTTTGGTACCTAGCAGCAATTTTGTAGCGGGTTGAAGGGTTGGTTGAGTGGATTACATTCAAGCCAAAATTCTTCTTCCTGGGCCAGTGTAGAAGTGGTTTGGCTGGGCCTGCGCAACTATTAGAGGAGTACGTTGATTGTGGAGGCTTGAACCAGAGTTGGGCTGTAGAATTACAAGGGGGCATAAGGATAATTCTTGGAGGTAATTCTCAGCTAATTTTGGAGGGCTTTAGCAGCTATTCTTCAGGTAGTACGAATTACCCAGTTGTAGAGGGTGCTCACATTATTTAGGGTCAATTTTGGAAGGTTGGAATTAGGCCCAACACTTTCTGGGTTTTTTTGGGTTTATTGACGAGAGGCCAAGATTAATAAGGCTGAATTATCTAAGCACACTAGCGGGCTCAAACAGGTGTCTCTCTCTAGCCAGCAGTTGTTGATAATTTGCTCCATTTTGTGGGTTTTCTAGTTTGAAGGACTGAGACCAATTCCTTTCTGGGTCCTATGGGGAAAATTAAGAGGAAGCTACAACAACAATTTCAGGGCAAACTGGGCACTCCAATAGGGAATTCGAATCATTTTCAGGTAGCAGCAGTGGCACAATTTCTGGGTAGCGCAGAGGTAGTTTGGGAGCCGAAATGTCTACTCCTAGGAACATCTTCCTTACCTTGGGTTTGCTTCAACTTGCTTACGCAGGCCTAGTTGCACTTGTTCCTTATGATTGTAGTCCCATTTATACCAGATTTAATAAAATGGCTTAGCTTATTCACCCAGTTTCTTGGTTTTTTTGATGTTGCATGCTTAATTGTGATTTTATTTGCAATAACCTAGTTCATGTGTTTGTAATTAGCTGTAAATTCCAATTTGGAACATTACAGTGGTATCAAAGCATTGATCTTGGCCCAGAAGGGGGTAGCCAACAAGAACATGGGAGATTTGGGTATGAGTGCACAGTGACGAATGAAACCATAGATAAGCACATGGCTCAAGGGAAATTCAATATGTAGAAATTATAGGGTGGAATCTATTGGGACGATGAGAGGTTGGCCCAGTTGAGGAGGGTGACAGACCAGACCCATCCTCACCCTTACAACAAAGACACTAGAAGTGCAAACATCTACATCATGTGGGGAAAGTCGACAAAATCAGGGCACCAGATCACTTGAAAAGGAGCAGGCAGGTTAGGGACAATTAGAGGGTGAGACCAAGGGGCACTTTTGTTGGTGGAGACATGGCTTTAGATGTTAGGAGCCTGAGGAGGAGGTTGAGCATAATGCTGAGGGCCCACTAGATGGTGAGGAGCACATCGATATACCCGGTGGGGCGCAAGAGTCACCATTGTTAGAGACCTCTTTGATAGCCCCAGTTGACACCTTGGTGGAGAGGATAGAGCCTACACCCATAGAGCCCTCTGTGGAGGAGGTACCACACATGGATGAGATGTCGACAGTTGTTGAGGTATTCAAAGCTGTGACTGAGTTTATAGGTAATAGATGCCCATGACACTTTCATCAGTTCCAGGCCAGCCTTCTAACATTGAAAGAGAAGGCCGTGACAGTACAAGAGGCCGTTCTGCAACAAAACATGGAGTTGGAGGGCATGAGAGTGGTTTGTGCCGAGTCAGCGGCCAAATTGACTCACGTTGGGGCGTGGTTGGGTTCCCTAATGGTACATCTAGAGTGCACACTGGAGCATCGGAGCAACCCTCTTCAAGCATACATAGACGGGGCTGGCAACACTGTTAGGTTACCTTTGCCCATTGGAGAGAGAGAGAGACAGAGCTACCTAGTCAGATTTCATGTGTTGACCAGGATAGCCAGATGAGATGACCTGAGTTGCACAGGGTGCAGCATACGCATGTTGAGGTTGTTCTATGTGCGGGAGTTCGTGCATTCAATCCCTCTCTTAGGGTTGGATGACGAGAGATTCTGGGTTGGTACCCGGTGGAGTGGGCTATGGAGATGGTAGTGGGACTGGATATAGCCCAATAGGAGCTTCCAGGCACTGGGGATACCAGAAGCTCAGAATGGCATTGGGATCTGAGTGGGACTACCTATCATTTCCCGGGTATGCCGGTTGACTACGACCTAGACAGTATAGTTGACCTAACAGTTGAGCACGTGCATTCTCTACTGCAGTTTGGGTCAGTACCAGTGGCCAACCAGTTTATGGGAAGACTCCTTGGGTTGTCTTGGTATGACGGTTGTACATGGGATCACAGGATGATCAACATACTCTGGTAGGAGTTTGTCGGAGGAGGTGGCATTGGTAGGCCACCAGACAGTGCCTTGTATGGAGCTGGGGATTCTTCACATTTGTGTGGGGCACAGAGGACATAGAGGAGCAAAGTAGTGGTGGCATCGCTACTAATACCTAGGGAGATTCACTTCTTGGGTCCCTCAGGGAGGATTTGGAGGGGAGATCCATTCATCAGAGGGTATGGTGATGCAACGGTGGAGGTGATGATGCCGGTCGGGTGTGGGCCGATGCATATGGACACAACTTTAGGCCATCACATCTAGGGATGTGTAGGAGCATCTAGCGTTGAGCAGTGGTCTGCAGATGGGCATGGAGATGCATGGTGGTGTGTCGTAGTGTGTTGGATTGCATTGTGGAGTAGGAGTGTCTTACATCGCATTGAGTACATGCGGGGAGTGACAGGTGCAGTGACACAAGCGGGGAGTGACAGGTGTAGTGACACAAGCAGGACACAGGATGGTACAAGATGGTATAGCAGTAGCCAGGGGTATCCTGTGGTGTACAGGGACAGGTTGCAACATATAGTGGCATGCCGAGGGTGTTGATACTTGGTGGTCTGTAGTGGCACATGATGCGACACAACGAGATCTTTGAGCGTGGCCTCCAAAGAGACTTATGGACAGGGGCATTAGGCTTACCATTGGATGCATCTTACCTAGGATCGATGAGGACATTGTTGAGCACCTGGGGACACCTTGTTTAGCGGAGACAGGTCTTCGAGGGAGTTATCAGCAGATCCAAGGCAAAGAGAGGGTCGTCCATAGGATTACTCTTTAGTATCCCTGCAGACTCTCGATCATGCCCTTGGGGACTACCTAACCGTCATCCTCCAGGTTTTCTTACATTCACAGAGAATTTGGTTTCCACCCCTCGATGTTCTTCGTTCAGGCTGCAGGACATGGGAGGCCCTCCCTAGGCAGTTGGATGAGACACCGTGTGACATGGGCAGGGAGGAGACTCTCCAGTTGAGACATTTGGTGGATGCATGAGCTGATGGATATAGGTTTGGGGATCACATCGTTTATTTCCGAGGTGGCATATGTTCCACCCCTGGGCTCACACTTGGAGAGGTGGTTGCGAGGGAGCTGCATGATACACTTTCGGCGAGACATTCTGAGGCGCTACATGAGCATGAAGGGAAGTGGATGGTAGATTTTGTCTACAGGAGGGTGTCTAGGCTCTGAGTAATATCCAAACATATCATCAGGAGTTGGGATAGTAGATATCACTATGTGGTTTGGCAGGAACAGGGCAGATTGGCATGCCTAGGATAAATTCTTGATACTTGGGGACCACTTATGGGATACATACAGGGATTAGAGATGAGGGTCGGATGGGCTCTAGTAGGTAGCAGTTCTACATAGCAGCAACCCATGAGGTGTGGGAGTTGTGAGCTCCCAGTATGGTTGGGGGATCTAGGCATCTGAGTGTCGAGCCGATCATTCTGTTTCTCAATGGGTAGGGTTATGATGGAGAGTGACACAATTCTTTCCCAGGTTGATACATGGGGGATCAATGAGAGCTTCATCATATGGAGAGGCAGGTTGCTGCTAAGGATCGAGGCTAGTCGTGGAGTGATGGACTCGAGCATTGCAGAGTTGCCTTGGCAAGTTGGTCATAGCGTTGATCATGACAGATATAGTGGCCAAGCATTACTGGAGAGGAGGGTCTGGTACGAGCATGTTAAGCAGTCAACCATGACTGGGGTGTCACGATGTCAGTAGGATAGGTTCCCTCTGCGATGGATAAGGGATTCTAGCATAGCAGTTTAGCTACCCGTAGAGGTGAGTTGGTTTCTACAGAGGAAGGTCATCCAAATCTTCCATTGGGTTTTAATGATTCATTGATGGTATGAGGAACTTCACCAGTGTGGCAGGGTGATCAGCAGGAGGAGATTAGGGGAAGCTTGGGCAAACGAGGGTTCAATCCCACCAAGATTGGATTGCATCTTCTGGAGTCCATTCCTGAAGTGCATGAGAGGGACTATTCGATAGAGTAGTTTCATGAGGGGATGATCAGGATCTTATACTACCATGATACTCAACTTAGTGGCAGTATACAAAGGGCGCCTGGTGCTTATGATGAGCTAGGCAACAAATGGAGCAAGGGATGTCTGGCACTGATCAGGATGGCTTGGGATCCTGGCAGGACAGGGCAAAGATCAAGGGTGGCTGGGTGGTACAGTTGGGACCCCGGTATTGGGCGCATTGATGTTTTGGGTTTGCTGATCGAGAGGCTATTTGTTTCAGGCATTGCTTGAAGACAAACAATTTTTGGTGGGCAGGATTGTAATGTCCCCAAATTAATTGATTTTGTTAAGAAGAATTTCCATTTTTGTAATTTTGGCAATTGGGGGAATATTTTGGCCCACAACTTAGGAGAATGGAGAAATCAAAGGAAGATTTTATTTTTGGGTAAAGAGAAGGCCCCACTTTAGAAAGAAAAGGAAACAACTATGGAGTTGGTGGAATGTGGAGGCCACCTCTCAAATAATATGCACCCCTTGGAGGAAAAATCGAATTTGTGAAGGGAGGTCGAAATATTTGGAGGGACCCATAAGGAAAGGGAAGGCAACAATTATAAATAGAAGGGTGAGGGCAAGAATTGGCACCTTTTTGCTCATTTGATATCTGAACCATTGTTTGCTCAAGCTATTAGCTGGGTCAATAGAGTGTTGTTTAGCACAAGAGATTTTTGAGGGGAAATATCAACTCCTACTTATGTGGACTTCAAGTGCCACCCTAAGGGAGTTGTTCCGGAGGGCTTTCACAGGGAGATTCGAGCTATTGAGGAGCAGGTTGGGCGCAGTAAGGGACTACGCATTCTTGTGGGGAGTGAGCTTCATAACAATGCGGGTTCCAGGAATTTAGAGGCATATTCTTTTGGTACCTAGCAGCAATTTTGCAGCGGGTTGAAGGGTTGGCTGAGTGGATTACATTCAGGCTGAAATTCTTCTTCCTGGGCCAACGTAGAAGTGGTATGGTTGGGCTTGCGCAACCATTAGAGGAGTATGTTGATTGTGGAGGCTTGAACTAGAGTTGGGGTTGCAGATTTACATGAGGGCATAAGGATACTTCTTGGAGGTATTTTTCAGCTAATTTTGGAGGGCTTTAGCAGCTGTTCTTCAGGAAGTACGAATTACCCAGCGATAGAGGGTGCTCACATTATTTGGGGTCAATTTTGGAAGGTTGGAATTAGGCCCAACTCTTTCTGGGTTTATTGAGGAGAGGCCAAGATTAATTTTGCCGAATTTGCTGAGCACACTAGCGGGCTCAAACAGGGGTCTCTCTATAGCCAACAATTGTTGGTAATTTGCTCCATTTTGTGGGTTTTCTGGTTTGAAGGATTGGGACCAATTCCTTTCTGGGTCCTGTGTGGAAAATTAAGAGGAATCTATAGCAGCAATTTCAAGGAAAACCCGGCATTCCAGTAGGGAATTCGAACCGTTTTCAGGTAGCAGCAGTGGCACAATTTCTGGGCAGCGCAGAGGTAGTTTGGGGGCCGAAATTTCTACTCCTAGGAGCATCTTTCTCACCTTGGGTTTGCTTCAACTTGCTTACGCAAGCCCAAGTGCACTTGTTCCTTATTATTGTACTCCCATTTATACCAAAATTAATAAAATGGCTCAACTTATTCGCACAATTTCTTGGTGTTTTTGATGGTGCATGCTTAATTGTGATTTTATTTTCTATAGCCTAGTTCATGTGTTTGTTATTAGTTGTAAATTCCAATTTGGAACATTCCATTAAGGCTTAAATTTAGGCTAGATAGAATTACCATATGCCAAATATGCCCAAGAGGTCAAACTAGGTTGAGGAGTGGTTAATTTTAACATATGGAAACAATGTTTGGAAATTCAAGTTAGGCAATAATGAACCTAAACATAGCCAATCAAATTAGGGTTTTGATGAGTCAAACTTATCTTCTCCTACAAAATGGACATCCTCCATCAAATTGCGCATGTCACCCTAGGAGAAAATCCATTTGCATAGTATTGATCTTGATTCATCACTCTTCACCCATTGAATCCTTGAACCACTCCACCACTGCATGCTTGGAACCAAGACATTGTAATATTCCAAAGTAGAGATTTACAGAGATAACAAATACACGCAACAATTACAACACATAAATTTACTCAGTAAACACACATGTAAACAGAAATTTTGCCCGGAACACCAAATTGGCCAATTTTCATTAATTATAATTGTTGGAGTACAATATAAGATGGAAGGAGTGCACCTGGGCTTGCACAAGGAAATCTACAAGCCTCAGGTGGATGATACAATAGTGCCTAGCTGCTGTAATCTTTGTTGCCTCCAAAATACTGCGTTGTTCCCTCAAGAGTCAAAACTACTCTACTGGCTCACTTCCGGCTCTGATTTACCCCCTCAAACAACCTAGAAATTTCTGCAACTTTGGGAATGTACTCCTCTCCAAAAACCCGGAAAAACCCAAAAAGTGTTTTGTTTGGGTTTGACTTGCCAATTTCGACCCCTTGGGGATTGGCCCTCCTCCAATGCTGGTTCTCATTGCCTGCAGCTGAAACTGTTGTAACTTGCTGCCACAAGACTGAAACCTCCCCAAATCAGGCCCCCAACAATCTCTCCGCAACCCAGCTCCCAAATCCTCTGGCTAAACCTCCAACCAAGAGTCCCCCTCTAGTGACTGCACAGTCCTAAGTGAGGATGACGCAGTCCCTCCAATCTGCAGTTCAAACTGGGTGTATGACTGACTATACTGCTGCAAATTCTCCTCCACAAGATGACAATTTGATGTGGGCAATGGAAGCCCTCCTAGGGTGGCACTCGAAGTCCACCGAAAAGAGGGATGAGCTTCACTCCTTGGGAAGCTCTTGTGCTGAACAACACTTTGTAGCTTAGCTAAACAGCCAAAGCAACAATGAAATTCTCAAATGATCAAAAGGCCCCAAATGTTGTTCACTTCCTCCTATTTATGCTTTCTCCCTTGGGCCCCACGTGGGTCCCATCAAATATTTCGATCCCCTCTTAGGAAATTCGAATTGCCTTCATGGGGTGCGTATTTTTGGGTGTGTGAGTGGCCCCCACAATCCACTAAAAGCACATCGACCCCCTTTCTCCTAAGTTCTCCCACATATTTGCCTAAAGCCAAAAATATCAAAATTGTCAAAATTGATGTTCTCCTCACCTTGGGAAAATTATTAGGAAGGGACATTACAAACATTCAACCTATACCTGCCATACATTGAAATTGCTAATTATAGATGTGTCCAATAAGTAGTCTTCCTTTGAAAAAACAAAAAGAAAAAAGTGAGGAAGACTAGTCCTATATTGATGGAGCACTAGTCTATCGTCTGGAAAAACAAAAAGAAAAAAACAAGATTGATAGTCTTGCATGAAACTAGAAGCAATGTCAGTAGAATTACTCTCTTACAAGGATCAAGAATATGTAATCTCTTATAGGTGGGCCCTAGATATCTAGATATTAAAAAAGCAAACTACCAAAAAATAACATTTTTTCTAGAATTTGATGGAACTAATTTTAAAAGAAGCTTTGATCGACGCCAACTTTTGGATGCATACGAAATGAGACTAGTGCTATGCATCCTCATTGGATCTTAACCCTGTAGTTGAATAAGTTATATTAGGGGTTAACAATTGTGACACAAGGGGATGACATCCCCCTAAAGGGTGTTGAGCAGTGTGGAAAAAGTCACGATAAATCGACAAAGTTCGATTTTTTGGGCTAGTTGATTTTATCGATTTATTTTTTGGCAATTTTTTCAAAAACGAAAAAAGGCATGATTTTATCAAAAAACTCAGAATGTTATCAGGATTTCAACAAAAAATCATTAAGCCCACCCAAGCTGTGGATAAGTGAGCAAAAAGGCTGAAAAGCACACTCATTTTTCACTCTTCTTTCTGCCATTCGTCCCTGTGGAGAGAGGAGGTGTTTTCCGTTGCCCAAGATGAGGAGATTTACTAGTTTTGTGGTGTGGATTTGGAGATTTGTCCATTGTTGAAATTTTTGAATCTAACACATCAGAAATCCCTACTGCATTATCGGTTTATTATCTCCTACTTGTTCCTTTCATTAGCAAGTTATTTATAAATATAAATACCGAAATAAACACAAATGCAGCCTTAACACATACAGATCAACAACTGAAATAACTGAGACAATCACACAAGGGACACCGTTATTTTTGGACAATCGTCCCTGGAAAAACCCAATGTGGGAAAACCGGTGCAGCAGATATGAGGGTTTTATTATTATGCAGTTTTTTGAATACAACTAGGGTGCCAGAAATGGCTCACCCTTCAGAGAATTTCCTTGGCAGAAGTACCTCTCCTCGGAGACAGATATTCTGGCTGATTAGCAACCAAATGATTGATCCCACAGCAACTTCGACAGTTCCTTAGTTGGACAACGAAAGCTGCTCCAAGCTTCTCTCTAGAACTGCGTCACCCTCCAAGGACTGTGTCACCCTTTTCTGCTCTGTGTTTGCCTCTCAGCTCCTAGTCTGCCACACGAAAGTTCCTCAGCAATGCCTCTTTGGCCCAGCACCAACTTTGCTAGCCTCTGCGCAGCCTTTACTGCCTTTGCGTCAGCCTCTTGGCCCTCTGCTTCACCTGCGCTGGCCTCCTTAGCCTCTGCGTCAGTCCTGGCTGCCTCTACGTCAGCCTTCCAAGGCTCTGCGCTGTCTCTCTGACACTTTCTCTGCCTCTCTGATATGTATTCTTGGCCTTTTGCCGAACTTCCCCTCACTACAACAGATCATTGGTTTGATTCTCTCAGCAAACCTCACCCCAGAAAATCAAACTGACTGATCAATTTGGTGTTTTTCCAACTGACCCTCAAGCCTCCACTTATACTTTTCTTGTTGACGAATCAACGGCCGAGATTAAATCCCTAATCAACGGTTAAGATTAGAATTGGCTTGATCCTCGTCTCTTGGAACCTTCTAACCCAAAATTATATTAATACACATTAATATTTTAATTTTCCTAAGTTTATACTTAGGACCCCATTACAAATATTAACTATTTTAATATCTCCTCATTCGTATAGAATTTCTCCAAACGACTTCTGGGTTTTGGAGATCTCATATGCTTTAGCCTCTCCACCAATTTTCATGGCTAGAGTACATCCGATTCTACCAAAAATCAACATGGCTAAGGTATTTGTTACATGATGTTGGTAGTATGCTTCTAGGAGGAGAGCGTTAGTAGGGTTCTCCTTATATTCACATTTCATCTTATGAAGCTTCACTTCTTCATCATATAAACAAGAGAAAACTTCATTAGAATTATATTCCCTTACTACCTCCCTGCATGACCTACTATATTCATCCATTCTTTCTTGCGTGACTTGGAGGCTTTTGGGATCCACCTCTTCGTCACCCCAGAGGAGGTATTCTTTTTCATATTAATGAGTTTATAACTTTATCCAAATATTCACGGCACAAGTTATGTGAGCGATGTCAAGGAGACGACTAGGATCCTCTTCGTAAGCACACCTTACTATGTTGAGTTGTACTTCTTGCAAGTTGCGACCTTTAAAACCTGAGCATGATTTCCATATCCATGCTCTCCAACATATTTTGAAAAGTTTGTGCATGTTCGACAACTTTCTTCGGTAGCTCTTGAATCTATTGGTTATTGAATTTTTCAAATATAGGACCAAGAGAAATCTCCATCCTCTGTGATTTTTTATATTAAGATTATAATGGAGTCACTAGGGTGAATTGAGGTGCCTTGATAGATGCTTTCTTCACCCTACAAGCATTAACTCCAAGGCTCAATGAAGAACTAGGGCTTCATTCTTCCAGCGGAGTCGCCAATAATGATATGTCAATGTGTCGTATGGGGAACAAAACACACGTCTCGTGTCCTCGGCAACGATGCCAGAAATGTTACCACTCAAACCAGCAAGGGACCTAAAAGGGGTTCCTAAGAGGGAAACTGCTAGGTTAAGGGAAACGGTGGAGGCTTAGCCCATTGTCACCACAACTAAGTCTCCCTACTCTTTACAGACTTTCACCGATGGGGGGTGTTGTCGCACGGATTGACACGACAACGCTCAGATCTGGGGTTGTCACTCTGATCCCCGATCTCTCCGTTTAAGCCTGTCTCCCGCAGCTAAGGGGGGTAGACCCTATGAGGTGATGGAGACCAACTGTCGACCAGTTGGGTTGGGAGACACGAAGCACTAAAATGATTTTATTAATTTAGCGGACCAATGCCTTATAAGATTTATGATTAAACGATTACTTGCTAGATGATATAGAAATATAAACCATGAAAAGCAATCATTTGTTGAAACCACCAAGTTCTTATTATGACCAAAGCTCAATAACGATATCCAGTAATTAAAATTTTTGAAGAGATTAACGCTTTAAACAACCACGCAAATCATGAATCATTAACCAGATATCACATTTATGCAGCTAAATCATAAATCGAAAATTTAAATCTCAGCATGAAAAAATATGACGTGATAATTTCCCGAGAAAAACTTAATCTAACAAAAATTTCCCACAATATGCTTTTCAAATACGGCAAAAGATTTTAAGCTAAAACTAAATAAAATCTAAATCTATACTTAAAAGAATTTTTTTTATTTATTAATGAAATCTAATTATTTAGCCAAATAAATAAAATCAAACTAAAGTAAATCAAAGATTAAAGTTCTAAACCTAAACAAAACTTTTTTAAAAATCCTAATTTAAAGTCTATCCTAAATTCTAAAGCTTACATATATTAAAACTAAATCGAAATATATCTAACCCTCCATTTCTAAAACCCTAGACTAAACTTTAATCTAAAATCTAAAATCTAACCATATATAATAAAAATCAATGTTATATATATATATTTTTTTAAATTTTTGTTTACGTTAAAAGCAACAGTAGAAAAATAAAAAAAATAAAAAATCGATGAAATCTAAAACTATACCTATTCAAACGACCACATTACCGTCAACGTGGAAGGAATTGAGCACGTTTCTGCTTATTGGCAAAAAGAACTTCGACGGCGGATAAAGATTTCGAATTTTTTGCAGGGCCACGAAATTTTCCTCACGGCAGCCACTAAATCGAAATTGTTTTGTATAACTGGTATGAGCACTTTCTGCAGGTTTTGACGGCGCCCCAAGAGATCGAAGACCGTGTAGAGGGAGAGAGAAACCACTGCAGCTGTCGAAGTAGGGAGACAGCGTGGGACGTACAGGCATCAAACAAGAACTGTGTTTTGAAAGGCTGAGGATGCGTGCAGTTGCAGCGTGAAGGATTTGAGGGTAGACGGAGAGCGGATTTGCCTGTGGTTTGCAGGTCAGAGGCAGCGTGTAGGTGATTTGACGATTATTTTGCTTTGTTTAGGTGGATGGATTCGGATTCGTTTTGAAGGGAGCTGCGATAAGATGGGGGTGAAAAATGGTACGTAGGGCTGCTGCGGATATATGATGCAGCCTCAGACCAAGATTGTGGAGAGAAAACGACAGCAGTGAAACTGAAACCTGCAAACAAAAAACCTGCAAAATTTGGAACCCCAGATCTGAAAACACCTGATGTTTGGAACCCTTGGATGGCTGAGACAGAGATCCTGCAAGAAAATAGATTTTCCACCAGATCTTATCTCAGGCCTGTAACCTGCAAATGGAAAACGAAAACCCGGCAGATATATGCAGAGATTTAAAGTAAAACCCTTCAAAACTAATCTAAAATCGCAAAATTTACAGCTCTAGAACAACCAGATTTGTCAGTTACATCAATAATAATTTAGAACTTCAGATTTGCTGTGAAAATACTTAGAAAATCTCTCATGCAATTCAGAAAAATAAATTAAATGATTAACCCAGGGTAAAAATTAGCTGGGCTCTGCAAGGAAGAGCCTGTGGGAGTTGGCTGGTTCAGCCTAGAACTTCCCAAACGCCCACCAATCTTCTTCAGTAAAGGTTTTCTGCACATCTCACTTTAACCAGCAGTAAAGAGAGAGAAAATAATACTAGATTTCAAAAAGCAATGGAGATACCTGCCATTACTCCAGAAACCTTAATACCATTCAAACCCTAGCAAGTGAACAAGATACTTGTGCTCACAATACTCTATAATAAGCTGTTATTAATGGCTGAAAAAATAAAATATGCAGAAAATAAAATAGCTCACAGCACTTCCAGAGAGTAACACCAGCAAGATTTGAACCCCAAAGTCTTCTTTTATTAACCAGAAACAGATTACAAGAGAGCTTCTTCAGCACAAGGCTCACAGATTGAATGATCTCAAATGACTCCTAGCACCCTATTTAAAGGAAATGATCCCAACGGCTAGTTCGATTGATCCATGTCAAAATGATCTCGACCGTCGATGAGGATCAAGACATCTCTTAATCTCATCCGTCGAATTTGTTAATTCATTAAAAAATGAAATTTTGCATGTATTTACTCAAAATATTATTATTTTATTATTTTTTAGGGTTTTTGCTTTTTTTTATTATTTATTATTATTATTATTATTTTTTTTTTAATTTTTTTTTAATTTTAAATTCATTTTTAAATGGATCCTCGAACTTAGCCTTTGGAAAAATCACCTAGGACCTAGGACTTAGGACTCATGAGTGGATTTAAAACATTTTCCAACCCTCAAGACACTTTACATCATGACTTTTACAATTTTACATCCCAAGGGGGGAAACCCTTTTAACATAGACCCTCATAAACCACCCAGTTCTGCGACACAACTATAATCTAGCAGATTAACACACTAGGATTCTCCTAAAACTCTAGTGACAAAATCCATCCCGGCTTTGGGGTTAGGCTGAAGGAAAACTCTGCCGATCATGGATCGGTGAGACGAAAAACCTTCCGGGACGTAGATTATCACTTAGAAAATTAGGTCCACCTAGGCAATTTACAGACATGACTCATATCTGCTATGATTATTTACAATTTATACATGCAGACTGGGTTTACAACATAAATTGATCAAGCTGTCGATGACTGAAGAATGGCATGGACATGTCGATCAAACGCTACCCTTTTTGCAAAGAAAAAAGGGGGTGTACTGCTATGGGCGGTTGACCGGTAGTGGTCAACATCTGGCTCTACTTGGGGACACGTTGCTGCACTGTAGGAATGTGAGAATCCAGAATCTGCATCCACGCAACACACAACAGAAATAAGTAGCGTCCATTCAAAAATCATCATATAACATTTAAGCACATAAAAGATAGAAGCTCTTTAACTACGAAAAGTAAATCTAATCTAAAACAGAAATGAAATGCTGAAATGACAAGGAGTAGGGATAGAAATACAATACAAAGGATGCCCTATGGCATCAGATATCATCTTTGAAGAACAGCTTGAGCATCTGGCCATTCGCTGGTAGATCAAGTGGTTCGCCATCCAGTCTGCTCAAGTGGAATGAGTTTGGTCCAACTATATCTCGAATAATGTAAGGTCCTAGCCACAAACTGTCAAACTTCTTATGTTTTCCTGGTTTCTAATTCTTGCGGTCCCAAAGCAATACCATATCTCCCACTTGCAAAGATCTAGATCGAGAAAATTTATCAAAGATTTTCTTAATGTTACATTGATTTTTACATATGGCATCAAAAGCTGTCCTACGAGCTTCATCTAACTCCACAATCTGATCTATTCTATTCTGAACAACATCTTTATTAGTAGAAAAGTTCTGGAGGAGCTGATAAGCTGGCAATTTGAGGTGCACAGGTAAAGTAACATACAAGCCATAAACTAATTCAAAGGGAGATTTACCAGTAGCTTTCTTCTTAGTGATTCTATCTGCCCATAAAGCATACTTGATTTTGCTGTCCCATGATCTCTTAATATCCCCTACTATCTTCTTGATAATGGTTATGAGATTTTTGTTACTTGATTCAGCCAAACCATTACCTTGAGGATAGTAATTTGACGAATGAGATAAGACAATGCCATACTTGAAACAAAAAGATGAAAACTCTAAGGAACTAAAAGCCTTGGCATTGTCAGTACTGATCTTAGCGGGGACACCAAATCTAGTAATGATGTTATTTTCAATGAAATCCATAATAACCTTTTCAGTGGCATTCTTAGCAGAAATGGCTTCAACCCATTTAGTAAAATAATCCGTAGCAGTCAAAATCCATGAGTAGCCATTGCTGGAATTTTCATGGAACTTCCCTATGAAGTCCAGACCCCAATGCTGAAAAGGTGCCTCTACAATGACAGGTTGTAGAGGCAGGGCAACAAGCTTCTGTTTCCCAGTGAATAGTTGACAGGCTTGACAGGCTCTAACAAACTTGTGCACATCAGAAAAGATTGAAGGCCAATAATAGCCAGCTCTCATGATTTTGTGGGCGGTAGTTCTAGCAGCATAATGACCACCACAAAATCCTGAATGAAACTCAGAGATTAATTTCTTGGACTCAACGTCATCAACACACCTAAGCACTATGCCCTCAGGATTTCTCCATCCAAGGCCATCCTTCATAAGGCAATACTTAGTGGCTTTTAGTCTAAGAGCCCTTCTCTTATGAGCAACTAAATGGTTAGGACACGCAAGATTCATCAAGTAATAAACTATGTCCTTATACCACTCATGCTCCGCTAATCTTTGCAATTCTGGCGAAGATAAATCACTAAGACAGAACAAACCAAGAGTCTTTTCATTACCTTCAGTTAACATCTGAGCTAAACCTTGGCCTTTGATCAGCTTGGTGGGTCTGATCTCTAAATCATACTCTTGTATTTTAGTAACCCACCTAGCACGAGTCCCTAAGCAATCGGTTTGAGTTAATATATCCTTAACAGCAGAATGTGGGACGAAAGCAATGATTTTAGAATAACCCACATAAGTTTTAAAGTGCTTAAGAGACTTGACCAGGGCATAGGCCTGCTTTTCCATGGTATTGTACTTCAATTCGGAATTTTGAAGTGCTCTACTCATGAAAGCAATAGGCTGCTCGTGACCATCTTTATTCTTTTGAAGCAGGACACCGGCAATGGTATCTTCGGAAGCGAAAGAAAAAATCATGAAATCCTTGGAATAATCGGGACTAACTAAGACAGGGGCTCTTGCGATAGCACATTTGATTTATTGGAAAGCCTTTTTGCCATCTTCTTGCCAAACAAATTTCGCATCTTTCTTTAGAAGATTTTGAATAGGCTTAGCTATTTCTGCGTAATTTGAAATAAACCTTCTAATAAAATTTATCTTTCAGAGGAAAGACTGAAGGGATTTAAGATTATGAGGGAGAGGAATCTTTTGGATTGCTTCAATCCTTTCAGGATCAATTTTGATTCCTTCCTTAGAAATGATATGACCGAGTAATTTCCCTTCCGTTACTCTAAAAACAGACTTAGCTGGATTCAAAGAAATCCCATATTCTCTACATCTATCGAAGACTTGCCTAAGATGATTTATATGACTGATACCATCTTTAGAGAAAACAGTAAGATCGTCTTGGTAAATTTCAATAAACTTCCCGATTAACCCTTTGAAGGTATAATCCACAGCGCTTTGGAAAGTAGCCCCAGCGTTTGTTAATCCAAACGGCATTCTGATGTATTCAAAAGTACCCCATGGTGTTGTGAATGTGGTTTTGTGACGATCTCCCTTTTTAACCCATACTTGATTGTACCCAGAAAAACCGTCTAGCAGCGACATCATTCCAGACCCAGTTACTCTTTGCAACAAAGTTTCCATGTTTGGCAAAGGGTAATTATCCTTTTTGCATGCTAGATTAAGGTTTCGGAAATCAATACAAAGTCTTATTGTACCGTTTTTCTTCCTAACAATCACCAAATTCGAACACCATGTCGAATGCCTAGTTTGAGCGATGATCCCTGCTGCAAGCATCTTTGCAAGTTCTTTCTGGACCAAGGGGGCTAACTTAGGATTAATTTGCCTAAGTTTCTGACGAAAGGGTTTAGCATTTTCATCTTTTAGGGGAATAGTATGTTCCATAACATCCTCCCTATAGCCCTTTAATTCATCATAAGAAAAAGCTAAAACATCTCGATATTCGCGAAGTAAATCAGTTAACTTCTTTCTTTCCTCCAAACTAGTACCTTTACCAATTTTAACCATTTTCGGGTTTTCAGAAGTACCAATGTTAATCTCGAGATATTCGCTTGGGTCCATCTTGTTTTCTTCTTTCAGCTTCGTAGCATCATGCCGATCAAAATGTTGCTCTAGAGCAACCACATTCCTAGGAGTAGGATTTATGATATGCTCACGATTTAAAACTCCCTCCTCCTCAGAAATTATCCGGAAATCCTCAAACTCATCCAAACTATTAAGGAAACGAATGACTTGTTTTTCGTCATTAAAAACTTGCCAATGCTCTGATTTGTCTGGAACAGATGGTCTGAATATTACTTCCATTTTAATTTTATCGCTAATTAGTTCATCCGACAACTGGAAAGTAGTAGCAGCTACGGCAAGTTCATCTGCCAAACTATTTTGCTCTCTTGGAATTGCTTTGAGGTCAAGGGCATCAAAATGCTCCATAGTATCCCACACAACATTTCTATAGTTTCTTAATCTTTGATTTCTGCATGTGAATTTATTCTTAAGCTGCATGATAACCAAATTAGAATCCCCTTTAATGCTAAGCAATCTAACCTTCAAGGACTTGGCCAACTCAAGACCCAACAATATAGCCTCATATTCAGCGACATTGCTGGCTGCCTCAAATTCTAATCGATAGGAAAACTTGAAAATGTGACCAAGGGGAGATTTAAGCACTATTCCCACACCTTTACCAGCCCTAGATGATGCACCATCAAAGTACATATACCAAACTTTATCCTTGAGACCCCTAATCTTATCATCGGGAGGAATTATAAAATTAGACATGATGGCATAGTTCCCAATGTCAGATTGCTCTTTGATTATTTCGTTGTGAGGTCTCTTAGGATCTTCAACATGAAATTTTCTTTCGGGCTCTCTATTTAGTCTTACAAAACCATCACCCCTAGGAGAAGGAATCATGGCATATGACCAATTCATTTGAATACTTCCTCCTAGATCAGAGGCCCACTTTCTAGATAACAGCATACCCCAAGCATCAGGCACATCCACAACAACAATATCCATAACAACCATGATGTTTGGGTAAATTGAAAGATGAACTTGCAAATCTTTGATTAAACCATGTACTTCGATTTTCTTAGAATCCATGGCGCATATGTTATAATAGGGTCTAGAAACTCTTAAGTTGAGCTGTTCCATGACCCTTTTAGTCATTACACAAGCGGATGCACCAGAATCCAACATGCAATTATTCAATTTATACCCATTAACTAATAAGGTGATAAAGAAAGGCTGGTGATCTTTGTTATCAGCATCTAAGCTTTGCAGATATATGGGAGCATCATGATAGTCAACTTCCCAAGTCTTCTGTTGAGAAGTATTGACTTGAGGACCTTGAATCGCTTTTAGTAACTTGTCCCTTTGGGAAGGGATTTTAGCAATCTCGGAGACCGGAACCCAGATTTTAGCATTGTTATACCAACTTCCCAAATCGACATCTATTCCAGAGTTTACACCAGGGTTAAAAGTTCGAAGGGGAATTTGATTCCCGCTTTGATCTTTATCCCTTCTCTGATAGGTCAAACCCTTATCTCTAGCAATTTCCAAGATTTGCTCAGGAGAGGGTTTTTCACCATATAACCTAGCCAAAGTATCATCTTCATTTTCAAGGTTATTTATACTAAAAGCTGATGAAGGATTTACAACATCACGACTCCTTTCCTTGACCTCTATCCAATCATCCATAGACAAAGGAAACTCGCTGCCTACTACATTTATTTGATCACTTGTTCCAAACATTCCATTATCTAAAATTCTTCTAACGATGGGACAAGTGGCCTCTTCATGAAGAGCATCACAAACCCGACAGTAAGGAGGAGCATTATCAACCAAATTAGTTAACGGATTAGGAGGTCTCTGCTCACTAGATTGACCCTTCCTTTGCCAATTGTTATTTCTATTATTATTGTTTCAAGGTTGAAAATTCTGCGTTTGCGATCTTTCCATTTGAATCAACCTATTCTGCAAAGTGGTTATCTCCTTATTATGATTAATTTCCATAGTTTCAATTTTTTGAAGCAATTTGAGAACAAGCTCACTTTCAGGTTCTTGGACTGCTTTTCCCTTAGGTTCTTTTAGTTTCGTAGCAGCCCTATCGAAACCTGGGATCTCAGACTTTCCAGATGCGGCTTTGTCCTTTTCAAGCTCTATAGCTAAGGATTGGCAATCTCTATAATCATTAAGTTTAGCACGCCTTAATTCATAAGATGGTTCAGGACTAAAGGCATCAATGTAAAAATCTTGGAGAGTTTTATCTGTAGGTTTATAGTCTTGAGGTAATTCTCTAACAATACCATTAAACCTTTTATTAAATTCTTCAACATTTTCATCCTCTCTCTTTTTTATTAGGCTAAGAGCTTTTACGAGGTGTCTTCCTTCTCTCTTATCTCCATATTTTTCTTTAAATGCATTAATGATCGACTGTAAGGAGTTAAATGAATTCTGAGGTTTTTCTGCAAACCAATCATAAGCATCGCCTCCTAGAGTTAAGATGAAAAGAGTCATTTTGACATCCTCATGATCAAAATCAGCAGATCTTGCGTACTTAGCCATCCATATGCTAAAATCTCGCAAATGAGAGTTAGCACTAATCGCATTATTTCCTTGAAAATTAGGCAATTTATCGATCCCAATAGATGGAATATCGTTGGGATATCCTGGAATGTTAGAAAAATCACAAGGGGCATACATATCCATGATGCTGTGCCTAGCTTGACCTTTAAATAGCAAATGAATATCAGAGAGGGCTTATTGTCCAAGGTCTACAAGAAGTGTACGAGAAGCGAGTTTGTGTAATCGTACCCTGAGGACCTTTTCAGGATCAAGAGTAGGGTTGCACAGACTGCTTGGATGTCTTCTAGTGTACACTCTTGAAGATAATATATGAAGTGGAGTCGCCACCTGAACAAGAAGTAAAACACGAAATAGCTTGAGATGAAAGAACCAAGGACAGAAAAACTCTATCCCCGGCAGTGGCGCCAAAAAAATGTTGTCGTACAGATTGACATGACAACGCTCAGATCGGGGGCTGTCACTCTGATCCCCGATCTCTTCGTTTAAGCCTATCTCCCGCGGCTAAGGGGGTAGACCCTATGAGGTGATGGAGACCAACTGTCGACCAGTTGGGTTGGGAGACACGAAGCACTAAAATGATTTTATTAATTTAGCGGACCAGTGCCTTATAAGATTTATGATTAAACGATTACTTGCTAGATGATATAGAAATATAAACCATGAAAAGCAATCATTTGTTGAAACCACCAAGTTCTTATTATGACCAAAGCTCAATAACAATATCCAGTAATTAAAAGTTTTGAAGAGATTAACGCTTTAAACAACCACGCAAATCATGAATCATTAACCAGATATCACATTTATGCAGCTAAATCATAAATCGAAAATTTAAATCTCAGCATGAAAAAATATGACGTGATAATTTCCCGAGAAAAACTGAATCTAACAAAAATTTCCCACAATATGCTTTTCAAATACGGCAAAAGATTTTAAGCTAAAACTAAATAAAATCTAAATCTATACTTAAAAGATTTTTTTTTTTTTTTTTTATTAATGAAATCTAATTATTTAGCCAAATAAATAAAATCAAACTAAAGTAAATCAAAGATTAAAGTTCTAAACCTAAACAAAACTTTTTTAAAAATCCTAATTTAAAGTCTATCCTAAATTCTAAAGCTTACATATATTAAAACTAAATCGAAATATATCTAACCCTCCATTTCTAAAACCCTAGACTAAACTTTAATCTAAAATCTAAAATCTAACCATATATAATAAAAATCAATGTTATATATATATATTTTTTTTAAATTTTTGTTTACGTTAAAACCAACAGCAGAAAAATAAAAAAAATAAAAAATCGATGAAATCTAAAACTATACCTATTCAAACGACCACATTACCGTCAGCGTGGAAGGAATTGAGGACGTTTTTGCTTATCGGCAAAAAGAACTTCGACGACGGATAAAGATTTCGAATTTTTTGCAGGGCCACGAAATTTTCCTCACGGCAGCCACTAAATCGAAATTGTTTTGTATAACTGGTATGAGCACTTTCTGCAGGTTTTGACGGCGCCCCAAGAGATCGAAGACCATGTAGAGGGAGAGAGAAACCACTGCAGCTGTCGAAGTAGGGAGACAGTGTGGGACGTACAGGCATCAAACAAGAACTGTGTTTTGAAAGGCTGAGGATGCGTGCAGTTGCAGCGTGAAGGATTTGAGGGTAGATAGAGAGCGGATTTGCCTGTGGTTTGCAGGTCGGAGGCAGCGTGTAGGTGATTTGACGATTATTTTGCTTTGTTTAGGTGGATGGATTCGGATTCGTTTTGAAGGGAGCTGCGATAAGATGGGGGTGAAAAATGGTACGTAGGGGCAGGATGAGTGTGGAGAGAGATGCGTGAGGGCTGCTGCGGATATGATGCAGCCTCAGACCAAGATTGTGGAGAGAAAACGACAGAAGTGAAACTGAAACCTGCAAACAAAAAACCTGCAAAATTTGGAACCCCAGATCTGAAAACACCTGATGTTTGGAACCCTTGGATAGCTGAGACAGAGATCCTGCAAGAAAATAGATTTTCCACTAGATTTTATCTCAGGCCTGTAACCTGCAAATGGAAAACGAAAACCCGGCAGATATATGCAGAGATTTAAAGTAAAACCCTTCAAAACTAATCTAAAATCGCAAAATTTACAGCTCTAGAACAGCCAGATTTGTCAGTTACATCAATAATAATTTAGAACTTCAGATTTGCTGTGAAAATACTTAGAAAATCTCTCATGCAATTCAGAAAAATAAATTAAATGATTAACCCAGGGTAAAAATTCGCTGGGCTCTACAAGGAAGAGCCTGTGGGAGTTGGCTGGTTTAGCCTAGAACTTCCCCAAACGCCCACCAATCTTCTTCAGTAAGGGTTTTCTGCACAACTCACTTTAACCAGCAGTAAAGAGAGAGAAAATAATACTAGATCTCAAAAAGCAATGGAGATACCTGCCATTACTCCAGAAACCTTAATACCATTCAAACCCTAGCAAGTGAACAAGATACTTGTGCTCACAATACTCTATAATAAGCTGTTATTAATGGCTGAAAAAATAAAATATGCAGAAAATAAAATATCTCACAGCACTTCCAGAGAGTAACACCAGCAAGATTTGAACCCCAAAGTCTTCTTTTATTAACCAGAAACAGATTACAAGAGAGCTTCTTCAGCACAAGACTCACAGATCGAATGATCTCAAATGACCCCTAGCACCCTATTTAAAGGAAATGATCCCAACGGCTAGTTCGATTGATCCATGTCAAAATGATCTCGACCGTCGATGAGGATCAAGACATCTCTTAATCTCATCCGTCGAATTTGTTAATTCATTAAAAAATGAAACTTTGCATGTATTTACTCAAAATATTATTATTTTATTATTTTTTAGGGTTTTTGCTTTTTTTTATTATTTATTTATTTATTTTATTTATTTTTAATTTTTTTTAATTTTTAATTCATTTTTAAATGGATCCTCGAACTTAGCCTTTGGAAAAATCACCTAGGACCTAGGACTTAGGACTCATGAGGGGATTTAAAACATTTTCCAACCCTCAAGACACCTTACATCATGACTTTTACAATTTTACATCCCAAGGGGGGAAAACCCTTTTAACATAGACCCTCATAAACCACCCAGTTCTGCGACACAACTATAATCTAGCAGATTAACACACTAGGATTCTTCTAAAACTCTAGTGACAAAATCCATTCCGGCTTTGGGGTTAGACTAAAGGAAAACTCTGCCGATCATGGATCGGTGAGACGAAAAACCTTCCGGGACGTAGATTATCACTTGGAAAATTAGGTCCACCTAGGCAATTTACAGACATGACTCATATCTGTTATGATTATTTACAATTTATACATGCAGACTGGGTTTACAACATAAATTGATCAAGCTGTCGATGATTGAAGAATGGCACGGACATGTCGATCAAGCACTGCCCTTTTTGCAAAGAAAAAAGGGGGTGCACTGCTATGGGCGGTTGACCGGTAGTGGTCAACAGGGGGAGTCCCGGTAGTGTAAGGATCACTTTTAAAGTATATGTCAATGGATAAGTGGAAAGTGACTCTGGAAACCCTTTCCCAAAGATGAAGTGAAGAATGGAACTTACTTGCTCTTTAAGCAAGGGACTTGGTCTTCCAGGGGTAAGGGGTGAGGATTGGAGAGTTGAGGTGTTGATTTCTGGTAGCATCAGATGCACTCTAAGTCTCAAATTTTGCAGGGAGGCTTAGACACATGCATTCTCCAATACCTAGAAATCGTTTTAGGAAATTCCACCTGGAGACAGTTTTATTAAAATAATTAATTATTTTGAATGAGACCCTAAGTCTAAACTTAGGAAATTAAAATAATTAATGGGTATTAATCTAAACTGTGGGTGAAACTTCTAGAAGAAGGTGGAGATCAAGTAAATATGATCCTAGCTATTGATTAGGATCTAACCTGGGCCGTTGATTGATCAATGAGAGGATTATAAGAGGAAGCTTGATGGGCACTTGGAGAACACATGAGAGGCACATACTTAATTTCCCGAGTAAGATTGTTTTTCTCAATGATCGAAGTTCGGCAAGAGAAAATTGAATCAGAGGGAGAGTTGCAGGTGGAAAAGAGAGCGAGAGTAATCAACATCAGTAGGGAGTGCAAGGGAAGAAAACGCAGAGCAGAGGAAGGACAACACAGAAACTATGACAAGGGAGAGACAGCGCAGGGGCAGTTTGACGCTGGGACTGCGTGGGGCAGTGTTGATGCTGGGAGAGCGTGGGAAAGTTGACACTGGGACACAATGAGACGCAAAGGGAAGAGGAACACTTCTCCTGGATCAGAAACTTGTCAGGAAAACGTTGGTAAGTTTTCTCACAGAGAATCCTATTCTATTCTACTGGTTGTAACTTGTACATGAAATTTTTGCCGAAGAATAATAAAGAAACTCTCATATGCTGCATTGGTTTTCCCACATTGGGTTTTTCCGGGGATGATTGTCCAAAAATAACTGTGTTATTGTGATTGAATTTGTGCCAATATTTTTCTTTGCATTTACTTTCCTTAGTATTTTAATTTGTGAAGGCTACAATAGAATACATTTTGATATTTGCCATAACATAGCGAATAACTTATTTATGAGTTAATAAGTAGAAGAAATAATATTAATCACTACAGTTGGATTTCTATTTAGAAATTTTCACATGGTATCAGCGTTGAGGTAAAGCAAGAAGAAAAGAGCCGGAAGACCCAACGTTGAAGGAAGAGAGGAATTTGAAATTCTTGCAGGGGTAGTAATTCGAATCCCTAGGGGGTTTGCGCAGTTGAAGCTAGGAGGGGTAGATTTTTGTGGTAAAGCTCTCTCTGAGTGATTCGATAGAGAGGTAAGATTTGCTAATCAAAATCTATCAGCGACAGAAGGAACAACGCAACAGAAGATTCAGCGAAGAGGGGTTTCTTAGGTGGGACACAGTTTTTCTTGCATCAATTGCTGGGGCAGGATAGCATCAGAAATCGGTTGAAAATAGCACAAAGATGGATACTCAACGTGTCTCAGAATTATCTACCAAATTAGAAGAATAATTTGCATGCTTAGGAAATTCAGTGTCAACATATGTTTGGTACATTGATAGCGGGACTTCAACTCATATGACTATAGTAGGAGAACATTTCTTAGCTATCAAGAAGAACAAATGGACTTCCAGATTACTATGGGAAACAAAACGAAATGTACTCCAATAGGGAGAGCCACTGTAGCATTTCAGACAGAAGCAGGGACCAGCATTCGAGCCACCAATGTTCTGCATGTGCCAGGACTAGGAATGAATTTGATTTCAGTGCCCCAGTTACAGGACAAGGGATACGATGTGTACTTCATAAGAAAGAAAGTATACGACAAGCATCCAAGATGGAAGAAGAAGAGACATATTTGGACTCGAAGCAACAAATTGTACAGGTTGCAACTTGAGTCTCCAATGGCACTGATAGGCAGCAACTATAATGGTGAAAAGGAACGAAATGAATTATGGCACAAGCGAATGGGACACTTACACCATGGAGCACTGAGGATGCTCAGAGAGACTGTTACAGGAGTACCGACCCTTAGTAGTGAGCATGATGACTTATCCCGAGGATGCGTGATAGGGAAGTACGCTAAAACAGTTTTTTCCAGAAGTAACAATAGAGCAGAATGTGTATTGGGATTGATACACTCAGATATTTGTGGTCCAATGTCCACAAGAGCTCTTAGTGGTGGCGAATACTTCGTCACTTTTATTGATGATCACTCTAGAAAAACCTGGATCTATTTCTTAAAGACCAAGGATGAGGTATTTGATCGATTCAGAGAGTTTAAGGCTCTCATTGAAAATATGACAAGGAAAAAGATAAAGGTATTACGTTCAGATAATGGTGGAGAATATACGGATAGAGACTTCACAAATTTCTGCGCAAAGGAGGGCATCAAAAGAGAGTGGACAACTCCATATAATCCGGAGCAGAATGGAGTAGCAGAGCAGAAAAATAGAACTATTGTTGGGGCAACCAAAGATATGTTGTATGATCAGGATCTACCTAAGTTTTTATGGGCAGAAGCTTGCAACACAACGGTGTATATCCAGAATAGAACTCCTCATAGAACATTGGGGAAGAAAACACCCGAAGGAGTCTTCACAGGGAAGAAGATGGAAGTCAATCATCTCAGGATATTCAAAAGCATGGCATATTGTCACATTCTAGATGAGAAGCATAGTAAACTGGATTAGACTGCAGAAAAGGGGTATCTCGTAGGATATAATGAGACCTCAAAGGCATATAGAATCAACATTCCTAACAGCAGGAAGATTGTAGTGAGACGGGATGAAAAGTTCATGGAGGATAGAGCTTTCAAGAAATCTTGAGAGATGCCAGCAGAAGGTCAGTCAGTAGATGTTCCACTAGTCCAGGAGCAACAGGGGCAACAAGGAGGACAGACACCTGAATCGAGTACAGTGACCAGTACCAATATTTCCTCAGAAGGAGGAAATACAAATAGTTCTCAGTAGATGGAACAACAACATCAGGAGGAATTGATTGAGGCTCCCACCATGAGTGGTAGTGCCAACAGAGAAGTATGACAAACATTAAAGGATGCAGAGGAATTTGTTGGAGCTCCTAGAACCGAGAAAAGGCAGCATAGACAACCTGACAGATACCAGGCTTTGGTAGCCCAGGTTGAAGAACCCTCTAGCTTTCAGGAAGTCGTTCAACACCAAGTTTGGGTGGATGCCATGGTAGAAGAGTACAACTCTATCATGACGAATGATGTCTAGGAAGTAGTACCTAGACCAAAGGATAGATCAGTTGTAGGATCAAGATGGATCTACAAGATCAAGTATGCTGCAGATGGCAGTATAGAGAAGTACAAGGCTAGGTTCGTGGCAAAGGGGTATGCTCAGAAAGAAGGAATAGACTATGAAGAGACCTTCGCCCCAGTTGCCCGTTACACCTCTATCAGATCCGTTATATCCCTAGTAGCTCAAATGGGATGGGAGATTCACCAGATGGATGTCAAGACAACATTCTTGAATGGGGTGATAGAAGAGGAGGTGTATATAGAACAAGACTCTTAGTCAGTTCATGGTGGAACCAAAAAGGGTGCATTGGGTGGTAGCTAGACACATTCTTAGGTATGTGCGCGGAACAATCATATATGGGTTGAAATAATCTTGAGGGGAGGACGTCAGATTGAATGGGTTCACAGATGCAGATTGGGCATGTAGTTCAGTAGACCCAAAAATGACCTCAGGGTACTGCTTCAGTGTTGGATCAAGGATGATATCTTGGTGCAGTAGGAAGAAAACGTTAGTAGCTCTGAGCTCAACAGAAGCAGAATATATGGCAGCCAGCACAACTACGTGTGAAGCTATATGGCTTAGAAAACTACTTGTGAGCTTGTTCAAAAAAATGATGTAGGCGACCAGGGTTTACTGTGATAATCAGAGTTGTATCAAACTCTCTGAGAATCGAGTATTTCATGATTGGTCGAAACACATTGATATCAGATGTCACTTTGTCATAGATTGTGTTCAGCGTGGGGAAGTACAGCTACAATATGTCCCCACAGGAGATCGGGTAGTAGACATACTCACAAAGGCTCCAGGAAGAGCTAAGTTCTTTCAGTTCAGACAACAGATGGGTATGGTAGAGAATTTGTTTCAGTAGCAGAAACAAGCGATTTCTCAGTTACAGTGGCAGAGGGAGTTGCAGTACGGATGTAGTGTTGACAAGTGGCAGGGTCAGTAGCAATACAGATGCAACATTTGCGCAGTATTTGGTGGATAGGATGTCAAACATCAACAAGCGCAAAGGGAGATGTTATAGAACAGGGTGATACTTCGGCAAGTTGCATTTCCTAGAGCACATTCCTCGCTAAGAGGGAGTGTTGATTTCTGATAGCATCGGATGTGCTCTAAGTCTCAAACTTTCCAGGGAGGCTTAGACACATGCATTCTCCAATATCCAGAAATCGTTTTGGGAAATTCCACTCAGAGACAGTTTTATTAAAATAATTAATTATTTTTAATGGGGCCCTAGGTCTAAACTTGGGAAATTAAAATAATTAATGGGTATTAATCTAAATTGTGGGTGAAACTTCTAGAAGAAGGTGGAGATCAAGTCAATGTGATCCAATCCATTGATTAGGATCAAATCTGGGCCGTTGATTGATCAACGAGAGGATTATAAGAGGAGGCTTGATGAGCAGTTGGAGAACACACTAGAGGTAGAAACTCAGTTGCTCGAGTAAGATCGATTTTCTCACTGATCGAAGTTCGGCAAGAGAAAATCGAATCAGAGGGAGAGTTGCAGGTGGAAAAGAGAGTGAGGGTAATCAACATTAGTTGGGAGTGCAAGGGAAGAAGAGGTAGAGCAGAGGGAGGATAGCGCAGAAGATGTGACGAAGGGAGAGACAGCGCAGGGGCATTTTGACGCTAGGACTATGTGGGGTAGTTTTGATGCTAGGGCAGCGTGGGAAAGTTGACTCTAGGGGACAGTGAGACGCAGAGGGAAGCGAAGCACTTCTCCTGGATCAAAAACTTGTTAGGAAAACGTCTGTAAATTTTCTCACATAGAATCCTATGAGATTTTTGCTGAAGAATAATAAAGAAACCCTCATCTACTGCACCGATTTTCCCATGTTGGGTTTTTCCAAGGACGATTGTCCAAAAATAATTGTCATTTTGATTGTATTTGTGGCAGTATTTTTCTTTGCATTTACTTTTCGCAATATTTTAATTTGTGAAGGCTGCAGTAGAATTTATTTCGATATTTGCTGTAAAAACACAGTGAATAACTTATTTATGAGTTAATAGGTAAAAGAAATAATATTAATCAATGCAGTTGGATTTCTAATTAGAAATTTTCACATGAGGGAGAAGGAATAGGCTTATAGACGAGGTTCTCAATCCCTATAATCCTTGGGAAACTTGGATTCCCAAATGGTTGTTGACAAATAATCTTTATTGAGAAGTGGGACCACACGGGGCCAAGTAGACCCAGTCCAGGTTCAGGGATGGAATGTAGCAACCAATGATGTTCCTATCCCGTACAAGTTGAAAGGAAAGGACCAAACAAGAATATTACTTGAAAAGGTTGAATTGATCCTGTTGAGGTCTAGCCTCGGGGATTCCTAGGCGAAATTCGATCTTAAAGCTAGGGCTTGGGATTCCTGGAGATTCCACCATTAGAATTGCCTCAAATTTGGAGGAGAGGGAGGGGACCCACCAACGCAGTAGGCTGTAGGAGATCAAAATTTTTCCTTATGTCAATTCCCTGGAAATTGATGCCCTATGTGACCTAATGGGGCTAGACCTAGGGAAAAAGGGGAAAAGGGTAAGAAGAGGGTTAAAATGATCACCCTTTTTGAGGGATTAGTGCCTAATTCACTTGGGGATATGGAGTCTAGGATGACGATGAGTAAAAAATTGGTTTTGTTGATCAAGGAGGCCCGAAAAGTCAACTTCGTCCAATGTTGACAGAAAGAAAAGAAAAGTGACCTTCAAGCATTTATACTTCAAATAAAATGATGCAAGATTATCGAGACAAATAATCTCTAGGACATTTCATTCATATAACATTGGCCCATACATTAAATTAGCTAAAACATGCTTAATTCCACATTTCAATTATGCAGCAACTAGCCCTAATTTTAGCAGTATGCAGCAACAAGAATAACAACGTCAAAATTTACTTACAACGTTATAGAATATATCCAACCAACATTTCGTTTGCAAGACAAAGCTCCAAGACAAGAAAAATAGCCCAAATCCATACGTCAAAATTCATCCATCTCCAAAAAATATCCTCCAAGGAAAAAATGTGAAGTTCTCTATGATTAGAGAGATCCCAAGTCAAGTGATGATCCAAATGAATGTATCTAACATCAATATATAGCCTCCTAAGGAGTTTGAATTATCCTATGGGCCTACATTAGCCCCTAATGATAAAATAATAGGCAAATAAAACCCCTGTTGGTGACAAGCCCACCAAACTAGCTCACAAGTGTAAAAATAAGCCTCAAAAGGGGCCAAATAATAATATGTACATGTCGTGGGGCCCTACAAAGGCCTAATAATGTCCTCAAAATATGATGGACAATGGGGTGGCCCCTTGATCTCCAAGTAGTAGACCTGTGGTGCTCCCAGTGGGTCTGAGGACACATAAATGACCCCATGGGTCTCCATATGAATCAGAAATGCATGTAGATTCTCTGCAAGGGTCCGAGTGGTGGAATGAATGCTGCCATGGCATCGTACAAGTCTTGGGGCACCTACCAAGAGTGTGGGGCTCCTATGGGGGGCTTGCTGGGCATAATGTACCAAGCATATCACCATCATCTCAAAAGTGGATTTCTAGTAGTCTTTGAACATCAATGAAGATCCGTGGAGTGTTATCTACTGTTGTGGAGGCCAATGGCTCTCTATGCACACCCTATATGTGCAAATGTAGGCCTCTAGGGGTTAGGATCCCGTATAGGAAGACCAAACCCAAATGTAAACCACTTGTAATCCTGCATAAGATCCAATGCATCCCCTAGGATTCCAGTACAACCAATCATTGAAATAATTAGGTAAAAGAGTTTACAAATCATGGATAACAAAGTGGGCACTTCATAATGGGATGCCCTTCCATATTGGGCTTTGGCATGTGCTAGTGTCTCCAAGCTCCAAAGGGGGTTAACCAAGTACCTTATTAGGAGGTTTCAACCCTTAAATGGGACAGTATGTCCAAGGTACATCCCTCTAATGGGGGTGGCAAGTGATAAATAAGTGGGATGGAATAGGGAATGAGAGGGGCAACCCTAGGCCACATATTGGGGCATAGGGGTAGTTGGATAAGGGGAAGTCCACACCTGGGCATGTAATGTGTAGGAGGGAGCAATCATGGTACACGAGGTGCCTTGGCCTTGATTTTTTCACCCTTCTTTATATGCCTTTTTCCTTTTATGAATTTTCTTTCATTCACTGGTCGGGGCTCAAAGGACAAGAGTATGATGTGTAAGATATAACAGTGCTTACCCCCTTTTAGGTAGGGCATTTAATTGCCCTCTATGGGTTGGGACAATCATGGGTTCTTGAATGATAAAGGAGGCTCATCTAGGGCCTATGGAACCAGGGTGATGACCATGGATTGGGGTAGAGCTCATGTATTGGCTTTTTCCCACGTGCTAATTATTTTTTCCCTAGCCATCTTTTGCATTTTGTGGTACAATTTCCTGCTAAATGTGGCCAATTATGCTTTTTTCTTTTTCTTTTAGCTGCTTCAACCTTCGGGGCATCATTCTCGGCCTGACCCAAGGTGAGGGCAAGGGGATAGGGAGTCTGGCCCTATGTGGACCCAGAATGAAATTGTAGACCCGGGTGGGAGAAATGATGAATGGGGGTATAGTGAGTGGAAAGGGAGTAATATATGCGGATAAAGGAGCTAGACTATGCACCCAAAGTCGAGTTTTCCCAAGTAGTACCACCCGAGAAGCAAATGGTCGATAAAGGAGATCCTACGGGACTAAGATCCAAGGGTAACATCCAAAAGAGATCAAGGGGACAAGAGCACAAACTAAGCCCACCCTTTTCGCCAAAACCCGCCATCAATCCATACCCAGAAGTATCCATGAGAAGTAAACCCAATACTCAATTACCAAATGACAGGACATGCCTTTAGATTTGGGAGGCCCACCTTCAAACATATGATCAATATAGGTGGGTGAGGGACGACATGGCTGGCTCAGGTGGCAGAGAAATGGTACAATGAGCTAGCAGGAGGATGCAAGGGGCTGCTAGCTGCCGGATGAGGTCCATCATGGAGAAAGATTTCTCCTGGAGATATCACCCACGAAGTGGTGGGTAACAAACCAAATACATGAGAGAACCTATAATCTATCTATACAGGGTGGGGTTGACATCGTTGTCATCTGATGCATCTATCTTCTTCCAATTTGTGGTCATGGGTGTAGACATGGGTCTGCAATCCTGCATCCTAAACCTCTTCAAAATATCTGTAGCGTATAATCCTTGCCCAAGGAAGATCTTCCCATCCTTCTGCCACACTTCCAATCCTAGGAAATAGTGCACCAACCCCAAATCCTTCATGTCAAATCCTGCTACCAGGTTCCTCTTGCAATCCTCTATGAGCCCCACGATCCTGTAAAAAAGAGATCATCCACATACAAAACTAGAATGAGTGGCTCACTCTCTACCATCAAATAGTAAAGGTTGGGATCTACATCACTCTTGACGAATCCTATCTGCTGCAAGTAGTTGTCAATCCTACCATACCATGCCCTGGGAGCCTGTTTGAGTCCGTATATAGCTTTCTTCAATCTACACACATGTGTGTGCTTCTCATGTGGCTCAAAGACCTATGGTTGTTTTATGTACACTTCTTCCTCTATCACCCTGTTCAAGAAGGTTGTCTTGACGTCCATCTGGTGAATCTTCCATCCCATCTGAGCTGCTAGAGATATAACTGACTAGATAGAAGTGTATTTGGCAACTGGGTTGAAGGTCTCCTCATAATCTATCCCTTCCTTTTGTGCATACCCCTTTGCCATGAACTTAGCTTTGTACTTTTCCACACTGTCGTCTGCCACATATTTGATCTTATAGATCCATCTAGAACCTACAACTGATCTGTCTTCCGGCCTTGGAACTACCTCCCAAACATCATTTTTCATGATAGAGCTATACTCTTCTACCATGGCATCAACCCACATCTGATGCTGTGCGGCTTCCTGAAAGCTGAAAGGTTCTACAACCCGAGCCACCAATGCTTGGTACCTGTCAGGCTGTCTACGATATCTTTTGCTCATCCTAGGAGTTCCAATAAACTCCCCTACATCTCTTAATGTCTGATGAACCTCTCTGCTTGCTTGACCACTAGTCGTAGGAGGTTCTGCCAGCGCTTCCTCATCTAGTCTCTGCTGCTCCATCTGCTGAGACTTCCCTAGATTTCCTGCACCTGAGGAAATATTAGTACCGGTCACAATACTTGATCCTTGTGACTGTCCTCTTACATGTCCCACTGGTTTCCCCTGCTACTAGACTAAAGAAGCTTTTCCTCACTAATTCTGATCACCTGAAGGCATCTCACAAGATCTCCTGAAAGCTTGGTCCTCCATGAACTTCACGTCACGCCTTACTACAATATTCCTATTGCTAGGAATGTAGATTCTATATGTCGTTGAGGTTTTGTTGTACCCAACAAAGAACCCCTTCTTTACAGTTTGATCTAGTTTGGTCCTTTTATCATATGGCATGTGGCAATAAGCAATGTTGCCAAAAATTCTAAAGTGGCTTACTTCTGGCTTTTTCCCTGTGAAGACTCCTTTTAGAATTTTCTTCCCCAATGCTCTATGAGGAGTCTTTTTCTGAATGTATAATGTCGTGTTACATGCTTTTACCCATAGAAATCTGGGTAGATCCTGGTCATATGACATGGTCTTTGCAGCTCCAACAATGGTTCTATTTTTTCACTCCGCTACAACATTCTGCTATGGATTATATGGAGCTCTCCATTCTCTCTTGATGCTTCGCTTCGCACAGAAATTTGTGAAGTCCTTATCAATGTATTCTCCACCATTATCTGAGCGAAGTACCTTGATCTTCTTCCTTGTCGCATTCTCTACGAGAGCTTTAAACTCCCTGAAATGATCGAAGACCTCATCCTTGTCCTTCGAGAAGTAGATCCAGGTTTTCCTAGAATGGTCATCAATAAAGGTGACAAAATATTTGGCACCGCTGAGAGCTCTAGCGGACATTAGACCGCAAATATATAAATGTATGAGTCCTAACATGCCATCAGCTCTGCTATCACTTCTTGGAAATGTTGCCTTAGCATACTTTCCTAGTACACATCCTCTGCACACATCATCGTGTTCCGTGCCAAGTTCTGGAACCCCTTTTACGGTTTCTCTGAGCATCTTGAGTGCTCCATGGTGTAGATGTCCCATTCTCCTATGCCATAACTCATTCATATCCTTCCCACTGCTACTGTCATTGCCTATTAGTGCCATTGGAGAATCGATTTGTAACCGGTACAATTTGTTACTTTGAACTCCAATTTGTCTTACCTTTTTCTAGCTCGGGTGTTTGACATATACTTTCTTCCCTACGAAGTGAATATCATAACCCTTATCCTATAACTGGGATATTGAAATTAGGTTCATACCCAATCCTGGCACATGCAATACATTTGTAGCATTGGTGCTTGCTCCTGACTCCCTCTGAAAATCTATGGTACCTCTCCCTATTGGAGTACATTTCGTTATGTTTCCCATAGTAATCTGGAAGTCCATCTGCTCCTCTTTGTAGCTAGAGAAATATTCTCTAACCCTTGTTATGTCAGTTGATGCTCCACTGTCCATATACTAGACTCCTTGTGAAGCTAATCCTGCTAAGCGAGCAAATTCGTCCTCCAATCTGAAAGACAAATCTGAAGTCTCCTGAATGTTACTTCTCTCCATGGATATGCTTGAAGAATTTAATGTGCTATTCCTCTTTTCCACCCCGACGCTGGCTCTGCTCTAGCGAACTGTTGCAAAAACCCTCTGCGTCTAGCTAGAAATATGCTCAATAAGAAAATTTGAGATGCTCTCTCTGCCTCTGGAATCACTTGTTTTGGAAGAATCATATTTTTTTGCTACTCTCTCAGACAAATTGGTTTTCCTCAAGTAATTCGACCTTCTAACAAAAAGGCTGCGCTGCTCCTTGAGAATTTAGACTTGCAGCCCACACCGAGCAGCGAAATTCCTTCTTTTCTCTTCTGAGCTCTCCTGATCAATGATTCTCTGATACCACGTGAAATTTTATCTATTGTAGCTATTGGAAATTATTCTTCTAACTCAAAATTAAATTATGCAGTTTATTTGCTACGACAAATAACGAATAAAATCACAACTGCAATTTTCACCATAAAAATACTACAGAAAATAAAATACTTGAAACTGAGAAATTCTAGCACATACACAATAATTTTGATAGTTATTTTGGACAACTATCCCGGGAAAAACCCAACTTGGGAAAACTGGTGCAGCAGATGATGGTTTTATTATTAATCTTCAGTAGCAATTCTGAGTACAATAATTTGGATGTCCAGCTGGCAATCTAATGTGAGGAAAATACTGGCAAAAATATCGTGATAATTTTCTCACCCCATAGTTATTTTCTGCCTTCGAAATAGCTTTGCCAACCTCTGCGTTGAGCTCCCTGCATCACCCTCTACGTAGAGCTTATGTTGGCCCTCTGGAGATTTCGGCCTTCCTTCCTTCGCCTCTGCCTGAAACTGGAAATCTTCCTCCCGGAATGCTGCTGCTCTCCTCTTCCACCTGCTACTCACCCTTTAGCTCTATCTTCTTTGTTGAGCTGCTTCTATCGAGAAAATCAAACTGCTTGGGCAACTGAGTATCTACACTGGATGATATCTCCTTCACCACATCAAATTCCTCTTATAATCCACTGTTGGAGCACAAACTGCCAAGATTAAAACTTAATCAACGGCTAGGATCATCTCAGGATTGATCCGAGTGAGTTTCTAGATAATTATCACCTTATCTCAATTAATACTAATTAATTAACCATATTCTCTAAGTTTAGACTTAGGAAATTTTTAAAAATCGGTTAATAATCTAATTGAGACATTTCTAGGTGGAATTTCCAGAAATGATTTTTGGGTTTTGGAGATCTCATGTATTCTAGCCTCTCCACCAAATTTCGTGGCTAGAACACATCCTATGCTATAAAAACTAACATTTCACTCGAGAAGAGATGAGGTTTTCTCTTGTCGAGAGTACTACCAGTAGCAACAGTAGTAAAGGATCGAAGGTTGTGAAATATGAGGAGAACGTAGCCCTTGCATCTAAAGGGAAGGCAAAGAAAGGTCCCAGTCAGGGACAAGGCTCAAAGGGAGAAGAAAAGAAGAAGAAGGATTTGTCGAACATCAAGAACTTCAGGTGTGGTGAGTTTGGACACTACAACACCCAGTGTCCTCAAAGGAAGAAGGACAAGAAGAAGTATAAGTAGACAAAAATTTCAGCAGAGATAGGTGAGCTGATCTCTAGATTGGAGGAGTTCGTATTGGTAGTATCTATACCTCCAGATGGAAGAGGAGCATGATGCTTTAGAGTTGCAGGATGGGAAAGATCCATATGAGGAGTAGCAAGCAGATCTAGTTATTCCAGATTCCTCATGAATATCAGTATCTTTGCTACAAGATCCCATAGTATTCAGTAGCAGATGGATTATATGTTCAGCAGGCGTAGCTAGATCTTGAGATACAGTGCAGAGCTAGTTGCGGTCAGATAGTAGAGTGGCGCAGACACAAATAGGCGCAAATAGTTACTCACTAGACAAAGTAGAACTAGTGCAGTCAGAGACTTAGGGAGATAGTTGCAGAGCCAGTTGCAGGGACAATAGATCAGGTTCTCAATTGTTGTAGATGCAACAACAACATGAGATCAGTTGCAGCACAAAATTGGTAGCAGTGCAGGGAGATAGAGTGCAAATGTCAGCAATAACGCTGGTGCAGAGTGGTTCAGCTACAGGGTTAGCAGATGAATCAAAGTATGCGTAGTAACTTGGTGGACAGTGACAGGTTGTTACATTTGTCAGACATCAACAACATGAAGGAAGACGTTATGGGAGAGAACACCTTCCTCGCTAAGAGGGAGTGTCAGTTTTTGTAGCATCAAATAGGTGTTATAGTCTGGATTTATGTCAGAGAGGCTAAGAACATGAGATCTTTAAAACCCATAAAAGCTTTTGCGAGACAAGATTGCGAAATGCCTTAATCAAATTAATTAACCATCATTTAAATTTTTCCTAAGTCTAACATAGGAAAACTGGTCAAATAATGGGAATTAATTAAGGAAAGTCAAGAAAGCTCTAGAAACTCACACGGATCGAGTTTGAGATGATTTGAGTTGTTGATAACGATTTAATCGTGGCTGTTGGTGATCCAACGAGAGACTATAAGAGTAGGTCGATGGGGCTGGAGATGACATAGTTGTGAGACACATGGAGAGCAAGTTCCTTGGAAAATCGAGCTATTCAGTTGCAGAGATCGAGCCATTGAACTCCTAGCACCAAATTGGTGTCTGGTACGTCCACCACGATTAAATCATCTATCACTATATAATTCCCCATGGTTAGCTTCAGTTTGGGGACATATATGGTGTATTCCATCTGATGGCCACCAGGTATGGCCACTGTGAAGCCAACGAACTCCTCTGTCAAAATCTCACTTCGATCAACCATGGATGCATATATGAAGTTATGGGAAGCCCCACCATCAATCAATACTATCACCTTGTGCCCTGCCATAACCCGCCCAACTCTGAAAGTGTGATACTTGGGGAACCCTGACATGGATGCAATAATAGGGGCTTTGCCTCCAGCCTGTGAAGTCTCACCCCCAACTGTCTGGTGTCCCTATCCCCGATCTTGCTCTAGTTCTAGATCCTCCTCGTCATCATCGTTGTCACTCTCTGAACACACCTCAATATAATGGGCCTTGCCCACTTTGTCCTTTCCTGCACACCTATGCCTTGATGCCCGAGGTTCCTAACAATTCTTTCTTAGCTCCTTCCGAGTCTCCTCGTCCAACTTCAATTTTCCGGTGCCCTCCTTTTGAAAATGTTTGAATTCTTTTCTCTTCTGGGGAAAAGAAGGCTTATGAGGGAATCTACTGTTAGGAACAACATCTTGCATGTCCCCGACTGTGTTAATTGCATCACAAAGAGTGGCTCAAACAACCCCTTCACAAATAGCATCACCAGTCAGGCTTCTGAAATGTCTGTGACCATAACCGGTAATCTCTAAAACTTTGAGATATATGCCTCTGGACTGCATGTTTGCTTGAGCTAGGCCAACTCCTTGAAGTGAAGCTCCAGACCCTTCCTATCAAATCACTATATGAGTCTCTTGTTAGTTTTTGTAGCATCGGATGGTGTTCTAGTCTCGACAGTTGTCGAGAGGCTAGGAAACACTAGGACTCCATAACCTAGAAAAGGTTTTAGGAAAATCCACCTAGAAATGCCTTAATTAAGTTAATTAATCAATAATTAAATTTTTCCTAAGTCTAACTTAAGGAAAATGATTAATTAACAACAATTAATTAAGGAAGGTGAGATTTATCTAGAAGATCACACAGATCGATTAGGAAATAATCTCAACCATTGATTAATTTTAATCTTGGTTGTTGGAGTCCAAACTGGAGATTATAAGAAGAGGTCGATGGGTAGATGGAGGAACACACTTGAGATCGATTTCCTTGGGTAATTTGACTTTCCAGAGAATAGAAACATTTTGCCGAAAGAGTTCGAACCAGAGGGGATGTAGAGACAGTAAGTTTGGAGGAATTTTCCAGTTCCGGAGTGTCAGAAAGAGGAGAACGAATTTATTCTTTGGGAGGCTGCGCAGCGCCTCAAGTGAGTAGTTCGACTCAGCTGAAGGGGAGGACGCCTTCAGTTCCAGAGGCTGGGAAGATTTTCCAGAAGGCTGGAGAAGCATTTTCCCCATCAGCGACATGCAAGACGAATAGATTGGCAATTGATTTAGGCAGAGCATTTGGTAGGTAGCGCAGGGGTGATGTAGAGCCTGTGTAGACCAGTTTGGACCAGGGTTGCAGGAATCGCCCCCCCCCCGGATCCTAACCCGGAACCGCGACCCGTGCGGAAGCGTTCCGGAATCTCCACAGGAATCGCGATTCCGAAATTGAGGTTGCGCGCTTCCATGTTTTTTAAACGATTCCTGCCAATGAGGTTGCGTTGCCCCCGGAATCGCGCTTCGGCATGCGGTTCTGGCAAGAGGTGGCGCCACGCAACTTGCCCGGAAGCGCACGCCACCCGCACGCCACCCGGGCGCAACCCGCACGCAACCCGCGGATAACATATTTTTTTTTTAATTTCATTTAAAATTTAACTTAACTAAGCATGAGGGGGTGGGTTAGGGGTGGGTTAGGGTCACTTTAGGGTGAGTTTAGAAAAGAATAAAGCCCCCATTCTCTTTTCATTTTCTCACTTTGAGTTTATGAGAGATGGAGAAGAGAAGAGAGGAGAGGAGAAGAGAAGAGAGGAAAGGAGAGGAGAAGAGAGGAGAAGAGAGGAGAGCTTGGAGGAGTGAAGAAGGAGGAGCTAGGAGAAGGAGGAGGAGCTTGGAGCAAGAGCTTGGAGGACTTCATCTACAAGAGCTAAAGAGGTAAGTTCAAACCCCAAACTCCCTTGTTTTTTTGAAAAAAAAATTGTATTTTTCTCCTCCCTCTCCTACTCTTTCCCATTGTTTCTACTTGCTCCTTTATTTACAGGTTGTCCACCACCTATATCCATATTCCAAGATGGTGTTCTTTTGGCTTCTATGTATCATTCCACTCTTGGTTTTAATGATGGCAAGGGTGAGGAATAGAGGGGAAGAGGAAGGGGATGAACTTGGTCCTAATAGTAGTGACCCAATGTATGATGAGGAGGAAGGGTTTGAAGAGGAAGGGGATGAACTTGAAGGGGACACTGAAGCACAAGATTGGAAAGGTACATCAAATCCCTTGTGGAACTATGTGACCAAACTTGAAGGGGGAAAGGGTGGTGGATCTTACAAATTTTTGTGCCCTCATGGTTGTCATGGAGGAAAACCATATACGGGTTCATATACCCGTCTGAGGAGGCATCTTTGTGGGGTGCTGGAGAGTGATGAAAAAAAGGGTTCTGTGGGGGTAACCATTTGCCCAAACATTTCAAGTGAACAAAGACAAAAATACATCCAAATAGAGATGGCTGCACAACGAAAAAACAAGAAACAAAAAACTCATTCTGAATCAAGTGCAACCTCTAAATTTGGTAGTTGTCCATCTCCTCATGGTACTTTTGCAACCTCTGGAGGTAGAAAAACAATAGGGGATTTCCTTAATGTTGCTGGGAGGGATGATGTGGATGGAAAGATAGTCCGTTTTCTTTGTGCTTGCGGTGTACCATTCAATGTGCTTCGCTCTCCCTATTGGCATGAAATGGTAAAGGCCATCAATGAAGCCCCAAAAGGATACAAGGCCCCCAACTATGAGAAAGCTAGAACAGTGTTATTAGAAAGAGAAAAAGCTAAGGTTCAAAGAGCTTTGACACGTTTTACACATGAGTGGGTGGATTCTGGGGTATCCATTGTATCAGATGGGTGGACAAATATTAAAAATCAACATTTGATAAATGTTCTTGGTGTTTCTTCTAGTGGTGCAGTATTTATTGCATCTCATGACTCCTCCTCCATCAGTGCAACTGCACAAAACATTGCAGATCTCCTATTGAAATCAATCAAAGATGTTGGTCCGAATAATGTGGTTCAAGTGATCACAGATAATGCAGCAAATTGTAAGTTAGCAGGAAAAATTATTGAGCGTACTCATCCACACATCTTTTGGTCTGGGTGCCTGGTTCACACATTGAACCTTTTGATGCATGATATTGTGAAACACAAAGATTGTGGGTGGATTGCTGAGGTTTACAGGAAAGGGAAGCAGCTCATTAAATTCATCACAGGGCATACAAGGGTAAACTACTTCTATGGCACTTACTCCAAGTTGCAATTGCTTAAAATTGCAAAGACAAGATTTGCTAGTTATTACCTCACCTTTAGGCGGCTAGTGAGGGTGAGACAAGCTTTAACTAATCTGGTGTGTGCTGAAACATGGGATGAAATTAACACTGACACAGATGGTGCTAATGAAGTCAAGGACACTGTTCTTGACAGCTACTTTTGGTCAAAGGTTAAATATGTTTTGCAATTCACCAAACCAATTTATTACATGATCAAGTTTGCAGATTCAGATCGACCAGTAATTGGGGAGGTGTATGAGCAAATGGATAGCATGTTGGGGCAGATTAAAGACATTGTTGAGCCTAGAGATACCACCTTGTACAATTATATTCGTGAAGAGGTGGAAAACCGATGGGATATGCTAAATGTTCCATTGCATGCATTAGCATATGTTTTGACACCTAAATACTATCATCCATCATGGCTTTCAAAACCAGCACCTGGGGGGGGAAGCAGGAAAAAACCACACCAAGATAAAGAGGTTCACGAAAAATATATGGCTGCATTGAGTAGATTAATCCCTGATAATGAGGAGGCTGCATTGGTACGGAGACAGGTGAGCAACTATACGAGCAACACTGGTCCATTTGGGAGCATGCATGCAATTCAAGATCGAGAGCATTTTTCTGCTCTTGAGTGGTGGAACATGCATGGAGGGCCTACTCCACTTCTACAGAGTTTGGCATTGCGGGTGCTATCACAGGTGGTAAACACTTCTTCTGCAGAGAGGTGTTGGAGCTCTTATTCTTTCATCCACAGTGTTAAAAGGAACAGGTTGAATTTAGACCGGGCAGAGAGCTTGGTTTATGTTCATTACAACTTGCGATTGTTGTCCCATTACTGTGAAGATGCAAAGTCTAATAAAGACTTGTTGACTTGGGACAAGAATCCAGAGGAGCCCAATTTGGAGGATGGAGTGTTGCGACTAGAGCAATTAGAGGATTCTCTTATCCAGGTATGTCCATTGTGGTATGAATTTTCCAATTTTCCCTTATAAAGCATTTCTCTAATTCATGTTTTTAATTTTTTTGTTAACTAGTGTTTTTTTTTTTGCATGAATTTTTTGAGCGATTCTAGGATGATGACACGGGTGTTGATATGCCACAACCCCCACCCCCATCTGGTCCCTTGGTTTCTAGGTTCCATGGTTCAACACCAACGGCAGGGGGTTCTTCTTCATCAGTTCCAGTGCCACGACTTACATAGGGACCATCTTCTTCATTGCCACCACGTGGAGGCCCGCCATCACGTTCTATTCGTGGTGGAAGGAGGAGAGATTAGTAGATATATTCACAATCTACTTCTTTTTGTCATAGATTACTCATTAGACTTGTAGACTTGTGAATTTGAATTTTGAACCTTTTTGGCTTGGCGGTGACCAAGTGACATATTTTGTAAACATTATTATTTGAATTTTAGACATGACAAATGTTGACAGTTGCTCACTTGCTAGATAAATCATAATATGCTCTATGTTTTATGTTTTATAATATGCTTAAATGTTTTATGTTTTATAATATGCTTAAAAATTTGATGTATGTTTGTAATAGCTAGAATATAGATGATTGTTGTACATACTAGTAACTACAATGGAATCATGGATGCCATATCTATCTTGATTTATGCAAAAATATGCATGTTTTCATGTCTTCTACAATTAATTTGGTATTTGGGATGTTTGTTTTGAGTATAAATGCAAAAAAATATAAAAAAATATATATATATAGCAGACGCTTCCGTGGACGCTTCGCTTCCTAGATTTTTGGAAAATGACGCTTCCGCGCTCCGCGCTTCCGCTTCGCGCTTCCGCTTCGCTCCCGCTTCGTGCAACATTGGTTTGGACATCTAGCTTTTCAAAGGTCAGACGATGTCGGGATTGCTCGAAGTGGGGGTAAATTCCCTCGGATATTTTTGTTAGTATTTCTCTTGGATAGATTCGCCAGTTTGGTGACATTTATTGTACTCATAACTTTTTCACTGCTACTTAATAGTAAAAACCCTTAGTTGTTGCACCGGTTTTCCCACATTGTGTTTTTTTGATGACTTTTGTCCAAAAATAAAGGTGTTATATTTTTGTGTGTGAGAGTATTTTCTCAGTTTCTAGTTTATTTTCCACAATATTTTTATTTGTTAATATTGCAGTGTGATTAATTCGTTGTTGTCGTAGCAATAAACTAAATAATTAATTTATAGTTAGAATTATTAATTCAAGTTGTTGCAATGGAATTTCAGTAGTGAAATTTTCACATGGTATCAGAGCAAGTTTGATCAGACACGAAGCTCAGAATCGAAAGGAAGAAATCATCTAGATTCAGAGGGAGTCTAGCAGTTCGGTTTCTAGATTTGCGCATAGGCTGGCCAGGTAGTTCAAATTGCTGGGCAAAGGGTTCAATTTTTCTATTTAAGGTGGCAGGAAAAATTCACAGAGCTTAGTAGCAGTTCTAGCAGGTAGTAAAAGCCAGGAAGCAATTCTGATATAGCCAATCAGTGTTTTCGCTGAGCAGATTCCTTGTTTTGGTGCAAAAGAGTTTTGCAGCAGTTGCTAGAGCAGAATCAACGTTGGGTGGAAGAGAAAGTGCACACAGAGAGGGAATTTCTCTCAGAAGATTTCTAGTTTAGAAATCCAAATTTCCAGTTGCAGCCGGTAGTAGCTGCAAGCATATTTTTCTTACTCCAGAAGTGAGTGCGAATGGCAGAATCAACATCCAAGCAGGAGGAAGAGGGAGATTTCCATTCCAGTTTCAGGGATGGCCACAACTGGGCTTAGTGATCAGGATAGGCTGGAGGAAGCCTCCAACTATGTCATCTAGAAGGCCAAGATGTCCTTCCTGTTAGATGAGCATGGTCTAAAAACCTTTGCGGAGAGCAATGTGGTAGTATCGACCAATGCAGATCAGTTGAAAGAATACATGAAAGAAATGGCCAAGGCTAAGAGGATGATCCTAGATGGAATCCGAGACCATATAGTCTCACATATATTTGGCAAGAACACCACCAAAGAGATGTGGGATGCTCTTTCACATCTATACTAGAATCATTCCGAGTAGCGAAAGATGTTCCTAAAAGAGAAGCTGAGTAACATTAGGATGTATAAGGGTGAAGGCATTGATCCCTTTCTCACCAGAATTCAAGAAATTTGGGATTAGCTTGCAGCCGTGGGAGAGGCACCTCAAGGCAAAGAGTTTGTGTGTTTGGCACTAAACAGTGTCTCAGAGGATTGGGAGATCTTCATCCAAGGCATCTTGGGACAAGATACTCTACCGAGGTGGGACAGGATATCATATGACCTGCAGTAGGAGGAGATGAGCAAGCACTTGTGAAGACCTCCATCAACAGAAGCAACTGTAAGGGTTTGAAAGGTGAGGAGAGATAACGTGGCCCTTGCATCAAAGGGTCCCAATCAGTGACAAGGGAAGAATAAGAAAAAGAAGGACCTATCTAAGGTCAAGCTCTTCAGGTGTGGCGAGTTTGGCCACTACAGTACTTAGTGTCCTCAAGAGTCAGAAGGAAGAAGGACAAGTAGGAGAAGTAGGACCCGACAATAGCATTTGCAGAGATACACAATTTGTCCTCTAGGTTGGAGGAAGATTTTTCCATGTTTGCAACTATACTTCTAGGAGTGAGGTTGGGCAATATGGAGTTATAGTCCCAGAGTTGTGCAGAGGTTTGGGCAAGGTCCATTTAGGTGTCTTCCTCATGGATCATTAACTTGCTATAGGGGCCCACAATATTCAGTAGCGGGATGGATCTGTGTCAGTTGATGTAGTCAGATCCCAGAGTGACAATTGTAGACTAGTAGCAGTCAGATGCTGAGGAGCGCAGAGCAGTGTTGACAACAAAGTAGGAGGCTCAGTAGCAGAGTCAACAATGGCGTAGATTCCCAGTGGACAATGCAAAGGCTTGTAGCAGTCAGATGCTCAGGAGACAAATGTAGCACAAAGACACAGTTCATTCAATATTTCAGATGCTCCTCAGTTTCAATAGTTGCAGTAGCAACAACAACAATTGAGAGGGAGTTGCAGTGCAGATGCAATGTTGACAGTAGTATAGTAGTGTTAGCAACAACACGGATGCCGCATCAAAGTTGCGCAATGGTTGGTCGGCAGTGGCAGGCAGTCACAATGGCCAGACATCAGCAACGTGTATGGAGGATGATGTAGAGATACGTAGCAGTTCAGCACTAGAACACCTTCCTCGCTAAGAGGGAGTATTAGTTTTTGTAGTATCAGATGTTGTTCTAGTCTCGACAATTGTTTGAGAGGCTAAGAAACATTATGACTCCATAACCTAGAAAAGGTTTCAGGAAAATCCACCTAGAAATGCCTTAATTAAGTTAATTAATCAGTAATTGAATTTATCCTAAGTCTAACTTAGGGAAAATGATTAATTAACAACAATTAATTGAGGAAGGTGAGATTTCTCTAGAAACTTACACAGATTGACTAGGAAATAATCTCATCCATGGATTAAGTTTTAATCTTGATCATTGGTGTCCCAACCGGAGATTATAAGAAGAGGTCGACAGGTAGATGGAGGAACACACTTGAGATTCATTTCCTTGTGTAGCTCAACTTTCTAGAGAGCAACAACACTCTGCCGAAAGAGTTCGAGACAGAGAGGGGACGCAGAGACAGAGAGGGGCAGAGATAGTGAGTCCGAAGGAAGTTTTCTAGTTCTGGAGAGTCAGAAAGGGGAGGCCGAAAATATTCTCCAGGAGGATGCGTAGAGCCTCAAGTGAGAAGTTTGACTCAGTTGAAGGGGAGGACATCTTCAGTTCTAGAGTCGGGAATATTTTCCAGAAGGCCAGAGAAAAATTTTCCCAGTCAGCATTAGGCAAGACGACTAGATTGGCAACTGATTTAGGAAGAGAATTTGGTAGGCAGTGTAGGGGTGATGCAAAGCCTGCACAGACCAGTTTGGATGGATAGCTTTTCAAATGTTAGATAGTGTTAGGATTTCTCGGAGTGAGGGTAAACTCCAAATATTTTTGCCAGTATTTCTCTTGGATAGATTCGCCATTTTGGCGACATTTATTGTACTCAAAATTTTCTCACGGTTGCTTAATAATAAAAACCCTCCACTGCTGCACCGATTTTCCCACATTGGGTTTTTTCAGGGACTTTTGTCCAAAAATAATAGTGTAATATTTTGTGTGTGTGCCAGTATTTTCTCAGTTTCCAGTTTATCTTTCGCAGTATTTTTATTTGTGAAGGTTGCAATGTGATTAATTCTTTGTTGCCGTATCAATAAACTACATAATTAATTTACAGTTAGAAGAAGTAATGCCAGTTTTTGCGATATAATTTCAATAGTGAAATTTTCACATTTCTGAGTAAAATTAATGTATGAGGTGATGCTAGTATGACCCAATGTCACTAACCCATGGTACCACCACTCATCAACTTTGCCATTCAAGTGCAATATGGCTAGCTTAATGGCCTCATCCTCCGTCGTATGATGTACCTGGAAACATGTATCCAGCTTTTGCACCCATGACTGATGTATGCATTTAGATGACCCATCAAAGCAAGGAATTGTCACCTTTCCCAATGTCTCCTATAGCTCGTGATTCTACCTCAAATCCTTATAAGCTGCCTTAGGCTTTCTTTTTATTTGGAGGTGGCATAAGCCTGTGAAACTCATAGCAGTTTGGAACTCACATCCCAATGTTGTAATATTCCTAAAGAAAATTTACAATGATAAACAAACCAAACGTAGAGAAAAACACACACACACAAATTCACACCACATTATACACCTAGACTATGCCATAAACTGCGCTGATCTGAGCCATTTTATTAATATAAATGTTGGGTAGAAGATAAGATCGAAATGCATGCACTTGGGCTTGCCCAAGGCAAGCTAACAATGCCCAAGTGATGAAATCAGCTGCTCGGACACAAGTGTAGTTGTCCCCAACAAAGCTCTGTGTTGCCCCTTTGAAATTTGCACTGCTGGCTGCAAAAAATGGCTGCTCGGACCTCCTCCAGTGCTCAAAAAATTCCAGGAGATTAACCCTGGGCTCTCCTCCAATAACCTAGAAAAACTCATGAAGGAATTGGCCAAATGTTGACCTCAGAATTTCGGCCCAATTTCCTCTAGCTCCTCCAGCTGCTGGGTATTTCGACCCACCAGTAAATGATGCTACTAAATGCCCCCAAAATGGCTGAGATATTCAGAAATTCTCCTCCTGGAACTCCTCCACAAAGTTCAACCCCATATTCATCTTCCTCGTGTCCCACGTGTGGCACGAAATAGAGTTGCGCAGGCCCTACACAATCTCTGCTGAACTCACTCCACGAACATGATACAATGCTCCCAGACCGATCTGAAAATGATGGAAACTCCCTCCTAGGGTTGGAGCTCGAGGTCCACAAAAGCAAGGGTGAGATTCTCGCCTGAAAATCTCTTGTGCTCAACAACACATGTAGACTTGGCCTCCAGCTCAAGCTTGCTAGTCAAGGTGAATGCTCAAATGATCAAATATGCCCAAAATGAGTGCCTCCTCCTCTTTTGTTGTTGTGCCTCCAATTTTCCCATGTGGGGCCTAGCCATCGGACCCTCCATCCTTTCCCTCCAAGAAATGTGCATTTCCAAGAGGGAAGCGTATTTCCACCTTGGAGTGGTCCCCATCATCCACTAACCATTTGATTTTTCCCTTTTCTCCTAAGTTGGGCCCTTACCTTAGCTCCAAAACTCAAGTGGGATCTTGCAAGTTCCAACCCACTTTTCCTAAGTGAAAGTGCAAAATATGACAAAATTGGCAAAATTGATCTTTCCCCTTAGCAATTTTGCTAAGTGGGAATATCAAAATCCTCCTTGCCAAAATGTTTCTTTCCCTCAAGCAACTGCAATCATGGATGATGGAGTATCTGCTCTCCCTCCCAAGTGGCATCCTCATATGGCATATTCTTCCACCTCACAAAAAACTCCCTGATGACTCTGTTTCGCAAGTGTCTCTCACAAGTGTCCAAAATGGCCTCTGACTCCAAAACAAGATGTCTCTCATCATCTGTGGGTGATAACTCTATAGTTGCTGTCACCTGCTGCCCCAATGCCTTTTTCAGGCAAAATACATGGAAAATGTTGTGAATTCGGCTCCCTGGGGGTAGCTCCATCTCATACGCTACCTCCCCAACCCTCCCGGTGACTCTGTATGGCCCATAAAAGTGGGGCTTGAGCTTATCAACCCCCTTCTGCTTGAGCGTGGATTGTTTGTATGGTTGAAGTCTCAAAAAAACAAGATCCCCAACCTCAAACTGCCTCTCTACTCATCCTCTGTCAGCGTAAAGATTTTGCTAGTTTTGTGCAGTCTGTAGGTTATCTTCGAGAGCCTGTAAAATATCTTGGCTCTCCTGAATCCAATCCTTGGCCCTAGGGGCCTTGCTGTCTCCAAACATCAAATCAGCGAAAGATAATGCATCATAATTGTACAAAGCTCTGAATGGGGACATACTTATGGACATGGGGTATGTTATGTTGTAGCAGTACTCGCCCAAATGCAACCACCATATCCATGCATGCTGCTGGCCCATCACATAGTTGCATAGATAGCCCTCCAACCACTTGTTTACAATCTCTGTCTGCCCATCCGTCTGAGGGTGGTAACTAGTGGTTGGGGTGAGCTTCGTACCCACTAGCCAGAACAATTCCTGCCAAAATACCCCCATGAACTTGCTGTCCCGGTCACTGACAATGGTCTTTGGAAGACCATGAAGCCGAATCAGCTCCTTGAAAAATAGTTCAGCCACTTGTGAGACCAAGGATTGGGATGAAATAGCAAAAAGTGGGCAAATTTTGTCAACCTGTATACCACCACGTAAATGCAGTCCTTGCCTTGCACTATAGGCCACTCGGTGATAAAATCCAATGAGATACTCTCCCATTTCCCCTTACGAATAGGAAGAGGTTGTAACAATCCAGCAAGGTGTGTCTGCTCACCCTTGTTCCTCTGGCACATATCGCACTCCTGGACGTGTTGTAGAACATCATCCTTAATGCCCCTCCATGCAAAACGCTCCCTAATAGTCTTGTAAGTTTTGGTGAACCCTGGTGCCCGGCTAACGGTCAGTTGTGGGCGGCCTGCATGATCTTCTCCCTCAAGTGGGAGCTAGGAACTAAATAGATTCGTTCCTTGTAGTATATCACCTCGTCCATCACCCTATACCAGTCATCCATAACTGTACTATCCAGGACCTCACAAGAAAATCGGTCCTTGGAATACTCCACTAGAACTGTGCCTTCCAGCTCGACGCCATGCTCATCAACAAAATAGTGGCTGGTCTCCTAGGCAGAGCATCCACTGCCACGTTGTGTTGACCTTTTACATAGTCAATGTCAAAGACATACGCCTGAATATTGCTCACCCAATTTTGTTGCCTCTCTTGTAGTTGCTTCTGCTCCAAAAAGAATTTGAGGCTATTATGATCTATTTTCACCTGGAACCTGTTTCCTACCAAGTACTGTCTGAACTTGGCTAGCGCATGCATGATGGCTAACATCTCTTTGTCATATATGGAGTATAGCCGCTCATGGGGAAGTAGTTTCCGACTCTCAAAAGCTATCGAGTGCCCCCCTGCATCAGGACCGCTCCTACTCCCTCCCCTGATGCATCGCACTCAAGCACAAAGGGCTGCGTGAAATTTGGGAGTGCCAACACTGGGAAGCTACTCATCACTTGTTTGATACGCTCAAAAGCCTCATGTGCTCCATCGATCCACTTAAATGCCCCCTTCTTGGTCAAATCCGTGAGGGGAGCTGCCAACTGTGAGAAGCCCTTCACGAACTTCCTGTAGTAAGTGCATATACCCACAAAACCCCTCAACTCTGTCACATTCCGGGGCACTGGCCAGTCTCGGATGGCCCTAATCTTCTCCTCGTGCACTCTCACACCATCCTCCCCAATAATATGCCCTAGATAAATCATCTCTATCAATCCGAACTCACACTTGGACAACTTGGCATAGAACTACTGCTCCTCTAAGATGCACAACACCACCTCCAAGTGTTGCAACTGCTCCTCCCAGGTTCGGCTATAAATCAGAATGTCGTCGAAAAACACCAACACAAATCTCTGCAACTTCCCACGGAACACATGGTTCATGCAAGACTGAAAGGTGGTAGGTGCGTTGGTTAGACCAAAGGGCATAACTGAGAACTTGAAGTGCCCATAGTGGCACCTAGAAGCCGTCTTGGGATGTCCTACTTCCTCACTTTGATCTGGTGATATCTTGAACGCAAGTCTATCTTGGAGAAGAACTTAGCTCCTCTCAGCTCATTCATCAACTCATCTATGTGTGGAATGGGGTAGCAGTTTTTCGGGGTCTTCATGTTGAGTGCCCGATAGTCTATGCACATGTGTAGTGTCCCATCCTTCTTCTTTTCCAGGACAACTGATGAAGCGAAGGGGCTAGAGCTAGGCCTAATATGCCCAAGTGCCAACAACTCAGGGATGGCTCACTCAATCTCATCCCTATAAGCCTTGCGATGTCTGTAGGGTGTCGTAATAACGACCTGTATCCTTGGCTCCAACTCAATCGTGTGCTCAAACCCCCAGTTAGGTGGCTGTCCTAGTGGTATGTCCCCAAACACTATCGGGTACTTGTCCAGAATGGTTTGTATGTCAAGGTGTGGTGGCTTGGGCTAACCCCCAACCTTAGAAATCCTCAACTCCACTACCCACTCAATGTCACTGTGCCTCAGGTCAGCCTCCATCCGATGTGCTGAGACTGTCTGTGGAGAGTAAGAGTGCATGCCCCTAAGAACAACCAAGTTATCATCCAACCTTGTCCAACTTCCTCCAATCAATAGTGACTCAACAAAGAGAATAGAGCCACTGGACACCCATCACCACATTAGTGTCCGACACATCTACCACGAAGAAATGATCTATCATTGTATCGTTCCCCATGGTCACTATTAGAGTGGGAACATATTGTGTACACTGCATGGTCCTGTCCCTAGGCACAAGGATTGAGAACCCCTCGAACTACTTGGTCATGATCCCTCTCCTCTGCACCATCTATGCATCGATGAAGTTGTGGGTGGCCCCACTGTCCACCAAAACTGAGACACGTTGTCCCTGCACTATTCCTCTGATCCTCAATGTCAAAACCTTGGGTACCCACACATAAGGATGCAAGGACCCCTCTAGTTGGTGCGAAAGGGGCTCTCCCTGGTGGTGGTGGTCCCCCCTCCATGTGCGCCACGCTGTCATCTCCTCCTACCTCTAACTCTACATCGTCCTCTTGGTCAATGTCAGAGTAGACCTCAATGTAGTGGGCCTTGCCCGCTGTGCATCTATGGTCGAGTGCCCACGGTTCCTAACAAGTGAAGCATACCTTCTTCCTCTAGAGTTCTCCTCATCCAACTGTCCACACCCTTGGTTGGCTCTCGGTGGTGGATCCCTAGTGTCTCTCCCCCTCTGCTGGAACCCCTGTCTGGGTGGTACCGGCGCTCGGGACTTGGGTAGACCATCCTTGAAGTCTCGTGCTCTCCCAACTGCGTCTTGCAAGGTGGTGGGCCTATTGGACTTCACCAATCCCCTTAGTGGCTCTGCTAGCCCCTCTACAAACATGAAAACCCTCCTGGCCTCTAATAGATCGGGCACCATCACTGACAATCTCAGAAACTCAGAGATGTAGGCCTCAACACTCCCCGTCTGCTTGAGCCTTGTCAACTCCCCAAAGTGCTCCTCTGGGTCTCTCCTCTCAAAATGCTCCAGCACCCTCCTAGTGAAATCCTCATAGGCTATAACTCCTGCATGCCCCATCGTGGTTAGCCCATGGAACCACCAGTCATGGGCTTCCCCTTCTAAATGCAATGTGGCAATTTTAATTGCCTCCCCCTTTGTCATTTGATTGAGTTGGAAGTAGACATCTAGCTTCTCAACCCATGCTCTTGCTAAGCTCTTGGACGAGCCATCAAAAGTTGGGAGGAACAATTTCCCCATGGTACGCTGCAAGTTCGTGCCATGTGTGTAGTCTCTTCCACAATGTCCCTTGCTCCTATAGTTACCCTTCAACTAGAAAGAGTCCCTGAAGGTAATAGCCTCTCTAAAGTCCGGCCCATAGGACTAATACTCCACAAAATTGTCTCCCATGGGCATCTCCTCTTTCCCTTGCATCCCTCCAGCGCTGGATGCTAAAAACGTGGGGATAGTGGATCTGGGTGGTGTACTAGGAATGAGTGGTGCGTTAGGGCCATGAGCTGCGTGGTGCTGCAAAGTGCTAGAGCCTTCACCAATTTGGAATTCCCCTTGAATTCCTTTGCCCTTGTTGTTGCTGCAAGTTTGTTGCCTCAGTTCCTCAATACCCTTAGACAAATCCTGAACGACCTTCAGAAGGTGTTGGGAAAACTCCTCCTCTTTACTCCTTTTGTCTCCCTCATTATCCCCCATGTTTGGTCTTTCAACCTCCGTTTCAACAATCACTGGATCTGGGGTAATTTGCAACTGCCTTTCTCTGCTCCTACCTCTGCCTTTGGTAAGTCACGTTTTGCTGATCTTCTGGTGTCATAGACTGATACTACTCCCACAGGCTGAGCCAAGACTATGAGCTCTGATACCACTATAATATTCCTAAAGGAAATTTACAATGATAAACAAAGCAAACATAGCAAAAACACACACACAAATTCACACCACATTAAACACCCAAAAAATGCCATAAACTACGCTGAGCTGAGCCATTTTATAAATATAAATGTTGGGTACAAGATAAGATCAGAATGCACGCACTTGGGCTTTCCCAAGGCAAGCTAACAATGCCCATGTGATGAAATTAGCTGCTTGCACACAAGTGTAGTTGTCCCCAACAAAGCTCTGCAATGCTCCTTTGAAATCTGCACTGCTGGCTGCAAACAATGGCTTCTAGGACCTCCTCTGGTGCTCAGAAAATTCTGGGAAATTAACCTCGGGCTCTCCTCCAATAACCCACAAAAACCTATGAAGGAATTGGCCAAATGTTGACCTCAGAATTTCGACCCAATTTCCCCTAGCTCCTCCAGTTGTTGGGTATTTCGACCCACCTATAAATGATGCTGCTAAATGCCCCCAAAATGGTTGATATATTCAGCAATTCTCCTCCCGGAACTCCTCCACAAAGCTCAACCCCAAATTCCTCTTCGTCCTTATGTCCCACGTGTGGCATGAAATAGAGTTGCGCAAGCCCTACGCAGTCTCTACTGAACTCACTCCACAAACATGCTGTGATGCTCCCAAATCGATCTCAAAATGATTTAAACTCCCTCCTAGGGTTGGCACTCGAGGTCCACCGAAGCAAGGGTGAGATTCTCGCCTAAAAATCTCTTATGCTCAATAGCACCTGCAGACTTGGCCTCCAACTCAAGCGTGCTAGTCAAGGAGAATGCTCAAATGATCAAAGATACCCGAAATGAGTGCATCCTCCTTTTTTGTCGTTGTGCCTCCAATTTTCCCATGTGGGGCCCAACCATCGAACCCTCCATCCTTTCCCTCCAAGAAATGCACATTTCCAAGAGGGGAGCATATTTCCACCTTGGAGTGGTCCCCACCATCCACTAACCATTTGATTTTTCCCTTTTCTCCTAATTTGGGCCCTTGCATTAGCTCCAAACTCAAGTGGGGCCCCGCAACCCAATTTTCCTAAGTGAAAGTGCAAAATATGACAAAATTGATATTTCCCCTTAGCAAATTGCTAAGTGGGAATATCACAAATTCTCTATACTCCTCCAAATAATCTGCATAAGGGATCCCCTGACTCATCTGCTATCTCTAGCTCTCTACCGCATCATGTATGAATCGAGTCATGTTGGGTCTACGTGCTTTGTTGTATAAGTGTGAATGGCTCCCAATGGTAGTATGGGCATGGCTTCCCTCAGCACTATTAGACCCCTCTCCATTAATAGGACCCTTCTCAGTGGTAGTCTCTTTGTTTGATATCCTACCCATCAGATTCACCATCTCCTTCTGTCCCTTTGCCAAATAATGCAGTGCACTAAGAAAGCCATTTTATGCTTGAGTCTCCTTATCCCCATGTTCGACTCTTCTTTTTTAGGTGTCTCTTCTACCTCTTTTCCCCTTCTAGGGGTTTCATCTTCCTCTCTTCTCTTCTCTGGAGACTCTTCTTCTTCCCAAATGGAGTGGGATCTCTGCCTTGATAGCCCCTTCTATAGGTTACCCCACTTAAATGATTGTCTTCGAAACTCATGAAATCACTGATAATCTGCCCTTAGATCCCACAGTTATCCAAGAACATGCTCTGATACCATTGTAGGATTCCTTCTTGGAAATGGCTCATTATATCCACTGTATTTTTTTGAGTTTATTGAATCCTTGGGTGAGATATTTTGTCAAAAGGTTTAGGTGCGTCTAGTTGTAGGTATATTTTCAATATTTATGCTTTCAAATAGAGATATTCAATAGCAAAATCACACCAACCAATGCTTCCAAACCATAGAAAGTAACATGTATCAAACTCAAAAAAGGAACACCATATATATATATATATATATATCTATATATCTATATATATATATATACATATATTGCAGCATATTAAATCACTTTTCTTCTTCCAAACACAACCTAGGTTTACACAACGAAAGTATGATAATATTTAGCTACTTAACAAAAATAAATAACAAAGATTATAAGATCAGTAATGGCATAGGAAAACTTGGGATAGCTCCACGACCTACATCAATTTATGATAAGGAATCTCAGTCCCCAAACAATGGTAGATTCAACCTCAACTCAGGCACAGATTTTGACCAGAAAGGAATGTGAATTGGGAATCTCAAAAATGCATAAATCAAGTCCTTCAGGAGAATGTAAGCACACCCTTTTCTTCTTAGTTGAACTTGTCCTTGACTGTAACACAACTCGTCCCCTTGATAAGGATATTTTCTACCTCTATTAGTAGAATGAAACTCAGTCTCTGAAAACCCATGTAGTAAACAAATGGGGGAAGACTCGGCCACCTTCAGGTGTTAGAACTCGACCCAACTTCCAGCTGTATACTCAGTTGACAATACCAAGAACTCGTGTTCCTTTCAAATCTGAATACAACCCCTACTTCCAACAAGAGATTCAACCCACAAACTGAGGCAATATGTCCTTTTATTCTCTGGAAAATCTTCCTCTTTGCTTAATAGATTCGACCCCTTATTTGGAGCTAAAATCATCCCTCTTATGGCTCGGATTTGGGCCTGGAATCCTAGTGTCTTCTTGGGTATTCTCATCCTGTCAAAAATATATGAGAAACTCAAAGTTAGAAGATAAAATAAACTAATAACACCTTTTACCTCTATTATCTTCTGCAAATCTTCTTCTCCCTGATAGCACAATGGCAAAATCCAAATGATTCCTCTCTCTAAACCAACTAGGGTGTATAGTTTCAACACTGAAACTAGAAATCGATGCTAGGGTTTCTCAAGCCCTAAGTTTTTCTCCAAAATCTCTCCAAAATCCATTTTTTTTCAAATGGCAAGTGATAGAATGAGGAGAGACTCCTTACTTTTCCCCTTTTATAACTTAGTGGCCACTTTTGCGCCATTTTAACTTTTTAATTTTATGAAGTCACTTTAGGAACTTTTCACTTTATAAATTGAAGTGACTTTTCATTAGCCTAGGATATGACCCATTTTTCACCACTTTAACTTTTATAATGTTTTTTCTAGGGGAATCATGTTCCTTTAGTTAAATTTTTCCCCGCCTTAGCCTACTGAAACTTATTAGGCTAGTGAAACCCTGTCTTATGCTTTCTATGCGGTTAGGGACATTACAATCTTATGCAATCCCTAGACAAATATACTATGAAAATCAGGTTTAGTTTCATCTTCACCCTTTTTATTGTGAAATAACTCCAACACCAGGGATATATTATCCTGCACCTATTATATCGATTCAACATTTATGATCAATCAGAATCCTTCCACAATGGAATCACCAAGGGAGACTCAAGCACTGATCTGACTTTGTGTTTAGGAATAGATATTCATTAAGGCCTAGAATCATGCCTTGCAGAGAGTAAAATCAAGGGGATGTTCTTTGGTATTTCAGCATGATAAAACCCTACAATACTAAAGTCATTAGGTGAGATAGAAAATATAATACACAAAGAAAATCTCATTGATGTCATTAAAGATGTTTGAGGATTGATGAAGTCCCTAACAATGATGCCAATTTGTTATGACGCAAATCTGCATTGATAGACCTACCTAATAATTATAGGCAACCAACCTTCTGACCACTGGAAGCCTCTCCATTCAGGTTGGTGCTTTTCCAACTTGAGGGTGGTGTCCCTTGGGGTTGTGTGTTATTATCAAACTAATATTTTTATGTAAACGTCCCATTGATTAGTAGACAGTAAAAACTCACTCTTGAGCTACCAATATGTAGTCAAAGGTGAGTTAAACATACAAAAAAAAAACAATGAATTTAATGGGCATGAGTGGAATGGATGTGCGCCTTAGGTGAAGAAGATTCAAAATAAGTTCATTGTAAACTACCATAATACTGCAAAAACAAATTAATCAATGACATCCAATAAGTTCAAAGAGCTAGAGCAAAGCATAATTTTACCAAATCAAATATTACTTGAGAGATTGATTGCATCATAGTGAGTCGTAGGTGGCAGACTGCCATGGATCTCCTTGCTTGCAGTGGAGGAAGTGGTCTAAGTTCTGAGAGAATGGATGAGTGAAGAGTTGTTGGATGCTACAATCTGGTCTGAAAGAATATTGTCTAACCCTTGCTTTGTCTCTCAAATATGCATGTATAGAAGCTCACTCTGAAGAGAATCAATTTTCCCTTTCTACCAGTGCATGAATGCAATAAAAACATACCAAGTTCTGTCATCCTTTGTATGGTTGCCAACTCAATTTGCTGCTTATTTTAGTAGGTTTTTCTCTATTTTAATTCTTTTAGCTTTTGTGGAATTGGTTGCTTTATTCTCATGTTAAAAATTGGATAAAGTTGAGCTTTGAGCTTTGAGCTTTTCTTGACAAAGCAACATGCTAAGCATGTGTGCCAATAAAAAATAACTAGGGTGAGTTAGATATAAAACATTTTATTTAAAGCTCAAATTTAAGCTAAATAGAATTAGTGTATGACAAATATGCCCAAGAGGTCAAACTAGGTTGTAGAATGGTTAAATTTAGCATATAGAATCAACGTTTGGAAATTCAAACTTGGGAATAATGAGCCTAAACATAGCCACTCAAATTAGGGTTTACATGAGTCAAACTTAGTCTTCTCATGAGAAATGAAAATCCTCCATTTAGATACCACATGTCACCCTAAGAGAAAATCTACTTGCACGACACCAATCTTGACTCATCATTCTTCACCACTGGAAGCCTTTAACCACTCCACCATTGCATGTTCAAAACAAGACATTCAACTTGTACTTGCCATACATTGAAACTGTTAATTATAATGTTCCCAAAAAACAGTTTTCCTCCATAAAACACAAAAGAAGAAGCAAGAAAGACTAATCCTGAAGAAATGGAGCTCTGAAAAAACAAAAAGCAAAATGCGACAGTGCAAACAATATTGATCATCTTTCATACAGCTAAAAGAAGTCTCATTGGACTCCTTTTCACGAGGATAAAAAATATGTAATCATCTCTGATATGTAGAACCCAAATGTCCAGATACTGAAAAAAATAAAATGCCAAAAATAGCAGTTTATTTTGGAATATGATGAAACTGACTCTGGGAGGAACCTTAAACTATGCAAATGTTTGGATGTATCTGAAATGAGACAAGTATGATAGAACCTCGTTGTATCTCAAGCCTCTAGTTGCACAAGTACTACTGGTGGTTACAAGTATAACCATCACTTTAATGGTAACAAGTTGGAGGTATTTTCTTCTTACAAGTGCCCGAGTATCGAATTTGATTGTAGTTATCATGGGAACTCTTGTGTGGAGAAATTGGTTGTTGGGTTCATGAAGGCCCTCTACTCTATGTAGAATAAATGCAGAAAAATTGAGTTATGGAGTTAGAAATTGAGGAAGTTAATCTTTAAAACATTTGCGCAAATAGTATTTTTGTATGGTTACCTTGTTTGGGCTCTAAACCTCTCTAAAGAAACTTGCAAGAATTTTGAAAGAGTTCAGAAAAGGTTCCTAGTAGAGAAAATACAGATCCCTTACTCTATTATGTCAGCAGAAACAAGTATGTCACATTTAGAAGGAGAATCAATATGCCAGTTTATGACATATATTTTTATAATAAAGCAAATGGATAGGACCAGATTTCCGATGCAAGCAAAGATTGCATCTCAAGAGAAGGGTTGGTACCATGACATGATGAAATAGATTAACAAATGTGAAATTGAAGAAGAAGATTTTTTGGATGAACCATTGGCCATTTGGGACTTGGTGCAAAAAAACTTGTGGCAAGGAACTAGGGAGGAAATGAGATTCTATGAACATGAGATCAACCTGATAATTACTTACAAAGAACAATAACAGCGTCGAGAAAAAATATCTATGCATAAAGAACATTTACTTTGTATATTCAGACTAAGTTCTCATCACCTACGAGAGGAAACAGGGATATGGATTCTATTCTATAGTTACATGAGCCTTTGCTATAATTGGTAAATGAAGAAAAACAGTCAGGGTTGTCTTTTTAAACCATCTGTACCCTGCAAATCCCTTTACCAATGTTTTGGACAGTTTAAATTGTAAGGTCTCTTTTACATATACTTTGATTGGGCGACAATAAAGAAATATACATGATTTAATTAGAACAGTTGTTGCAAGCCATGCCCGTAATGAAATTATCCATTTTTTCATAATAAACTTCATGAATTTGTTAGTCTCAGAGTGGCAGAGACGCTAGGTGTCTTTGCTTCTCTCAAGGCCACAAGCAAAGGAAACTAACTGATTCAAATACTATAAACATCTGACGGATAGATGACTGTTCATTAAGTACCAAAAAATATGATTCTTTAATAATTCAACCAATGCAATTACCACTGAGAAAATCCTGCATATTTTATCTGATCTTTAGAAGATTAAAGCTTGTTATTCTCTATGCTATTCTTGAAAACAAAAATGTCAAATTATATGTGATGGACTTTGGATATGTAAGCTTTGAGAGTGAGCTACTTAGAAATAACCTGGTTGAATACTTTGAATTGGCATTGTTAGCATTCAAAGAAATAACTCCAAACTCTCTGTCAACAAATGATCTCGAGAACAATAACAAGTCAACACTTGGTATGATGGTTTCCACTTAAGTAACCAGCTATCACTCACAACAGCGCTCAAGCTTCAACCTTGCTGGTTTGAATGGATCAAAGCAAAACATGAGCAGGTTGCTACCGATTAAAACCACATTAGTTAAACTATACCAATATAACTACCAATATGGGGACAAGCAGCTGGCCAGATATGCATGAGGAATATTCATGTTTATGATCAATAGCACAGTTTGCAGTCACAATGCGTGGAGTTATAATCACGAAGTTAAGAGTATCTAAGGGCAGTTTGGCACTCTCTGGCACGTCCCTATAGAATATGCAAAAGTAGTCAAATTTAATAAATTTAATTGTGCAGAATAATCTGCATTCACCTTTATTCGTATCAGAATTCTCTTATATAAGTTGGGGCTCAATGCACATAGATGCCCCGCAACCTTATTCTAATTTAAGTGTCAGATAGGATGATGCTGGCGTGAGACGGTAGGTGAGTTAAGGGTACCTAAGAGCCATTTGGCACTCTTTGGCATGTCCCAAGAAATTCTGCAGAAGTAGTTAAATTTCATAAATTCAGTTGCACAGAATAATCTGCATTCGCCTTTATGTATCCGTCAGAAATGGCACGTTTTCTCCAGAAGTATGAGACTGGAGTGAACCCCTTTTGGGACAAGCACATGGAGACCTACTTATGATATAATTTAAATCCAGATAAATACTCACTATAAATCATAGAATGGATCTCTTGTTTTAGTGGAGTAAAGGATTCATGTGGGATGGATGGATAACAAACAAAAAAATTATTGCTGGCATCAGGAATAGGCAACAGCAGACCACTTGGGCGAAGAAAAAGAAATCCAACCCAAATACGACAAAATATAGATCTATCTATTGTGTAAATTTGGGATTCGCATCGATAAAACTTGCAGTGGATGTCAAATAAAGAATGCTAATGGGTGGATATTGGATTACTTATAGCACTCACCACAAACGACATGAATAAGTCCAAGTCATGCTATGGTGATTCTTCTATAGATTATTGTTCATATACATCATGTCAGGCAGGTGTACACTTGAATAACGCCGTAGTCTAATGAGATTGTTTTTTTTTTGCCAATTCAGGTGCTTCTTCTATAGATTGTTGTTCATGATGTATAGATTATTGTTCATATACATCATGATGTCAGGCAGTGTACCCTGGGAATAACGCTTTAGTCATAGTTTTTTTCTGAAAGTTATGAAAATTTGGGTCAGATTTTGAAAAAATCTGGCAGAGATTTTTGTAAATCCAAGTTATAGTTGTTAAACTTTAAGATTTTAGGCATCTTAAAGGTTTTTGATGGTGCTGAATTTATTTCCACCATCAAAAACATGATTCAAACAATGCTTCTATAAGATTTTTTGAGATTTTTTTGACCAGGATTCTGGCCATTTTTGACTGTATGAGCAATTCCTAAATTTCTATAAATGACTCCAGAAATAACATTGAACCACTATAAAAAGAATGGTCTAAATTTCTACTACGATTTAGATCCATATATTACTTAAAAAAAAGTTAAATCACAATAAAAATAAAATAAATCAATAATGTTAAAAAATTTAGACAAGTCCGTTCAGAATCTGTTTACATATAGACCTAAAAATATCAAATGTTGTTGTTTTTGGAAAATAATGGACGTTTCATAGGTCAGTTATTTTCAGAAGTAACAACAAAGGACGTATATTTAAATTGTAAAAATCTACACTTAAGTAGTTAAATCGCAATTAAAAAAAAAAAATCTCAATCTAAAAGGTAAATTTTTTAGATAAGTCTGTTGAAAAGAATATGTTTACATAGTAAAATAAATATTTAAACAATTTTTTTGTAAAATGATATTCATTTTAATAGCTTTTTCACATTTGAATAGTAATATAAGATTCTAGTGAATAGAGAAAATAGGGAAAAAAAAATCAATATATGAATAATGTGAGAAAATACAAATCTATCTAGTATGTAAGTTGATTTGAGAAATCAAGTACATACCAAAAACTCACATTACATTAGATTAATGACACATATAAATACATCAATCATTGGTTGAAGATAGAAATTCTATCTTAACCACACAATCACTTAGTTGACTAAATTTCTTGACTAAACACTGATCTAGAAACTATTTTAGTTGGACTAAATATCTCAGATCCAACTAATTAACAAATACATTTAATGATGAGGAACATCAAATAATATGCACAAGACAAGTAGGAGTTAAATCTCTAAATCCCTCCCTTAACAAGAACTTGTCTTGATCTTCTTGTCTGTAACATCTTCATTAACTTATTTAAACATTTTCAGAATCGCATAGAGAGAACTCCATCAAGTTGTCTCATAACCCTTGTAAAGGTGTAGCAGGCAAACTGGATTCTCGAGTTCCACTCCAGAACTCTCGAATCACGGATCTTCCAAAGTCAATTACTGAACAACATCCCAAGTTGTTGCCTAACCTCGTGAGAAGACCACTCCCATGTCTTAAACAAATGAGGGATCCTTCTTTAGATCCACAATTGCCAAACTATCTGGACAACCATCCACATTGAGTTTTACATCACTCAATCTCTTAAAATAGTTTCTTTAGACACAATCAATCACATGTTTGCAATAACTAAACTATCTAAGTCACATGACACAAGGACATGAGACATGGAAGACATGTAAATACGAGTATTTGACACTAGACACATTGACCCCGGAAACAAGACACAAGGGACATGTTATATATATATATATAGTTCTTGATCCATATTAAATTGCAGCTTATCTAATCAAATATAATTACTTCATTTGAAATAGAATCAGAATGTGATATGCTTGGTCTTAAGTGTTTTTGATGGTTACTAACTTACTATGTGATTTGCATCATTGAGCTAATGTGGTTTACAAGTAGGAAAGACTAAAGTATAATGGCCTTGATGAAGGGATTTGATCATTTGACCAAGTGATAGTTAATCTTCTTCAATCATCACCTTAGAGTCTAGACCAATGAACATTGTTACACAGCAATTTGTCACCGTTTGTCACCGTCCCTATTACCCCCTCACTCGCACACTGGAGGACTCATTCCGGGACCTGTGAAAAGTGACATGACCTGAAACCACTTGCATCATATTCCTCTAAGTATGAACTTCATTTGCCCTGAAGACATCTCCTGCAAAATATCCATGAAAACAGCTCTTTTTGCATTAGCGCGGGTCCACAGTTCACTACCCGTGCCAATGAGGGAAATCCTCTAAAAAGGGCGCGCCATTGGCGCTCTGTCCCAGAGTCGCACTCGCGCCAACCGAATTGAGTAAAGTTTTTAACCAACAAACTCCCGAAGGTTCTCTTCAACCCATTCACCAACTGAATCTATGTTGAGCTAGGATGGTTTGGCTTCGAATCTCTATAGAAGGGAAAGTGGTTTGCCACCTTTCATGGAAGTTTCTAAGTGATAAAGCCAATCCCATGAATAATGTGGTTGATCCTATCTCTTTCTTCTCTATCTATAAAAGCTTGCCTCTATGCCTTGAGCAAGCTAGTCAGAGTTACAATAGTTCCAGTTCTAGTATAGTGATAGAGAGTTTGAAGCTGCAAGAGCCTTCTTTGCACCCATAAGGCCAAATCTAAGTAAGGAGATTCTTGTCACCCAAAGAGAGAGAGGCTTGTTCCTATCCCAACAAGCTTTGCAAGACTTGTGTAGCTGACTACCCAGCCAAAGGAGGATTTGACGTCAGAACAATGGTTGTATTCTTCTTTGTTATTTATTAATAATAGATGACTATCATTATGGTTCCACTCTCATTGTCCTATGTTTGATGTTGAGTTATATCTTTTCTGACTGATATATAATTGCATCTACTAGATTTTATGCTTGTTTTCGTGTTGTTCTTTGCATGTGCAGGTGTCCAATCACGGAGATCGTGGGGATCGTGATCGGCCAAGGCAAAGGAACGAGGGCGACATCTCTTCTACGAACACTAGCGTTGGAATCCAAGTAGGTTCTCACCATCCACTTTTATTTGCAATTAGGAACTTGCGTGATAGCATTGTATGATTGTTGCTAGACCCGACCTGGGCTAGTAGGGATCGTCTCTGTCCGCAGAGAGGATTTACCTCCACAACAATTTGGCGACCATACTGGGGAGATCTTGTTGTTTGATTTGTAAACTTTAGACGGAGCCTGAAGTATGGCCAGGTAGCCTTCGAAACGCTATTGCTGTGCATTAGCGAAGTAGATCAACGCCACTTCAGTCAATCTCCGGTTTGGTTTACGGACTAAACAACTTGGAGTTTGTCTTGTCTCTTTGGTTTTTCTTGCTTTGATTGCTTAGATAGCTTTCTGGGTTGGACTTCTTGCTGTTTCTTGCTTCCTGGTTTGCCTAGATACTGTTCTCAAGCCCTGGGTTGCTTGCTTTTGTTTTTGATTTAGCAAACTTGATTAGCGCGCTTTTTAGCCTTACAGTCGCGCCAGGCCTGTCAACTTTTCCAGTTCGCTTGTCTTCAAGCCCTCTGAGCTTGGATTTGTATCTTGTTGTGTCTTTTTCAATTATTGGAGTGTGTTTGATCCTTGTTTGACTGGTTTTAGCCCTTCATCATTCGGGTGTTTGCCTCTTTCTATCGATTTCACATTTTAGCCCTAGGGCATCTAGTGGCTTTGTGCGTCGAGCCTCCCATAGGTGTTTTGTGTTCTTTGATTGTCCAGTCAACGTTGTGATTATTCTTTTGCATTTGCTCGGTAGTTGTCAAAGCTTTTTCTTGATATTCAAGTGATTTGCTTATTTTTCGCTTGGGTTTCGTTTGGCTTCGTTTGGGCTTAGATCACATAGCTCATAGAGGTCTTTGTGCTTTCTTCTTGGTTTGAAGGACTGTTTTGGTGTTTTGGGGATTCGATTGTGTTTTCATTGAGTGAAATTGGTCTTTTTGCTCGGTGTTACTATCTCTCAAAATTTGTTTAGTGCACTTTGCCATTGAAAAGAAAACGAACAATCTCTTTTGCGTTGAATTAGTTAATTGAAATTAGAAGCTTTTCATTGATTAAGCGATTTAAAACAAAGAAAAGTTTCGTTTATTTGTCATTAGCTGCATTAGAGTGGTTCTTGATTGTTTGTGGTCATTTTGTTTGAAAAATTCTCAACTCTCTCGTAGTTAGTATTCATCGAACGAAATGATATTCTTTGGCATATAGTTTGCATTTAGGGAATTGTGAGAGATTACATACGGTAGGACCTGGAAATTGAAACTTAACTAAAGATCAACCATAAAATGAACTGAATGAACTTAAAAACGCATTGGAACATAACGCTCACTGATTAGAGGTCTAGGCTAGAGACATGCTCCGGCGTCGTTAAACCTAGTCACTGTTGTTTCACACTACGGTTGGGTGATTCCTCCTTTTGTGACTCGATAGTGGTCTAGCACGGACTTGAGCTCCCACGTACCGTCGCGTATATAGGGGAGACCCCACTAGGTTATCATCCTTTATCCATAGGAAGTCGTGTCTGCCGCCTTACAAGCCGTAACGCACCGAACACAGCATTCGGGAAGATTGACTGCCGTACGGGAAGTCCTTGGTTTTCATATGACTGCGAAGGTGTATATGCAGTTTTACGGATTTGTTTGGTAAACCCTTTTGCCTAGTTCTCCAGAGTAGTCACTTTTGATCCTTTTCAGACTCCTTAAAAGAAAAGGCTCACTTGAGTAGTTTGTCACTTCGGGCTCACAAAACATTCGAAGGCGACTAGAGTCACCTTTTTGGCCTTTTCTCGACTCTTAAAACATGAAAAGGTCAAGTTGTGTCCTTGCGTCTTAAAATTTATTTGGCCGTGATAAACATTACCTGGTTAGATCTTGTGTGCGTTAGTTTGAGTAGGGTCCTTTATCGTTATATTCCCTTAGGTTTTGTTTGAAGTTTGTCATCCTCGCTGAACCGTCGACTCCCGTTCCAAGTGATCAAGGGTCTCCGTCTTCCGCTGCTCCTGAGGTACCGGTTGTAAGTGATACTCTTCCTGTTATCCCGAGTATCCAACCGATCAACTCTCGCGCTCCGGACGATGAAGGTTACGAAATTCATTGGAACCCCATCTAGGAGCCTGAAGAGGACGATATTCCTTTTACCCCCCCTGGTGTTTTGTCTCCAATGTCTACCTCTCACATGGATGAGACATCTCCTAGAGTGAGTGAGACACCTGTTTTGTCAAATATCGACACTCCCATCCCAGCTACTTCTCCGCTCCCCCCACGCTACCAGTCGTTGAGGGATAGGGTAAGTGCCAGGATCCCTGCTTCGACTATGTGGGACCCCCATATCACTCCCACCACGGGATCTTTTGTTTCACAAGTCCACACTACACCTATCACTTCAGTTCCGACAAATCCAACTGTTTGTGTAGCACATTCAACTCTGGTTGTTAGTGCCGTTACAGCGTCTTCAGCCTTGAACACTGGTGCTGGTCCCCCTCACGGTCAAGTGAGTAGCGGCCAGCCGGCACACTCACCTAAAGTTGTCCACCCTGCACAAAGTGCTCCACCCTCTTCTGGTCCCGTCCCAGGAGGGGGGCCATATGATGCCTATGGACAAGCTGTTCAGGATCCGAATGCGCAAGGTCCATTCTTTTATTATGATTCTACTGGTCAATACCTTCAGCTTTCTCAACCCTTGCCTACTCAACCTTTTGTTGAGGTTTCGGTACCATTATCCGTTGCTTGGAACGCCACCACTTTCCATGGGGGCCAAGCAATGCCTGCACAGCTTCAGGGACCGCCTAACCAAGGCCAGCCATCTTATGTGCAAACCCCCCAAGGGCAGCAATATTATGGCCAGTCTTACCCAGGACAACCTGGGGGCCTACAAGGACAACCCTATCAGGGACAACCTTCGGCCGCTGGCGGTCCATCTTTTACTTATCTGACTCAACCTTCTGGTTATCCGGGGCAACCTGGTACCCAGCAAGGTTACCCGTCTGGACAACCAGGACAACCTTACATCCAACAAGGCCAATCTGGTATTCAACAGGGTTATCCCTTTGGACAAACTGGACAAACTTATATTCCACAAGGTCAACCGACAGTCCAACAGGGGTATCCTTCTGGGCAAGGGGGGCAGCCTTACGTATAGCAGGGCCAACCCACTGCTCAGCCTAGTCATCCTTCTGGGCAAGCGGGTCAGCTTTCTGCACAGTAAGGCCAACCCACTGCCCATCTTAGTCATCCTTCTGGACAGGCTGGCCAACCTCAAGGTCAACCGGTCGTCCAGCCCGCTCAACCATCTGTTCCGCAAGGACAACCCTTGGTTGCTCAAGGACAACCTGGTACCCAGCAAGCACATCCTTCTGGGCAAACAGGTCCGTCCCAAACCCAACCAGGCCAACCTTTCGGCCAGATGGTCCAAGCTCAACCTGTTCAAGGACATCCTTCTGGGCCCTAGACTCAAATTGGTTATCAAATGCAAGGTGGGCCACGACCCCAACCTTCTTACCAAGCGCAGCCTTCTTATCAGGCTCAGTATGGAGCTCAGCAAACGTATGGCTACCAGCAACCCCAGGGGCAAACTCAATTTACCCCTTACCAAAATTATCAACAAATGCAGGTCACTCCTTATCAAAATTATCAACAACAGTACGTTGCACCTGCAGGTCAAGTTGCTAATCCATGGGGTGCTGGGGGGCAGACCCAGGGTCAACTGTCTGCTTATGGACAGAATCCTTATGGACAGAATCCATATGGACAGAACCCCTATGGGCAAAATCCCTATGGGCAGAACCCTTATGGGCCAGGCCCATCCGGACAAAGTCCATGGGGGCAACCACCACCTGGTTGGAACCCTGGTACTACCTCTCTTCCACAGCCACAAATGTCCTTTAATCCTCAGTTGCCTTTCTTAGCGACGTTGGAACTTCCAGATGTGTCCAAGTTGACGAATGATCCCATTCTTCATAATCCATATTGGCCACCAGTTCCAACTAAAATACCCGGTGATTGCCCAAAATTCGATGGCAAAGCTGGTGAAGATCCTCAAGCCCATGTCATGACCTATCACCTTTGGTGCTCATCCAACTCGTGGCTTGATGACTCCATCCGGCTCCGCCTCTTCCAAAGGACTCTCATCGGCTCAGCCGCTAAGTGGTATATTGAGTTGAATCGCGGAACATTTCAAGATTTCAACTCGCTGGCTATGGCATTCCTAACTCATTTTCAGTTACCCATTCGGTATGAGACAGGGACACATCTCCTTACGTCTCTCAAACAGGACACGGCCACGCATATATCCGATCATATACATGAATGGAGACGGCGTCGTCGCTTGATCAAATTTTGGATTCCTGATCAACTCCTGACCGATTGGTTCACGACTTCCTTTGTCCCTGCGATCGCACGAGACATCGCCATGGGAGCTTGTGTAACTAAAGAGCAAGCTATCGCACATGCTCAGTACCTCGACTTAGTATACTCTCAGTCGGGTACTTTATATGATTATTTTCCAGACGCCCCAAGACCTGGAACATCCAAAGCCCCGCCAAAACCATCTGTTGACGGAGTTATTGGCTCTGTAAACGCGTCTTCAAAGAAGTCATCCGCGAACCCTGGGAAGCAAAAACAGAATGCTTCTAATGGGAACACTTCTCAGGGTCAATCTAATTCTGGAAGTACCTCTGAGGTTAACGCCGTTCAGTCCACCACGGCGGATAAATCCTCGAAAGGGAAAAAGAAAGGGAAAGCTAAAAATAAAACCGAACAGCCCAAACAGGACTCCCCTAAACCTCCACCCGAGGAAGGAGCCAAACGTAAACCTAAGTATCCTTGTCTTATCTGTGATGAGGATCACTACACTAAAGACTGCCCGAGGCGGTCCGAAGTTAGTCGGTTATTGAAAGGTGCTCCTGGGACTCCTGCTGTGCTTAAAGAACCTTTCCCTTCACAGCAAACTCAAATGGTGGCAGATCCATCGCAACCCTCTTCTTCATTCGGCTCTCAAGTCTTTATGGCTGGGACGATTCCCATCCATGTCACTACTCGAGCAAAGGAATATCCATCTCATGTCGGGAAAGAGTCGGAGGTCCCCTCTAGCGCTCCCCATCCAGTTTTGGTCCTCTCCACATCGAAAGACCTAACACTGAGACGACTATCCGACCCCCTCCAAAAGGTGTACTCCGGAAGTCTTCTTACAACCCTAATTCTCGTGCTGCCCAACACTACAACATTGTTGAGGACTTAGCTCAGGCTCCGTCTGCTATGTCCACTCTAGAAGTCCTCCAGAGCTGCCCCTCCCAGAGGAAGTCCTTGCTATCGGCCATCGGTGGCATAGACCCAGCTGACTCGGATCTGATTTCTTTTGATCTCGAGGGCTATACGCCGAGACTGCCTCACCAAATCGCTTTCCTTATACAGGTCATCATCAATGGTAAAACGATTCATCGCACAGTCATTGATGAGGGTGCCTCAACTTGCATCATGTCTGTTGCTTGCTGGAAAGCTATTGGTTCTCCAACATTGAGCCAGTCTCCTACGACATTAGAAGCCTTTGACGGAAGAGAGTCCCGTCCTTACGGTATCCTCCAACGCTTGCCCATCTCCTTGGAAGGGAAGACGGTAGAAGTGGAGGTCGAAGTTGTCGACGCTAATCTTACCTACAACCTCCTCCTCGGACGTAGTTGGACATACGCCATGCAAGCCGTGGCCTCCTCCCTCTTCCGTGTCATTCGTTTCCCCCATCAGGGGAAGATTGTCACGGTGGACCAGCTCTCCTTCTTCGCCTCCTCTTCTGAAGGCAATGTGCCTTTCGTGGAGCATACCTCCAAATCATTCGAGAGTGTGGGAGCTGGGCTCTTTAAGGATCCCGCCCTGATGGGTGTCTTTCCACTCCCACCTCCAAATCTCGCCCCTATTAACATGATTTCCGTACGTTCTGATCCGTGGGTCCTTCCTCCCGCTAATCAGATAGAATCCTGGGGCGATATGATGCCATTGAGTCCTGCCGAGCTCAACTACGTCGAAATCGTTGCTGCATCGGCTCCCCCTCCCGAACCTGCTCTTCCGAGCGGTGTTCCCGACTCATATGTTCATTTCCCTTGGCTTGGAGATGATGCTACTTTGGATCCATTAAAGGAAATATTTCCTTCCGATGAAGCCATCATAGAGACCATGTCTCTTGAGGAGCCCCCTTGGTCAGATCATCACCACCGTTCCTCGTTCCTCCTTGCCCATCAGGAAATGATCGCATGTCTCGAACGGTTTGCTTCGTGTATCCCATTCCAACCCCTTCAAGCACCTATTCAGATTTACCAAGTGTCTTCTGAGGGCAATATAGGAAACATTACGCAGAACCAACCCATCGACATCTTTGTGAAACTAGGGATTGTCGAGCATATTCACATTGGAGTCACTTGCACTCCAGAGGAAGTTCAACTTTACACCGATCTATTTCGCGAATTTCATGATGTCTTCGCTTGGTCCTACGAAGAGATGCCCGGCATCGACCCTAACATAGTGGTGCACGAGATACCTACGTATCCAGGTGCTAAGCCTGTTCGTCAACGCCTACGCCCTGTGCACCCCCGAAAGGCTGCAGCCATTAAAGCAGAAGTCGAAAAGCTTCTCAAGGCTGGTTTCATTTACCCCATTCCACTCACGGATTGGGTTTCTAATATAGTCCCTGTGAACAAAAAGCAAGGTACTATTCGAGTCTGTGTTGATTATCGTGACATTAACCGCGCCTATCCTAAGGATAACTTCCCCACACCTTTCATCGATCAGCTTATTGATGAGTGTGCAGGAAGCGAAATCTACTCGTTTATGGACGGTTTTTCTGGATATAACCAGATCAATATTGCGCCTACTGATCAACATAAGACCGCTTTTATCTGTCCTTGGGGCACTTTTGCCTATAAGAAGCTCCCTTTCGGTTTAAAGAATGCCGGCGCTACCTTCCAACGTGCAATGTCCTATGCCTTTCATGACATTCGTCACATTGTACAGCCGTATCTGGATGATCTTCCAGCTCATTCAGCTAAGCGTCAAGACCATCCCTCCCATCTTCGCGAAATTTTTCTCCGCTGTCGACACTACCGTATCAGGCTCAATCCTCATAAATGTGTCTTCTGCGTTGAATCAGGCCGACTGCTCGGGTTTATCGTCTCCCGAGAGGGCATCCGTCTGGACCCCCTCAAAGTCGAAGCTATTTTGAACCTTCCTCCCCCTGCTTCTTTGCAGCAGTTGCAGAGCTTGCAGGGTAAAGCAAATTTCTTAAGACGATTCATTCCGAACTATGTCGAGGTGGCTAAGGGTTTCACACGGTTGTTGAAGCGAGACACACCCTTCCATTGGGATGCTATCGCTCAGGAGTCTTTCGAGCGACTCAAGGGCCTCCTTGTATCTGCTCCATTATTGCGACCTCCGAACTACCACCGTGATTATACTCTGTATCTAGCCGCCGCCGATACTACTATCGGCATGGTTCTCGTGCAAGACGATGATGATGGCAATGAGCATGTCATATATTATCTCAGCCGCAACCTCCTGGATACGGAAACTCGATACGCTTATGTCGAGAAGTTGGCATTGGCCGCTGTTTGTGTCGTCCAACGTTTCCAGCATTATATCCTGTTGCGCACCACGACCGTGATTTCTGACTGCAACTCGATGACGGACATTTTGTCACGTCAGTTGCTGGGGGGAAAATACTCAAAATGGATCGTAATCCTCCAAGAGTTTGACTTGGAATTTACTACTGCCAAGTCTAAGAAGTCTCTGGTCTTTGCTGAGTTACTCTGTTCGTTGCCATCTCCTTCTGCACCCTCTCTTTCAGAAGATCATATCCCGGACGAAACTCTTTTTCTGATCAACACCCTCGATCCTTGGTACGGGGATATTATTGTTTATTTACAAACGTCCTCTTTCCGCCCCGCTGTATCCAAAGATGCCCGACGGCGGATCCGCCATCAATCTCAACCCTATCGCATCATAGGGGACACCCTGTACCGTATCGGTGTTGACTCCGTTCTTCGCCGATGTCTTACCCTCGAGGAAGCTGAGAGAGTCGTGAATGACTGCCACTCTGGTGCCTGTGGTGGCCACATGTCCGGATATGCCACAGCTCAAAAAATCCTTCGCGCTGGCTATTTCTGGCCATCCATTTTCAAGGATTGCATTCTTGTTGTCCGCTCATGTCATGCATGCCGGATTTACCAGCGGAAGATGCACGCGCCACTGGCCCCACTGCACCCTGTAGTGACCGTTGGCCCTTTTGCAAAATGGGGCATTGATTATACAACCTGTAAGCCTTGCTCGGCCGGGGGGCATGGGTTCATCATCGTTGCCGTCGATTACTTTACAAAATGGGCCGAGGCGATGCCCACATTGAATGAAGACGGTCATACAGTGGCGCAGTTTCTGTTCAATCATGTTATTTCGCGGTTCGGAGTTCCATAGGCCATCGTCACAGATCACGGAAAACATTTCCATAATCACATGATGACCGAGTTGACAACCCAACTAGGCTTACGACACGATAGTTCAACCCCATACTATCCTCAGTCTAACGACCAGGTTGAAGGCGTTAACAAGATTTTGGTTACGATGCTTCAACGTATTGTTGACATGCATGAGTCTAATTGGCATCTGATGTTATTTCCCGCCTTGTGGGCCTACCGAACCTCTGTGAAGGATGCCACCGGTTTCACTCCATTTCAACTAGTTTACGGACTGGAGGCTACCCTTCCCATAGAATGTGAAATTCCTTAGTTGAAAATAGCCGTCGAGTTGCTTCCCAACACGACTCCAGTAGAGGAACGGCTTCTTTATCTAGAACGGTTAGACGAGACCCGTCGCTTAGCCTCTCTAGCCATCGAAGCTCAAAAGAAGAGAGTCAAAACTCATTTTGACCATACCATTCATCCTCGTTCCTTTGTTGAGGGAGATCTAGTCCTGCTATACGACCAAGCAAATGACAAGCTGGGGGCAGGCAAACTCGAGCCCATGTGGCTAGGCCCTTACATTGTAAAGAGAGTGTTGCAAAAAGGGGCATACGAGCTAGTTGACTATGAAGGTAATCCTCTTGATAAGCCCCGCAATGGGCTGTACTTGAAAAAGTACTATGCATGATTCATGCGCTTCGATTTGTACATGCGTGTGTGTGTGTGTGAGTTTTCATGTTTTCGGTTTGGTGTGAAAGCGTGATTGTCCCTTATTGTGTCTTTTTGCTTCTTGTGCAGATGTCAGGTGCACCTTACATTGGTTTCGCTGATAGTGCCTGCCGCAGCACTCGTAATTTGTCCTCTGCGGCGTGGGTGATCTACGATCCTCACAGTGAGTTGATAGATCTTCAAGGTGTCTGTTTAGGCTGTACTACAAACAATGTTGCTGAATATAGCGCTGTTATTGAATTACTAGCCGAGGCGATTAATCTCGGTATTCGTACATTGCTTGTTAACCTAGACTCTCAACTTGTCGTCCATTAGCTCAATGGGCGATATTCCGTCAGAGACCGTCACATTTTAAGGTTGTACTTACGTGTTAAATTGTTAGAACGGAATTTTGACTTTATTACATACCAACATATTCCAAGACGATTAAACACATTATCTGATGCATTGGCTAATCATGTATTAGATAGACATTTGCGTAATTTATAATCAAAACATTATACAAGCAAGCACATAAAAGCACAATAATAAACCATAGGCATATGTATATATATATGTGTGTCACAAAGTTTTGCACCGCGTGCATCACGTAAGTCCAAAAAATAATACATGTTCATCTTGATACATCCTCGGACGACATGTCCCTCAAAAAATATGCATGAAAGAAGCCTAGAAGTCTATTCGTGGTGGTGCTCATAAAAGCACAATAATAAACCATAGGCATATGTATATATATATATGTGTGTCACAAAGTTTTGCACCGCGTGCATTACATAAGTCCAAAAAATAATACATGTTCATCTTGATACATCCTCGGACAACATGTCCCTCAAAAAATATGCATGAAAGAAGCCTAGAAGTCTATTCGTGGTGGTGCTCATGATAGCACGTCACCGCGCGCACCAAGCGTCTCAACAGACGATGGATGCGGCTCGGCACCCCCACTGTGTGCCTCTGGTATGCAAAAGGCACGTCCGCCAATCTCGCGTAACCCGGAATCCCTTGGGTAAGTCCCTCGAGATTCTGCACCAGCTCTTCCCCCACGGCACCCCTTTCCTGAGGATCAGCTACAGGTTGGCCCCTCCACGCTATAGGAGACAAGCCGGTTGGTTGCTCTGGGCCCACATCTGCATATACATACAACCATCATCAGAACATGCATGTATTGACAAAAAAATGAAAATACATAAAAACATCAAAAAGAGAAGATCATACCTAACTCCTCTTCCCATTCCTCTCCCTCTGGCAGTGGGAGGTCTGGATCCCCCATGAGGTTGGTTCCCGCGTATGGCCAGTCGTCTACCACGATCAGCTGGCGGCGAAGCCATATGAAGAACTCGGGCCGCCAAGACATCTGCTGGCCCCCTCCTCCTCCGGGCATTAATGCTGCCCAGCGAGCCATCCTAGGCTCTCGTGGTAATGGATCCGCTACTATAGCTCCCTGGTACTGGAATAGGGGTAATCGTTCCAAGAAGAATGACACCATAATTGAGCCATACCCGAACTGTTTCACTCCCCCGCGCTTACACTTTGTAAGCTGCCTTTTGATATTTGTAGTCACCGTTGTAGCCCAGTCAAAAATGGTGGGGCTGAGACATTCTGTCGCCAGTAACAGATGATTCTTGCTTGCCTCATGGGGCGCCTGTACCCCAGCTGCACGTGTGATGGTGAACAGTTCCACCTTAAGAACCAAATCATGGATGGTGGCGATATCCACCTTGGCACTGTTTTTCCCAAATTGTGCCTCTGGACACACTCGGGCCTTCACTTCACCTATTTTCTCTCCAGAAGGCCTGCTTCCGGTCAAAATGGGGCTCGCCCCTCTCCGTGACAGCCCAGTAATGAAGTACACATCAGATACATCCAGCTCTAAGCTATGATCCCGTAACCGAAATACTTGGTCATCGACATCCCAAGCATCCACTATGAACTGTAATAGCTCCGGTTGAGCTCGCAGATAAGAGGTGAGGAAGAATTTCTTGAGACCACAGTCTCTCAAAGCATTCATACATCCCTCATCCGCTATGGCCAAGGCATCTACGGCATCATGCTCCCGTTCTTTCCATTCCACCACCATTTTTGCTTGTTTCCTGCACCCACAAGGATGAATAAATCATTAATGAAACCCTGGTAGGCTTACAAACCAGACAAATTTCGAAAATGATGGGAAAATTTAAGTAAAAAGTTAGGTCGCGCGGTTGGCGCGACTGTTTCTAAAACAGTCGCGCCAATGGCGCGGCACCTTTGGGCAAATCACCCCATTGGCGCGGACCCGTGCCGGATACCCGCGCCAATGGGGCGCAACCCTAAATTTTAAAATCCCCCTTGCGGAGGCTCAATTAAGGAACAAAATGCATAAAACAAGTATGGAAATGGAGCTAAAGGAAGCGCCTCTTACCTGGAACTGGCGGAATCTCAAATGGTTGCCCGGATTGGCGGTAATCGCTGCTCGAAGTTTGCACCCCAAATGGACCACTACCACTATGCAAGAGGTAAAAAGTAAAAGTAATTTTATTTTTTACATTTTCACCATATTTATAGACTTTTTGACTTGTAATTGGGTTTAAAAAGTTGTTTTTTGAATATTTTAATATACTTTTGGTCGAAAATGGATTTTACGCTTGCTTCTGGTGCTATGACAGGTCCTTTTTGCAACTTCGATGGTGAAACGAGTTGTATTTTATACTTTTTCGGACTCGGTAAATACACGAAAAAGTCACTATGGAGTCATCTTTCAGCTCTTTTCTGACTCGCTAAAAATGAAAAGATTGTCGAGTTACCCCTCTTGACTCGTTAAAAGTAAATAAGAGGCGGTCGTCTTTAAACCCTTTTCCGACTGCGTAAAAACGAAAAGATCGTCGGACCCTTGTCGTTTCCGGTTCGTTAATGGTTACGAAACGACGTGATGTTGATCACTTTTCTACTTTTTCGGATCGATATCACTATAAATGAAAAGTACTCCTTGATCGTAATGGTCGGGCGGTTCTTTCGAGCATTGTTTTATACTTTTTCGAGCTCACGAGACACAACTTTACGAAAAAGGACACCCCTGGAGTTTTCTTTTCTGCTGTCTTTTCAGACTCTCTAAACAGGAAAAGACGCCGAGTTCTTCCTTTATCAGACTCATTAAAACTTAATGACATCGGATTTTGTCATAATGACGCCTTACAAGCATATGCTATCCTCGTCAAGCTTGTTAAAAATAACTGGGGTACTCGCCAGAAATGGTGGGGAAAATGGACCCATAATTATTGTCGTGTCGGCAGTATGTCGCTCTTGAACATGGCACTAGTCTGCGTTCGTGTCGGGGTGGGGACATCTCATCTTGTTTTACACTAGCCTCCGTGGTTTTGGGTTATCCTATTTGACCTCTCATCTGCTCATTGCCTTGTCACCATGACCTCTGCTCATTTGATGTCAAATACTGCCAAGTCCACTGTCGTGCCGCCGACATGTTCAAGAGAAGTTGACCTCTACAGCAGTACAACCTCCTCTGATATCTCACATATTTTTGATTCACCACAACATTCTTCCACTGTCTCGTGTCACTGATGTGGGAAACACTATGGCCCACCTTTGATCAAGGTCACTTCCTGTCGACTTCAGCTCATTATCCAGGAAGCTGATCTAGAGACTCCCTTTCGGTGCCTTGGAGCCTGCATGCCTCAATGGCAGGTTCTTCGTGTTCGACGAGAGGTTTTCATCATTGGCCTCCGATCGAATGATTCTGCGGGTGTTCGACGCCAGCTCATTTATTCGCACGCCGTAGATTGTACCTATAGTACCTTGAGGGCCATTGTCATTATTGGTGGTACCTCTCGTGTCTGTTAACAGTTTTCATTATTGACTGGTAATCAGACGATGTTCATGCATGTTCGACTTCAACTCATGTATTCGCATGCCTGAACTTGTACTCTGTTCGGGTCGAGATGGAGCGCAAGACCCTGGATTTTGTCTGTTGGAATCCAGGTTGCGATTTGTGGATCATTATGTTCATTACATGACTCATTCACTGGATGGCTGCGACCATGCCTGAGTCTCTATATCGATCCTCACTGGATGGCTGCGTCCATACCTTGGATCTAGATTATTATGTACTCTGTTCTGGATGGCTGCGCCCATACCGTATATATCATGTACTTGAGATATCAGTTGTACTTCTTTACGCAGGTTCTCCGACGGCTGTGTTTTCAGTCACGCATGTTCTTGTAAAGCATTTCACCCCTCTCTCTCTCGGGCCTCATGCTTTAGGGGGCATCTGTTACACAGTAATTTGTCACCGTTTGTCACCGTCCCTATTACCCCCTCACTCGCACACTGGAGGACCCATTCCGGGACCTGTGAAAAGTGACATGACCTGAAACCACTTGCATCATATTCCTCTAAGTATGAACTTCATTTGCCCTGAAGACATCTCCTGCAAAATATCCATGAAAACAGCTCTTCTTGCATTAGCGCGGGTCCACAGTTCGCTACCCGCGCCAATGAGGGAAATCCTCTAAAAAGGGCGCGCCATTGGCGCTCTGTCCTAGAGTCGCACTCGCGCCAACCGAATTGAGTAAAGTTTTTAACCAACAAACTCCCGAATGTTCTCTTCAACCCATTCACCAACTGAATCTATGTTGAGCTAGGATGGTTTGGCTTCGAATCTCTATAGAAGGGAAAGTGGTTTGCCACCTTTCATGGAAGTTTCTAAGTGATAAAGCCAATCCCATGAATAATGTGGTTGATCCTATCTCTTTCTTCTCTATCTATAAAAGCTTGCCTCTATGCCTTGAGCAAGCTAGTCAGAGTTACAATAGTTCCAGTTCTAGTATAGTGATAGAGAGTTTGAAGCTACAAGAGCCTTCTTTGCACCCATAAGGCCAAATCTAAGTAAGGAGATTCTTGTCACCCAAAGAGAGAGAGGCTTGTTCCTATCCCAACAAGCTTTGCAAGACTTGTGTAGCTGACTACCCAGCCAAAGGAGGATTTGACGTCAGAACAATGGTTGTATTCTTCTTTGTTATTTATTAATAATAGATGACTATCATTATGGTTCCACTCTCATTGTCCTATGTTTGATGTTGAGTTATATCTTTTCTGACTGATATATAATTGCATCTACTAGATTTTATGCTTGTTTTCGTGTTGTTCTTTGCATGTGCAGGTGTCCAATCACGGAGATCGTGGGGATCGTGACCGGCCAAGGCAAAGGAACGAGGGCGACATCTCTTCTACGAACACTAGCGTTGGAATCCAAGTAGGTTCTCACCATCCACTTTTATTTGCAATTAGGAACTTGCGTGATAGCATTGTATGATTGTTGCTAGACCCGGTCTGGGCTAGTAGGGATCGTCTCTGTCCGCAGAGAGGATTTACCTCCACAACAAACATAATGGTTGAGGAAACTAATGCATATTCTCCCTTCACAACCTTCAGGACTTCCAAAACTTGAAGGCAGAAATAATTGCCCTAGAATATTCAACCTGCTAATCTTGGGATTCAAATTCGCTAAGGGAAACAATCCCCTTGAAACAACATGGAGAAAATTAGGGTACTAAGGGACAAGTCCCACCTTCATGACATGATTGTGTGGGCTAGTTAGGACTCTTCAAACATAAATAGAAGCTTCACTAACAGAGTAGGATAATCAATGTTGTTATTTCATTCCCTTGTGGTTGTTCAAGCTAGTTTCAATTATGGTAGAGGCTGAATTATGTCCTTATCTTCCATAAAGTTTCTGAATAAAGGAAGCAAAGTTTATTGAAGTTCTGAGTCTTTGAGTGTTTCCAAGGGTTCCAAAACTTTCATGTAGGATCCACTCAAGGAAAAGATATAGAAACCCTCTTGTCTTTGCAATTATGTTTTAGAGGAGACGGAATCATGCAGAACTAAGCATTTTAGTTTGTGGCAATATTTCCATTTGCTATATCCCTTTGAGCAGCACTTTCATTTCATGTATATTTCTTTAATTGTTTTTAAATAACAATGTTCTGTACTTTGAAGTGGATACTATGAATCTAGTGCCTAACCACTAGTTTTTTAATAATTGACTAATTTAGCAGTAGCATGGGGATCATTGATTCAAAGATACCTTATCATAAAATTAATTTTCATGTCTTCTGCTGCAATTACTAAAACGGTGAAATATAGTATTATTTTATTAATTTACTACATGAATGATTTTCAATGGTTCATTGTTCACAATTCAATGTTCATTCTTGAATGTTCATTGTTCATTGTTCATGTACACGGCTACATAGTACAAGTACATAAGAAACTACTATCTATAAATTTGGAAGAACTTAGATATTAAAACCATAAAATGCAGATTTTCCATTAAGTCATCAAAATCAAAATGTATTACATAGATACTGACTCTTGAGGGAATGCCACTTGAAAATAAAAAAGAGTAGATACAAAATAAGTAGGAATATCATAGCTCGTCACTGTCGTCAGTGGTACTGGTCATGACTCACTAGCCACTAGCTAGTGAGCCACAAGTCAACGACTCATCACTCTATAAATAGTTCATGTCGTCCTCCATCCAATAATCACCATCACTGCCACTGCCATATGACTCTACTCCATCCTCCTCCTCTATGCCCAATCCAAGATCTGCTACTGCATTTGTTGGTGTGGAGGATGACCCCTCAAGATACTCATCATCAAAAGTCACTGGCTCTAGCACTGGGTCATTAAGATCCATGTTGGCTAACACCAACTCAACACTGCCGTCCAAGCCCATATCATCAGGAAACACATTCCACATCTTTGTATTTCCCTTCAGCCACTCTTGCCTTTGCCTGTAAATAAGACAAAGGTTGGTGTGCACATACACCATTGTCTCCACCCTCGATTGCTCAAGTTTTCTCTTTTTTCAAACTATATAGATTCCCATAAGTGCTCCAATTCCTATCACAACAAGAAGATGAAGTAACTTGAGAGAGGACCCTCAAGGCTAATTGCTTTTGAATAGGGCATGTTGCCCCATGATTTTCCCACCAAGTATAGGCATCTTTCACCCCCTTATCTCCAAGTACATCATACCCCCCAAATCTCATAGTGTTAGTGGAGAACTCTACAAAGTCTTCCTCCAAATCAAGAAAAGATGCTCTATCCTGAAATATCCTTCTGAATGTTATCTTCCTCCCTGTGAAATCTCTCCACCCATGTGAGGAGGGTATCTGTGTGAGGTCCCACCAAGGAGACACTCTTGACTGTAGTACTTGGGATTCAAAGAGTGAGTTAAGCAATGCAAAGGTGTGCAATTCTTATCCCACCTAGAGATAAGAATATCCTGTATGGTGGACCATAAGCTCTCTATTGATGTCTCATATCCAGGGCACTAATTCTCCATAACAATAGTCTTCACAGGCTCAATCATGGAATCCCAACCCTCATGAAGCTCTCCTAAGATGGGCTGGTCTGTGTTTGCAAATCACAAGAAAGAAATGATAGCATTCATGATATTTATGGTAAGATCCACCCTCTCCCACCAACCATCATCTAACATTGTGTCCTTGACCTTTTTTGAAGTAGCTTGATCCATCTTTCTCCAAAAAGACCAAGGATCTGAAATAACCATGGCCCTAAGAGCGACCTTCACCTCCTTCAACCTCTTAAGCATTATGAATGAGGAAGCAAACCGGGTATCTGCAATCTTCAACAATGATAGATGTGTGTACTCTTTATATATTGTGAGGGCATTGGTATGGTTTTATACAAATTTCGGATATGGCGTGCATCCTCAATAAGATTATCAATCCATGTCACATCTGAAGCAATAGATTTAAGTGCTAAATTCAAGGAATGAACAATGCATGGTGTCCAAAATACTTGTGGATATTTAGTTTCCACAATCAAGCCAATAGCTTTGCAAACATGTACATTATCTATGATGATTTGCACACAATTTTCATTGCCTACATCTTCAATAACTTTAATAAACATCTCACCCATATATTGTGCATCCTTGTATTGTCCAAGAGCATCAACTACTTTCAAGAAGACCGATCCATTTTGGGAATATACCATTAAATTGATGAGAGGATGGCGTGCTGTATTTGTCCATCCATCAGAAACAATACTGACACCAGATGAGATCCATGATGATTTAATAGGTTGTAGAATTTTATCTACCTCCTTCCTTTCCTTAACCAACAATGTGGTTCTAAACTTCTCTAAACTTGGAGGCACATACCCAATTGGATCCATATCAACTAGAGCTCGATACATCACAATCAACAAAAGAGACCATGCAACATCAAAAGAAATGAAGTTGAGATAGAAAAATAATTCAATTGTAAGATCAATCTCATCTCACTTCTCACGCTGAAAAATATTGTCCATTGGACCACCACAAGTTTGGGCTGCCCCCTTTTTGTTGGTTGAATTTCAACCCCACTCCCAAATATACTACTAGTAGTATTCCTCAAGAATGGAAGAGGATCTTCTTTTTTTCTAATTTTCCTACTTTTTTCCACCACATTCCCAAAGCCAATTGCATCCTCCCTTTCCAAATCCATTCTTTCTTTAACACTAATATTTTTGCATTCTCCAATTCCATAAGGAAGGCCCAAAAAATGACCCTTAACTCAAAAGTAAGTGCTCTTAAATTCACCCTTGCAGAAATTACAAGACCAAAGCACATTCCCTCCCGCACCAACCTTTGGCCCTTGTTTCTTGGTTACATACTTCCATAGAGGGTATTTTTTTAGTTGTGCTTATTTATTGCTACAACAACATCATATGTGGGCTGAGAAGCACCTAAAGCTTCACTTGAAGCACTTGGGGCACTATGACCAACAGAAGGTGAAAAACTTGGAGGGGAGAAGGGGGACCACAAAAAGCACCACCCTTCTCTTTCCTTTGACCTATGCCAGCTGCCTTAGATGATTGAGCCATTAATCTCCTTGCTGTTATAAAGTCCACACTCCACAGGTGTAATAAAAATGACTGGCACATGTCGCCAAATCATTCACCTACAAAAAAAACAATTAAACAATTAAGAAATTTCCTTAACATTGATAACATAACCAAGATGGCAATGGGCAAGATATTACAATGCAATATTAAATCACGTATTTATGTAATTTGACTTGTTACAGGACAATGGACGGACTGAATGTTACAAAAGAAGGCGTGGTGTATTTCACAGAGCTCACCTATAATTTAATAACTAATTAACAAAAATTTTCCCATTCACAAATCCTTGTAGGTGACAATCACAATGCATAGCCTAGGAATGTATGGTTGTTCTATGCATTGGTGGATTAGAATTTTTCAGCGGATATCTAAATATAAAAATTAATGAAGGACTTAGGAAACTCATATTGCATGGAAAATTTGGGGTTGAGATGGATGTGTGATACTGATAACACTCACTAGAATGGGCAAGATTATGAAAATGTTCTCGTTCAGTAGACAACATAGAGATGTATTTTTCTTGTAGACTATTATTTGAGCTTACTGACTGGGGCATGAGGACTAACTTAACGGGTTGAAACTTGATAGTATATTGCTGAGATTGTAGAATACTTGATGGTGAAAATATTTGTTGAAATCTTGAACATTTATCAATACTAGGATTGCTTTGTTAAAGCATCTTTTACATTATACGATATTTCATATTAAAATCCAAAGTTCCAAAACATCAATAATAAACATTATATATGGGCCAGGTTTAAGCTCAAACTATATTTTATGGTTACTGTTACTATTAGTTAAAAAAGAAAATCTCAGGGAGAATTTTCTTTATTTATTTGCAATGATTCTAGAATTCACCACAGTAGGGAGGCAAAGGATGTTACTCTTGGGGTAAATGCTAAATTTGACAAAGACAATCTTCTATGATGTTTCATATCGGAATTTGGATGAAAAGTTAATATTTGCATGCCATGTGCATCAATTGTTCTTCTTTGAATTTAATTCTTTTCAGTGCTTCAACATTGATTTTTAAAGCTTTTGTCTGTTGCTTATATTGCATAAGGAAATACATATTGTTGAATTTGCAGAAGGGATCTATTAGCTGCTATTGGAAGTGTCTAGTTCAAATAAATGATACATCTCCAAAACATAAAATAAGACATCAACACCTGGGATCAACCTATGGGTCTCCAATCAACATCTTGTCATTAAATCACGAGCAGATTGGAATAAAGGGTGCAATATAGCAGAGTGGAATGGATAAGAAAATGAGTAGTATATAATGCGACTTTTAGAGATTCCTGGTTTCCATTCTCCGACTGATTCTCCAGTCGATGTGACGTCGTCGTCATCCTTTCCACCAGAAATAAACATGGTAGGTATCTGTGATGTCAACAACCCAACTGGCATGGCAAAGATTAGTCGATGACCATGCCGATGACCATAGCCTTCATCCGAATACGGATGAGGCACTAACTATGGATGGCAGTTCCTATTTCCACCTCCATAGCAAAGTTAATGCTATGTCCTTACACCCTCTGACAGCGGCAGACAGCCTCCTTGACGTCATGGCGCCCTTACATGCTCGACCATGGATCATGGCATGCATCCCTCTCCGACGATTACAGGTCACGCAGCTCCGGCGACTCTGCCGTCTGCCGTGCTCCTGCCCATCGACCCTGCCCGCCTCCACTTTGGCCTCCACTCTGGCGTATTGATGAGGCACATTTACCAACCTCTGCCTATGATCATCCATCCATCTGGCTGTTTGTATTGATGGTCATGAAACGCGGAAGCATGCGTAAGATAGGCCCATCCATTCTTGTGATATTGATAGCCATGAAATGGCCTCATACGAAACACAAGACCCGCCCCGCCCAAATTCGAAATTTGAAATGGCCTCATACGAAACACAAGGCCCGCCCCGCCCAAATTCAAAATTTGAACTTGTGTCGATGTATTAATGGGGTCGGAAATATTGGTTGCCCTCTACTAGTGTTCTTCTGAAACTGAAACCTGTGTTTGTAGCTCTCGCCGAGAGGGTGACCCAAAAGGATAGAAGTGCTTCACACGGAATCCACATTCATATGTAAGTGGCATCTCTGCTTCACATCTATTATTCGGAGGAACTTTTCAGGCAGCGATGGACAAAATAGGCTCTGGTAAATGGAC